>CM060961.1:46365950-47095950 GCA_030765045.1 Tenodera sinensis | reverse complement strand
TCTCCTGTATCCTGCCGTCCACGATGATGTCCACCATTCTTCCGTTCACGGCACTATGCGTCAGGTGATTGGATGGCTCCGACGGTCCCCCCATGTCACACACCAAGTCGGTTCTCGCGTGATGCTCGTTTGCTTGTGCGCTTCTCTGCTGATCGTCCTCCACGTCGTATCCTGGTTGGCTACGTACCCGACACACTCCTCCAGAGGATCCTCGACGACGTCCCTGAACTGCCCCTTTGTCTTCCCCGAGACGTACACTTTCGTTATCTGAAACGGGCGCAACTGTCGCCTCGGCCACTAGGTGCTCCCTCCCCGGGTCCGCGCTATTCCGTCTGCCCCTGGCATCCAGTACTTTGACGCTCTCGTCAACTCTTACTACCAGGGCGCCAAGACGTTCCCCGTCGTCCTCCACGACGTCCACATGCTGGCAGAGGTCTTCCACCTTTTCGCCGAGTTCTTCCACGTCTTCCGTCACGCCAATCAGTTCGCCGAGTTGTTCCACGTCTTCCGTCACGCCAATCAGTTCGCCGAGTTGTTCCACGTCTTCCGTCACGCCAATCAGTTCGCCGAGTTGTTCCACGTCTTCCGTCACGCCAATCAGTTCGCCGAGTTGTTCCACGTCTTCCCTCACATCATCTGAAACGGGCGCAACTGTCGCCTCGGCCACTAGGTGCTCCCTCCCCGGCTCCGCGCTATCCCGTCTGCCCCTGGCATCCAGTACTTTGACGCTCTCGTCAACTCTTACTACCAGGGCGCCAAGACGTTCCCCGTCGTCCTCCACGACGTCCACATGCTGGCAGAGGTCTTCCACCTTTTCGCCGAGTTCTTCCAAATCTTCCGTCACGCCAGTCAATTCGCCGTCAATTTTCACCAATAGCTCCATCTTCACCTCTTTCAGCTCGGCAGCGAGATTGTCATTTAACGTTTCCATTTTGGCAGCGAGGTTGTCGTTTGCCGTCTTCATTTCGGCGAATAATTCTTTCATCATTGCCATCATCCTGGTTTCCGAATCTCCCTCCATCTTGGTTCTAACGTTGCAACTTCTAACGACGATGTAACGAAACTAGAAGCAATTCGACGAATCCCACTTCTGACACCAGTGTGACTTTGGTTGTATTGAAAAGTAAAGAAGACGGCTGTAGTCGGGATAAAGATACACTTTTATTTCCGTAAACAGTAACTTTTTACACTCGTTGCAACAGCAAGAAAGTCTTTTCCCATTCTCCAACAGCACGGCTCCGAACTCGTAACACAAAGAACTAGCTCTTCTCCGTCGGCACAACTCTTCACATCGTCTGTCCGTCTCCATCGGCACGACTCCTCGATGCTTCGCATACGTCTCTTGTTTCCGTCGGCACGAGTACTCAACGCTTCACATACGTCTGACTGCCTCTTCTCACACTTTACCGCTATTTATATCTCCCAGGCACTATTCTGGAAGCTTCAGGAACGTTCAGTTATTGCGGCGAGATACAAAGCAGAGAAGATTCTCGAAGTGTCTATCCTTTTCTCTCTTTCGGCAAGCGCCCCAACAATGCGGCCATTCTCTGTCTCTTTCCTTCTGCTCCTTTGCGGTAGTGCCGACAATAATGCGATGGGTGGCACTGCTGCTGTCGGCAATTAGATGCGGCGGGCGCAGTGACAATATAGAATGAGGGCATTCATTTGAGGTTTTTCAGTCAGTCAATATCTTAAAGATGCAGTCATTTATTCATTATTAAATATCATCTCTGCAGTTCTGAGCTATGATTAAATACTCATGGTTTATGAGATATACAATAGAATGAGCCTCCAAGTTCGTACCTGCTAGATTCTGTCTCCAAACAAGTGTGAAAATATGTGAAGAAGTGTGTGAAAATTATGCAATTCTTTGTTGTGCATGGTGTCAAATGAACTTGTGTTTTAATCACTGCATCAATACCAGTCACTTCTAGACACAAGCTGTGCCGTGCCGTGCTGTGCCATCTCTGCACATCTGCAATGGAGAACTTCAGGTAAGGGATATCCAACTCCAGATATTGCTTCGACGCGACATATTCCACGTTCGATTTTGAGTACTCAGGGTTGAAAACAGCAGCTCATTTTTTATTCATGAGCTTATAGTACAAAAATGACACAGTAAAGATTTCAAGGTGTTTACAATGTGAGCATATAGATAGGTTTCCTTGTGAGATAAATGTAAAGGTGAAACTCTAAAAGATGACTGTGCAAGGGAGAAAAGAAGCAGGAAGATACATTTAATACAGTGGAAGAGCGTCTAGACCAGCTAGAAAGGCAGATGGAAGAGAACAAGAGGATGATGGAGGTGGCAATGGGTGAGTATCTGGACCAGCAGATGATGGAGAGAGCTGCAGCCCAGTCCCCAGACACAATGCACCTGTAGCTGGTTTGGACAACTTTGAGGAGGGAGTAGCTGGTTAATCAAGACATGCACTGCCGGTCAAAAGTTTTTGGACACTAAGCTGTTTTTATGGAAATAAAGAAACAATTATAAACAATTGACATAATTAGTTGAAGCAGTTTATTTTTATGAGATATATTATTTTACATGAAGGAGCATGTGTTATATCACAATAAAAGCTGATCTTAATTTTAACATGAAAGATGCCTTTCTGTCCTAAACTTTTTTTTTCTTCACAAAATCCACCCTTTGCAGCAATCACTTTCTTCACAATTCTGGGCCTTCTCCTAACAAGTTTTTCACACACACTATTCTCCATATTAGTTCAGGATGTCTGAAGGATTTACCATAACCTGTTTATAGATGTAGGGCACACTTTTCAAACTTCTCAGTGAGTTCCTCCACAAAGTTCAATTGGATTCAAATCTGGAAATTATGGTGGCCGTTCTGTCATTACCAACTCTCCTTCCTCCTGTTTCTTCTGTGGGTAGTCCTTACACAATTTGGAAGTGTGTTTTGGATCCTTGTCCTGCTGCTTGATGAACCCGGGACCATTAGACGCATTCCTGATGAAAGAGAATATCTGCTCAAAATTGAATGGTAGCCATGTTAATCCAAGTTTCCTTTAATTTTGTAGAGCTGACCTACTCCAATGAATGAAAAACATCCCCAGACCATTTCGGAGCCCTCATCAAGTTTCAGTGTTGGTATTATGCAGTTGGGATGCATCTTCTCAGTAGGAGAACGATGGACATATACATGGTGTCGTCCAAAAAACCTCAAATTTGGAGTCATCTGTCCAAAGAACCAGTTTCTTGTCTTCAATTGTCCAGTATTTGTATTCTTTTGCCCATACCAACCTCTTCTGTTTGATAATGGATCTAAGAAGTGGTTTCCTCACTGCCACCCTACTCCATAAATTAGCTGACATCAGTGATCGCTTCACAGTACTGACAGATTTCCTAACGGACTACTGACATTAAAATCAGACTGAATTTCAGGGGCTGTCAACCTTTTTTTTTTTTTTTAACTTCTTAATACTATTGATGGGTATTGTGCTCTAGAAGTACACCTTGGTCTTCCATTTCACTTCCTGTCCTCATTAGAACCAAAGAAATTTTAGCCTGAGAATTGCATAGTTAACAGTGGACCATGATAATTTTAGTCTCTCTGAAACTTGGCGAACCCTGTACCCCTTGCTATGAAGTGTGTTGATCGCTGTGCGGTTTTCCAAACTGAGGGATGATCCTCAGCCCACTTCTTAAAATAATGTGTGAAAAGAGTTATATTTTAAAGTATTTTCTCTCATAATGTTGATTCGGAATTCAAAGAATAAAAAATAATATAATAATAATAATAATAATAATAATAATAATAATAATAATAATAATAATAATAATAATAATAATAATAATAATAATATATATTTCAATAAATATTTATTAAATACTCACTGTTACTGAATGATGTTACAGCAGTATTGGTAACACTATTCCAATAACAATAAAGCACTTGTCCTATGTAAGACCACAATAAGAAGACATGTAAATGCAGAAGGTGATGAGCAAATGACGATTGTCTATGCATTTTACGCCCAAGATTTATCTTTGGATGGTTATGATGCTATAAATACTTAACTGAAACATCAGAGGATGTTTATATAAGCAAGGTATCATGTACCGTGATATTTCCTCATGATAGCGGTCCTCATTCTTTGATGACATAACCACAGGATGTCTATAAATATATCTCATATTAAGTGTCCAAAAACTTTGATTGACAGTGTAATTGATCCTGAAGGATAGGAATGTGGTGTATGACCCACGTTGACAGATGCTGCTCCCAGGGGCCTCATCTATAAGAGCTGTTGGAAGCAATGGGACTCTGGTGGAACAGTGATGCTCCTGAATAGTACAGTAAAGGAAATCCTAAAGGAAACCCTTGCCAGTGCAACTGGAAGACATCTGGATGTGAATGAGAGGAAGCAGCTATATCGCCGATTCTAATGGTGGACCATTTGAAGCAATGTGGAGAGGTGGTGTCAGCAATGTGACATCCGAGCTGCCGGTCCAGGGCTCCTAACACACATGCAATGTCAACTCCAAGGAAGCTGATTTTAGTTCATCATGATCACCATTCTGCCAGAGTGTTGTTCTCCGAGCAAGTTGTTGATGACTGTGATAAAGTGCACGATGCTGCAACTGCAAGGGATTCAAGACCTCTTGTGTTCAAGTCCTCATTAAGAGAACTGTCTGGAAAAAGAGGCTACAGTGGATATTTTGTTATGCTGCTACGTTGCAAGAAGAAAGTGAAGTGAGTGTGAAACCAGTGAACATGGAACTAGTATTACTGAAGTGAAGTAGGAGCTAAGCAAAACATCAGTGAAAGCTGAACTAGTACAAAGTGACAGAGAAAACTGACTGAAGTGATGCTTTAAAAAACAGATGAAGTCACGGTTTGTTTAATCAGTCATTTTTGGAAAGCATAGGAGGGTGACCATTTTCAACAATCATCATAAATTATTTCACATAGGGATGAGTCATTTTTTAGAACAATAAGGAAGAATAAGTGGCTTGGGACTGTGAGGAGCAATGACATAATAAGTCTGCAAGGCCACATTATATGAGCAATTGCTTAGCAGTACATTGAATTACATATTTGCACACTTTTAACACTTGGTATGTTCAAAATGGTCAGAACTAGCAATCTAAAATACAACTTGTTCTGAACAACAAACATTTCAGCAATAAAGAAAATAAAGAAAACACAGAAGTGCCTCAGTAAGCATTAGAGAGCCTGGCTACAACATAGAAGGCAGAACCCAGTATGTATGCAGAGGAAAAAGAGATTAGTGGTACTTAACTGCCTAGAACAATAGCCGTAGAAATTCCCCTCCAGCAAATGTTATGAACTATCTCTTGCTTTAATTTTATTGAAAGCTGCACAGTAAATAAAAGGGTTACTTAAATTAACTCAAGTCATTGTAAGACTAATAAATATATTCAGAGTGTACTTGCAATACAGTCCTACAGCATTAAAGATAGTTGCTGATCACAGGAGGTCAAAAACTATAATATGCATGTCAAAAGGTGATGCCCAACTTAATTGTGGCACAATATATCACACAACCCAGATGATCAAAACTTTGGAGGCACTATGCACTTAAAATACATAGCAAATGACACTAACCTCAACAAAAGCATCAAAATTAATTATGTTGCACAGTGAGTTACATTTTCTGAAGGCAGAGTCAAACAACCTGAACAGAAATGGGAGTAGGAAGCAAAATGCATGTATAACTTTGGTTTACAGTACCGCAGGAACGTGAACAGGAATGCATATTGATGATAAAAGTAGAAAGTTGATTTCAAGCATCATTTTCGGACATTATTTGTTGCTAATTGATCAACAATATTTTTGCATCTGCTTCCAGTTCAGTCAACATAATGTTTGCCATAATATTATATAGAGTAAATAAGAGTAAACATTTTCTAAACACAGATGCATTACATTTCTGATTCCTCTAGTCTTACAAACAAATTCCTTATTCATAATATCCATTAAAGATATTGCTCTTTATTTTTCTCTGTTAATTTTTATTGGTTTTTGTGATCTTTGTAGATTTTGCTAATGTTTTTTGAGACAATAGCAAGGTTTAGTTTGCATATAAAAAACAAGTGATTATGCCCGAAGATCTAATTGTCAGAGAATCTAAGGGAGTGAGAGCATCTAAAGGAGTGGTTTTGTCGTACTGGTTTGCAACTAGAGAGATCTCTTTGGCTGTTACATGTCAAAGCCATCTTGAATAATTTTTACAGTGAAAAGTGTAATATGTGCAATATGGATCTAATATGCCATCCCTGAGAGTAAGAAAGTTAAATTTTGACCAAGTCTTTCCTGTTCTCAGGACCGGGGGAAGCTTCCAATTTATTGTGAACATTCATGTTATAATACATGTGTTTTAACAATTGGTTCTTGCTCTAGTTTCCTTTCCTGGTTATTGTGAATCAGCGTTAAAAATTGCTTTGTGAAGTAAAAACTTAATTTTGTTCATCAAATGGTTTACTTTTGCATTAATGATTGATATTTTTGTTTTTATTCAAGGTACACAAGCTCATCACAATGCCATATTTGATTTAGCATGGATGGAACAAGAGCTTAAATTGGTAAGCGTATCTGGAGATCATACTGCTGTGTTTTGGGATGTTGGGGAGGTGCCTTATCGAAAGATACGGTGTTTCAAGGGACATACACGCAGTGTAAAAACTGTAGCTTTCAGACCTCAGGACAATGGTATGTTTAATATTAATTGTAGCACTAAGCAGCCAAACCTAATAAAAGCAAGAACTTTTACTTTGTTATTTTAATAATGCTAGTTGAGTATGGTTAAGTGTTTGCTGGAGATCTTATTGGAACTCCTTTTGAGAAGGTTAGATACACAACACTCATTTCCCGCTTTCTAATTATTATTTCTCTGTGTACAGCTGTGTTTGCAACAGGAGCAAGAGATGGTGTTATCATGGTTTGGGATACAAGAGCTAACCTGGCTTGTACATTATGGGACAAGCCAGATAATTTTATCTCCAATTCACACCATGCATCTGGATTAGGTAAGTTTACATTTACATTCATATTTATATTACATTTAATTTTTTGGTACCCAATATTAGTAGCAGTAATACATATTGAGTGTATTAAAAGAACTCAATTAAGAGAATTGAGCTGCCCTTCACGGGATGCGGTCAAATTCTTTCAGGAAAGAAGGAAACGGATCACACTGATGGGGAAAACGGCAGGACCTTTTCTGACAAAGGAGTGCCCCCCTTTTCGTAGAAACAAAATGAGAGATTTGGGTCAACAAATTTTAATTAATTATAACTTACAAATGATCACCCTTGATCAAATTACAATACATATATCTCCATGTTTTTAAAGGGTGATAATGATTACAAGTGGACAAGTGAAGTGAATATGAATGAGGTAGTGTTGTTGTTGTTTTCTAGTGCCTTGCATCTGGCAATGAAGCCATTAGCATTCGTGCTTTCCAATACTTTTGAACTGTAGTTTCTTCTGATCTTAATGCTTCACAGGTCTTCAAGTGGTCGAATGAGGTAGTGTAACAAAGTATATTTTAGGCTATGTAATATAATTACATTAATTACATTAATTTATGTAATATAATTACTTTTGACGTATCCTATATTAGTGTATCATGTACAGTATCTGATTTTAAAGGACTAATAAATAAATAAATAAATAAATATTTCATCTGCCAATTGAATTAACCAAACAAATTTCCCTAACCTGACACTTTGCTCCATTTGAGTTGAACACGATTTAAAGCTATACACCCTGGTTTACCTATTTGAAATCTGAGTCTCAGATTGTCCGGTAAGTGGCGACTTAAACCCACAAAATAATTGCCCATAGAAGTCATTACTTGAATAAGGATGATGCCCGAATTACGCCTGATTGCCTTGGCTTCTTAGTACATTCTCACATAAAATTGACCCTCATACTTACAGTCTCTACTCGTAACAAGAGAGAGAGAGGAGCTGCATACCTCCCGACACTACAGTCACGACTGTCTAACACACACCACCCCTTCTCCTGTTACGTCTAGCTTTTGCCTCGGCACGGCGACAGAGCTCCCTAGTGGGCAAACGCTGCGTCAGAAAACAGTTGAACCCGGTGTGGTAAACAACAGATGTGCAATCAGCACAACCTGAAAAACTACATACCTCAAGATCACCACTGAACTACCAGGATATCTCATACAAAACTCAACTTTTAAGGAACTTAAAGAAATAAGATTGTACCCCAAAACAGTTAAAATTAGCAGCTCTAAAAACAATCTATACCCTGTATCCCCAAGTTGAATGGATCCACATATATAGAGATGGTTCCCTGCTTAACAAACACAAAAATGCTGGGGCAGGAGTACACTGCAAACTCTTCAGCCAGTATGTTCTGCAGGACCACTTTCAGCACACTTTGATGGAGAACCACTAGCTATAGATGTGGCACCTACACAGCTCTTATATGGAACAAAAGAACACCAAAAGGCAGTTATACGTAGTGACTCATGAGCAGCCATACATCAGTAGTAACACAAATTCCGTTTCCTTTAATAAGCAAACACAACAAATACAAAACAAAATTAGAATATTAACAACACTCAAAAAATGTATAGAACTACAATGTGTCCCTGGGCATTGTGAACTAATAGGAAATAAGAAGGCAGACCAAGTGGCAAAATGAGGTACAAGAATACTGCAGATCACACAATATGAATTCCCATATCAATCAGCAAAAATCATAATAGAAAGATTAAGGAAGAAATAAGGGAACCTAACAAAATAGCTAGTAACAAGATGTGGGCTTTCCTGGATATCAAAGATACAGTTCCTGACTTACCCAGACAAGAAGCAGTAGCTGTATTCTGCACAGTAACAGGAATGATTGTTTGGCAATATTTTTGCACAAAATGTCAATATATTCATCACCAAAATGTGTCCTGTGCAATGATGAAAATGCCATTGTGACAGCAGATCATCCTCATATGTGCACAGCCCTAGCCATGTTAAACTTAACATTTTCACAACTGTATTGGGAAGCAAGGAGAATGTAGTTCATCCAAATTTGTGGATATTAGATTACTGCGACTACTACTATTGAGTGTATTTTTCTATGCACTTTACTGTACCAAAGACATGGTTAACAAATTATCATTTAATTGTCTTCAGATTGCTTGTGAATTTAATGATGAAAAAAATAAGTATAGTAGTTTCATATATAGGATAAATTTCACAATAATAATATTGCATCCGTTTAAGAACGAAACATAAATTCTAATATAGTGGAATAAGACTTAGGCCCCTCTTGCAAGCATACATTTTTGGCTTTATCTGTTTATCTGCAGATTTCTTCAGGGCAGTCAAATGTATGTATGTATGTATGTCTTTATTCACCGTAAGAATTTTTTTACAAATTCATGGCTTCGTCAGTTTTAAAATAGGGAATACAAATAATTAATATTGGTTTAAACAATACCATGAGTACAAATAATAATAACAGAGACAGCATTACAGTTATATATATATAGAGCCTACAGATTAAACACAGATAGATAAAATTATTCAGAGAGTGGATCAAATAATATATATATACAGAGACAGTGTTACAGTAATATGAGTATAAGTTATATATATATAATAGAGGCTACAGATTAAACACAGATAAAATTATTCAGAGAATGAGTCAAAGAACTCCTGCACACTGTAGAAGGTTTGCTCACTTAGAACATTTTTAACTTCTTTCCTAAACTTAGTTTGACTGCTACTGTGGATTCTATTTGTGATTTTATTATATATGTGTATGCCTCTCACTACTGGATCCCCATATAAATATACCATAAGCAAGCACAGATTGTACATAAGAGAAGTAAACCATTTTTAGTGTTTGTAGGTTACTGATGCTTCTTAGGACATATATTACATAATGAACTCGATTTATTCTTGCTGTAACATTCTTAATATGACTTTTCCAATCTAGGTGTTTATCAATTATGATTCCCAAAAATTTTGTTTCGGAGACATATTGTATGGTTTCTTTGCTATATACAATTTTTGGTCCTACTGATTTATTATTTCAATTAGAGTTTGTGATGCACATGCAGTGTGACTTTTTTCCATTTAGCACTAGTTTATTTGCTGCTAACCATTTCTCCATATTTTTCATTGTACTATCAGCTTGAACTTGTAGATCAATGGAATTACTGCCTTTGAGAATAAAATTATTATCATCTGCATATAATATAGTCTAAACATGTGGTATATTCACTGGCAGATCATTAAATTACACTAGAAAAAGTAGGGGCCTAGATCCGAACCTTGAGGAACTCCACACCTTACTAACTTTGTTTCAGATTTTACAGTGTTATTATCTCGAGTTATTGCAGTTAGTTGTTGTCTGTCAGTTATGTAAGACTTGAACCATTCATACGCTATCCCACGCACTCCATAGGCTTCCAGTTTTGTCAATAATATGTCATGGTCAACTAAATCAAAGGCCTTACTCAAGTCCATAAATATACCAACTGTTGTATCATCAGTTTCAATTCCTTCCAGTGTTCCCTTAATGAACGCATAAAAGTCATTTAGTATGGATTTGTTTTTCCGGAAACCATTTTGTTTATCACTAAATACAAATCTTTCCATGAAAGGAGCAATCCTATTATACATAACCGATTCCATAACTTTCGAAAAATTATAGAATGTTGGAAAATCCTTACCCATCTAACAGCACTTCAAAAACACCTAGTCTTCCAATGGATATCAGCTCACTGTGGACTGAGTGGTAATGAGAAAGCTGATTTTCTTGCAAAAAAGGGTACTGGCAATGTGCAGAAATCAATAGTTAATTTACCATTTTATGCACCTAAAAGATAAGTCAACTCTGAATTCAAAAAAATTATTGAAAAATATTACTATGAAAAATCAAAGAATAAAAGATGGGAACTACCAAACATTCAAACAGTAATTCCTGAGTATCCTCGAAAAGCAGGAGTTGCAACCTTCAGGTTGATTACAGGACATGATTGTCTGGCAAAACATTTAAACAGAATTGGGATATATTCTTCACCACTCTGTCCTCTATGTGATCTGCAAGAGGAAATGGATCGAGACCACCTTCAAATATGCCCGGCCACTTCTAATGCCCCATCCATCAGTGAAAAATATTGGAGAGCAAGAGGATTAATGACTTGATTGTCAGAAATCCAGCATTAGCTAACAAACAACATAACTTTCGAAAAACCTGATTGAATGGCAATTGGCCTATAATTATTTATATTCTTTACATCATCTTTTTTGTATACAGGAACAACTTTTGCTAGTTTCATCTTACTAGGAAATATCCCAGTTGACAGGGAGGTATTGCATATTTCCAATAGGGGATTTATTAAACTATTCTTACAAGACTTAATTCACACTCAGGTATCTCATCATATCGTGCTGAAAAGTTATCCTTTTTTGAGTTAATTATTTTACTTAATTCATCTATGGTGACTGGCTTAAGAAAAATAGTCTTTTCATTTCTGTTTAGTTTAGTACATATTTTACTATTATTTGGCTGTGTAATTGTTACTTTATCTGCAATGCTAATGAAATGGTTATTGAAAATGTTGGCAACTTCTACTGGATTATCAACTATGACATTAGAAATTTTTAGCGAGACTTTTTTACTGCAATGACATGTTTTACTACTGGCAGTTTCTTTTTTTATTATATTCCATATTGTCTTATTTTTATTGGTTGAATTATTGATGCATGCATCAATATGCAGTTTTTTTGCAGCCTTTATTACTTTATCAAAAATTTGCTTGTATTTTTTTAGATATTTTGTAAACTGTTCAGTTTTGTTAGTTTTACTTAATTTTATGAGATAACGTTTCCTATTGCTCGAGACTATAATTCCTTTAGTAATCCAATTTTTCCTTACACTCACATTGGTATTTTTTATTGCCCTATATGGAAAGGCTGTATTAAAGTGATGCATAAATGAGGTCATAAAGTTGTTGTATTTTAGGTCCACTGTGGATACATTGTATACATCGGACCAATCCTCATTGCTTATTAGAACATTAAAGTAAAACATATTCTCTTTTGAGAATATACGTTTATATTGTACTTCAGTCTTGGGCTTACAGCTAATGTTTGATGTATTTGTTAGTCTTAGTATTATAGCATTATGATCAGAATACCCTGCATTAATGTTACTAAGGTTGAAAGTCATGGCTGCTTTGCCAAATAACATGACATCAATTAATGTACTGCAATTTTCCGTTTTTCTGGTGGGACTCCCTATGGCATTTTCAAGATTAAATGAGGTTAATAGGTTTTTTAGCTTTTGTAAGGGTACACTGTTTTGTTGAAAATCTACGTTGAAGTCACCACATATTAAGATCTTTTTTGCATGCATTTGTACAATAGAAATCATGTTTTCTAATTTATCCAGAAAGGCCATATAGTCTCCATTAGGTAACTGGTATACACAAGCAATAAGTAGTTTTAAATCACTAATTTCTACTAAAGTGTGTTCAAACACTTTCTCTTCATTTAAGATAGAGGTAATGCTATGCCTTTAATATTTAACACCCTTTTTTATTGCAATCATAGTGCCTCCATGAATATATCTCTCCCTACAATATATGTCTCCTACTACAAAATTTGTAAGAATGACTGACTGTACACTCATATAGTTATTTTTGAGCCAATGTTCTGTGAAGCAGCAGACATGTATGTTTTCCAGACTATTTAAAAATACTTCTACTTCTAGGATCTTATTACTAAGGCACTGAATATTATGATACAATATATTAAGTTCACCTTTGTTTGCTATGGATGAAAAATGATTATCACAATGCTCAGGTGTTACAATGTTTTTAGTTTCCTGAAGTACTGCATCCACCACATGGTTCAGTAGTTTCCCTGTCCTTGACATTTGCTGATGCCCTCACATAGGAACCTCCCAAATTTGTTTGCTCCCCTTCTGTAGAGATGAATTCCATCGCTGGCCAGATCCATATCCCTTATGCACCAGTTACCATCTAGTAGTACTCACTTTCGAGTATAGCACAACCAGTCAAGCTCTGCATTAATTCTTCTCACTTTTTGTCTTGTCACATCACGTCTGCATAGTATTCCACTGATCACTATTTTGGTATCTGGGCTTTGCGCATTAATTTCACTGATTATGTCCATGGTGTCGCCCATAATTTCCTCAGCCATTATTCCGTTGTATATTCTGAAAGATGTAAGAGTTATCATATGTAGAGTAAAATCACCAATTATTGCATCTGTTTAAGAAGAAAACAAATTCTAATGTAGCGGAATAAGACAAGCCTCTTTTGAATGCACACACCTCTGCCTCTGTCTATATATGCTTGAATTCCTTCTGCGCAGTTAAATGCTATGCTGTACAAACTGAAAGATGTAAACCCTGGCCGCTGTAAGTTTCTGTTTGACAGCTCGCATGGATTTGTGTCAAGTTGGCTATTCTGTGCTTGTGATGTCAAAGTTGCTAATACACAGGAACAGACGATGTAACTTTCTATCGCATCACAAAACCACAAATAATGAATGTAGAAGGACAATAAACTACTTTGCTGTTAGCAATAATTGAAGGTAAACACAGGAATTTTGTCATGCTATCTCCGGCACTGACCCATGTTTCATCCAGTCACACAATTTTGTGGACATCTTTAACTTGGATTTTATGCAAAAACACATTTTGTGCCACTACTATGTGCATTTTTTCCAGCAGCACTTTTTGTCCATTTACCTTTTTATATCGGAAACCAATCTCCTTCAACACCGTTTTCTGCAATGTTTTGCCCCCAATGAAAAGCTCTGCGTTTCTCAGTTACACAAGTAATTTCCCTATGGTTCGGTACTCCTTTCTACCATAGTAGGCATAAATATGCCTTTGAATGGCATCTATTTCCAATGCATCAAGCTCTGTGACCAGGTGAACGTGGTTTCTTTTCTTTCCTGGAGTTGACAAAAATACTTGCTGCATTCCAGATGGTTCAGCAACCTTGTCTTCCATCTCTTGAAGCACTACTCCCTTGCTGATTACGGTTCTTCTGCTTTATACAAGTGTTCTTGCAGTCCGCTCTATAATTTTATCAGCAGGAATAGAGGGACACCCATGGATATCCATGTATTCCTTCTCTTTTTCATAAAGTTCACTCATTCTCTTAGTAACTCCAATGCTTGGTTATTCAGTGGCACACCTCGACATATAGAATTTTCACTTCGTGAATCACTCAGTGAATGGCGTCTCTTCTGAGGCACCATCTTGCAGGTTAGATTTTTTGTATATAATACAAATAATTTATATAAATATTATATAGAATAAATATATAAACAAGCACCAACAATAACAATAAAAATAACTAATATAATAAACAACTCACGAAGAACAACTAGATGCACGTGGCTGGAAGCAGTGATATCCGGCAAGAGAGCGTCTCCCTCTTTCATTTCCGCCATACGACTGCCCGCCCGCTGCTATACTGCTAGAATGGTTCAATCATATGCATGCATCTAGCTCACCTTTAAATGGCCCTATGATTCAGTCAAAAGCAAATGTGATTGCCAAAAATATAGGCATCAAAGACTTTTTCCAAGAAAATAGTGTAATTTGTCGGCAATACTTTCACAGTCACTTTATAGTGTTATAAGAACAGTAATGTAAAGTGATTGATACTGTAGTTCATTAGGCATTACTGTACTACTGTACATGTATACATATTAAAATCCATGTCTTTTGCTTAACACAAACTTTTTACTTTCTCTACTACATATAGTAAGTAGAGGAAGTATTGTATTCCACCCAAAAATTTGATGTCCAGCTTTCACCAGAAATAGGTGTTTTGAGGGCCCCTGAAACCAAAAAAAGCATTTTTAGAAAACAGCATGTGGGTGGGTGTGGGGGTGCATGTGTAGCATAACTCAGAAACGAAGTCAATTAAAAAGCAAAGTTGGTATTTAAGTTTAATGTCTTTTAAGGATGTGACACGAAGATTTTGAAGAAAATTCCTCCACCCTGAACTACCCTTTACATGGAAAATTGTTAGAAAATGTTGATTTTCATGAAGATGACTTAATGATTTTGATTAAAATGCCATAAGTTTTAGATATTTTTGGCAAACAAAATGTATATTTTGAATTTTCCGGCTATGGCCTATGTAGTCCTGTTTACTCTTGATGAGTTTTGCATAACTGGTAAACTGTAAGAGATAGACCAAATCTTACTATACAAAAATGTTGATCTTGCTAAAACACACAGTTTATGTCCAAATAAATTTTTTTGTAGAGTGATCCATTTCAGAGATATTCCTTGTTATTTGTGTGAGTTTTGAAAAACTTAAACTTTCTCAAATGGAAGATTGTGATTAATTTTTTTTTTTATATCTTAGCTTAGCTTGATCTTAGCTTACATCTTAGAATGGAATCTGAAAGCTTTAAAAGATTTGATTATCGTTCAAAGCCTACTGTATTCCCATATTCCCCTTGTACCTACAAGAAAATAAACAATAATTTCTGGAAATGTTTATCTCAGCTAACATGAAGATAAAGGAATAGAAGTTTGTAAGAATGGTTTGTACAAGAGTAGAGAAAGTCATGTGAGTGCAACACATCAGTTTTTATAACATTTATCATCACCTGGCTGAGTTATTATTGATTGAAGGTTCTTGATTTATGGCTATATTCATAGAAAATTGAATAAACGACCTTTTCCTTTGGCGTATTTCAATAGATACAAAGGTTTTTGTGTGAATTAAATTTAAAAAACCTCCAATTTGTTATCTTCTTAATTCTGGTAGAAGTGGCAACATTGCGTCACCTTTGTTTACTTTCTTTGCACATCGGTGTAGATCGTGTGTAACGTTTACTTAATCCTAGCAATTGTTTTTTTGTCGAAGCTGCAAAAGATGTGAAGCCTGAATACAGATATTGAATACTTGCTCTAAACTCTTGTTTCGAGTTAATTCCAAAGTTACTGCATACTTGTTACTCCTAATAAATGTTATTAAAAGTATGGCTATTTTTTGTTTCTAAAGCTCCATGTAAATAATGGTTAGTCCGTGACTGTGGAATTCACTGAGGTGCGAACACCATGTCAAATTCGTTTACCTACTTTTCTTGAAATATTTTGATATCTTTCGCACATACTCAAGTGCACAAATCTTGTCAGAAATTTTGTGTTACAAATTTCACTAACTTGAGTTCTTTGGCGCTCATAAGATTCTTGTTAAAACTTGTTGGACTAATTGTTGGAAGCGAATGTGCTTCCGTAAACCTGTGCATAGGTTATACGAATTCCTTTTTTTTAGATGTAGGTACGTGCTTGCATAAAGCACATCAGTCCCATTTTAAACCGGGTATATCAAAACTTAAAGAGAATTGCACACTTACCAAGTCAAACGTGTATACAATTGCACATACATTTTGTTTAAACATGTTGCAGTGGAACATAAATTTACATTATAAATTATGCTTTCCTGAAAGTTTAGCAATTGCAAGTATTATATTCTTAAATTTAATACAGCATAATGGTATTACTAACACAAGTGTTTCATGCAAGAGTGGCATAACCTTTGGAATGTTCAATGCATATTGGGAGCCTAAGTATCCAATGTAGTAATAACCTAACCTCCAGCCATTAGCTGCCAGCCTCAGCGCAAATACTTCATACATATGACTTACCGACGATATGAAAACTGTATGTGTTCATCACATGTGTAAGTGTTACAAACAAACTACCTTACTGTTTTTTGTGAACGTGAATATCGTGTTAGGTCCCTGCCATTCGATAAATAAAGTGAATAAGGCAACTCGTTTTTCCTCAGCGTGCATGCACAGTAAGTAGACATGGACTTAGCATGTATTCGTTTCATTTCAAGTGAATTTATGCATTTCTGACTGATTAGAGCATATTTAAAGTTTCTTTTTTAATGTTTCTGTCACATTTGTGACTCCCTAATGAGTGTAATGCCGCAACTGCTGTCGGAAGTTAATAAACAATTTTGTGCGGTATTTAAAAGAAGAATGCAATTCCAAGTGAGACTGTTACCTCATCATGGCATAAGCCCCTCAAATAGAACAAGCCAGATATTCAAACCTTTAAACGTACCAAATAAAATATTTGTAATTATGCGAAAATGTAAGATTTGAGCTAATGTTTTCATGTGCTGATTACAAATCTTTTTGCAGAACTTTTCCATCACCCATAGTTTTTGACTAATTGCATTAACAAGATTTTTTGTAATAATACTGTTAATATGTTGTTAGCTAATGCTGGATTTCTGACAATGAAGTCATTAATCCTCTTGCTCTCCAATATTTTTCACTGATGGATGGGGCACTAGAAGTGGCCGGGCATATTTGAAGGTGGTCTCGATCCATTTCCTCTAATAATATAACTGTTAATATGTGTAACACCTTAGCTTGAGTACCTTTTACATACTTAAATGTATGTGAATTAGACTTTTGACTGTACTTTGCTTGAGGAACATCTCTCTTGAGTGTCCAGCAGTAGTCTGCCAACATATTTGGAGTCCATTTTCACTGGTAGCATCTTTCCATTTCAGTGATGTCCTGGTGGAAACACTCGCCATGTTCATCGCTGACAGCGCAGAGGTTCTCAGGAAAGAGGTCAAGATGGGAGTCCAACATGTGTATTTTCTAGGACATATTACATCCCATGACCATGTAGTTCTCAATCAGCTCACTGACAAGTTCTGCGTAATGTTCAGACCTGAGGTTTCCAAGAAAGTTTATGACAATGTTTTTGAAAGAGAACCATGCAACTCATTCTTGGGTATTTAAAAGGCTTTCAAGCTGCCAATTGTTCTTAAGTAGTCTAATTTGAGGGCCAACAAATATTCCCTCTTTTATTTTTGCTTCACCAATCTGTGGAAACTTAATTTTTCAGGAACAGAAATGCACTCCCATCACGATCCATTGCTTTCACAAAGTTCTTAAACTAACCTAGTTTGACGTGTAATGGAGGTAATAAGATTTTGTCAGCACTTACAAGTGGTTGGTGAACTACATTTGCCTCTCATGGGTTGAATGATTCTCTCTTTGGCCAGCTTTTTTTAACATAATGATTGCTTTTGTCGCTACTATCCCACATGCACAAGAAACAGCAAAATTTTGTATAAGCAAGTTGTGATCCAAGTAAGATAGCTATCACTTTAAAATCTGCACATATCTGCCATGAGTAGTCATCATATCGGATACTGCATAGCAAGAGTTGCATGTTCACATAACTCTCCTTCATACTAACTGCATGGGCTATGGGAATGGATGGAAACTTGTTTCCATTATGTAGCAAGACTCCTTTCAAGCTTGTTTTTGAAGAATCAATAAACAAGTGCCAATCGTCAGGCTTATGTTGAATACCCTGGGACTCCATCAAAGAACCGACATCATTACAGAACACTAGGTCCTCCTGTTTAGAAAATAAGTGCTCCAATTCCTTTTGGCATTGACGAAAAGAAGTTATTTTGGAACTTACTGACTTGTAATATGATCAGGTAATGAAGTCCTTTCTTCACAAAACAAGCTTGACCATTTTACTTAAAACTCTCTTAGTTCAAATTTCCACAATTACCCAGATATGCTGCTCACATATTAAGTATGTTTGGATTTTTGAAAGATAGAATCAGAACTAAAAAATTCCATGCCACATTGCCCACACACGGCTTGTGTTTAAAAACAGCAACAGTAAGTTTGTTGGCATAAATGAATAATGTGTGGATTTGCTCATCTCTGTGAGTAGTTTTTTCATTAATGAAAACTGTAAACCTGGTCACAGACACCAAATATCTGACAACTAAAATGTAATCTTTGGTGTTGTGCAACAAAGAACAATTGCTCCAAATATTGTGAAGGTAATTAGAGGGAAATGGGTACAAAAATCCTGACATCTGAACCATGTAAATATTGAATGTAATGCTGGTATATACCCTAAGCAACAGAAAAGCTACAAAATGGATATATTCATTTGCACTATTAAGCATCCAGTTAAATGCAATATGAAATATTTAATTTCATTTATTTCTATTAGTGTTCTAAAATTGTTAGCATTAGAGACAATCCATACTAGATTTCCAGAACACGAATGGCTCCATGTTTATACTGATGGATCATTGATATCAAAACTACTAACTTTGATGGAGAAATTGAAGCAATTCGAATGGCCCTACAAAATCTTTTGTACAGAATTTCACATTTTCAGCAAGCAGTTATTCTCTCAGATTCCAGGGCAGCAATTATAGCAATTACTTCCAAGTTGTCACCAAAAAACCAAACAATTATAGAATGGTGGAAAATCCTTAGCCATCTAACAGCACTTCAAAAACACCTATAGTCGCTCCACTCTAAGATCCGCCCTTGGTGTAAACACAAGAGGCCAACAACTAACCCGCGATTCGCGCGAAACCGAAGCACCACACAAAATATAGTACCTTAAATATTGGCGATTATATGTGACTTTTCATGATGTATGACACTCAAATATAATTTGAAACTTTTGATTAATATAAAATAATAAATAATATTAATAAGGGTAAAGGATATTATAGCTTCCGTTTAATTGTGTCCAGTTAATCCCCTCTCACGCATCTACATGACAATGGTGAGTAATCAGTAAGGTGATAAACATGGATGTGATACCGAAATTTAGATTTCCAATCGAATGGGCTTGATAAAGACACGTTTTAATTTAATTGCCAGATATGAGATTTGCGATAAGTGTTGAGTAATAACATACATAGATAATAGAGCAGGAAGTGTTGTAAGGTGGGCAAGATATGAGTAAATAATAGTCGTTAAATTTGTAGGATAAACACATTATTGGTTTGAAATTAACGAGTCATGACGTCATACTACATAGTTTAAATACACGTTTGAAAGTCAAGTCTACCAACCTTAAAAGTCGCGCGATATATTTAATAAAATATAAAGTAAACATCGTTTAATCCTAAAAAGGTAATTATATATTCGAAATTCATAAAAGAACATGTTATAATAGAAAGGGACATTTCTAAATTGCGGGAAAAGGAAATAGCATTTTGGATACGAGGCTTTCTTGGATGACGTCATGACATTCAAAATTGGAGAGACGGTTGCTTAGCGTGGGTACGCGAGAAAGCGTCTGGTCACTACCCAGACCAGCACCGCACGTTGTGGAGTGCAGACGTGAGTGCGATTCTTCTGCGTGTAGCAGATCGGCATAGCTCCCGCAAGTATCGAAGATGCAATAAATAGTATGCAAAGATTTTCTTGGGTTGTCTATTACACACCTACGCAGACCCGAGATAAAATAAAGAGATCTCAAGCTGAGCTAGCGGGAAAGAACCAAATCAACGGGCAACAACTAGAACCGAACGACTTCAGCTTCAAATGGCGATACATCGAGAAGTGAGCAATGACTATTTAGCTTCAAATGGCGTCCCAACGTGTGGCGTCGAAAGAATGGACCAACCCCAAGACGACCAAGCCAGCATCGAGCCAGCAGACAAGAAGGTGCCCAGCGTGTCAACATCTGTGAAACGTGTAGTGAACAAGTTTAAGTGCAGTTAAAAAAAAAAAAAAAAAAATAGTGAAACAGTGAAAATTATTAAATATTGGTGAGTAGAAAAACACATGTAAATAGCTTAGAAATGGAAGACAGTGATAGCGATTTTCTAGATTTTGAGAGTCCGGAAATTGAGAAAAGTGTAGTTAGGATGGAAGAATATAATCAGAATGTAATTGGTAGCAGAATATGCCAAGAAGTAGAAGATCAGAACGTTAGAGAAACACCTAGAGGTAGTTCAGAAATGTTTAGTAGTAATTCAGAAAGGCCAGCAATTATGTCAGAAATAGAGAATATGTTTCAAAAGATAATGAAAAAGATGAGTACAGAGTTAAGTCAAAAGATAGATGAAAATAGTAAAGAATTAAGAACAGTGAAAAAGATGAGTACAGAGTTAAGTCAAAAGATAGATGAAACTAGTATAGAGTTAGGACAGAAATTAGAGAAGGGACAACAGGAATTGGGAATGCAATTGGAGAATCAGAAGAGAGCTTTAGAAACCTTTAGGGAAGAAGTTAGGGAGGAAATTAATAAAGTTAGTAGTGAAGTAAAAGAAAATAGAGAACAGGTTAAGGGAGAATTAGAGACAATAAGGCAAGAAGTAAAGAATTCTGAAAAGAAATTAGGTCAACAAGTGAGTGAAAAATTAGATAAAGAAAGGGAAAAAGTAACATATAGATTAGACAAACAAAGGGAAGAAATTAGGGAAGAGTTACAGGGGTGTAAAGTTAGAATAGAAAGATCTGATGTAGAAAGTGAAAGGCAGGCTAGAAATTTGGAGGATGTTACAGACCAAATAAAAGGGGTAGTAACAGAAATTACTCAGGTAAAAGAGGCCTTAGAAAATTTGAAATTAAATGAAAATGCATGTAATCACAACAATCTTAATAATGAAGCTGCAAGAAACGAGGCAATACCAGGTGTATCAGCTGACATTTCAATGCAAAATAGGGGTAACAGTAATTCCCATTCTGATCTCGGAAATAGTGCAGGGACAGGTGACAATTCAAATTTACATTGGCCTAACCATGTCTTAAATGAAATGACACCTCCAGTTTTTGAAAATGAAGATTCAGATGATCCTAAAGCCTTTTTAGAAGGGTTACAAGAGTACTTCACGGTGAAACGTATACCAGAGGAGTACAAGATGGTGATAGTAAGAAAATGCCTAAAGGGTAATGCTGCTAATTGGCTAGGCCTTTCTATGGGTAACAATAATGATTACAGGACCTTTAGGAACATCTTTTTAACCAGATATTGGGGAGCTAGTAGGCAGGCTAATATTAGAGTTGAATTAAGCAATGGAAAGTTTAATCCTAGATCGGAGGAATCGATGGTCAACTATTTTATGAGAATAGCGAGAAAATCGAAGATGTTGGATGCTCCCTTAGATGAAAAAGATCTAATAAATATAGTTACTCCACATTTTCCGGAAACGCTTCAACACTACCTAATCATAGCCCGACCCGATAGCATTGCAGCTATGATCGAATTATTATCAGCCTTAGAAGTCAATAAGCCAAAACACGCATTTGGAAATAAATATGAAGAAAAAGAAACTGTCAATTCTTTCGGGCAAGGGGCACAGTATTATCAGAATAGAAGTGAGATTAGGGAAAGATATAAAGGACCAGTACCAAGGATGGAATCATTCCGGTGGGAAAATCAAGGTAGATATAACCAGGAAGGGCATCACCAAAATAGAAATGGTAATCAAAGGGGAAGAAATATAAGGGTGAATTATATGAATACAAATAGATTTGATCGAGGTAGACGGGGACGGTATTTTGGGCATAGTAGAAATTCAAATGATGGGTATTGGACAAACAGAGATAATGAGTTTAGACCGAGGTCACCAAGACTGGGAGAAAGGTATTCTAATGGACGAAATTCCCCCGAAAATGCGGAAATGGTTGAGGCCATTAACACGGTCAAAAACATGGTAGGAAGTAACCCCGATTTAATGCAGGAAAACAGAAGTAACAATTCGGGAAATAGTACAGGAGCAATACCTAAAAATCAGGGAAACGCCAGACCCGGTCAAACGCGCCTTCAGTGAGAACTGGGTATCCTAGTAATGATTGTGATAAGTACTCGGAAATAAATAGTCCTGGAAGGCAAATGATGATACAAAAGAAAAGAGAATGGAAAAATAGAATTGACGAAAACGAAAAAGTAGGAGATCCACCTAAAATCAAAATTGGAGTAAATGGAAAACAATACAATGCAATTATAGATACAGGATCAAATAGCACAGTATGCTCACAAAATTTTTATGATAATTTACAAAGTAGTGGTTTTAAAGTAATGTCTTTACCAGTTAATGGGATATATTGCTCGCTAGCTGTGGGAAAACGAAAAGAGAGAGTAAAATTTCAAGCAATGATAAATATTGAAATAAATGGGAGAATACTAGGAATTTTATTTCTGATTGTAGGAAGACTTGTGACAGATATTATAATAGGTTGTGATTGTCTTTATGCCTGGGAAGCTGTGGTGAATTTTAAAAACATGATTGTAGAAATGAAAGTTGAAGATGAGACCATTATAGTGCCTTTTGTGGAAGATAGTAGTTCAGAAACTATTGTACGAGAAAAAGAGGAAGAAGAAATCCAAGGGGATACATTCTTTGTAGAATATGTTAAAGTAGGAGCTATGGAATTAACTGAAGTAAATGTCAAAGAGTACAGTATCGATAATAAAGAAAATGTAGAATGGGATAAAAATGATTTCATAGACAATTTGAGGTTTTCTGATGCAACTAGGTACTATGATAGGGAGAGTAGTGAGGACTTAGAAGAATTGTTGAGGGAAAAAGTAACTCAGGCTGATCAACTAAACGAACAACAGAGGGATAAACTTTTTGAAATATTAATCCGAAATAAAGAAGTATTCTCTGAGAAACCTGGTAAATGTAATATTTATACTCATTCGTTTGAGATGATACCCATCAAACCTTTTACACATAAAGCGAGAGCTATCCCTAGTACAATAAGAGAAGAGGTAGATGCAGTTATAAAGTCAATGTTAGAAGATGAGGTTATTGAGATTTCGAATTCAGAATTTGTGAATCCCCTATGTATTGTAAATAAGGCCAATGGAAAGATTAGGGTGACATTAGACGCGAGAAAACTAAATCAACATTGTAAACCTGATAGATTTAGACCAGAAAGTGTAGAGGTAATATTGAACAAATTGCAGAAGGGCAAAATTTTTTCTACTCTAGATCTTACAGCATCTTTTTGGCAGATCCCACTTAGAGAAGATTTAAGAAAATATACAGCGTTTTTACATTCTGGGATACTATATCAGTTTCGAGTTTGCGCCTTTGGTATGAATACCAGTGGTAGTGCACTATTAAGAGCTTTGTATGAAATTTTTGGAGAAACATAAAGAAATTTGTAGCTCAGTATGTGGATGATTTTGTAATTTTTTCAGAAAATATAGAGGATCATTTAAATCATATCAATTATGTGCTTAGTCAGTTAAAGAAAGCAAACATGACAATAAAGCCCAGTAAAACTGCATTCTTTGTGAAACAGACAGAATTTTTAGGTTATGTTATTTCAAATGAGGGAATCAGGCCTAATCCCGACAGAATTGAAAGCATAAATAAAATACCAGCTCCTAAAAATATAAAACAATTGAGAAGATTTCTTGGTATTCTAAATTATCAATCAAGATTTATCCTGGAATATGCAACCGTAGTAGCCCCATTAAGACAACTTTTGAGAAAAGATGTAAAATGGCAATGGTCATCAGTAGAACAAGAATCTTTCGAAAAGGTAAAAACATTGTTTGCAGCGTCAATTTTATTGGAAAAACCTAGGGAAGATCTCCCCTACATAATTTATACAGATGCTTCAGGACTTGGGTATGGTAGTGTCATATTACAAAAAGATGAGGAAGGAAAAGATCACCTCATTGCTGTAGCTTCAAGGGGGCTTTCAAGGACTGAATCACAGGCTTGCACTACAGAAAAAGAGATAGCAGCTATTTACTTTGCACTTGTAAAATTTAGGCAATATGTATATAACAACCCAGTAATAGTTTACACAGATCATGTTAGTTTGGCATTTATGAACTCTTGCAAACTCACAAGCACACGTATTTCTAGATATATACATGAAATCACATCCCATAACATAGAAATCAAACACATAGCAGGAATTCAAAATATTTTTAGTGATTTGTTATCAAGGATGAAAACCAATTACACAATACCAGATACAATTAGTGACAACAAACATGATGTAACCATACTATATTTGAAAACCTTAGAAGGGACTCAATTAGCTAAAGAATTTCGAAATTTGGAACGATTACAGACAGAGGACGATGAACTTAAGAAATTGAGAGAAAAGGCACAACCAATCACAGAAAATCTAAAAGATAATATAGGTATTTATGAGGGAAAAATCTATAAATTTCATGGAAAAATTGAACCTAAATGGAAAGT
The DNA here is from genome assembly GCA_030765045.1 of Tenodera sinensis. NCBI lineage: Eukaryota > Metazoa > Arthropoda > Insecta > Mantodea > Mantidae > Tenodera > Tenodera sinensis. The sequence goes on along the minus strand of CM060961.1, from coordinate 47,070,934 downwards.
AATGGTACCAAAAGCTTTACAAGAGAAACTTATACTTGCTTATCACAAAACACTAGCTCATACAGGTAGTGAAAAGCTAATCATGGCAATTAGTGACCATTTTTATATAAAACATTTGGCAAAGAAAGTGAGAAAAATATGTTCAAGCTGTGATTTATGTCAAAGGGCCAAACCATTTAACATCAAATTTGATATAGAACCTCAGACAATCATAAGAGAAGGGAAAAATGTACTAGTTACTGCTGATGCACATGGTGAACTACCAGTAGGACAATTTGGATGTAGATATATGTTTGTTCTTCATGATGTTTTTAGTAAATTTATTAAAATTTATCCTGTTAGGAATATCAGCAGCAAAACATGTGTAGGAAAGATAATAAAAGATTATGTGCCTAAATATGGCAAGATTCAGGCAATCTTAACAGATAATGCTACAGTTCATCGGAGCAAAATCTTTAAAGAAACCCTAGAAAATCATGAGATAAAGTTATATCATTGTTCCTCATACTTTCCATCAGGGAATCCAACAGAACGTGTCCTCCGAGATATAGGAATTTATTTACGTGTACTTACACATCATAATCACAAGGATTGGGTGAAATATTGTCCATTGATAGAAAAGATTATCAATCACACCATTAATGTAACTACTGGGTTTGCCCCAATAAAATTAATGTTAGGAATTGAACCAGAACCAATATTAACCGGGGTACCAAAAATACTGAAAATTAATGACATTCAGTTAAGTGAAGAAGAAAGAGCGAAAATTGCTTTTGAACGAATCAAGAAAAAGGCAGAGAAGCGAAAATTAAAGAAAAAGAATAGAAAACATAAATGGGAACCTAAGATAGGCGATTGGGTACTAGTTAAAGACCATAAGTTATCAAGTGCGTTGCGAGGTAGGAACAAAAGGATGGAATTGTTATATAAAGGTCCTGCAGAAATTATATCCAAATTTGGTTATCATTCCTATGAATTAAAAGATGTTAAAAATGAAAAATGTCTGGGAAGATGGCATAAACAACTCCTTCGATCATACAAGAAACCGTGTGGTACCTTGGAACCTTGATTTAATGTAAAAAAAAAAAAAAAAAAAAAAAAAAATTCGAAGTGTCATTGTATATTGGCGCCCAATCAGCTTTGAGATAAAATGTAAATGTTAGCTTACTTGAAAATCATATATTGGTCAGGTACTTACATATTCATGAAAAATGCAGAATGTGAATTGCTATATACTAATATCTTAATATCCTAATAGCTTAAAAATATATTGTATAGAGCTCACAATAACAGCTTCAAAAAGATTGTTAAAATGTTCATCTCCGCATGGAGAGAAAACAGAATATTTACTTTGTAAGCATTTGTTAAAATATTTAGATGTATAGATAGTTATCACAGCAAGACAAAGAAAGAACTTGTCTGAAGAGTGTAATGGATTTATATAAATATATGTACATTTTAGTGCTTAAAGGATCTAGTACAGATATGTGTTACAATAACAAAAGTGAAAAATCACAGTGCAAGTGATAGTGAGAGCGAAGTGAGCAAACATGAACTAAAAGAAGGAAGTATAAAGAAAGACTCTTGAAATTTAACCTTTATATAAAAGCTTCACAGAAGAAACCATAACATATTGTAATTAGTATTTAAGGATTAATGTTTAGTCAAGTGTACAATTGTTTGTCATGTTAAAAAGATTAATGAGAAGATATGTTAATAACCAATTTCAAAACAGTGTAATTGAAAATTGTATATAATGGGAGTGTTGCCGATTATTCAAAATACAGGAGTAATTTTTAATTTTTCTTTCGGGCAAGACATTTACATTATTTTATTATGAAATAATAAAATAACATAAATGGGGGCATTTGATACCGAAATTTAGATTTCCAATCGAATGGGCTTGATAAAGACACGTTTTAATTTAATTGCCAGATATGAGATTTGCGATAAGTGTTGAGTAATAACATACATAGATAATAGAGCAGGAAGTGTTGTAAGGTGGGCAAGATATGAGTAAATAATAGTCGTTAAATTTGTAGGATAAACACATTATTGGTTTGAAATTAACGAGTCATGACGTCATACTACATAGTTTAAATACACGTTTGAAAGTCAAGTCTACCAACCTTAAAAGTCGCGCGATATATTTAATAAAATATAAAGTAAACATCGTTTAATCCTAAAAAGGTAATTATATATTCGAAATTCATAAAAGAACATGTTATAATAGAAAGGGACATTTCTAAATTGCGGGAAAAGGAAATAGCATTTTGGATACGAGGCTTTCTTGGATGACGTCATGACATTCAAAATTGGAGAGACGGTTGCTTAGCGTGGGTACGCGAGAAAGCGTCTGGTCACTACCCAGACCAGCACCGCACGTTGTGGAGTGCAGACGTGAGTGCGATTCTTCTGCGTGTAGCAGATCGGCATAGCTCCCGCAAGTATCGAAGATGCAATAAATAGTATGCAAAGATTTTCTTGGGTTGTCTATTACACACCTACGCAGACCCGAGATAAAATAAAGAGATCTCAAGCTGAGCTAGCGGGAAAGAACCAAATCAACGGGCAACAACTAGAACCGAACAACGACTTCAGCTTCAAATGGCGATACATCGAGAAGTGAGCAACGACTATTAGCTTCAGATGCTTCTACAAGTGCTGCTAGCCTGGTTAGTGAAAATAAAGGTGAAATAGTGAAGCACTCTAAAGGTAAGCCCTTAAAAAGTGGTGAGAAACAAATAGTCTTGAATGTTTTTAACAAATTAATGCAGAAGTACCCTTCTGTCACTGTGAATAACATTGTGAAGTTAACTGCAGATTACACCGGTATTTCTGAGTGGAGTGTTAAATGTGCCCGTAAGGAACTTAAGCAAACAGGAACATTGCGGACACCAAGGAAGAACAGAAAAACACGGAAGCCAGAATTAGAAAAAGCGGATGACTTTACTAAATGTGCTGTTCGTAGAAAAGTGCACCACTTTTTCTTCAAGAATGAACCGCCAACATTAGAAAAAGTCTTAAGTAGTGTTAACAATGATCCAGCATTACCTTCATTTAAGCGATCCACGTTTCATAAATTATTACTAGAAATTGGATTTAGTTTTATGAAGAGAAATAAGGTGAATGTCATAATCGACAGAGAAGATATCGTGCTATGGAGGCGGCGTTACTTGCGGAATATGCACCGATACAGAGCAGAAGGTAAGAAAATATATTACCTTGATGAAACATGGGTTAATGAAGAGCATACTACATCCCGTGCATGGACTGACATTATGACGAGCTCAAAAAAGGATGCATTTCTTTGTGGAACGTCAACAGGGCTCAAAAATCCTACAGGGAAAGGAAAACGCCTTATTATTGCGCACATCGGCAGTGATTCCGGTTTTGTGGAAGACGGTGTTCTAATCTTCGAGTCAAAACGTACAGGTGATTACCACGAGGATATGAATGGCGATGTTTTTAAGAAGTGGTTTGAAAGTGTACTTCCGAAACTTGAACCCGGTTGTGTTATCGTAATGGATAATGCACCTTATCACAGTGTCAGACTGGAACGTCGTCCCAACTGTTCGTGGCGAAAACAAGAAATTGCCGATTGGTTGACGTCACATAATTTTCCCTTTTGTGAATCAGATGTGAAAGCAGAGCTTCTAAATCAAGCACAAAAGGTTGCCGATAACAGTGAAAACAAATATGTTATCGATGACCTTGCTAGAAAATCTGGTCGACACATAGAGAGATTGCCCCCTTATCACAGCAACCTGAACCCAATAGGAACAATATGGGCCTTCCTCAAGGGATTTGTAGCCAGAAACAACGTAACCTTCAAATTACGAGATGTTCGCAAATTGTTTGAAACTGCAATATCTCAGGCGACACCTAATATGTGGCAAAATAATATACGTCATGCAATTGAGCAAGAAAATGAGATGTGGGTGATGGACGGGCTATCAGATGCTATTGTAGATCGTCTTGTGATTAGTGTGGGTGTTGATTCTTCTTCTTCCCCTTCTTCTGATGACGATGACACCACAAAGGATGGAGATGCAGATATTACACCTCTTCCCGACAGTGATGCAGATTAATGTGAGTTTTATTTTAATTATGTTACATTTAATTTCAGCTCAGCTTTTACTTACAAATGTTGGTTAATAATAATAATAATAATAATAATAATAATAATAATAATAATAATAATAATAATAATAATAATAATAATAATAATAATAATGCTAATGATAATAGTAATAGTAATGTTATTGTTATATTTGAATAATATTACTCAGGACATAAATCCCAACGTTGTTTACTTGGAACAAGGTAGCAACAACCCTGATAAAGATTACATGAATATAACGCGATAGCAGCGCTATCCCTAAAACTCCCAATTATCATTCTACTGCATCTTTAAACGCAAGGATTGAGTCCACGTGGCGTTTGTTTATTTGTGTTAGTGGCAGCTGATACGAGCACGAGGTTACCGCGGAGGGATACAAGGTGCGGATCTTACGCTGGATGGAGTATAGTCTTGCAATGGATACCAGCTCACTGTGGACTGAGTGGTAATGAGAAAGCTGATTTTCTTGCAAAAAAGGGTACCAGCGGTGTACAAAAATCTATAGTTAATCTACCATTTTATGCAGCTAAAAGATTAGTCAACCCTGAATTCCAAAAAATTATTGCAAAATATTACTATGAAAAACCAAAAGATAAAAGATGGGAGCTACCAAACATTCATACAGTAATTCCTGAGTATCCTCGAAAAGCGGCAGTTGCAACCTTCAGGTTAATTACAGGACAGGATTGTCTGGCAAAACATTTAAACAGGATTGGGATATATTCTTCACCACTCTGTGCTCTATGTGATCTGCAAGAGGAAATGGATCGAGACCACCTTCAAATATGCCTGGCCACTTCTAGTGCTCCATCCATCAGTGAAAAATATTGGAGAGCAAGAGGATTAATGACTTCATTGTCAGAAATCCAGCATTAGCTAACAACATATTATTTCTATTTCATCTACACAGTCAATACTGTCAATAAAAGTGCAAGCCTTCTGTTATGTTAAATTGTACAACTGTGCTGCCACTACCTCTCCTCCCACCTGTGTTGATTATCCATTCTGCCTGTTTCCAGACGTATGGGCATTGGGCTAAAGAGTACGACGTCACAGTGCATTGATTTAGGGCTCTGTGACATACAGAGCATTGTGATTATTATCATTGTATAAAAATTGAGTTGTATTAAGTACATAATACCTCTTTAAAAGGACATTTCAATCAAATGCCAACTGCTACTACACAGGAACAAGGAAGTGCTGCTGTTTGATATCTTAACCCTTCCTGGGCGTAATTATTTTCCTAGTTTTCTCAAGTATTTTAAAACCTGAATATTATTCAAAATAAGGCACATATGATACTATTTTGTGTACTAAATTGTTGAAAACGTATAACCAAGCACATAAATGTTCATTAAGTCATAACATTGCTTTTTATTAGAGGTATTTTCTTTTGAGGCTACACTTATTTAAATGAAAAGTGGCATATGTACCAAAACAACTAAAACTTTGCCTATCTACAGGGCAGAGTGCATCATCAGTTCCTAGACATCTTATTGGGTGACACTGAAGTCTTTTTGTGTATGGTATGCTCCAAAGCAGTTACCGGGATGTAAATAGGGTTTCAGATCACATGTTTCACAAAAATATATTGTTTCTTTCCTAACACCTGCTGCTACATAGGTCACTTTTGCGCGTACTTGCAGGACTTTCGTTTTCATCACTTTCCCAAGCACTAAAGTCACTCATCTGTTTCATTGAGCACAGATTCTGTACAAGCCCTTATTTCATCCTCCCCATACAGTCTCCTACGCGCCATGCTCCAAATCAAACCAAAACGAGCAAAATAATGAAACACAACACAGAAAATTACCCGCTCAGGATGTATTATTCTGTAGCGACTAACAAAACACAAACCTAAGCACAGACGCACGCTTAAATTCATCTAATGACATCTGTTGACCATTTACATGAAGTAAAGGCCAGCTACAATAGCTTACGCGAACGTATAAAAAGAATTTGTGCGAAGCTGACGCGTAACCACGTCGCGAATATATGCGCATTTTGCCCGGGAAGGGTTAGGATACCCATCAGAAGCAACCTCCGAGAGCATTCCTTGAAACATTACCAAAGAACAGCGGCATCTTCACATTTCTGCTGAGCAGCACTTGGCATTTGAGACTGGAAGCAACTGTTTCTGACACATGTCCTTTTAAAAAGGTATTAAATGATGTATTGCGTGTATAGTCCAATCAAATTTCTATTAATTGAAAAAGGGCATATATTGATCATTGAGCATAATGAATCAATTACTAAATCATTTATTCATTACAGGTGCAGCAAACAGCTCTACTTTGCGGAACCGTAAAAACAAAGCAGGTGTTGTGTCCCGGGCTAATAGCATTACAGGGCTGGTCTTTCAGGATCAGAATTCTCTTATTTCATGTGGAGCTGGAGATGGGTAGGTTTATGTTAATGTTATCCTTTTACACAATTTTTTCAGTGCACATGTTTGCATTTTATAAGAAGTTAACACAAAATATATAGAATAGCAGTAATGCATCATATCAACCCAAATGGAAGAGAAACATTTTTTGTGAACCTTGTTTGGGAATTTAACATGTTATAAGATAAAAGGAAAAAAATTTATTTTTAAAATGAAATTTAAAACAGCATAGCAATTAGATTTTTATATGAACAGATGCAACTAGAGATGAAAATGACGCAGTGATATGGTGATAGATTCTGCAGTTAGTGTTTTTTAATTTACCTGTGTTGAGTGCATATTGGGTATCATTAGAGTTCATCAGCCAAACTTAAGCCTGGAGCTAGAATGATACAGTTATGATTGTTCCCTTTCCATTTTAAAATCATTTTAAATCAGAGAAAGAGAATGATGATGGATGTGATTTTCCTTAAGATGCATTAAGATATCAATAAGTATAAGAATTATGGGAATATAATTTTTATTTGATCACTGTATAACAGTGTTTGTGATATTATTTATTTGTACCAAATAGTTACAAGTTTTTAATTACATACATATGCCTTAGTTTTACCTTATCCTAGGTACAAATTTGATGTGTATCTACTATACTTCTCACCATGCTTGGCACCTTGGGTCTTTTTCATTGCTGCAGAGCCCTTGAACTTTCTTATCCTTTTAAACCTATGACTTTCTCCCCCACCTTTTCCCTTGTCTCTTTCTGATCTTTTGTCCCTTACTTTCTTGATCCAGCTTTCTTTAATATTTCTTAAAGCTTTCTGGCTTAACTTTCCAGCATGTGATGTGATAATTTTCCTTAGTCCAGTGTGAGTGGTATTGACATTTTGTGCTCTAATATGTATTTAGAATTACTTTTAGTGTAATTTGATGCTGGAAAACATTTTCTAAACTTAAGTTATGGTTTATAATTCTTTATTATTCACCTCCTGTGTTGTAGCCACATTGAAGAATGCGATGTGTGCAAATTCTTGTTTTTGCTTCGCTTAAAACAATGCAGCTGTCTTTTTTTAATCTGTAAATTTCACTGACGAACTAACTTTCTACATTCTTTATACATAAATTACACTAACAAGCAGTGGCGTATGCTGGGAATGTGACTTGGGCTATCACTAAGCCTACCATGGCTGAGTGGTTAGACCATTCACCTCTCACCAAAGTGGCCCAGGTTTGATCCCAGGCATGTGGAGTTTGTGATGGACAATAAGATGCAAGAGCGAGTTTCCTCCGGGTTTTCTAGTTTCCACTGCCACCTCATTCTACCAGTGCTCCATCTTCATTCCATGTATCATCAGTGTCACCACCTGTGGTGCCATATGTAGTAAAAAGTGGGCGTTAAACATTACAAAACAAGCTAAGCCTACCAGATCCGGACAATAAGGGGATGTTGATTAAATATTAACTTCATGAACAGTGCAGTTAAAGAAATTTTTCTTGAAACAAGCTAAACAATAATTATAAAACAAAATGAACAATTTTACCTTGCCTGTTTATATATACATGCTTCCCAGCTATCTTTCTTTATGGGTAAACTGAGTTGCCACTATCAGAAAACAATTTCTTGTTTCCTCTCAGTGAAACAAACATGTCTTTTTCCACTGGTAGAACAGCTAAGTTGCTCAGACCAATTTGTTCTTGTGTTGCCCTTAAATAAGATTTTACTAGGAAAAATATGAACTGGTTTGAGAATTCAATGTCATTCTGGCAGGTTGTCACAGTAGCTTAATGGTTAGAGCATCCACCTAGTAAGCGGAGGGTCTGTGGTTCAAGTTCCAGCTGTGGCATTGAATTTTTAAATTCCAGTTCTACCTCTGAAAGATTTTATTCGTTTCAAGGCTGAAAAACTCCTTTCTGCGCTTGCAATAGTTGAAGGAAATTTTAAAATCAGTACTCATAGTTTATAAACTTTGCTGCACACAATATCAAGTCCATTTGATTTCAATAATTTTAATGGTTTGAATGGACTTGTTAGAAACCTTTTGAGGCCGGCCTCATCGCTCAGTCAGTTGAATACCTCCATGCTGTGCAAGGGGTCCCAGGTTTGATTCCCACCAAGATTATTCTTTATCCTCCTCAGAGTCAGGAAGTATGAATGTCAGTGTGTATGTAAATTAAAAAAAGAAAGAAAAAGAGAAAACGTGAAGTTAACCCACTGTTAAATGAGTAACACCATTGCCTACAGGCAACATGTCTCCATGGGAGAGGCTGCTGATATGACCTTTGTAGTTAAAGGCGGGATATAAATGGAACAATAACAAAAATGAGGTGAATATAACACTTCAGTTCGTTCTTCAGATAGTATATCAAAATAGGAAACATGGTTCTCTCAGTTCACATAATACATTTGTTAGAACTTTTATTGTAACTAGCAAAATGTTTAGAATCCAGTAAAACAGTTTCTGTGATTCAAATGTTAATTTAATTTAAGTTATTAACATGTTCAGACTTCACAGAAAATCCTTAAATATGAAGAATGGGTTTCATCTTCATGACAATTTCTCTTTCTAGGCCTTCCTTCCTCCTTTTCATTAGCAATGCCAATAGTTTCTAACCATATTTCTTCAAATTGTATGTTTCTAATTGTTGATCTGTTATGTTTATCCAAAGTTGTCATTAAATATGCTAAAATTGCAAAACTTGTATTTTAGGATGTTTTCTCAGTTGCAAACAAGCATGGCCAGCAGTAAAGTTTATTTAATTCACATGAACCAGCCAGCCACACATACCTACTTATCATACTTGTTTATATTAAAGTATCCTTTCTAAGAATTCCTATTTTTTTCCTTCTGCTCACACTGCAAGTGTGGAACAGCTGCAGTTGGCCTTCCCTGTTTTACTATCACTAACTTATCCTCATATTTCAACTGTGAGTATAATCATTTTACTAATTGTTTTATTACACATTGTTCATCCATTTCGAAGAATTAGTACTAGCAACTGCCTTGGTACACCATACACTATTAAATAAATAATACTATTACAGCTATTGAGGACTGTTACAGTCGTACAATATTAAAAACAGAGCATTCTTGCTAACTACAAACCAGTCGGGTTCATACAGCACATATTGGAAATGCTCATGTGAGTATAGCGACACGGGATTCCGAAGCCTTGGCATGCTTATTCCTGCATTTCTCTGCCTCATCCCTCCGCATTGTAGTAAAGGCTGCGGGAGGTAACATCTGAAGCCCTGTTCTCTCCTTTGTTCAACAGTGGAGAATGGGACATATTCCATCCAATGCGCCAATTCTTCACGAGGGAAATTAGCCAGTATTGCAATTATTATTATTATTATTACTTTAAACCAAAAAGGTGAGTCAATGTCCAGTTGATAATGAAGGAAAGTCAAGCCTTTGAAACATGTTCCAGTAAATTATAAGCAAGTGTTGTGGAGTGTTATTAATTGACTCATCCTTTTGGTTTAAATTGATTATTATAACACTGTTTTCAAACTTCCAAGATAGAAGATAATTAGTATTATTTATTAATTTCTACTTTACTTTAGATATGGACTTTGGTGATAGTTTTGATAGCCCACAATATACGACACTGCTAACAAGAAAAGTGCATTAAACACTAATTCATTATTATTTATTTATGCCAACAAACTTACTGTTGGTGTTTTTAAACACACAAGCCATGTGTGGGCAAAGTTTGAAAGGTAGAACTGGAACTTAAAAATTCAATGTCACAACTGGGATTTGAACCACAGACCTTCCGCTTACCACGCGGGTGCTCTACCACTGAGCTATTGTGACAAACTGCCAGAATGGCATTAAATTCTCAAACTAGTTCGTATTTCTCCTAGTAAACCACAAAGGCAGTCTCACATCAGAGACAAATTATCCCAATGGTGACTTACTATTGTAAGTACTTTATATACTTTGTGGTTTACTAGGAGAAATACGAACTGGTTTGAGAATTTAATGCCATTCTGGCAGTTTGTCACAATAGCTCAGTGGTAGAGCATCCGCCCGGTAAGCGGAAGGTCTGTGGTTCAAATCCCAGTTGTGGCATTGAATTTTTAAGTTCCAGTTCTACCTTTCAAACTAATTCATTAATTTAACCACTCCTAGCCTAAACCATAACTAAATGTAATTGATACAACACAGGTTAGACCTGTGCAGATCTAATATCTTCTATAAGTTCGTGGAAAGGTTCTGCTAGCTGTTCTTGCAGTTAGCATGCCACAAATACTCATAAATATGAGTATCCAGATTTTTGTATCATTGCCCACTTGCCCTGCAATTAAAGTGTAAAGTGTGTTTGCATCCCTATTGTTATTAGTCGTATGGCCAAATGCATCTCATTCATTTCCAAATCTGACTCAAAGATTTATCGTTGTCCATTCCATATATTTATTTGACATTTAAGCATTCTTTCAGTACTTTTATTTCTATCATGAGATTTCAATTTTTGCCTTCAACAAGTAGTTTAAGACCTTTTTAAAAACACATTTTCCCTTCATTTCTCGCCTTGTACATCCTCCTGATACTCTTATTTGGTATAGTCTATAAATATTTTTGGACCTTAAATATCACTAACTGGAGTTCAGTTATGATCCACAGTCAGAACATGAACTGGATCGAGTAAAATCACTTATATGAAACAATCCAAGATCAACAAATCCAGTTGAACTTTGATCCTAGTTCATAAAATAACATTTGGCAATGTCGTAGAGCAATGGAAAGTTGCTTCCTCTGGGCAGCAAGACTCGCTGGTTTTTCAGTTTTGGACACATTTAGCAGGGCATAATGCAATATGTACATGACATGTCATCTTATACTCATAAGTGCATTCTGCATCATATCACATCTTCAAAGAATAAAATAGTAGTGAAATAGCTTTAATAAAACATCAGATGAAATATATTTATACAAAATATAATTTTCTTATATTTACTTTGTTTTAAAAATCCCATGTGCTTAAGCATTATGCCCTGTAAGCATAATACTGACAGTATAATTTATTGTTGCAGTTTGATTAAAGTCTGGGATCTTCGAAAGAATTACTCGGCATACAAAAAGGATCCATTACCGAGACATACTTTGCCATATGCGGGGAACACAACAAGGAATGGCTTCACAAATTTAGTACTAGATCCTGGTGGTGTAAAACTGTATGCAAGCTGCATGGACAGTGTTATCTATTGCTATAATGTGGCAACTTATGACCAAAAACCAAGTAAGCTGAATGTCAAATTCACATTAACGTCTGATCTGCATTTTATTATATGAATGGTTTATTCTTTGCTTCTTAGCTGTAGTGACCAATTACAGTGCTTAATGTTGTTTGCTAAATTGTTTACAATATATGAATACAAAGAAAAATCTTCATCCCTAATCTTAATGAGTTTAATATCTAAGCTTATACGGGTCTATTACACTCAACACCCTGGTTATTTATGTAGTGGATCCCCAATGCTTTAGATTTCCTTATTATATCTTTCCTTGTCCTTGACTACCCTGATCTATTTCTCACTTCTTCCTAAATATTCTAAATCATTTTAATCCTTTTTATCTCCTATCAGCCAAAATTTTAATATCAATAATTTCCTTGAGTAGCATTTTATTACATGTAATTAAATATGAAAGTTATAATTAAGAGATGTTAAAAGGGCAAAATCAGAACTAATCATCCTAAGCAATGTTCATTTGCATTAGTCAAATCCTGGACCTTGGGCTAATTAATGTCCTCATTTATTGTATGCTGAGAAGCTATAAGATATGTTCAAAAAATTATGTATAATCCCTGGAAACTTCAAAAACAGAAGCCAGTTATGCTTCAAGAACAGTGGAACTCATGGCTGTTACAAATATGGTATTTATATTGGAACATTGTAAGTCACAGTACATGTTGCTAACATTTCAATATTTAGTGGTGTTCTTAATAAGGTGATTAAATAAAATGCTATAATGAACTGCTTCTGCAGCTTAGATAATCCTCCCAGGGGCCTACTTGGGTAGGTAGGGGTTTGGCGCACCTGGGGTCCCGAGCCAACTGACTCCCTTGGAGTGGGGTCCTCTTTATGGTGAGGGAGTCAGTCAAAATGCCCACCAGTGCGTGGAGACCCGTGTCGGTGGAAAGAATTATCCTTGTGGTTGAGGGATGAGTATCTGAGACCGGTCCAGTTTCCTTCTGTATTCGGGGAGGATGCTGTGCATTTCCAATACACTGCTTTGGTTTCTGCTTCACCTAAATGGGAGGCTAGGGGCTAACCCTTCCCTATTGGGGCTCTAATGACCTAGCTGTCAACAGACCCTTAAACCCTAATCACTCACTCACTCCACCCCTAGTCAATCAGCCAAGACTAGGTATTGCACTGAACTCCAGGGTGAGTGCGACGGCGAAACCGCTATATCCCCTGTATAGCCTTGTCATCCCAGTAGGATGACCCCTTGTTGGGCCCGTGGTGGGTGGGGAGCACTGGGAGATGAAATTTATTTTATGCTTTTATCGCTACAAACACTCCAAAGAGACGATGACAAGTCAATGAAGAAAAGGAGGTAACCGCAGTATCAGCAGCTCGGTACCTAGTTATTAGCGGAATGGAAGAGGCTCAGAGTTTTCTGAAGGTGAACCCTTTCGTCATCCAGGCAGGCCTTGATAAAATAGCCAGTCCTGTCAAGTCTTGCACCCGACTTAGAAGTGGTTCACTACTGACTGAGACTTTTACAGCCACCCAATTCGACAGATTGCTAAAGGCCAAACTATTCCATGGATATCCTATCCATGTCGAGAAACACCGTAGTCTGAACTCATCCAAGGGAGTCCTCACCACCTCTCTTTTGGATATGTTGGAGGAAGAAATTTTGGGTTATCTGTCAGACCAAGGTGTTACTGAAGTTTATCACGTCAAAGCCAAACACGATGGTGCCTACCCGTACTCTCTTCCTTACATTCGATCGACTTGATCTCTCATTGAAACTTAAGGCAGGGTACGAGGTTATAAATATTCGGCCATTAATTCCACGCCCAATGCGTTGTTTTCAGTGTCAATGCTTTGGTCACACTAGGGTATCTTGCAAACTTGCCACGGCTTTTTGCACTATGTGTGGAAAGGATGCCCAAGACGGAGCTTGTTTATCTGTCTGCTGTGTAAATTGTAGAGGTCCCCATCCAGCGACCTCCTGCGATTGGCCATGGTTTCTGAACGAGGCCATCCAAGATCTGCAGGTGAAGGAACGCTTATCTTTCAAAAAAGCCTGCAAACGTCATCTAGCTCGCCAGCCTTCTCTCCTGAGAATTGGTATGTTTAGCTCAGTGGTGCAAACCCAGGTCCAAAATGGGATATGAGTACACAAACTACTGCTGTACCTTCCAACTACAGTTACTGCTCCTACTATTACAGCATCGACTTCTGGTTCCACCGCTTCCAACACAATATCCGTTGGCACTCAGTCTCGTAAATTTATAACACAGCCGAAGTGCACAGACTTTTTGAAAGATCCTAAAACCTCAGGCAGTGACCAATGTACTTTGAAAGATAGTTCTCCTTCGCCTCCTTGGAGATCCTGAGCTCAGGATGCCTGGGGGGCAGTTGAGCTAAGCATCACGCTGCTCCTTTGACTACAGGCAATCGTTTTGCAGCTCTGTCTTCTGTCTCCTCTGCTGCTGAGCCTCTTCCTTCCAAAGAACCAATGGAGCAGGAGCCACCACCTGCAAGCCCTAGTCCCACACTCCAGCTGAAGGCCAAGTTGAAGTGCCAGCCACAGCCCAAGTAATTTTAAACAGCTCACTCCCTTTCCCTCCGGATGTCCGTCGTTCAGTGGAATACACGTGGCGTACACACACATATGGCCGAATTACAGCTTTTAACCAAATAGCTCTCTCCTACTGTCAAGTGCTTACAGGAGACCAAACTTCGCCTGCAGGACACTTTTACCTTCCCTTGCTTTATTCCAGTGTGCTTCAACCTTGCGCCAGAACCTAGTTCTCCTGCACTTGTAGGTGTCATGCTTCTGATTCGAGATCACATTTTTTACCAACCCGTCACGCTTACCACTACCTTGCAAGCTGTTGCTGTCACCCTCAGCTGGCTTTAGTTTCACCCTGTGTTCTTTATATCTTCCACCTGGTTCTCTTTTTGCTGTTGCGAACCTAGCAGCTCTTGTTGCCCAGCACCCTATCTTCTATTGGGAGACTTCAATGCTCATCATGCTCTTTGGAGCTCACTAGGGCATGCGTAAGGAGAACCTATCCAGCTGATTTTTTCACCCAGAACTGCCTCTCTCTCCTTAACACTGGTGAAGCCACTTTTATTTCTGATTCTTTCAGCACCCTTTTCCACCTGGACTTATCTGTCTGCTCAGCACAGCTTGCACATCATTTTCAGTGGAATGTAACATCTGACACCTCGAACGATCATTTTTCTTGTTATTAGCCTGCTGTCGCACTACTTTCCACCGTCATGTGTACCCACCTGGCAATTAAACAAAGCAAACTAGCCTCTTTATTCTCGCTGTGCTGCTTTCGACGACCACCTGTTCGATATTGACCAGGTGGTGGAACACCTTACTTCTGTCATCTCTGCTGCTAATCCCTCAGTCGTCTTCTCAACTGCGACGATTACCGGTTCCTTGGTGGACTGCCGAATGCTGGGTCACTATCTGTGCATGCTGGGCTGCGCTTCAGGTTTTCAAGCGCCATCCTGCTCTAGAAAATCTACTCACCTTAAAGCAACAGCGTGCTAGAGCTCGTCACGTCATACAGGCCAGTAAAAGGACATCCTAGCTCCGGTTTGTGGAGTCTTTTAGTTGCCACACCTCTTCATCTGATGTTTGGGACAAGCTCCGCTGTGTGGCTGGCAAAATTTCAGCTTTCACAGTATCTGGGCTGCAGATTAATGACACCATCGCTTGCCCTTGAGCTATTGCTGACACACTGGGATTGAATCTAATCATCTGCTATCCAACGTTCAGTGCGGTTTTCATTGCTTCCGTTCAACAGTCGACCACTTAGTCTCGCTTTCGACGCACATTATGGATGCCTTTCTGAGGAAGAGTCAAACGGATGCTGTGCTCTTTGACCTGGAGAAGGCATATGACACCTGCAGGAGGTACAGTATTCTTCATACCCTCCATAAATGGGGCTTTCAGCATTGTCTGCCCCTTTTTATCCGAGAGTTTGAGGAATCAAGTCTTTTGAGTGCGAATTGGTTGTTTTATGTCGTGTTTTTACTCAAGAGAACGGAGTACCACAGGGCTCGGTACTCAGGGTCACCTTGTTCACTGTGGCCATCAATCCCATTGTGGAGTGTGCTCCTGCTAGTGTTTCATCCTCTCTTTCTGTGTATGATTTTGCCATTTACTGTAGTTCTTGGCCTACTCATCTCTTAGAACGGTGCCTCCAACTTTGTCTTGACCGCCTCTTCATTTGGAGTGTGGAAAATGACTTCAAGTTCTCAGCCGAGAAAACCGCCTGTGTGAACTTCTGGCGCTGGAAGGTGTTTCTTTCACCTTCTCTTCACCTCGGCCCAGATGTCCTCCTTTTCGCAGACGAGCCAAAATTTTTGGGATTGGTGTTTTGACAGGAAGCTTGGCTGGGCCTCTCATATATCTTATTTGAAGGCCAGGTGTGACCGTTCTCTTAGTGCTTTATGTGTTTTAAGTGGCACATCCTGAGCAGCTGATCGGACCATTCTTTTAAGGTTGTATCGCTCTTTGGTCTGATCTAAACTTGACTATGGTTGTATTGTATATTTGTCTGCTCACCCGTCAATTTTAAAACGTCTTGATCCTACACATAACCGTGGTCTCCAGTTGAGTATTGGCGCTTTTCCAACGAGTCCAGTTATCAGTCCGTGTGCCAAAGCTGCTGAACCTCCGCTTTATCAGGGTGAGGTCCTTTTGTTTTTTAATGATTCTCTGGACTGTCAATACTCAACGTGCTCCCTGGACCTACTCCCTCCTGGTGTTCGGTTTCGTTCTCTGCTTCAGCTGTTTGACGTCGATTTACCAACGACACTTCCTAGAGGAGAAACATAACTTTGCTCTGAGATCCAAGTTAATCTGAGTTTGCTGTCCATGCCGAAGTTGTTGACACCAGATTCAGTCCTTCGTTTGGCCTTTTTAGATCTTCAGGCACAGTTAGGTAGTTTTATATATACTGATGGCTCAAAGGACGAGTGTGGAGTAGGATATGCTTTTGTTCATTTAGCTTTCGTCTTTTACTGCAGAGCTTTTTAATGTTTACCAAGCACTTCTATTTATTCCTCAGACAAGCCCTGCAGAGCTGGATAATTTGCTCGTATTCTTTGAGTGTCTTTCAGAGCCTACAGACGCTGCACCATTACCATCCCCTGGTACAGTGTGTTCAACTCTCGCCAGTGCTGGCACTTGCGTTTCAATTGTGTGGCTACCTGGACATGTAGGCCTGCAAGGAAATGAGACTGCCGATGCTGCTGCTAAGGCAGTGTTTTAGCTCGCAGGCATTTTAGCTCTTCTGTTCCCTCTGTTGATTTTAGTGCAGTTTTACGTCATGTCATCCGTTCCCGGTGGAGTGATGATTGGCATGGCCTTCAGGGGAACAAACTGTGGGAGGTGAAGCCTCTTTCTGTTGCCTGAAAGACTTCCTTGTGCACTCCACGCCGCAAGGAAGTAGTTTTAGCCAGAATGTGTATTGGGCACTGCAATTTTAGCCAAGGTCACCTTTTATCTTCTGACACTGCACCGCTCTGTGCTTATTGTGATGAACCTTTGACGGTGCGGCATGTTTTAGTTCAGTGCCAGTTTTTAACACAGCTCCGTGTCTCACTGGATCTGCCAGCCACTTTGGCTGAGGTGCTGGCAGTTACTTCAGGTGCAATAGAGCGTGTTTTATGTTTTAGTCACATGTGCGCTCATGTTTGACTTGCCTATTGCTTTTTGTTTAGCTTTATAAGTATGGCCGTTGATGCGAGTTGTTTTTATCACATAATTAAATTCTGCACTTCCGTTCTTTGCTCTACTTGGAGTTGCTGGCACTGTATTGGTGACTTTTTAAGGTTTTATTCTTTTAGTTTGACTTTGGTTCAGTTTTAAACTTTTAGATCTATAGTTTGACTTGGGTGCTAATGACCACAGCTGTTGAGTGCCCTAAAACCGCACTACTGCTACTAGCTTATAGAAACACAGGATTTTTGTTTTCAGAAGTACCCAACCTAACAAAGAAAGTGCAGAAAGTTTGGGAAAAAAACATTATTTCTCTACAAAGCCTCATTTCAGCTTGATGTACTTTCCCAGCAATGTTCTATAGCTTTGATACCCTGTTTATAGTGAGAACCATCAAGTTCTGCAAAATAGCCATCAGCTACAGACTCCACCTCTTCATAGTTGGCAAATCTTTTACCACAAAGCCATTTCTTCAAGTTTGGAAGCAGAAAATAATCACAAGGAGCTAAATCTGGGGAATAGGGTGCATGAGAAAGCAATTCGAGTTTTAAACACATTGATCTTGGCCACAGCAATAATGTATAATGAAACAAAACTTTGATTTTTGCTAAATGTGGCTGTTTTTCATGATTTTGTCACTCAGATGCTGCAACAAGTTTACAAAATACTCACCATTGATTGATTTTTCTTTTTGGAGATAATGAAAATTATCCCACATGCATCCCAAAAAACTGATGCCATGATCTTGCCTGCAGATGGAACTGTCTTTGCCTTCTTTGGAGCTGATTTTCCCCTTTCATTCCACTGTTTCAAACTGTTTCTGCAGCTCAGGTGTAAAGTGATGGACCCATGTTTCATTCATGGTTATGGATTGACGCAAAAACGTTCATTGCAGCAGAACATCGCCAACTCTCTGAAACATCCTCACAATGCTGTTTCTGTTCCATTTAATTAGCATATGTGGTATCCATCTTGCACACAGCTTTCACGTGTCCAAATTTTCAGTCAGTATGCTATGTACAGCACTTTTTGAAATGCCAGCTAGGTCACGCACTTCCATTCGACAGTCATCCAATACCATTTTGTTGATTTTCTTTACAATTTCTGGCATGGTGACCTCATTTGGCCAATCACTGCAATGCTTTTCTTGGCAGCATGTACAGCCTTGCTTAAACTCTGCCACCCAATATTTTACTGTTGTAAACAAAGGAGCAGACACCCCCTGAGTAGAATCTAGCTCTACTTTAATATTAGTTGGACTAAGAACTTTCAAATTAAAATATTGCATCACATAACAATGATCAGTTTTATCCATGTGTACAAATTTGCTGAGAGCATTCACAATTGGTGGCTGGAACTGATGTATGAAAGTTACTATGATAATGGATGTTCATTTCTTTAATGCCAGTTAAGTGAGCAGTTATAATAATAAGTATATAGATGTATAGTTGTTAACAGCACATTCCAAATTTGCATATGCAGGGTGAGGGAAGGGTGAAAAGGGAGTGTAGTATTGTTTTTTGACACCAAAATAAAGAATCATGATGAGGTGATAGGAGCCAGACAGGTAATAAACCAAGAGTATCTTGCTGTGTTATTTAATGCCTAAATATCTGTAGA
Organism: Tenodera sinensis; assembly: GCA_030765045.1. NCBI lineage: Eukaryota > Metazoa > Arthropoda > Insecta > Mantodea > Mantidae > Tenodera > Tenodera sinensis. The sequence continues at coordinate 47,051,877 of CM060961.1, read as the reverse complement.
GATACATAATGTTGTTTTGGGGCAGTAATTTGTAACCTAGCATGGTGTATTTTCCTTTGGCAGTTAATGCTTAAATATCTGTGGACATATATTTGTTGTTTTAGATTAGTTTTTACTTTCTCTACTGGTAAGTAGGGGAAGTATTGTATTCCACCCAAAAATTCGATGTCGAGATTTCACAGGAAATATATGTTTTGAGGCCCCCTGAATCCAAAAAAAGCATTTTTAGAAAAAGGTCTGTGGGTGTGTCTGTGTGTCAGTCTGTCAGGCTGTGGACAGCATAACTCAAAAACAAAAATTAGGTTAAAAACCAAAGTTGGTATTTAAGTTTAATGTCGTTCAAGGATGTGACACGAAGATTTTGAAGAAAATAGCCCCACCCTAAACTACCCTTTATATGGAAAATTTTGATTTTCTTGAAAATGGCTCTAATGATTTTGATTAAAATGCCATATGTTTGAGATATTTTTGTGGCAAATGAAATGTATATCTTGACTTTTCTGGCTATAGCCCCTGTAGTCGTATTTATTCTGGACGACTTTTCCATAACTCATAAACCGTTAGAGATAGACCAAATTATACTATACAAAAAATGTAGATCTTGGTAAAATACACAATTTATGTCTCAATAAATTTTCTTGTAGGGTGAACCATTTCGGAGATATTCCTTGTTATATGTGTGAGTTCCGGAAAACTTAGAACTTTAGCGAAATGCAACAACGTTGTTCAATTTTTTTATATGTTAATCATGCAAAGAGAACGGAATCTCAAAGGTCAAAAAGATTTGACAGTCGCACAAAGCCTTCTGTATTCTAATATCTCCCTTGCACCTACAAGGACATCAGCAATAAGATAATTTGTACGAATGTTTATGTTAACTAACATGGAAATATAGGAATAAGCGTTTGTTAGAATGGTTAGTACAAGAGTAGAGAAAGTCAAGTGAGTGCAACACATCAGATTTTTTCTAGTAGTTTTGAAGCTGAAGTAATTGTGTTACCAAGAAACAACTTTTTCCCACTTCTACCTTAAAATAGGTACCACATTATCCTACTAGTCACTGCATAAAACCTAAATATCAATCAATTCAGTGTTATGAGGTCTTTATATATTCATAAATTGCACATTTAATGCAAACTACCAATGGATTACTCTTGTTCTCGTCTATGTCCACAGTTGCCACCTTCACTGGGCATGAAACTGCAACATTTTATGTTAAGTCTTGCTTAAGTCCAGAAGGTCTCTATTTAGCGAGTGGTTCAAGTGATGAGCAAGCCTATATTTGGAATACAAACAATCCTGGGAAACCAATAGCAACCTTAGTTGGTCATGGAGCAGAAGTAACCTGTGTTCAATGGAGTCCTGCTGGAGATTTCAAGGTGAGAATATGTTTATTTATACTTCCAATTATAACATGTGCATTGCTGAAAATAAGCATTGATGCACATTGTTTTAGAAGATAGCTTGGTGCACCATTTTAGCATAGGCGTAAAATGGTACAGTATAATTTATTCATGTATGTACTCTTTGAAAATACATCAATATTATATGTTGTTGTTAGCTAATGCTGGATTTCTGACAATGAAGTCATTAATCCTCTTGCTCTCCAATATTTTTCACTGATGGATGGAGCACTAGAAGTGGCCGGGCATATTTGAAGGTGGTCTCGATCCATTTCCTCTTGCAGATTACATAGAGCACAGAGTGGTGAAGAATATATCCCAATCCTGTTTAAATGTTTTGCCAGACAATCATGTCCTGTAATCAACCTGAAGGTTGCAACTGCTGTTTTTCGAGGATACTCAGGAATTACTGTTTGAATGTTTGGTAGTTCCCATCTTTTATTCTTTGATTTTTCATAGTAATATTTTTCAATAATTTTTTTGAATTCAGAGTTGACTAATCTTTTAGCTGCATAAAATGGTAATTTAACTACTGATTTCTGCACATTGCCGGTACCCTTTTTTGCAAGAAAATCAGCTTTCTCATTACCACTCAGTCCACAGTGAGCTGGTATCCATTGGGAGACTAGGTGTTTTTGAAGTACTGTTGGATGGGTAAGGATTTTCCAACATTCTATAATTGTTTGGTTTTTGGTGACAACTTGGAAGCAATTGCTATAATTGCTGCCCTGGAATCTGAGAGAATAACTGCTTGCTGAAAATGTGAAATTCTGTACAAAAGATTTTGTAGAGCCATTCGAATTGCTTCAATTTCTCCATCAAAGTTAGTAGTTCCATAACTTAAAGATTTGTAATAGGAAAAGAGGTGACATGTGACTCCAGCACCTGCTCCATCTCGGTTTGATATCAATGATCCATCAGTATAAATATGGAGCCATTCGTGTTCTGGAAATGTAGTATGCATTGTCTCTAATGCCAATAATTTTAGAACACTAGTTGGAGTATCACTTTTCTTAACTTCTTCTGTCAGGTGTAAATAATATGTGATGTCTAATGTATGTGTCGGATTGACTTTAGATATGAAGTTTTCCTTTGAATTAGGAAGGTGTACATTCTTCTTGATGTCTTGAATTTTGGAAAGAAAGCTCTCCTGAGTCTTTAGTGTATGTGTAAAATTTCTCTTGTGCCATGTATTGAATGGGAGTCTGATTAACTTTTCGTGTTGAATAAGAGCCGCTTTTTCTACTTCATATTCAATGGGGTATTGGTTGGTTAGTATTCCCATAGCTGCTATTGGTGTGGTTTTGATAGCACCTGTAATTAATCTCAGACTTTGGTTTTGAAAGATTTGAATTTTGTTTGTGTTTGCTGTTACAAGAACTTCGCTGCAGTAAGTAAATAATGGTTTTATATATACATTGTATGTTGTGTTAAGCGTTGCTCTGGAACATCCCCACTTCATTCCTGTTACGTTTTAACAGTGAAAGGCGCCTCTCTGCTCTTTGTATTACATTTTCTATTTGTTTGGCCCATGTAAGTTTGGTATCAAATGTAACTCCTAAATACTTTGCTTCCTTTGTTTCTGGTAATTGTTGACCCTCAAAATTTAGTTTTATTTTTGTGGTTTTTTTCTTAGTGAAAAGATCCGGTAGTTTGATTTTGTTGTATGAACAGTCATTAAATTTTCTTTGGTCCTCCTTTGTAAGTTGGTTAAGGATTGTTGCATGGTTTTTTCTACTTCTGTACTTTTGCTTTTTGGTTTTGAAGTCCACATGCCTTGTGTTAAGCCACAGTGTACTTGTTTGTATTTAGACATATTTCTTCCATATCTGGTAGCAATAAAGCGTTGTGTTAGGAAATGACATAGCCATGAAAACATTGGACCTTGTATCCCTATTTTTTTTTACTTTCTTTAGTAGTTTTGTTCTGCATATAGAATCATATGCACTTTGGAAATCAATAAAAACTGATAAATTATTTTCTTTTCTATTGAAGAAGTCTTTGATTTCTTGAGTGAGAAGTAAGACTTGTTCATTTGTAGAGTGGAACTCTCTGAATCCAACTTGACGTGGGGATATTAAATTTTGTGATTCTAGAAACCAATTTAACCTATTTGACACCATTCTTTCCATCACTTTTGCTATTATGCTAGTAAGAGCTATTGGTCCATAATTTTTTATTTCTGATGCTGTTTTGTCTTTCTTCAAGAGTGGGACAGTTATTGCTTTTCGCCATTCAGCAGGTACTGTGGTTTTCCAGGATAGATTGTAGAGTTTCAGTAGTTGTTGTTTTGCTGTTTTTCCAAGGTTTTTTTATGAACTCTGAATGTATGTGATCTGGTCCAGGAGACTTTTTATTTTTTAGATTATTTATTGCAATGTTCAGTTCTTGCATATTAAAATTTTGAAAAAAGATATTGCACTGAGTGTTAGGATCACATTCTCTTTCTTGTTATAATAATAATCTTATAATAATAATAATAATAATAATAATAATAATAATAATAATCTTTATTAGCTTATAGACTTTGTTACAAGTTTCAAGCCTCGTCAGAGATAAACAAGCAAGATTTACAATCTATATACAAGCAGTTTTATACAATCTAGTATTTCATTTACAAATTATTTACAGTTCATCTATTCTATACAAGCATTTTTTAATTAAGTATGTTTTAAGCTCTTTTTGAAATACATTACCACTTAGCACTTTTAATTCATTTGGTAGTTTATTGTACAAGATTTTACTCATTATTAAGGGATCCTTCTCTGTGGCTTTTTTATTTACATTTCCTCTGTAATAATTGTGTTGTATTCTAGTACCATACTTATGACTGTCTTTTATTTGTAGAGGATTCTTATTTGCTACAAACATTATTACCTTATAGACATACAGTGACACTACAGTTTGTATTCTGGCTTTTACAAAACTATCTTTACACGATTCTCTATTCTGTAGATTGAATATACATCTTATACATCTCTTCTGCAATTTCAATACTCTATTTACATTTGTGATACTTGAGTTACCCCAGACCTCGATTCCATATTGCAAATGTGGATGAATTAGACCATAATAAACTGATTTTAAGTAGTCTGGATTTAGATATTTTGATAGATTTCTTAGTATATATAAATAGGAACTAATTTTATTGCAGATATAATCTATGTGCATTTTGAATGTCATATTTTCGTCCAAGATTATTCCCAAAAATTTGGTGCTTTCTATTTGTTGAATGCTTTCATTGTTTATCATTACACTGAGAACATTATTGGACCTATTATTTCGGTGTTTGAACATGATTATATTGGTTTTTTGAGGATTTACTTTCAGCTTGTTGCATTTTAGGTAATTACAAATATTATTTGTTTCAACATTTATTACTGTGTTTAAATTATTTGTGTCTTTATTGGCAAATACAACTGAGGTATCATCTGCGTATGTTATTATTTCGTAATTTGTAGATTTTGGAAGGTCATTTACATATAGTATAAATAAGAGAGGCCCGAGTACTGATCCTTGAGGGATGCCTACTTTCACTTGTTCATAACATGATTTAACTGATTTTAGTGTACATCCCTCTTGATAGCAGATTTCAGTGCATTGTGCCCGATTTTCTAGAAAGGATTTTATAATTTCAATGCATTTACCTCGAATGCCGTATTTCTCTAACTTCTCTAGTAGCAATACATGCGCCACACTATCAAACGCCTTAGATAAGTCAAGGAATATTCCAGCTGTTTTGCCAGAGTTTTCAAGTTCTTGTAATATTACATGATACAGCTCGGCTATAGCAGTAGTTGTGGAGAATTTCTTCCTAAAACCATGTTGCGATGGGTAAAACAAGTTAAATTTATTAAGGAATTCTATTAATCTACTACTTAATATACTCTCAAATACTTTAGCAAATACTGAGGTCAGTGTTATAGGCCTGTAGTTTCCAATTTGATATTTATCTCCCTTCTTGAATATTGGTCTAACTATACTAAGTTTTAAGGTTTCAGGAAATTGTTCATCATTTAACGATGCATTTATTAAATGGGTTAGGATACCAGCTAATGTATCCCTACAATATTTTAGTGTTTTAGTTGAGATTTCATCCCACCCACAAGATGCTTTATTTTTTAATTTATTTATAATCTTTTTCACTTCTTCTTCTGTTGTTTCTTCCAAGAAAATGGTTGGAACCATCCCAATATTAACAGATGGTGCACCATCAACCTTAGGTTCATCTTTTACTACATTTAGAAAATATTTATTAAAGAGTTGACATATTTTCTGTGGATTATCAATCACTTGATCATTCTCTTTTAACGTTATATTGTCAATCTTGTTTTTACTTATACTGCTTTCATTTACAATCTCCCATACCGTCTTAACTTTATTATTTGAGTTTACTATTTTCTCTCCGTATTGTTGCTTTTTTAGGTTAGTCAATGCCCTTGAGTACTGTTTTTTTAAGTTTATGTATCTGTTTTTATAGGATACGAGATTTGTAGATTTGTAAAAAATGTAAGAATCTTTCATTTTCTCTCTCAGTTCTTTTAATTCCAAAGGAAGTTTAATCTTCTGTTCACCCCGTTTAGTTATTTTACTCTTTTGTGTCGGACATGCTATGTTTAGATGCGTATTTAATATTTTATAAAAATTGTCCCATTTTCTGTTACTGTTTAGCTCACTATATACTAACCTCCAATCTTCTTGGCTTAGGCTTTCCTGAAGCCTCATTAGGTTATTTTCATTAGTTTGTCGTTTTGTTATATATATATATTTTTTTCCGGGATTATATTTCTTCCTGATATTGACAATATTTGAGCACAATGATCCGAAATACAAAACTCCTCTACTTTCACTTTATAACTGTCCTGCGCTAGATTGCTAATTACATAATCTATAGCAGTGGATGAAGTAGGTGTGATTCTTGTTGGCTGTCTAACGGCATCATGTAGCTTCTTAATATATCATTTAAACTTTTATAGTCCCCTGTATTTTCACAAGAATTTATGTTTAAGTCACCCATAATTATGTTTTTCTTATTTATACAGGTTCTGTTTAGAAAATTATCCAGGCTCTTTATGAACTCATTAGGCTTAGTACTTGGCGACCTATATAGTCTAATAATCAGATATGATTCATCTTTTATTTGTATTTTTATTCCTGCTACCTGTTTCAAATCTTTCTTAAATTCTTTACGTTCCTTTTTACTATATTATATGAATTGTGCCTTATGACCCACTCTGTCTTATAACAGGAAGTAGCATTTCACATTTAGTCATTTAGAAACATAATTTAGAATTCTGGGAATAAATGTAAACTAATAGCACATGGGTCAGAGTTTATATAAATTGGAGTTTTTTATTACCGTTTCACGGGCGATCAACCGTGTGAGGTTTAAAAATATTGAGCTTTCGGCAATTGGAGTTTTCCCTCTCATTTTTTTGGCTCCAGCTGATACAGTCATTGATACTCCTACAAACGTGTCCAAGATAAGAGACTAACCAGTTAACCAAAAATTCTTTTATATGGTTATGGGTGAAGTGTAGGGATCTTGTGAGTTAGAATGAGTCTATGAAGGATAGATTTTGAAATTACCTCAGAATTCATTATTTTATTCACTAAAATTATTAATCCTGACAGAGGGTTTGGCTATTGTTCAGATTAGCTTACGCGATGACTTGGTCAGAATTTCGGCAAAGTCCCACTCGGCAGTGTGTACGAATGGTCACAAAAGTTGCCGAAGTTGCTGTTTTAATGCAGCGCTGCCAACAGCAGAATGTCCCTAGGAGTTTGTTGCCAATAGTAAGTTTGAATGTTTTTGCAGGAGTCGGCAGTATGCTGTTGACTGTTTTTTTAGTGGGTAGTGCCCTAGGGCGAAGCCTACAGTCCCCCCTCTGTGCCATCCCAGCACATGGGGCTCCGTAAATGGATTTTTTCTCCACTCGAAAATTAAAAAAAAATAAAAATAAAAAATAAAAATAAAAAAAAATAAATAAAAAAGAACGATAATTAATAAAAATAATATAAATATAATATAATACTATTAAATATAATATATAAATAATATATATAATATAATATAATAATATTAAATAATAATACAATAAAATAATATAATATAAAATAAATAAAAAAGAACGATAAATAATAAACATAATAAAAATATAATAATATTAATATATTATAGTATAAATATAATAAATATAAGTATAATATATAGTATTATATATTAATAATAATATATAATATAAATGTAAATGTAATAATAATAATCATCATCATAAGATTCCTGAGAACCTTCAGCTAGCTTTGGGTGATCAACAATATCACAAGAAAATCATCAAGGCATGCAAAGTTAATGTTTAAATTCAATGTAAACTTCATGATTTGTTTTTTAGTTTCCTCCTAATAAATAAATAGATTTAAAAAAATAATAATATAATAAAATAATATAATAATAAAGAACGAGCCAGCGTATTGTGGACCCAGTAACAAGGCAATAAGGATAATGTACACAATAATTCGCACTAGCGATATATCTGTGTGAGCAAGAGCAAAATAATAATGTACAGAATCCACAACAATAGTATAAGAGCAAAATAATGTACACAATGAGCAAAAAAATAATGTACAGAATCCACAACAATAGTATGGAGTTGCGCTAGGCTTGGCAACGAAAACTAGTGTAGCGTAAAAAGCAATGTTGGCAGATGTGAAAATCGTCTGCTAGTCATGCAGTGAAATCTAGTGGGTGATTTTGAAACTACTGTAGGCGCATGCGCAGTAAGTAATTTGGGACTTAAAATCTGGCTGGCAAGTGGCAAGTAAGCTAAACTAAACAAGGGTTTAACTGTATTTTTTAAAATGTGTTGTTAAATGTAAAGCATATCATTGAATTAAATTTATCAGGACATGACTAAACATCTCTGCTGATGATGCTGGCATTCAAAAGCCTGATTTGAGCGTCTTATATTTTGTCAAAGTAAAAATTTCCTATTAATAACATAATTTTGCTTAAGACATGCAATTTTCTTATTTCATAAGAAGCAACTATGTTGCAGCTTAGTAATGCACACTTTTCTAGTTACTCATATTCTGTGAAAAAATAAATCAGATTCATAAAATTAGAGATGGAATAAAAACCGTACTTGAGCATTATTTAGGTTTCTGCATTATTGTAGTTTACTATATTGTTCTTGTTTCAGTGAAATGTAAGTCGCCCTTGGGGTATTTATCTCTGATGTGAGATTCCCTTGTGGTTAACCGGGAAAAAGTATGAATCAGCTGGGGAATTTAGTGTCGTACTGGCAAGTTGGCCATGGTAGCTTAATGGTTAGAGCAGCCACTCGATAAGCGGAAGATCTGTTGTTCAAATCCCGGCTATGGCATTGAATTTTTTAATTTCTGATTCAACCTCTTAAACATTGCCCCCACACAGCTTGTGTGTTTAAAAACACCAGCAGTAAGCTTGTTGGCATAAATAAATAATAATTACCATCTAAAGGTTACTGAAACCTGGGACATAAAGTACTTACAATTGTAAGTTGCCCTTGGGTTATTTATCTCTGATGTGAGATTCCCTTGTGGTTAACCGGGAAAAAGTACGAGTCAGCTGGGGAATTTAATGTCGTATTGGCAAGTTAGCCATGGTAGCTTAATGGTTAGAGCAGTCGCTCGATAAGCGGAAGATCTGTGGTTCAAATCCAGGCTATGGCATTGAAGTTTTCAGTTTCTGGTTCAACCTCTTAAACATTGCCTACACAAGCCAAAAATACCAGCAGTAAGCTTGTTGGCATAAATAATTAATAATAACCTATATATTTGTTTCCATTGCAGAGTTTGCTGTGAATATTTAGTTAGGTTATATACTTAATCTTATTGCTTGTATATTCTATTGCATATTTTTAGAATAATAATGGGAAAAGTCAATGTGAATTTACTAATAAACTTTAATTTCATATTGTGCAATTTGATTAGGATTCCTTTTAAGAAGGATACATATTTTTGGCAATTAAGGGTACCACATTGTTTAAAACTTACAAGGGTTGTCCCTGAAGTACCTAACCTAACAAAGAAAGCACAAGAATGTTGGGAAAAAAATCTTTATTTCTCTACATAGTCTCCTTTCAGCTCAATATTCCAAGCTATGCTCAGTAGTTTGAATACCCTGTTTATAGAGAGAATTGTTGAACCCTGCAAAACAGCCATCAGTTGCAGACTCTACCTCATCATTACTGGCAAATCTTTTATTGCAAAGCCATTTCTTCAAGTTTGTAAGCAGAAAATAATCAGAGGAGGCTAAATCTGGTGAATAGAGTGCATTAGGAAGCAATTCAAACTTGAACACATTGATTTTGGCCATGGCGATAATGGATGTGTGAGCTGTTGCATTGTCTTGATGAAGCAAAACTTCATAGAGTTATTGTCTGGTTGATAATGGAGGAAAGTTACCTTCGAAATGCGTCCTGGAAAAATATGTTGTAAGTGTTGTTCAGTGTTATTAATTAACTCACCTTTTAAATTAAATTAATTACAACAACACTGTTTTCAAACTTCTATGAAAGGAAGATACTTCATTTTTTTGCTTGATTTCATCACTCAAATGCTGCAACAAGTTGGTCTTATACTCGCCCTTGAATGCTTTTCCTTTTTAGATAATGAAAATTATCCCATGTGCATCTCAAAAAACTGATGCCATGACCTTGCCTACAGATGGAACTGCTTTTGCCATCTTTAGAGCCTATTCTCCTCAGTCCACTGTTATGACTGTTCCTTTGTCTCAGACATGAAGTGATGGACCCATGTTTCATCCATGGTTATGAATTGATACAAAAACAGGTATGAAGTGATGGACCCATGTTTCATCCATGGTTATGAATTGATGCAAAAACTCAGTTTTATTGTGGCAAAACATCACAAACACTCAACTGAAACTTCCTCACAATGCTGTTTCTGTTCCATTTTGAGCAAACACAGCACCCATCTTGCACACAGCTTTCTCATGTCCAAATTTTAAATCAGTATGTGATGTATAGCACTTTTTGAAATGCTTGCAATGTCTGCTAGCTCATGCATTTCAGTCGACGGTCATTCAGTACCATTTTGTGGATTTTCTTTACAATTTCTGGCATGAGGCGTAGGCTTTTACAGCCAGACTAATATAATTAGAAGCTATTTCTGGGCTGTTGTGCCGTGGTCTGCTGGAATTAGACATTCTAAACATTTCGTCCACAACTGTGGCGGACATCTTCAGTGGCACAGTCACAGTCTTCTCGGATGCAAACTCCTCCTCTGAGACTATGACCGCAATACTGAAGATGTCTGCCGCAGTTGTTGACGAAACGTCTGGAAACTGCAACTTTAGCAGACCATGGCATAACAACCCGGAAATAACTTCTAGTTATCATTTCTGGTGTGGTCACCTCATTTGGTCGGCCACAGCAATGTTCATCTTGGCAGATATATAGCCTTGCTTAAACACTGCCACCCAATATTTTACTGTTGTAAAATTGCACTGTGGCTGAATGGTTAGGCCTTTCCTCTCACCCTGGTTCAATCCCAGGGACCCGCATGTGGTATTTGTGGTGGTCGAAGTGATATCTGGAGTGGTTTTTTCCAGCTTCCACTGCCACTCATTCCACCAACTGCTCCATCATCACCTTTCCCGTCATCAATTTTTCCTGTATTTCATATCATCCTTTTCCTCACTCTTATACCCAGTGCTGGGCAGACCACCCCCTTCCAGGTCTTCACTCTGTCTGGTCCACAGGTTCATCTGCTCCCTAGATACAGGCTTGTAAATCCTAGGGGGTATCAGTTCTCCTCACAGGGAGGGTACTCAGATGAATAAAACAAAGGAGCAGACTCTCCCAGAGTAGAATCTAGCTCAACTTGAAGATTAGTTGGACTAGGACCTTTCAAATGAAAGTATTGCAGATGATGATGACCAGTTTTATCCATGTTTACAAATTTGCTGACAAAATTTACTATTAATATGTGCCAAATAAATACTAAGTGATGTAGCAGTGTGAAACTTTAACTGAAGCTTTATAAGATTGGTACTTTCTGCCATAGTCATTTGTTGGAAATAATAACTGTTCTCTATACGTCAGGTCGAGTACTTTGCAGTTAGTCATTTAATTTTATAATACTTTTAGCTTAGAATTGACCAATTAAAGTTAACTGTGAAAAAAAGCTTATATGTTGTACATGTTAATAAGCTGCATATGTAAATAATTGCCTGTATTTTTATGTCCACAGCTAGTTACATGCTCGGATGATGCGTTACATAGGCTTTGGCGGGTTGGTTTAGAATATGAAAGTGAAAATGAAGCACAGCTGAAAGGTTGGGCAGAAGTCATAGCCAGGACACACAGGGAATCCACTAAAGGAAATGCATCTGTCCTGCCTGCAGGTTCTTCTGTAACAATATCAGAAGCGAGTCTTGTGGAAAGTAATGTACATAAAACTTCTGTAGATAAAATAAGGAAATCTAATGAGTATTCAAGGCCAGCTTTAGGAAAATCAAAACGAAGGTTAATAGACTTTATGGAGGTGAAGGGGAAGGAAGAGTGTTGCCAACATCAAAAACGTTTAGCACTTTCCCCCGTCAAAGAAGAAAACTCGCTTGTAGTTGATGGGGCAGTGGTGAGTTGTAAAAGACAATCACAGGACAGTTCGGTGGATTCTTCAGATGAAACGCATAAACGGTATTATGTTTCTAGATCTATCCTTCATTCTCCTACAATGAATCTCCCAAACTATGTGATTGATGGTACATCACCTCATCATCATTGCAGTCCATCAACAAAGCACAAAGAAAATGTTGATTGGCTGACACAACTTAGAAAGGAAAAGTCTAAAAGTGCAGAGAAAGCAAATACTAGTTCACAATTGAATATAACACCAAAACGTAGGCTTATGAGATCAAGATCTGTAGAAAGCAATAGGGTTGCTAATACACAAAGAAATTCTGACACATTGTTACGATTCTTCAGAGTGGCTGGTAAATCATCTGGTGAAACAGTACATTGTTCAGTCTCACAAAATGCAAATGCATCTAGAATTGTAGAATTATAATTGAATTATAGAGTACTTGGTGGTTTCATGAGTGTATGAATTGTAGGACATTAGAGCTAATGCTAATTTGTCTCTTTAGCATATTCTTGCAGAAAGAAGGTTGTAAATTTCTTATTACTAATGGCATTTATACTTAATTTATTTTTATTTATCGGTTACATGTGGTAGCCTTAAGACGATAAAATTAAATTAGATATTTATACACAAAGTTAAGTGTATTTAAGATATTACTATAACTGTTTAATCCTACTTATGTAAATATAGAACATCAATTCTTTATTATGAATTGGGAACTTTAAAAGGCACATCATGCATGTCCTTTGTTATTGTATTGGAGTTGAATCTTTAGTCAGTTTTATAATGTGTTAAACATTGTATTTTTGCAGACTAATAACATTCAGCTTTCAGCAGCTGTCTGTTCAAACATTGAATTAGCTGAACAGAAAGATCATTTCATAGTCCTTGATACGAGGTTTTTAATACTAACAGCAGCATTCATATTTTACTTGTTACATTTAATTTGCATAATATGTACCAATATAATTATAATCTACTATCAACAAACAGTGAACTCTTATTAAATGAAAATACCACAATACTTAATAACAATTATTAACAAATAGACTGCAGTTTTTGTTTATGAAAATGTGTTATTTCACAGTGGATCATGACTAATTCGTAAGACAATTTAAATCATATTTCTCCATCAGTATTCATTTTAGATTCATAAGTTGTAAATAAATTCCTTTGATACATGAAGATTTCAGTCATATATGGTTGAGATCAATAGAGTAGTGTTAGCTTTTAATTAAAATAATCTTTGAGATGTAATCTGTTGTTTTCTGGTGCCTTGCGTCTGGCAATGAAGCCATTGTAATCTTCAATCAAATCATTTATTTTTTAAGAATTAGTAATCTTGTCCTTGTTACATAAAATCTGGCTTTGGAACAGTATCCACAAACTGGTAATTTCTTTTATGAAATTTTATTATGACAGGTTTTACTTTTATGTAATGAAATATGGTTGGTAAGTAATGTTTGACAGTTGGCAATGAAGCCATTTGCTCTCTTACACTTCAGTATTTTAATGTAAGGTTATTATGATTGAAAGCTGGGCAGTATAAATCCAAGCATCTTACAAACTGTGTGCAGATTGTTATAAGCATTTAAAGCATTTGAATGAAAGAATAAATGTAGGAATTTGCAACTCTCAAACTTGTTCATTTATTTTAATGTCAGCAACTTTACTGAAAGTAAAATGTCTATAACAGAGTACAATACTGTTGCAACTTTAATGTAAATGATACTTGTAATTAATGTTTTGTGAATGACTTGTGAACTTCACATTGTATGTTTTAAATTCCTTGCATTTGTATTACCACATCCATTGTGAATTGACCAAAAAATACCTATCTATGCTTTGTGATGGAAAGCACTTTTCCAGTAGGTTGATTGCAAACATTTGCTGTATAAGAATTATTTAGAAATATGGTTTTAAAACCATATTTTCACTTTGTATATTTGTTTACTTTAAAAAAAAAGAATATATGGTATTATTGTTACACTGTTTATTCATTAAAAGTGTTGTTGTTGTTTGGGGTTTATGGATGTACTATCACACTCCGGGTAGGAGTAATCGATGTCTGCATCAAATCAAAATGAGGAGCTCTGAGAGAAACGATGCAACACTAAAGGAGGGTCGGATCACAGTTCATAGTTTCATTTTGCAGTTAACAAGATGGCGAAGTAGTAGCCGTGGCAAATGGGTATCAGTAGTATACACCAAAGATGAGATATTCCATGGTCCATTGCCATAACGTTGGGCCAGTGTGCTGATAAATTGCGAGACAGAAAGTGTATGTAAGGAGCAATTAAAAAACATGTGGTTGATATCTCCGTAGGCACCACAATCACAATTTGGGGCGGCTCTTTGGTGGATTTTAAATAAGTAGGCCGGTGTAACGGCAACTCCAAATCGGATTTTTGAGATCAAAGAGATTGCAGCTCTACTGAGAGTGGATTTCTTAAACCATGGAGATCACTTCGTTAGGGGAGGTATGTCGGAAGCGTTAGAAAGTTGTGAAATCACGTGGTTAGATATAAGTCGTGCAGCATCTCTCCAAGGGAGGGTTACCGGTTCCATCGGTGCTGGGAGATGAGCCGCCCCCCTAGCCAGGCGGTCAGCTGTTTCGTTGCCCGAAATATTTGCATGTCCCGGGACCCACAAGAATTGAATTGTATTGCATTGGTTAAGGTGTTTGTAGATTTCTAAACGACACATCACCTCCCACCAATCCATCCCCGGATGCATACTGGGTGAGCTGATGCTTTGAAGGGCACTCAAAGAATCCGAACAAATCAGGATCGTGGAGTTGGAAATACAAAGAGTAGATCGCAGAGCTTGATAACTGACGTTTGTGTGGTCCAGTTTATAAACGCTCCTGCACCTGTTGGGGTAACGGAACCATCGGTAAATAGATGGAAAAAAGGTTGAGTCACCGATGCCGAGTGCTGGTACATGAAATGGTGGAACCGTTGTGGTGTAGATGGGTCCCCGCGATGTAGGTCAGCAGTCAGAAGAGTCGCCTGCAGTTGGTGGACTAAGTAGTCCACTAAGTATAGCGGAAGCCTGGGGAAACTGGGCATGCCCTCTAATTCTTGACACTTCCGAAAAACTAATAGGTAAACCAGAGGATACAGTGTAGAAGCAACTACTTGGTAAAGTGGTAAGCGTGCACTTAACAAGAGTTTTGCGTACAATGGCGTTTCTCGGTATTGAAATAGTTTGACAATAAATCGGACTGCGAGGTCTACCTGCCGTCACAGAAGAGGCTGCATTCCCAGCTCCGTAAAGACCTTATTCATAGAAGGTTTGCCCCCTACCCCAAGTATGGCTTTGCCAATGCGGTAAAGGACAGAGTTTATTTTCCTCTGCCATACCTTAGGAAGATGAGTAATGACTATCGAACCGTAATCTAATTTAGCCTGACATAAAGATAAGTATATGTGGTATAAACTCTGGGAGTGTGCTCCCCAGTTACGTCCTTGCAAGTAACGGAAGAGGATACTAGAAGCCAAGAGGGATGAATGCAGGTGCATCGCCTGCGATTTCCAACTCAGGTTATGATCCAGGTGTAACCCAAGGAATTTAACGGATCTAGCTAAAGGAAGAGGATTTTCCCCAATAGACATATTTGCATGTATGCTAATGGCTTCATTGCCAGATGCAAGGCACTAGAAAACAACATATTTGCATGTAGCAGAGGTGGGCCTTGTTTAAAGAAAATCGATACGCATTTGTCAGGGTGGGCCGTCAGGCCTAGGTCATTGAGCTTCCCAAGTAGGAGGTCTAAATCGGCCTGAAGGGTGGTCGGAGATTGACGTACAGTATGTAGAGGGGTTTGGGAGTATAAAACTAAGTCGTCGGCATATAAAAGAAGTTGGCTGTGCTTAAACGGCAATGTACTTAATGTGTGAATGTAGAGGATAAAAAGGAGAGGACTAAGGGACGTGCCCTGGGGGAGACCTTGGGAACAGAAACGTGGGGATTGTGACATATAGCGAGGATGAAGGTAAATGCGGCGATTTGACAGAAGGTTGATAAAAAGTGTAAGTAGGGAAGGTAAATTGGCCTAAACCTTGTATTAATGGGCCAACAGACACAGAATCATAAGCATGGAAAATATCCAAAATGTGGGCCAAAACCCCTTGGTTCTGATACCACGAGACTCGAACGTCGTGGGTAAGCTGTAAAAGATTATGTGTAGTAGAAAAAGACTTGCGAAATCCATACTGTCCCTTCGGCCAGAGGCCAACGCGTTCCAGATCAAAGGACAGTCGCGAAACCAATATTTGCTCCAACAGTTTGCGAAGTACAGAGGCTAGCACTATCGGTCTGTAGTGTGCTGCTTCTTCACCTGACTTGCCCGGTTTGAGGATAGCGAGCACGTAAAAAATGTTCCAACCTTCGGGAAAAGTTCCTGTGGTAAGGATGTGAGAATAGCACACAGTAAGTAGGTGGAGAAGATTGGTCGGAAAATTACGAATCATGTCGTAGGAAATAACGTCAGGACCCGGCGTAGAAGAGTGAGTGTGCCGTTGGAGAGCCATTTGTAGTTCGTCAATCGTCACCGCGGAAATCAACTCCCGTCTCCCAGGAAGTAACTCCACAAGACTGTCAGGTGGGTCCTCCACCTCCGGGCTCTCTTCTGCATAGTCTGGGGTTACAGAACATAAAAAGTCTTGTTGCAATTCAGGGTTAAAGTCATTGGGCCCCTAACACGCGACGTGAACCATCATAGTTTATGCCATATCTCACAGGTTGATACGCGGGGTGTGAGATGGGAACAATAATTATTCCACCCAAGGCGCTTCGCCTGTTGTAGAATCCGTCGAGTTTGGGCATATTGTCTTTGCGTGGCTCAGTAGAGGGATCTGGTAAGGGAGGATTTGTACAGTCGCAGGGCACAGCGACGTTTAGCTACTGCCTCAGAGCACTCCGGGGTGCACCACTGTGGCTTCGCAGTTCGTGTCGGTGCGTACAGATGAGATTTGTGGTAGTAATTAGGAAGGGTAGAGTTTAGCGTGGCATCCAAGAGGGCGAGGGGATTAGAGGCAAGTGGTGTGGAAGTGAGCTGAAGAAAAGCACTATCCAGGTCCTGCTTGAATTGGGTCCAATCATGTATTTGCGGGCGTATCGGGATATGACAATGGCGTTGGGAAGGACCAAGTGGAGAAATTTGTAGCAGTATGGGCCTGTGGTCACTGCCGAGGCTATCAAGATCCACCTTCCAGGAAGAGTGTGGCCAGAGTGAGTCAGAGATAAAGGTAAGAATTGGGAGACGTCGGACGTTGGGGAGGAGGTCCATAGCGCGTAGGGTCATCGGTATTCAAAAGGAGACGGGAAGAGGCCAAAGAGTGTAACATCCGGTAGGTATGTGCACCGTCCCTTATCTGCTGTGATGTGAGTCCGAGGTTAAAGTCGCCAAATATGATGGTAAATGGGGCTTCAGCAAGACGTGGGAATTCCAAAAGGTTTGCGAAATATGGTGTGCCGGAGTGTTGTAAACCGTGAGGATCTGTAGTTGAGGCAGTTGTAAAAGTACTGCCTGATTATTCATCGAAGCTAGATATTTTGTGGACGGAGAGGATGGTAAGGGAAGGGTGAAGTAGGAGTAGTAGTCCTCCCCCTCCCGGTTATGATCGTGCCGAATAATACGGTGAGAAGTCCAGCGAAAGGTGTGGTGTGGCGCTAGCCAGGATTCTGAAATAAGTACCAAATCAATATTGGTAATTATTATTTATTTATGCCAACAAACTTACTGTTGGTGTTTTTAAACACACAAGCCGTGTGTGGGCAAAGTTTGAGAGGTAGAACCAGGAGAAATACGAACTGGTTTGAGAATTTAATGCCATTCTGGCAGTTTGTCACAATAGCTCAATGGTTAGAGCATCCGCCTGGTAAGTGGAAGGTCTGTGGTTCAAATCCCAGTTGCATTGAATTTTTAAGTTCCAGTTCTACCGCTCAAACCAAATCAATATGTTTGTAAGACAGGTAATTTTGGAACTCCGCCCGTTTAGAGCGGATGCTACGCGCGTTCCACTGGAGTATGGATAATGGTTTGTCCATGGCTTAAATAGGAGTTAAATTAAAGCGTCTGTGCCTGGATCAGGCCCGCAAGTATACGCCCTGCCTGTTCAACCCAGTTCGATGCTTCAGTTTCCACCAAGAGACGTAGATCTTCAAGTTGTCGGCAAAATGCGAGACTGTCTACCAATTGTGTTACAACGTGAGGTTTATTGGCGGGAGCATCCGCCTGGGATGTGGAAGAGCTCGGAAGAGCACCGGGAATTCTAGAAACATATACAGGCTTAGAGGGGCCTGCCTGAGGTAGACGGCCTGAAGATATATCTGAGGAGTAGGGAAATGCGCGCTTCGTGGGCGGTCCTTGAGCCAGACGAACTCGTTTGGTGGTGCTAAAATATGGTGAGGTTTGTTCGGCGACAGGAGACCGGGGGATGCCGGACCCTCCTCCAGCCAGACGTTTATGTTTAGTCAATGTTAGAGTCTGGGGTGTCGGTGAAGTCTCATCGGGGCGTACTGTATGTGGAGCATTTTCTCGAATTTTATCGGCAAATGAAGCATCGCCAGAGCTTCGTAGCGCGTGACCCGAAGCTCAGCGACTTGTTTGAGGACTGCTTCCTCTCTGAGGCAGACAAGGCAAGTTTTTGCATTTGCCGAATGTGCAAGCTTGCAGTGTACACAACGTAGGTTGTTTGATGTACAAGATGAGGTGGTATGTGATTCGGCACACTTAAAGCAGACTGTACTGCTGCGACAAGCTTTAGCTGAATGCCCATATTTGGCACAGTTGAAACACTGCATCACTCGGCCGATATATGGGGTAATTTTAATGGAGCTGTAGTATAGTCTGAAAGAACGTGGAAGGATTTGACTGCGGAAAGTAATAACACAAGTCTGTGTGGTGTGGTGTACAGTTTCACCCTGTGGGGTTACTTCTTTACGCTTAAAGCGGTAAACATGTTGTATGGGGGTCTTACACTCGGTATTTCCAAAGTCCATAATCTCCTGTTCAGTAATGTCAGTGTCCACGTTTCTTATAATCAGTGAAAAATATTGGAGAGCAAGAGGATTAATGACTTCATTGTCAGAAATCCAGCATTAGCTAACAACAACGTTTCTTATAATGCCCTTCGTCTCAATGCGATGTTGTGGAATAAAGGAACGCATATTAGTCTCCGAGTCGAACCCGGATAGCAAAAATGCATTCGCCTCGGAAAATTTTTCAAAATATACTTCAAAACGATTTCTTCCAGCTTTTTGTAGTTTAGTGATATGATATTCCACATATTTCTCAAAGAGAAGTTTACCAAGTTTCAATGGGTGTAGTAAAGCTACGTCCCCCTTACTGCTTGTAAGGACTACTAAAAATGGAGCCAAATCATTAAATGAGTATAACAGCTTTTCCTTAACAGAATTAGGGAGGCTAGCAGTAGTTTCCGAAACCGGCAAAACCGAAGCTTCGGCTTCAACCATTTCTTAATCCGAGTCCAAGAAAGAAGGCTCGGCCATCGGCCAGCGAGTGGGACAGGATTCCTCCCGTCACCGAGGAACACTTAAATGTCGGCACCTGACCGAATTAATATATCTCAATTGTAAATGAAATCAAGATGAAGCAACAATATCAAAAGTATGTGCACAGTGAATAAAATTCACTTTGTATGGCACCACAATCCTGTAGTTTGAAACACAAAGCACACTGGACACCAGCACTTCACTACGATTATGTGCACCAGAGAGAATCTTCACACTTCACAACCTCTTCTGCGAGCACTAATTGCAGAAAGTTCACCAAATGTCTTCTCTCACGATGATGTACACGTGTATTAATGTTTTTAAAATTAAAGATGCAAAGAAAGTTTAGTAACTATGGCGTCACGTGACTCGATTTGTATCGGAAGCTATACGGCCACACTAGACACTCATTAAAAGTATATCCTAGGTTTGTTTCTAAGATTGGAGTTACAACAGATATTGGGTAAGAAAGGTTATTTATTATTAGAAAGTATATTTCATTGATTATTATACATCTACTTTTAAAGCCAGTTTCCCATTGCTTAACTGTAGTTAAGCAGTTCTTGAAATCAAATATAGAGACACACTAAGATTTGGTATAAACTTTAGAATTGTATTGCTTGACTGTTAATAGCTTCAGTTTTTCATAAAAGCATGTGCATCTCATATTTTATCAGTTGCTGTGGTCATAACATCTTGTTACAATAGAATTTAGTTCTCTATTTTATTCATGTTTGCTTTCTTGTATATGAAGAATCACAAGAAAATTATATTTGTTGCAAACATATGGAGGCATTGACTCATTCGTATTTCACAGTATTGTGAAATCCTTCTTGTATTTAAATATTATTCATGTAGCAGAAAGCATGCACACTTCTTTTCAAATAATTTTAATTTTAAATGTGAATGAACCTATAACATTCTGTAGTTGTCACTATAGTGAGGATGGAGACAAAGTCACTGAAAACGTTCAACTATTTTACAACTTGACCTAAGGAAAGGTTTAAGATTTTACATTGATTCATATTTTAAAATGAAAATGAAAATAACTTCACAGCTAATACTGTTGCTGTTTTGTTTTCATTTACTGCTTGGTGCTTGACTACAGATGTCAGTTAAGTGCAACACTGAAGTGCATTAACATACAGTTATTTGTACACAAGGTGTGTATTTTCTATAATATCACATGTGAATGCGGCTTAAGGGCAGAATGTACAGATATCTCTGATACTGTAAAAGCAATTATGTAGTGGTGAGACAAAAAAACATGTTATGCATCTTTGAAATCTAATTCTGTCAATACAACATATTGAGAAGCTTGTGTGCCAATTTATGGGTGTAAGGTTATTAGTGTAAGAAAATCCTGAAAGGATTTGAAAGCAACTGAAAAGCTAGCAATTCCAAGCAAGAAGAGGAAGACAGAAAAATATGTGCCTGGCAGGTGCAAAGGAAGTTCAAATTTTGAAAAAGATAAACCGAATAGAGGTGGCGATTATTATGACATGAATAAGGAAGATTTAAATTTTAGTAGTGGTTGGAAAACTTTTTGTCCAAACTGGAATCAAATAGTGCTGTTATGGTGGACAATCTCTGTTTGACTGTTTATGCAGAGAATAGAATATAATGAACTTGCTAATCGCTAAAAATAAAACTATATGGATCCCTATAGAAGGTGGAACTGTTGTAACTGAAACAAAAATATGCTGTGTAGCTGTGATAAGTAGGTTATTGACAAAGCAGTGGGAGCCACTGGTAAAGAAGTTCTTAGGGCTCACCCACATCACTGGTTTTTGAATCCAGTTGAACAGATGTAGAATCAAATTAAAGACTTTGTATCAAGAAATATGCCACATTCAAACTGCAGGAGATTACAGCTCTAGCTAATACAGCATTGTTGCAGATCAGTGACTGCAGCTGAAAGGGTGCACTAATCACTTCAATGAGGAAGATAAACCATTGAGGCTGTGCAATATCAGATCTGCTGGTTGAGCTACTTGCAAGTGCCTATGGGTAGAAAGACGAAAATGACTGACTTCGATAGGTTGTCAACATGTGTTTGCCAAGGGACCAGTGTTACTGATCGTGGCTCAATCAAGATAACATTTGTTTTCCTTGCAACTTAGTCCTGCATTATTGTTCCTCCATCTGGGGTGAGCATTCGTTTAGATTACAGTTCTCATAATTATTAGTTCACGTTATCAGTGTATAGTAAGGGTAAATAAATAGTAGTTAGGGAAGCAGGAAATGTGTCGTCATTACTTTTATCCATGCATCTGGTGACTGTTACTGCCCTATAACTTTAGTTCTACCAGCTCTACTGACAAGAAGCATTTGTCCTCCAGAATGGATGTTTGGTTTAAGAACTTTGAGTATGCAGAAAGTTTGCATGTCCATCTCTTTTGAGGAAGCCAACTACAGGGGTTTTTGCACCATAACTGGCTTGGACTGTCATTTTCTATGACATTGCTGCTCTGATTATAGATTGCAAGCAGCACATGTCGCAGCTTGTCAATTCAAGGTAAGCTCAATTCAAGCTTCCTTTTGATACCCAGCAGTGTTCGAATCAGACTTTCTGATAAGGCAGAGGAGCTTAAGTTTGTTATATTTATGGCAAGTACCTGGGCGACCGAGCTTTGCTCGGCTTTTCTTTTTTTTAAATTGTGGTTTTTTTTTGGGGGGGGGGGGGGGGAGAAGATACCTATTTAGATAAACTTGAAAAGCAAAACGTTAAATAAGTATAAATTTTCTTCCTAATTATTGGAGCCATTTCTGTGACAAGACCTTTAATATCTTGGCTTGTTTGTTGAAATTGGCCCATTAACAGAAAAATTATGGCCAAAATAAGGTTTTGGCTAATTGTGACTGTTATACGTAGACTAAGATAACTAAGTCAACTTTATTTAGGTTTTCTGAAAGCTCTTGACGATACATTTAATATCCTGGCTAGTTGGTTGAAATTGGTCCATTAACAGAGAAATTATGGCCAAAATAAAGTTTAGACTAATTGTGACTGTTACGTGTAGACTAATACAGCTAAGTCAACTTTCTTTAGGTTTTCTGAAAGCTCTTGATGAGACCTTTAATATCCTGGATTGTTTGTTAAATTGGCCCAGTAACAGAGAAATGGCCAAAATAAGGTTAAGAGTAATTGACTGTTGCGTGTAAAATCGGTTTTTTCAGGAATGACACCTATATAGCTAAACTTAATAAGCAAAACCCTGTCTGAATGCAAAATTTGATCGAAATCCTTAGAGCTGTTTCCAAGTTGCACAGAATATATTTATGTACAAGAATTGCTTGTTTAAATATATAAGATAATTGTAGTGATACCAGTGGTAGTAGCATTGGTGTGTTACATATGTACACAAAACTTAACAGCAGCAGCCATATGTATTTTACTGTTCTTAGAAGCAATCGTGATGTATTTCGGAGCAGTACAGGCATATAACTCTCTCAAAAGTGAATGATGAACGTCGGGCGATTTGTTTTCCAGTTTTGTCTACACAACCCTCGATTAGTGTAATGCACTTTCAATATTTTAACTATGTTACTTCCAAAGCTGCAGTTTTTACCTGAGAAGCTGCAATATTAATATCGAAGTGTAGTGCGATATTCGAACTGGAATACATCGCTGTTGTTACTTTCTAGGTAACTTTTTGCTTTTTACTTTCTCTACTACATTTAGTGAAGTAGAAGAAGTATTGTATTCCACCCAAAAATTTGATGAATGATTTCACCGAAAATATGTTTTGAGGTCCCCTGAATGAAAAAAAGCATTTTTAGAAAAAGGCTCTGTGTGTCTGTCAGTCTGTGGGCAGCATAACTCGAAAATGAAAAGTCGGTTAAAAACCAAAGTAGCTATGTAAGTTTAATATCTTTCGAGGATGCGACATGAAGATTTTGAGGAAAATTGCTTTATCCTAAACTTCCCTTTAAATGGAAAATTTTTTGAAGATTTTGATTTTCTTGAAAAGGGCTCATAACGATTTTGATTAAAATGCCCGATATGTTTGAAATAATATTGGATTTCTGACAATGAAGTCATTAATCCTCTTGCTCTCCAATATTTTTCACTGATGGATGGGGCAAGAGAATTAGCAGTAAAAATAACAGCTTTTTAGAGAGCACTATATTTTTATGTTTGGGCGGTCACTTTGCTCTCTCACAACCCCCAGAATGTCTGGAGGGCCACACCTGTTGGTTTACGGGTCTCATTGCCTTAATAAGGAGGATTATCAAAATAAATTCATCAACCATAACCTCTGATTACCAATCAGACGACATTTTACATGCCATGACAGGTCAGCACGTTAGGGGTTTAAGAGGTTAAATAGAGAAATGAGAAGGTTGGAAAAATAAAGACTCCCTAGCCCTCAGGTACCCTAATAACATTGGGGTTGGAAGAGAATAAGACATGACCATGGTAAGGTCATAAGGTCAGATAGAAAAGCTACAGTGAGGAGCAAAACATCAGTAAGTGGAAGTAATGTGGGTACTGCTCAGCTTGGGTACCTTGTGGTCGCCATCCACATATCCCCTAGATCGGGACCTGTGAGGGTGGTTAATGAATATGGAAGGGGTGGAATGATGGTGAGCGGCTTGGGACTCCAGGTGCGCCTAACCCGTACCTAACAAAGTAGGCCCCTCGGGGGGTCCTAACCATTCTACAACACATCGATTATTATGGATTACAGAAGCTATAATCAAATGAGTTTAAGGCAAACAAGATACTGCAGCCATTTTTTTTGGATATCGCTCAAGCCTTCGACAAAGTCTGGCACAAAGGACTGGTACTCAATTATACAGAATTAGATTACCTACTTATTTTTAAGACAAAGTTCCATTATAAATTTTGTTGCAAATATAAGGGTACCCTGCAAGTCTGAGACAGTAATAGCAACTTTCCTCTCGAAAAAAATTATTTACTTGGAATTTCAAACTAATAACAATTAATATCTTGGAAATGGTTAACAACACAAAAAATTGCAATAAAACATGTGCTCTGAAAATATGTTTTTTAATGCAGTAAGCATTTTGTCCATCCCTTACGGTCTGCCCGTTTACAAAAATATTTCAGAATGAGAAGACTGCATGGCCACAGAATTCAAGGTGCATGTTTTATTTGTCATGCAGATATCTTAAATGGTATTCTAATTCAAATTGGTAGAGCCAGTTTGAAAAACATTGAAAGCTAACAATTGTTCAAATGAGTGGTTTTGAGTGAAGGAATTTTCTTGAAAGACATTCTTGTCACAACCTTGACAGCTACTGAACCTAAATAAAATGTTACGATTTAACCAATTTAACTTTTTCGAATTATACTTTTCTTTTTTTCACTCACACAACTTTTTATAGTAGTCTGCATATCCAATGAAATTTCCATTTCAAATCTTTGTGTCAAATATACTCCCTCTTCTAATTATAGGTAAACAGAGAAAGTAAAAATGGAACCTTTTATTCTTTTGAGAGTAAAGGAGAATTGACATAGATGAAAGAAAATAAAAGTATTGTTTGATAATGAGATTCCTCATTAAGCAATACATTTTTCAGCATGAAAGAAATGGAATCGTGCTTCACAAGTAAAATATTAAGAGCCAGGTTTTTTGCTATACACATTCTTCATGGTAGTATAACTACCATACAAATTTGCGGGAATTAATAACTACACAGAGTAATGGATCATAACAGATTAAGGCAACAAACACAAAATGAGAATGCAGATTCAATTAGAATGTTTAAGCACACTGACCATCGTATTTTATTTCATACTTAACGTCAGCATTTATTTATAAAATAAGCAATAATTAAGGACACATCCTCTGGTTTTCCTGTACTCCGCAAACACACATAGCTTAGACTCGAATGATAACGTCACACATATTTTACAAAAGGCTGCGATAGACAGCAGGGAGCATGACTTTAATGCAAAAAATGGTGGGAGTTTAACTCTGAGTTTGTTTTGTGTAAGGATGTACTGTAGAGCTAAGGAGCATGATTGTAATTACATTAAAACAGCCAGGTGCACATGTGCGATTGAAAGAGTTTCCATGGCAACAAACATCATCCTCTATGGTCTATGGGTAACATGCTAGCCTCTGGTACCATAGATCATGGGTTCCAAACTGGTGAATTTGTATGGGTGTAATAATCCTTAGCATGGCTTCATTCGAAAGGGAAGTAAAGCCAGTGGTCCCATGTCAGATTTATGGAATCTAAAAGAACCTCAAGCTTGATAGGCCTATCAGCAAAATTAAATGGTCTATAATGCCCACTGTCTATGTACCTGCATTTCAGTTTCTAATACTGATTTCGATGTACAATATTTTGTCAGATGAAAACCTATGTTACAAAGGGAACTTAGAAACCATGCTTACTTGTTATTTCAATGAAATGCTATTTTGCTATTTGTAACGTTTGAAATGTAAATTATAGCAGTAATTATTATTTATTTATGCCAACAAACTTACTGTTGGTGTTTTTAAACATACAAGCCATGTGTGGGCAATGCTTGAGGTAGAATTGGAACTTAAAAATTCTACCTCTCTATAACAGTAATGTTTGATATTTTATTTCACCACTTTTATCCCGCTTTGAGCCTTTTCTTATACTGACATTCACAATTTTCATTCACCATATTGTTTCCCTAGCAATAATCATCTGCGTAGTGCAATATTACCAGAAAGTTGTTAAGTAAACTTGAGTTCTTGTTCACTTCACTGTAATAGAGTACCAGAGTCAGTGTGAATGAGTATGGAGCTATTTCAATTACATAATATTAACTAAAAGAGGCATACCTGCAATTTGATGTTTTATTCCAATGGGAAAATGCCACTCTTTTACAAATTGCTATATAAGCACACTTGTCCTGTTATTGGAATACCTCTTCCGGAAACACTTGTTCATTTTCCCAGAAAGGTTTGGTTTTTTCTTTTTGACTTTCATTATTTTAAGTGGAGTGGTTAAATAACACACACACACACACACTCATATGTAATAATAACTGAATTTTGTATTCATAAATGCCAGCTTAATACCAACACTTCATGAACTAAACAGTACATATGAAACAAACTGATATAGCAGGTACGTGATGTCAACAACTCATCCGTTAAGTGCAACAGAATAGCATACTTTGCATCAGGCAGAGATTTATAGAAAGCAATTAAGTTGCTCTGGTAAATGGAAAACGTATGTTATTCAATGTTACTTCAAGCAACTCCGCGAATGTGCCTTTCGTTGCCAAGACCACTTGGAACAGCTTGCCTCTAATTGGTGTGGTCTGTTTGATCACTGAGCAGACCAAATGGAACTATAAGACCAGAGTGAAGTGTTTACCTCCTCCCCCCTGCAGTTTTCTGAGTACATTAGCACGTCGCCAGGAAACGTCAATCATCAAATTAAGAGTGTGCCAACTATAGTTACAGTAATTTTATTCCAAAATTTTGTGGGTGTTTGGTAAGAAATTTGCATTGGCTATGAAAAATGATTTTCTAAGAGATTTACCAAAGATCAGTCATTGTTACCAAGAATTCTTTCTACAAGCACATTACATTGCTTCCTGGTATTTTCATCTTGAACACTTACTGTTTCACAAAGTTTATTTGCAATCTATGAGTTGTATTTAAAACTTAAATATCAATATCCAGGAATTTCTCTTGAAATAAAATCATTACAGCCAAAACTGATTCATTGTGAATCAATATTAACACAATATGTAGAGCAGCATATTTGAGTTTTGCCATATTAACTTCATTAACATGCTCTGAACAACCTAGTCTAAAGAACAAAGGCTTATCCAGCAAAAGTAATAACATGATATGACAAGATCTTCATGCACATGGCTGCAATCAGTTTGATATCTCAAGGTATGATCAGTTCACTACAGATTATGCAGTATGACACTTTCAAATCCAACATGCAGCAAAAATGTACACCAGATCTATACATCGGGATAAGCCAATGAACAGAGGCTTTGCTTTTGTTTGCAAAAAAACTGGGAAGCTCTGCACACAAATGCCATTATGTGTTCACAATAGAGCAATAACATAATCAGCTGAGGCTGTTCTGTAACACAGGTTCTGGCAACCTCTAGCAGCTGTAGTCAAAATGATGTAGCAAACATTAAACAAAAAATTCTAGATTAATTTATAATTGAGCAGTCTGAAGAAATTAATTCCATGTCCATTTGGTATAAGCTATTTATTAGAATATGATTTTATCTACATATTTACATAAATGCTGCTGTACCTAATTTATATAATTAAAAAACATTTAGGTTTGTGACAGATAGAGAAGTCTCAGATGACACTATCAGGAAATGCCTGCTTCAGAAATATTAACTTTGCAGCATTTTCCAATAGGGAGGTATGTACTTTTCACTAATGTTATTGTTATTTCTTCATTAGCATCTTTATTAAACTGCAGTCTTGTGCTAGGTACAGACAACCAAAATCTTCCTAGAGCAGGCCGCAATTCATTAGTCCACAATCCCTCAATGACATTATGGCTTTCTTCTTCCACTGAATGAACTGCTAGATTGACCACTAAGCAGACCACATGGAACTCTTGTGCTAGATATTTCAAGGTGTTTGCCAAATGATTCATCAGCCCCAACCCTGCAACAAAGTAAACAGGCAGTTATTGAAAGATTATTTAATCTGGGTGTTACAATCACATGACTCTCTAGCCACTTAATTTTTATATGGCTTCTAAAAGTGGTCTTAGAAATGGTCTTTTTTCTATTTCATATTAATTATGATAAATGTTTGCAAAAATGCATTACACATTTCATTGTAGCTGCAAGAAGGGTATAGGACTTGGTCAGATTTTTAAAAAGTGATCATTATACGATAACTTTGAAATTCAAATGTTTACATGACCACAAGAGAAAACAAGTGTTTGGAAATTCAAAACAATAACAAAGAAGATATTAAAAGAACTTTGTAGGCTACTCACAGAAAATTCAAGACATGTATTTTATCATGTGGTATGAAGACTGTCCTAGAAGTACCCGACTGATGTATAGGTAACAGTTGTTTCAAACAAATGACTATGGCAGAAAGAACCAATCTTATAAAGCTTAATTTTGAAGTTTCACGTTGCCTAGTAGTTGTTTGGCAGTCATCAATAATGAATGCTCCCAGCAATGTAAGCATGAATAAAACTGGTCATCGTTATGTGACAATACTTTCTGTTGAAAGGTCTTAGTCCCACTAATATTAAGGCTGAGCTGGAAGAGTCTGCTCCTTTGTTTACAGCGATAAAATATTGGGTGGCAGAGTTTAAGCAAGGCCGTACAAGCTGCCAAAATTAACATCGCAGTGGTCGACCAAATGAAGCGACCATGCCAGTAATTATAAATAAAATCTAAAAAATGGTGTTGCATGACTATCGACTGCCAACTAGCCAACACTGTAGGCATTTCAAAAAGTGCTGTACATTGCATACTGACTGAAAATTTGGACATGAAAAAGCTGTGTGCAAGATGAATGCTGCGTTTGCTCACAACGGAACAAAAACAGCGTTGTGAGGAAAGTTCCAGTTGAGTGTTTGGCAATGTTTTGCTGCAACAAAGCAGAGTTTTTGTGTTGATTCACAGCCATGGATGAAACGTAGGTCCATCACTTCACACCTGAGAATGAACAGCCAAAGCAGAATGAACAAACTGGAGGCAAGATTGTGGCATCAGATGTTTAGGATGCACATGGGATAATTTTCATTATCTCCAAAAAGAAAAAGCAATAATGTGGAATATTCAACTTGTTGGAGCATTTGAGTGATGAAATCAAGCAAAAATGGCAGTATTTAGCGAAAAAGAAATTTTTGTTTCATCTGGACAATGCACCAGTTCATACATCCATTATTGCCATGGCCAAAATCAATGAGTAAAGTTTGAATTGCTTCCTCATGCACCCTATTCACCAGATTTAGACCCCTCTCATTATTTTCTGTTTCCAAACTTGAAGGAATGGCTTGGTGGTAAAAGATTTTGCCAATAATGAAGCAGTGGAGTCTGCAATTGATGGCTACTTTTGCAAAGCTTGATGGTTCTCACTACAAAAAGGGTATTGAAGGTATTGAGCATTGCTGGGAAAAAAGTATTGAGCTGAAAGGAGACTATGTAGAGAAATAAGGATGTCTTTTCCCCCTAATTTTTGTGCTTTATTTGTTAGATCGGGTACTTCTGGGACAGAAGTACCCGATAGGACAGAAGTACCCGATATACATACTTAGTTCTAGGATAGTTTAATTTTTATATTAAAACCATTCTTGCACATTCTTTCCCTCCGCACTCACTCTACAAAGAAATTTAATTTTCACTGATTGTACCTCACTCCTATTGCTTTTGTTTTATCCAAGTTCCATTTCTGAACATTAACATTGGTGTATGGGTAATGCCATAAGAGATAAACAAAATCTTATACAAAAACTGTAGATCTTATGAAAGCATACTACTTATGAAATAAAAATTGAGATCTACTATTGCTAAATAGTCTGCTTCCTGAAAATTAATGATTTCAATAGTCATAAATAAACGAAGGCTTTCACGGCTGGAGCCATAATTAGAAGAATATGCGTCCTCTTAGTCCGGAAGCATATTCTTCTAATACCTAGTGTTTCCTGTTTCTGTTAACATGCCAGATGTGCTGAATATATTGTATTATATATATATTATATATAATATAAACATGATTTTTGCATTTTCTTCTGTGGCTTTTAGATACTATGGTAAAAAGCAAGTTATCTTAAAAAGCAATTACAATTACATCATAACCCAAGCTGACTTACCTTCACCACGTCTTTCTCCAAGAAATGGGAAAAACAAAGCAGGTAAGGAGTCTATGATAATGAGACGCACAATATGATTCCGTTCATCACAGTGAATAATATTTTTTAGAGACTGTAGGAATGAAAACAATTGATGAACTCCTTGAACTCTTGTTACCTGTGCTCTTTCCATTATAAAGCCTATGTCCTAAAAGAAAGAGAAATACATCTTGATACACATATATGCCTGTATTTTCTATGTAAAATAAGTACTCTATATGAAAACACTGTTTATGCAATTATTTAAAGGAAATTCTTGAACCACCTTTGTGATTATTTTCATTATTTAATGAATAAATTTGAATTATGTAATATTTGCACCATTACTGTCAATATATTTTAAATTTTGAAACTGAATATCTCTCCAAGTTTTAGAGCAACATATAAGTAACTCTTGGATTCCATATATGAGGAGGTACTTTTCAAATTGTATTAAGTCCACATTTTTACGAAATTGGGTTTTATGTGTCTGAACATGCTCTAGCCACTGATGAATTCATTTTGCATCTAACTGTATAGTTTTCAAGCAAACTAGGCTTGAATTACATGGTTCACTTCAAATCATATTTTGTCCACTGCTTGGTCCACTTTAAACCACATTAAGTCTGTATAAGTATGCAAAAATAATTGGAAAATCAACGATTATAAATCACTTCAACAACACATGAAAAAATAGATGGTGGTGCTGTTTTTATAATTATAAAAGGTGATGGTGATGAGCTTTTGACTCTTTCGTTATCTCGGGTCGTGGTACTGGATGGAATGAACATACACTCGGGGTTAGCTTTAGTGAAATATTTTATTCGCACCTTCTTGTTCACAGTATTTAAATCGTATTACAGTAGTAAGTCTTTTATTTCAGTGGATCGACTTCCCTAGCATCACCGAGATTTAATGTCTGAAAATTTAGCGATATTTCGGAAATGTGTTTTCTATCACTTTACACTTCGTCTATTTTACGTCTTTTCATTTAATTGCACACTTTGTATTAACTAACTTATTAAAGTTAGCTAATGTTTCACTTATTTTACACAAATTAACGGTCTTTAAACACTTAGTAAATTTACTTTCACTATTTTATGACGCACACACATAAAAATGCGTCCATCTACACCAAAGACATAGACGCTAATCCCAATTCTTTTGGTTGCGAGTCTAGCATTCTGACTGCCATGTGTACATCCGTGTATGCGTTCATCAAATAGTTCCTGCATTGTTAGGGAAGCGATCCTTAGCCATTCTCCCTTCGCTTTCAATATTGAACACATATAATTCTTTTATTTCTACATATATATGAAAATTAAATATGGAAATATTTATGATGTCTTTAAACAAACTTAATTGTTTGTAACAATGAACATTAGTAACACGTTTTCGTCATTTAACCAACTCATACCAACATCAAAAACAAATTACACTCTTAACAAATATTCACATAAACGATTTTCTTTTGGGGTCTTACAATATCCTGTCTCAATGGTATGAGCAATATGAAGCAGATAATGCTAAAGAAAATCATAAGAAATGGGTAGGTTAATGCATTAATGGAGGCATCGGCAAATGTGTACTCAATGAGGCCTCGCAACTATGAGTCAGGGACAGCACTTACTGTCTCCCCCTCCCTCGCAGCCTGAACTGGCAGTGCATACACACCGATCATGGGTGGACTGTCCTGCTGTATTCACCCATACTTCTAAACATGTCTGTTTCAAAGTCAAAGGTGGCATTGTGGAAGCGTGCGTTTCATGGATTGTGGGAGGAGAAGTATTTTTGCTACGCACAAGAAGACAACGTAAGATGTTTGTTGTGCTCTAAAGTTCAAAAAGGCACTCATCAATGGAACATCAAGTGACATTATGATACATGTCATAAAGATCACCATACAATTACAGGTAATCATGTATTCATAAATTTACACCACAATTTAAAGTAGCATAGCACTGACGTAATGCCCTTTATTCCTTTTCTTTTTTTTTCTTTCTTTTCAGGTCTAGATCGGACTAACCAATTGCAACAGCTCAAAGAGTAATTTTCAGATAATACACCTAATATTAATTCAAATATAACTGATAGACAACTTCACGTCAGTTATTCTGTTGCTTTGGAGATTAATGTCATTGAGGTATTTTAGTGATGCAGATTTCCTAAAAAAATGTGTGAGTAAAGTTGCCAACATAATTTGCCCTGAACAATATGATATTTTTAATAATATTGCATTATCACCACAAACCATACGGAGAAGAATACACAATTAGCAGAAATAACTGATAAAAGACTACAAACCAAGGTCCACGAATTTATAGCCTTTTTGAGAGGTAGAACTGGAACTTAAAAATTCAATGCCACAACTGGGATTTGAACCATTACCATTACCATCTGAAGGTTATTTAATCCTGGGATATAAAGTACTTACAATAGTAAGTCACCATTGGGGTAATTTGTCTCTGATGTGAGACTGCCTTTGTGGTTTACCAGGAGAAATACGAACTGGTTTGAGAATTTAATGCCATTCTGGCAGTTTGTCACAATAGCTCAGTGGTTAGAGCGTCTGCCCGGTAAGCGGAAGGTCTGTGGTTCAAATCCCAGTTGTGGCATTGAATTTTTAAGTTCCAGTTCTACCTCTCAAACTTTGCCTACACATGGCTTGTGTGTTTAAAAACACCAACAGTGAGTTTGTTGGCATAAATAAAATAATAATTATAGCCTTTTCTTCGCATTGGATGAAAGCACTGACAACGCTGATACAGCACAATTGCTAATTTTCATTCGTGGAGTTACTAACAACCTCTCGATACAAGAATATGTGCTTGAAGTCATTCCACTTAAGGAGCATGCAACAGGGGCAGAATTATTTCAAGCATTTAAGAAATGTGTAGAAGAAAAGAAACTGAATCAAAAAAATCTTGTATCCATAGTAACAAATGGGGCTCGAAATATTACTGGTGAAAAAAAGGGTCTAATTGGTAGAGTGAAACGTTATTTAAATGAAATGGGAATAAATAACATAAGTTCTACCTCTTAAACATAAAATGTTTTCATTGTATAATACATCAGGAAACATTATGGGCAAAAATACTAAATATGAAACATTTAATGGACATAGTATACAAACTGTAATAAAATAAAATCACACTCCAAAAAATAAATGATGGGAACTACCAAACATTGAAACAGCAATTCCTAAGTATCCTAAAAAATGGCAGTTGCAACCTTCAGGTTGATTACAGGACATGATTGTCTGGCAAAACATTTAAACAGAATTGGGACATATTCTTCACCACTCTGCCCTCTATGTGATCTGCAAGAGAAAATGGACCGAGACCACCTTCAAATATGCCTGGCGATTTCTAACACCCCATCCATCAGTGAAAAATATTGAAGAGCAAGAGGATTAATGACTTCATTGTCAGAAATCCAGCATTAGCTAACAACAACAACAACAGAATGTTCCAGAACTCCTGGAGCTGATGCAGGATGCAAAGGAGATTATAAAGTGCTCTCTTGTGAAGAAGTTGCGAGAATGCACTTGGGCGGATATGTGGGGAAAAGAAACTAATGGAGAAACTGCAATTACATATGATGTAAGCTGAAAATACAGCAAAATGTGCACTTGAACCTATTTTTTATTTACAGAATTTTATTTTAAATTATTCCTTCAGTTTAATTCCATACAATTATATTTTTTGTTCTTTGTTTTACTAAAATATGTACAACCCTTTGTAAGATGGAAACCCGTGAAAACAGGAAAATATAACCGGAACGATTGCATTCCGTTTGAGGCAATATTTCTATGTAAGCCCTCTAAAGTAATTTAATGTGAAGTTATAAGAGGCGGCAGAAAAGCCCCCTTAAATCAAGAATTGTGAATACAGTTGGTAAGGTCAGAATTCAATTGTCTTTTTTCAATGGCTTGGTCCAGCTCTGCAGCAGAAAAGATAGTGTCTGAGAGAATTAAGAGATTTATCTGTATAAAGTGTCTTTCAGACGAACATTTATAGTGGTAGAGAAAGATAAAAGTGATGATGTATTGAATAAATGTATATTCTGCAAAATGGCACAAAATATAGAAAAAAATTGAACTTATGAAAATTTATAGTCTGTGCACGCGGAGTTGTGGAACCGTAACGCGATACGAAATGATGCCAAGCCATTTGATTATGCAATTTGTGTTAATGTGTTGAATATATTTGTTTAAAGCTTCAAATAAAAACAGTACTATAAAGTGGACCCATATAAGTAATTTACCTATTAGTTGACCCGTACTACGTCCGAGATACAAATAGAATAACAAAAAAGAGTTATTCATGCTCATCGCTGGTCTAACCCAGCAGCAATAAAGTTAGTGGGCACATCAATGCATGGCCACCTATCTGCGTCCTCCCCCCTCCCTACATAAACATTTATTCTTCTTTGCAAATTGTCGCATCAACGTGAGTCGTCTTGGATGTTGGTACCCTATTTAGAAACATATCGTTGCACATTTTAGGCAGGTTTTACTGTACATACATATCATTAAATCTACTGATGTGGGGCTGTGGCTCCATACCGTACCAGCATGTTGCCACTGTAGCTGAGTGGTTAAGATCAGTTGTGCATAGAGCGGAAGATCCATGGTTCAAATCCCAGCTATGGCATTGAATTGTTCACTTTTGATTCTACGTTTGAGCATTTGCTTACACACAGTTTGTGTGTATTAGAACAAGAAATTACCATTGATTGGCCTTATAATGGGATGTATAGAAAAAACACTGACAATGCTTAGTATGTTAAACAGAACATCAATAACATCACACCATGCAGTAAATTACAAGAGGGGTTCAAACTGTCGACATCTTACTTGAATGCAGAGTGTACATTGGCACTGCAGAGACAGACGTACATAGTTAAGTAAGTGTGCTCAGTATTTCTATTTTAGTGTGGATTTGTGTGATCAGGTTCACCTGTAATTTTACAGGAGTAGAATGTATCTTAGTCTTCGTAGTACCTACAGAAAATAGCCATTGATTGGGGTTTGTGGCATCCAGATGGTAATCAAAGTGAGCTGGAGCTCCGTCGTGTTATAGCCACATTTACTTGATGAACCTGCAATGGTGCCACATCAATTAAAGTAGGAAGAACATCTCTGACAAAAATGAGGTATATCAGCCCTGTTAGGCTTGTTGGCAGTAGATATGGCCCAATGATCTGGTAATCAATTATCCCAGTTGATACAATTACACTGAACCTTTATTGGTCACTTCCAACCACTTGTGCATCCAGATTTCCATCTGCCCAAACATAAATGTTGTGGAAATTCATAATGCCATCTTGAGTGAAAGTGCATTCATTGTGAGCAGTACCAAAGTTGAGAATTGTGGCTGGAGCATGCACCGCTGTAAATATTGTGCTAACTGTACTTGTTGAGGGTAGTCCTCTGCTACTAAAGCCTGGACTTTGCAGATGGTATGGATGTAGCTGTTATTTATGGACAACACTCCATACTTTAGCGTGACATATGCCCAATGCTTGTGCCAATTGACAAACACTGGTGGATGGGTGATCAAGACTTAAGGTACTTATGATTATAAGCTACTACTGGGATGTGTCGTCTCAAATTTGAGATTCCCTCGTGGTCTATGGAGAAAATGCAAATCAGTCGGGGAATTTGGTTCGGCTATGGCACTGAATTTTTCAGCTTTGATTCTACCTTTCATTGCCCACACAGTTTGTGTATCAGAACAATCAATTATCATTGATTGGCCTTACATATGGAAATTTAAAAAGGTTGATTCATTCCAATGTAAGCTATAAATGTCAAATTTTAAATGTTTATATAACCTGAAGTAAGATTGTTATACACAACAACCATGGTATTAGATGTATAGGATCTATAATACCAAGCATTCTAAAAACGGTTTGTTTATGTTACTAATAATCAAACTATGTACCATTTTGTGTGAATAAATTCATTTATTCACATAAAATGAGAATATTCAGATTTTGAGCTTATTTCATCAAATATCTGAAGACTTACGCAGCATTATTTTTGTCTTAAGCATTCATACATATAGATTTTAATATTATTAAATGCCGAGAATATGTAAATGAAGTTTCCTTGATGCTATAGTGCAAAAGTATAGGAGAGCATGAATACTAATGGCTTCATTGCCTGTTACAAGGAACTAATAATAATGATGATGATGACGATAACAACAACCATAATAATGATGATAAGCAGTTTCCTTAATGCTGCGATGGGTTTTAATATGTTCATGTTTAACTTAACAAATGACCAGTCTAAATAAAAATGTTGTTTTCTAAGTGCCTTGCATCTGGCAATGAAGCCATTAGCATAAGTCTAAATAAAAATAACTGATTTAATTATCAAAACTCATTATTAGCGCTGGGATTTTTAGGTGCTAAAAGCTTGAGAAATATTTATTTTTATGTGCGGAAAATGTCAAAAATATGTGCTAAATCAAATAAAATATTTTTTTTTTTTAAGATGTGAATGACTATGCTAATATAGGGTTATCAACGACTTCCTCTGCACCAGGCTGGTGCCCATTGTCGTAGATATTATTGGTACTCCTAGATTTTGCCCACTCCACTCTGACCGACTGAGTATTTGTTATTGCTTCAAGCATGTTTATCGCTAGATTTTCCCCACTCCACTCTGACCGACTGACTGTTTGTTACTGCTTCAAGCATGTTTATCACACTAATCATTGGCTATCAGTAGACGACTTATCGTGATGCGAGTACTGACGGTACGTTGTTAGCTAATGCTGGGTTTCTGACAATGAAGTCATTAATCCTCTTGCTCTCCAATATTTTTCACTGATGGATGGGGTGCTAGAAGTGGCCGGGCATATTTGAAGGTGGTCTCGGTCCATTTCCTCTTGCAGATCACATAGAGGACAGAGTGGTGAAGAATATATCCCAATTCTGTTTAAATGTTTTGCCAGACAATCATGTCCTGTAATCAACCTGAAGGTTGCAACTGCCGTTTTTCGAGGATACTCAGGAATTACTGTTTGAATATATGTATTTAGGCTTTCTCGGCCGGTGTCTTGACTATTCGAAATGTTTAGTTCCTCCGGGCTTGTAGGCCGTGGTCTAGAAGGCATGGTAGATACCAACATTTCGCCAAGAAGCATTCAAACTCTGACCAGTGCAGACGGAGGATCTTCTTACCCTGATGATGCCAAGCACAGTACTTGGCGAAACGTTGGTATCTACCGTGCCTTCTAGACTATGGCCTACAAGCGGAAGAACTAAACATTTCACACTGTTTGAATGTTTGGTAGTTCCCAT
Source organism: Tenodera sinensis (assembly GCA_030765045.1). Classification (NCBI taxonomy): domain Eukaryota; kingdom Metazoa; phylum Arthropoda; class Insecta; order Mantodea; family Mantidae; genus Tenodera; species Tenodera sinensis. The sequence continues at coordinate 47,014,183 of CM060961.1, read as the reverse complement.
TTTTTATTTTTCATACTAATATTTTGCAATAATTTTTTTTAATTCAGAGTTGACTAATCTTTTAGCTGCATAAAATGGTAGATTAACTATAGATTTCTGCACATTGCCGGTACATGACAAATTGTATATTTATCTAGGTGTTTATATATACTTAAGGTAAGAAGCTAAATTAAATACTTCTATCAGTTAGAAAAAATACAAATTTCACATTCATCCATTGGAAACAAAAATAAAAGCAAATATTTTTATTGAACAATTTAATGACATACCATAAAACAAATTACTTTATTTAAGCCTTTAATAGAAGAGACTAACAAGTAACCTAGGAATATTATTTTTATTATTTATTTATGCCAACAAACTTACTGTTGGTGTTTTTAAACACACAAGCCGTGTGTGGGCAAAGTTTAAGAGGTAGAAGGTCTGTGGTTCAAATCCCAGTTGTGGCATTGAATTTTTAAGTTCCAGTTCTACCTCTTATATTATTTTTATTTTATAATTCATTAAAATGAAATAAAAACATGTATTATGTTGATAATACTGATCATAACAGGTGATCCCAAAGACTCTGAACCGGTTGTGTTGTGTTTTGCCCACACGCATTGGCGCTGACTGCTGCTGTCATAGAACAGTATGGATGAAACCATACAACATTTTAAAAATACTTTTAAAGGCTTATTATTGAAGGAGATAGTGAAACTGGCCAGCATCTTTGTCCGTACATTTTGGCACCTCTTTAGGAAACTATCATTAGCTGTTCTTCACATTGAGAAATGCTGGCAATTTCCTGGCAGATATTTTGTTTTAATTCTTCCAGGGTGTGTGGGTTTATCTTCTACACTTTATGCTTTAAGTTACCCCAGAGATAGAAATTGCAGATCACCTGGAATTATTTCTGCAAATTGCACTTTCTCTTGGCAAGCTGACTGAGTTAACACATATGAACCATAAATAAATGCCGAGCCATAATATACTTTGTGACTAAGTGTAGGACAAAATAATAAAGCATACTGATAATAACTCAACCACACGATAGTGCACCCACTCAATACTGCACATTCAGAGCAAAAAAAAATAAGTGATTCCCATGACCTTGTTTACAGCAGCTGCACTATCGTGCTTCCACTTGCATAGCGGGAATAAGTAGAAGGAGGAAAAAAAAAAAAAACAAAAAAAAAAAAACAGTGCAGCGTTTCGGATGTTTTCGGATCTCTCAAGTGACTGTGGTGCATGTAAGGTCTGTCCTTTAAATTGCTGTTTTGATATCTACTTTAACTCTGGCATAAATGACAATTTAACAAAACCAGGATTCCAAATTATTGCAAAATAAGTCAGAAGAAAAAGATTAAAAGTGAAGATCAGCTGCTATATATCATAGACTTCAATATGGCATGTCTTAATCATTGCTTATATGAATTACCTCACAAAAACCTGCAAAATTTATTCTTTTCCGCTAAAATACGTATTAAAAGACAAACATCAAACATATTACATCTAAGCCTTTACCAGCCAGTAAACCTACTAGATTTAAACTTCTATATTGTTTCTTTCTCATCCACAGTACCAAATAAGATGCTTTCCAAGGAACTATGAACATCTTCCTTTCATAGAAGTTTGAAAACAGTGTTGTAATTAATTTAAAAGGTGAGTTAATTAATAACACTGAACAACACTTACAACATATTTTTCCGGGATGCGTTTCGAAGGTTAACTTTCCTCCATTATCAACCAGACAATAACTGGGTTTCCATGGTGTTTCATGGTGCGGATGGTGATGCTTCTTCTGATGTTTCTTCTGGTGACGGTTCAATGAACTTACTGAAAATGTCTCTCTGAGGAATGTCGAAATTAAATACTCGGTTTCTATTTTTTAAAATAAAGATTTGTTCCCATGTGGACAGTTCTTGTAATCGTAGAATTAGTAGATAAAAAGGTAAAACGAGCAGAAAAGAAAAAATTATTAAAAGAAACTACAACCAGCAAAAACAAAAATGATATTAAAAAAATTCACATATCATCCATGGGCCTTTGATAAATTTAAAAAAGTGTTCAAGGAATACAACATTCAGCTAGCAGCAGTAAACCATTACTCCATAAAAAACCTACTACTTTCAAACATCAAAGATGCTATTCCACCTAACAAAAAATCTGGCATATACCAAATTGAATGCAGTGATTGTAATGAAATATACATAGGAAAAACCAAAAGAAATTTAGAAATTAGATCCAAGGAACACGTTAGAAACATTAAGAGTAAACAATTAGAAAAATCAGCGGTTGCATTTCACTTTTGGACAAAAAATCATGACATAAAGCTAGAACCGAAACTTCTCAAACACATAACCGGAAAACAAGAACTGTCCACATGGGAACAAATCTTTATTTTAAAAAATAGAAACCGAGTATTTAATTTCGACATTCCTCAGAGAGACATTTTCAGTTAGTTCATTGAACCGTCACCAGAAGAAACATCAGAAGAAGCATCACCATCCGCACCATGAAACACCATGGAAACCCAGTTAATGTCTGGTTGATAATGGAGGAAAGTTAACCTTCGAAACGCGTCCCGGAAAAATATGTTGTAAGTTGACGCAAATGCTCCTCTCCTTCGAAGACGTCGCCTTTAAGACCTATAAGATCTCGTATTTGGTGTCCGGACTAGCTCTAGCAAGAGGTCCTAATCTGCAGGGTGTGCGTGGGTTATGGTAGGAATGGAACCAAACGAAGAATTAACCAACATATCACTTTATTTGTAAATTTCCATATTTGCAGAGAACTGCCGACGATATTTAAACAGAATGTAACTTTGCAACTTCAACTACAACGTTATAACACTTTAATTTTGTCACCCTTTAGCAACCGCAGAATTATGTATACGCGCTAGCTTACGTACAACTCCCAAGTTGCACGTGCGTTATCTCGACTCGATTCAAGACGAGTGTGTCTTGTGTTGCATTTGTTTTTGCGTGAGCAACATGAAGGAAGCGATTTCCATTGGCTAACTTTAGAGCACGTCATGGTAAGATAGGAATCAGCCTGCTGAATCACTATAGCTTAGTACAAACAACAATTGTAACCTTATCACTCATTTAAATCTGCCTAGGCTTCCATTCTTGAGAGTTTAACATATTCAGCTTTATTATGTTTTCCCCTTAACTATTGACTAGAATCTCCTTTTGTTTCTTTCCATCATCAAATATATTGACATTATAATTTCGGTTTCAAAGTGTTGTTCAGTGTTATTAATTAACTCACCTTTTAAATTAAACTATGAACATACTCAAAGAGAAACAATTTGATACTACAGACATACCTGGTGATGACAACCAATTTTTTCAAGGATGCCACTCAATCGTTTTCCTGAAAACTCATATTTTGTGTCAATATAATGAACATACTGTCCAAAGGCTTTTATAACATTTGCCAATATGGCATAGCAAAATTGAGTCTTGCCAGAACTGGTGGGACCAAATACTTCATATAAATTTCCTGTTAAAAATCCTCCACTTAACAATTCATCTATACTGGAAAGAAAAGAACAATTATAATAGGTAGTATCTCTTCCAGAAAAATGTGTTACTGCTCTCAACATTATATCACACCAAAGTTTAAGATTACATTTGCAACTCACTGAGTATTAATAGGTAAGTAATAATGTAAATGATGATGAGGATAATAATGATAATAATAATAATAATTTATTATTATTTTTATTATTGCCAATGCAGTTTAATACATCTAGCCGACTTTTTTTAATGTTCCATTTAACATCAAAGGTCTTATCGGCAGCTTTTAACCTTTTGGAACAATTGCCCAAGCAATGGTGTTCACTAGTTTAGTGACTTGAACTTTGGGTCTATTGGATCAACTTTTTATATTAAATTCACACTCGTATTCATACTCCCAGGCTCTAGGGAGGATGGGGAATAATCCTAGTTAAAGAAAAATTCTCACCCTCCAGCTGGGAATCAAACCCAGGACCCCTTGCACAGCTGGCATGTGTTCTACCCACTGAGCTGAGGCTAGCCTATCTGACAATGTCAAGATAAGATTTTTTTGTCAGTCATGGGAATTATAAAAATTCTTGGTATTTCAGAAACAGTAAATATAAGAACAAAATAGAATTGAATATGTACAATTAATCACAATAAGTTAAATTATACAGTCAACATGTGATAAGCATTTACAAATTCCTCAATTAAATAAAAACAGTTTTGCAATAAGTGTGTTTCATTTTGTGTTTGAATGCAGCTTCTGGTGTATATTGTCAATTGTTCATGGAACACATGATCAACAATATCTAATTGATTTCTGTAATCACTGGACAATAAATTGAATTGAATCAACATGCTTAGGCAAACTGAGCTAATAACTCTTTCTATTTTTTACCAATAATTAATGTTTTAAATAGATTAATAGAATGAGTTCATCCCAATAGCCTTTTGGCATAGTCCTTATAATTTCAACAGATAACAAATTGCATTTTATAGAGGCTGTGAATTTTACAACTGTTTTAAAAGGAATGTTTAGGCACCTAGTCCATTTTCTACACTAAATTTCTCTCATACATTTATATGCTCATGACTGAAGTTGCTTCTTTGCCTAGTAGCTTGGTGCAAAATCTTTGTATTTACATTTTCTTTTCCTATGCTAATGGCTTCATTGCCAGATGCAAGGCACTAGAAAACAACATTTTCTTTTCCTTCTTTTTCTAAGTGTGCTATTAATATTTCCCTTTCAGTTTGCCTTTGCTTTCATGTAAGCTCATAATGACTATAGTTTTATTACTTAATGACGTTAATAGAAATTATTCATATATTAGAAAATATGGAGGATATAGCCAAACCTTTCACTTTTTAAGCATGCAAACACACTTGTCTCATTCTCTATTTGTTTTCCTTCAAAACATATTAGACCAATGTTCAATGACCATATTGAACATTGGTCTAATAAAGTCCTCATGTTAATATGGCAAAAGTTCATTGAAAATATGAAAACACTTACCTTTTTATACCTGTTGGGATCAAGGCAGTATTAGAAACAAGCTTTGAATATGCATCATTACCACTTCTTGGAAAAGCAGCATAATTACCCAATAGATATTGACGTATTTGTAATATTTCCTATGAAAAGAAATAGTCTTGTTGGATGCGATCCGTATCATTTGGTTTCTCTATGACTATGGATCTCATCTTAATTACTCCAATAAAAGGCTAAAGAGGATTCAATGGTCACATGGGCATTTCCATTTAAGTTACTTTTTCTACTATTTATGGTAGGTGAAGGAGCTATTTTATCCCAGCCATAAATTTGATGTAGATATTTTATCAAAAATAAAAAATTGAAAGTCATCTAAACCCAAAAACAGCATCTTTAGAAAACCACCCATTGTGCCTATCTTGAATACTGCAACTCAAAACAAAAAATTACAGAAATGCCAAGCTTCATATTTGAGAACATTAATAAAATCACAGGTGTTACATTCAAAGTGGATGGAGAGTTTCTCTTTTTTTTTAATGATTTTTCCACTCCAAAGACCAAAATATGGATTGAAGATCATGGTGGCTGGCAGCACCTGTGTTTACAGGAAATCACAGCTGTATGTAGTGGAAGCCAAAAAGACTGCCAATGGCCAGTACTACCGGGAAAAATGAGGAACACATACCTTATTTTCAGTCAATCAGCTTTTACATTATTTACAGATACATACTGGTCAGGATTTGTAAGGTAGCTTTCAAGCCACTATACAGGGTACTTCGTACTCCTACTCCTTCCATTTTAATAATAGATCATGCTTAAACATATTAAAAACCTACAAAGAGTGTAGCCACTATGCTGTTGCTGTGATACACTATTCTTATGAAAGTTTGTTTCTGTCTACTTCATGTTAATCAAAACAAACCTTTGAAGATGTAGTTTCATTACATATGTTGTTGAAGGTGCAGGGATGAAAGAGGAAACAGAATCAATACTAAGACTCATTGAAAAACTGAAGCTGTTAACAGTGAAGCAACAGAAATATTAAATATAACAAAGTTAAAGAAGATTTAAAGATTTATTCATTCATATGTTTTGATTACATAGGATATACCATGAGTTGTTCAAAAGAACTTACATAATTGTAGAAAGAAATATCTTCCGGGCTGTTATGCCGTGGTCTGCTGGAGATCTGTCTTCCAGACGTTTCGTCTACAACTGCGGTAGACATCCTCAGTGGCGTTGTCAAAGTCTCCTCGTGGAAGGTATCACTGCGACTGATGCGTCGACTGTCTGTGGGGCTCCATTTATACCATGCGCAACGTGCGCTGATTGGCCTGGGGCGTCCAGAGGCGTGGTGGCTGGTGGAAGGGGTTCTATCTCTCTTATGCTGCTGGTCTCTTCTGATTGGCTTACCTTGCTATCCTGCTTCTTATGATGTTCTATGACCGGATGCATCATAAGAAGCAGGATAGCAAGGTAAGCCAATCAGAAGAGACCAGCAGCATAAGAGAGATAGAACCCCTCCACCAGCCACCACGCCTCTGGACGCCCCGGGCCAATCAGCGCACGTTGCGCATGGTATAAATGGAGCCCCACAGACAGTCGACGCATCAGTCGCAGTGATACCTTCCACGAGGAGACTTCGACAACGCCACTGAGGATGTCTACCGCAGTTGTAGACGAAACGTCTGGAAGACAGATCTCCAGCAGACCACGGCATAACAGCCCGGAAGATATTTCTTTCTACAATTTAGACGCCGGCCGTGAAAGCCTACGTAACTTACATAATATTTACACATACAACTTATTTACAACTGACCATCTAAGCACCATGCTTGAATTGCTTTAGACTATAGAGGACCAATATACTATATACTGTAACATGTCTGCGTAATATTTCAAGAAATTGCAGCAAATACTAAGGTAAGTCATGCTAAATGGACTACAACATAGGCATGCTTCCCAAGACAACTGTAGACTTAATAATAATAAGAAGCCAGGGGGAAAATGATGCAATTAATAAACCCCCAGTGCCATTGGTGAACAACAACACACTAAGATAAGTGAAGCTTTTAGTCTCTAAATAATTTGTTATATTTAATAGTAAGATGTTTAAAATAAAGTAATTGTATGCTGCCTTTCAAATTTATATTCTTTCCGCAACATCCCGAGAAGTAACTGAATAGGGGCAACATTTTAAACAAAATAACAAACGCATTGAATAATGTATATTAAAAAACAATTACTTTTAATGGCCTTAATCAAGCGCATACAGCAACAAATGTAAATATCAGATAGGTCCTTGCTACTCCGCCACATAAATAGCTCCTTTAGCTTTAAAATTACTGTGTAACCCAAAAGATCGTTTCAGATTTAAAAAGGAATTGAGAAAGTTCTTGCTTGCACACTCTGTTTACAGCATATAGGAATACTATACTATAAGTTCTTTAAACCACTAGTTTTAACTCTATTATAATGATTGTGTTTAGGTGTTGGGAAAAAAACTGCATGAAATTGCATAGTTGTATGACGTGTTCTATATCCTTGAGCCTGGTTCATTCTAGGATCAAGCCCTAATGACCAAGTTGTCGACGGGCCCTTAAATCCGACACTCACTCACTTCTAGGATCAAAAGAACAAGATGCAATACAATACAACGGAACCTAAGGCATCAAAATAGGTGGTGGAAAAAACAAAAGAGACTAGGATAATAAAAGGAAAAGGAGCCACATAAACAATCAAAGTTGCAGTTATAAAATAGGTACTGAACATTTAAGTTAAAGGTTGGAAAAAATTTATAATATGGTGTTTGAACCTAAACTGCTGGTATAGAAATATGAAGACTGAATGGTGGGGAGGAACCCATAGATATGATCCAGAGGATGTTTTTCAGGGAAATATTGGGCCTAGCTAATGGAATGGCAAAAGAAGTACCACAGATGATGGGGAGATGTTATATTAGAGAATTATAAAATGAGTGTAGAAGTAATTAAGATGAGAGGGTATGAAGGACAAAAGGCTTGGGCTGAAATGTCCTGCCATACTCGAGTATGTATTAGCTAACACAAATAAATAAATACAGATAAAATCATTAAGACATGGCTGAAACTATAAAGTGTTATTTGAAATAAGTTGCGGGTTTATCATTGCATATGCGCGAAATTAAGAAGTGCAATGTATAATGCTGAATGTATTTGTGATGTAAATATCTTAAATATATCGCATTTTAATAAAAATCATTAGTGCCATTTTGAGAAAATGAAACACTTCAAAATTGTGAAGTGTTTTAGCACATGTGTAATTTTAACGTTCTCCTCCTTTAACCATTATTTTTAAAATTACACTCCGAGTTTTATTAAAAATGCTAATGCCTTTGCATAAATGACATCTTTTATTTGTTTTATTTATTTTTTGATTAATCATCAATACCTCCTGGAAATTAGACTTCTCTCATTTATAGAGATAGCAGAACAGGGTCAGAAGTCAGTAATTATCATAGAACCTAAATAACCTGTACGCCAAGAACCTACAGCTTTGGTACTCATTTGCACTTACACTAAACATATATGGTGTTATTTTTTCCTCACCTTATATTGTAACTTAGATAATCTCACAAGTGTTTCTGGATCTTCTTGTAAGAAATCCAAAACAGTGTATATTTTAGCTTGATTCAAATTTCTTATACTATCGATGCTGAAAACTGGACACATTTGTATGCATAACTTTGCCATGTCCTTATGCCTCAACCCAGACAAGTAGAATGTTGAACAGAAATATAACTTGGTTTTAAAATTCCAAACGAAATACAATACACACTATAAGCTATAACTCAGCTCTATGCTCTTGATTGAAATAAAGGTAACTAGAGAAGATTGAAATTACAAACATTACCATTGCTATTTTAATATCCCTCCCTTTTCTCTTTTGTCATTTAACAGGTTATAAAACAGTAGAGTGTGGAATAGAACTAACTGAAGACTGTTTTCACTGGTGCTTTTTGTGTGGTAGGGTTGGTGCCTTACTGTAGGTGCAGCGCTACTAGTGGAAGAATTTTAAACAAATTTATTCACGAAAACGGGCTTGGTGTTGCGTCGCCATGTTAGGAACAGCGTAGGTGTCCTTGAACTGCAAAGTTTGGAATGAAACTCAAAATGTTAGATATAGCTTGGTTTATGAGAGTTACGTGTGGTACTTAAATAATCGCTGTAATTTATAGCGTAAGAATATGATAGAATTACAAATGGATGACCAACATATAACGCAAAACTTTGTGATAACATAATGGTAAGTTTGTGTAAAGATCAAAATGCCAATATGGCGACGGGAGCAGTCTCCGGAGATTCCTTTGTGTAATGGGACATGTTAGAAAACTTAAAAGCACGGTATCATTAAGCTTGAGACATGCTTATTAATTTATTTAAAAATTTTTAATAATTATTAGAAAGCAATAATTTATTTTATGTAACTGTGTAGGGGAAATACAGTTGCTGAATTGTCTTGGGGCTACTGGCGGTGTATGTTTATTAAAGATAAGGTTATGTTTTTAAAAAATGAGATTCACGGGTGGTAATTCAGAAAAGTGTATATGGTTCCTTGGACTGATCGCGGTATGAATTATTTGACTTAGAGAAGGTGAAAGGGCAATTTATAAATTGTTCTTTGGATAGTACAATGCTTGCCTTCACCAATAATTAAGCATATTATTGTTCTCATTTCTTGAGAGGTGAAGAGTAGCCTAGAAATAGAAAGTCTGTTTTGGAATAAGCATGGCAGAGTGTTGTGTGTCATTTCTTAACAGGTAAATGTAATCATTTTCAATTTCACCTGTCATTGTTGTAATTATCGATTGTTAGGTGGTGCATGCTTGGTTTCAGCAATAATTAAGCGTAATATTGTTCTCAATTATGGAGAAGTGAACAGCAGCATAGGAATTGGAAGTCTGTTTTGGAATAAATGTGATAGAATGTTGTGTCATTTCACAACAGAAAAATGTGATCATTTTCAATTTCAGTTGTCACTGTTTATGATGTTAGGGTGATGCACATGGAAGTGAACAGTAGCAGAGGAATTGCAAGCCCGTTTTGGTTGGAATAAATATGGTAGAATGTTGTGCATGCCATTCCGCAACAGAAAAATCTATCAATTTCAATTGTCATTGTTGCTATCTATTTCATTGTTAGCATCTGCAATACACAAAAAAAAAAAAAAAAACAGTTGAAGATAAATCTTGGTTGTCAGCATGGTTGCTATGGCATTGTGTATTTAAATACTTTATTTTAAATTTTATCTTAAATGAATTCAAAATTATTCAGAAATATGCAAATTAATGCATTAATGGAAAATATTTCAATGGACTTTTAGCTGGAAATACTTGCAGCTGGCTTTTTGTAAACCATCTGACATTTTTTTCAAATATAAATTTTTGGCCGATCAGCAGTTTTACAATACAGGCAATTGATAATACATTATATAGCAACATTATATAACAAATGTAGTTGGCCAATTTGGCTCCAGAATATACATTTGATAGATAATAAATACATTGCAAAGGACTTACTGTTTGACTTACAATAATAAAGTTGTCATTCATTAGAGGTGGATTACATGGTATCTTTAGAATCGCTGAGTAAAATATCCTGTGGTAGTTCAGTTCAGTCGTTTTCTCTGATGGCTTATTCCTATTTTGCACACCTGAGCCACAGGGACATTAACCACTTTGAAGCAGAAGGATTCTGATCAGTGTTTTATGTATTGCTTTATTGGGAGATTGTCCAGTTCATGGTGTAGTTATCAACCATGAACTTCAGTTCTAAGAAAAAGCTTTTTAAAAGTTGAATTCTGGGGATGTGTGTGCTCTATATGCATATTCAAGATTTATAGAGAAGCACAGAACTCTCCAATCCGAGTGAAGAGCATTTGTTTCTTAATGGTTAAAACTAAATGATTCTGGAAGCATAGAGTGCCATGATATGTTTGATATGGGCTTTCCAAAAGTAAATGTTGAACATTACACCAGGGTATTAATCTGGTGTTTATGAGGATGACAGATGCAGCTGGTTGCTCATCAGACTGAATGGAGAAATGTTATGAAAAGATCGGAGTGAAGGTATATTAACTCTTGTCTTATCATCCAAGAGAGAAGGATCTTTAAAGAGAATGATTGTATCGTTGAGCTTAGAATCTTAATGAAACCGAATGGTACCATCAGCATAAATAGCTATGCAGCTGGGTTGTACATCAGGAATGTCATCTATAAATGTGTTGAATAATAGAACTGATCCTTCTGGAATGCCATCAAATATGGTATTGATGTATAGCCTTCAGTGTGAACTGGAAACTGACAATCTAATAAGGAGCCGGTACTTACTTTGATAACATAGTCCAGTAGTGCAATTCCATATAATTTCAAAAGCAGTCCTTAATGCCATACTTTGTTGAAGGTTTGAGAAATGAGTATGAAATTAGCTAATGTGTATTTTTTTCAAATCCATTAATGATTGAGTGATCCTCAAAATCTGATGCAGAGTTATATGTTTAGGATGAAAACTAAACTGAAAATCTGTAACAATGTGTTTACAGAACAATGAATATTGGATTCTGACACCAGCTGTGAAAGCTTATATTACTTATGTGGTTACTGGCTATGAATTTGATGTACAATCTTTTCAGATAACTTAGTATTGACAATAGGCTGATTGGTTGACAGCTGGAAGGTAGATGTTTTGGCTTATTAGTTTTATGAAAAACAAGAATCTGATTAATTTTTCTTGCCTATGGAAAATGTCCAGTTCTTAATTGAAAATTTGAGCCAAATAAGCAAGATAAGTGAATTATTATTTATTTATGCCAACAAACTTACTGTTGGTGTTTTTAAACACATTCTGGCAGTTTGTCACAATAGCTCAGTGGTTAGAGCGTCCGCCCGGCAAGCGGAAGGTCTGTGGTTCAAATCCCAGTTGTGGCATTGAATTTTTAAGTTCCAGTTCTACCTCTTAAAAGATAAGTGAAGTTGGTAAATGTTTACAAAATCGACTGCTCGAGAAAACAAATGAAACACAGTGCAATGGATGTAGTTTTTATTGCTGATTACGATTTTGAAAGTTTTATTTGGCACTCAAGCTTTGTTTTTGATTTATGAGCAAATTTCGTTCGGTTTTATTTCGCTTATGCAGCAGATATTTAACAAATGTGTGTAAACAAGTATAATATATGCTAGAATGATTGATTAATGCATTTACGTTGAAACTGTTGCATAAGCACTACAACTACTAAGTTGTAAATATTTCGATATCACAGGACCCTGTCACCCCATTCATACATACCCTAACCTAATCTAACACGAGCAAAATTTCGAAAACACAGGACCCTGTTACCACACTCATATACACACATTAAACCTAACACAGGCAAAATGAAAACGAAGCTTGACCGCCAAATAAAACTTTCAAACTTATAATCATCAATAACAATTTTAACGTAAATACATTACTCATTCTAGCATATATTGTACTTTGGTTATAAACATTTATTTGCTGAATGCGCAAAATAAAACTGGTGCATCGCACATACAAAATTTGCTCATAAATCAAAAACGAAGCTTGAGCGCCAAATAAAACATTCAAAATCGCAATCAGCAATAAAAGCTGCATCCATTGCACTATGTTTAATTTATTTTCTCGAGCGGTCGATTTTGTAAACAATTGCCGTGAAGGTTTAGTCACTATATTTATTAAAGCCTGTTTCAAGTCATAATAGTTCACTGTCAGTAATTCCAGTTATTTTGTTATATTCTTATGAAAGTTAAAGTACTTCATTCTATTTGAGATGAACTGTTGCAGAAACATCTGCATTACATTCTAAAGTAAGGACAAATTAGAAACTAAAAACTTCACTTATCTTAGTAATGTTGCAAGTTCTTGTTGCAAAACTGACTCAAGTTTCGAGTTGACTCCAACTCATTCTCAAAGCTATACAAACAAATTTGTTACCAAAGCTACAGTTCTCTGGAAACAAAAAACATAGATACTGATGCTCATTTTAATTACCAATCTCTGAAAACAAAAATTTATAAGTACAATTATAGAAGGTGTTTCGAAATTCATAACACAGTTCCTGTTTTTAAAAATAAAAATTGTTTCCCAAACCATTAAATCTATAGGTCCACTTAATTGTTTTAATAATTTAACTTCTGGATTAATTTCATGATTAAATGACCAAAAATGATCTGCCACAGCTGATTTATCAATTTGTTTATATTTAATATTTCTAAAATGCTCTTTTATTCTGGTTTCTAAATGACGTTTAGTTTTACCAATACAAACCTTGTCACAATCCAATCAGCTAAATTGATAAATGCCAGATATTTTAAAATTTGGTATTTTATTTTTTTTTTTAGATAAATTTAGTAAATTTTGTATATTAAATTTATTTTGAGGGACCAAATTTATTCCATATTCTTTAAAAATCTTTGTAAATTTTTTATTGGCCCATGGATGGTAAGTAAACTTTTTAAAAATGCAATTCTTTTATTTTTTTGAGGGTAGAAACTTCTTTAACAGCTTTTTGATACTTAAATTTTTCTATCTTATTATGTATAAAATCTGTATTAAAACCATTAATTACTGCAGTGTTAATGTGTTTATATTGTGTCAAATTCTTCTTTATTAAGGGGTATATTTATTAACCTATAAATTAAACTATTGAAAACAGCAAATTTATGTGCAAAAGGATTAAAACTTTTATTTTTTATGTAATTATCAGTGTGAGTAGATTTTCTATAAATACCAAAATTCAATTTATTGCTATGTCTTTTAATTTTTAAGTCCAGGAACGGAAGGCACCCATTATTTTGGGTTTCCAAAGTGAATTGTATAGCTTTATCTTGTAAATTTAAAAGTTTTAAAGCATCATTTATCTGCTTTTTAGGGACAACAGCAAAAATGTCATCCACATATCTATACCATATTTTAATAATTAGAGGGAATGATTTTATAATTTTAGTTTCAAAAAAACTCATGAAAAGATTAGCAAGAAATGGCAAAAGTGGACTACCCATTGCCAAGCCAGAAGTTTGTTGAAAAAAATTACCATTAAAACTAAAGAAATTTTGATCTAAACAAAGATTTGTAAGTTTTACAAAATCATCTATTAATTCTTTGTTTAATTCTAAAGAATTTAACCATTTTATAAAAAAAAAATCTTGTTGCATCACTGTTAATAGCTTCAATTTCCTTAATTAATCTGCATTACATATTTCATTATGTTGTTTTCTAGTGCCTTGCATCTGGCAATGAAGCCATTAGCATACATATTTCATTATAGATACAAAGAGAATAGTGATGGTTAAATGTCAAGGAACTGGGCGCTGTGCACTGGCATTTAGAATCATTGTTTCCAGTAAGAATCATGAGAAACAATTGAATATTAAACAGACTGTTAAAAAAGGACACAGTATTGAACAATTCAAACCAATAATAATATACGAGGGCCGTTCAGAAAGTAACCTCCGATCGGTCACAGTGCGGGTAGTGGGGGGAGTAGCGACGCCATCTGTGCATTCACGCACTCAGCAGGTCAGTCGGCATCAAGCCGTGGTCGAGTGAACGTCGTACCTGCGCTAGTTTAGTGTTTGTGGCCGTTTGAAATGTGTGCTGCAATAGAAAACCCCGCCAAATGTGAAGTGCGTGCTGTTATAAGGTTTTTTACAGCCAAAGGATATTCTGCAGCAGCTATTCATCGTGAGCTTTGTGCCGTGTACGGACCAAGAGTTATGAGTGAAGGAGTGGTCCGTGAATGGGTACGTTTATTTAAAAGTGGACGAGAAAACGTTCATGATGAAGAGAGGAGTGGTAGACCATCATTGGTGACGGACGAACTCGTTCAGACAGTTGATGCAAAAGTTCGTGAAAACCGACGTTTCACAATGTCGGAGTTGTCTACTGATTTTCCACAGATTTCTAAGACTCTCTTGTACGAGATAGTGACAGCAAGATTGGGTTACCGTAAGTTCTGTGCACGATGGGTGCCCAAAATTCTTACCGACCACCACAAAACTCAAAGAATGGCCTCTGCATTAGACTTTCTGTCACGCTATGAGGACGAAGGTGAACCATTATTAAACAGAATCGTGACCGGGGACGAAACCTGGATTAAGTACGTGAACCCTGAGACAAAAGAACAATCAAAGATGTGGGCACATTCAAATTCGCCTACCAAACCAATAAAAGCCCGGCAAGATTTTTCTGCCCGAAAATTGATGGCAACGGTGTTTTGGGATGCAAAAGGGGTGTTGTTGGTTGAATTCATGGAACGTGGGACGACCATTAATCAAGGCGTGTACTGTGAAACACTAAAAAAATTACGACGGGCTATACAGAACAAACGCTGTGGTATGCTGACTTCCGGTATCGTTTTTTTGCACGATAACGCCCGTCCTCACTCTGCTCGCAGAACAACAGCCCTTCTTGAGTCCTTCAAGTGGGACGTTGTCAACCATCCACCTTACAGCCCAGATCTGGCGCCAAGCGATTATCACCTCTTCATGCATATGAAGAAATGGCTCGAGTCCCAGCGGTTTGATGACGACGAAGAGCTCAAAGATGCGGTCACAGGCTGGCTCCAGGCACAAGCGGGTGATTTTTATGCAGACGGAATTTCAAAGCTTGTGAACAGATACGATAAGTGCCTCAATCGTTATGGAGACTATGTAGAAAAATAGTGCAAAGATGTAGTTGTAAGATGTATATATTAAAATATTTTTATTTAACTTGGTGAATTTTTTGCAATCAACCGGAGGTTACTTTCTGAACGGCCCTCATATATTCAAAATAGCTTCTGCCACAAAAAAGTTGATTGGAATAAATTATTTATTTTCAAGAGATCTACCATTTTTGCACTACACTTTTGTCCATCATTTAACATTTGCCAGTGTATAAGATTATGCAAAATGCTTTTTGAATGAAGAGAACTTAACAGATTATCCCATGAAAATTCAAAATATATACTTAATGTCATTTAAATATATCTAATTATATTTTAATCCTAGTTGTTTGAATCATTTTTAAGAAAATTGAACATTTCGAATAGTTTCCATGCAAAGGGTAGTTTGGCTTTCGTTATACATTACATGTAACTTTAGAACATAGTGAACTTAAATACCAAGTTTGGTGTGTAACAGTGCTTTTGTTTTTAAGTTTTCTGCTTACAGGCACACATGCACTTTTTTCTAAAGATATATTTATTTTTTTAAATTCAGGCGGCCCCAAAACGGGTGTTTCTGGTGAAATCTTGGTATTGAGTTTTTGGTTGGAATACAGTACTTCTCTACCTTTAAGTATATGGTAAAGAAGGTAAAAATACTTGAAATAAATCCCTATTCCTTAAAATAATTAACATTACTAAATAGTGTTTTGTTCTTAATACCTCAAAGAAGAGTTGCTATGAGACAAAATTTTTATTGTGTCCCCCAAAATTATTTATGGAATTCCAGTCATGAAAATTATAAGTTGTGAACTGTTTATAATATGAATGTCAGCAGCAAAAGAAATTATTTTGATTAATTCCAGTAACTTTAAGTTACAGAAAAGAACATTTGTGAACTTTTGAAGATCTGCAAATTAGATTTTTTATAAAATGGAATTTGTTTAAAATATACAACATACATTCATGTTACTTTATATGCTGAGATAACTGAAATATCATCACTGTTGTGTGAGAGTTTACTATGAAATTTAATTTCTAAGGTGTTTTGCAACAAGCAGTTTAAAAACATAAAATCATTTTTTAAGCTTAATTGGAGGAAAACTTCCATATGGAAAACTTTTACATGTTAACTTTTTGGAGATTTGGCCCTCCATTAACTCTTTTGTTTAGATAATGGCACTTGGCTAAAGTGCGACCTATTGTAGTGGTGGTTCTGTGCAGTCCAGAAGCTGAAACAGACAATGCAACAGCTTGCTGAAATCATATTTTCTATCAACGAAATATGCATGGAATTTTTCACTTTCTTCCTCCATTGCTACGCTTTTGAGGTAAACTAGACCAGAGGACATTTAAAAGATGCCGGAACAGCATGGAACTATTTTGGGCATTGTTAATATGGCTATGAGAAATTGATAACATTTGCAAAAAAATAATTTTATTTATTTACTTTGCAAGCATCATTGTGCTGGTTACTTGAATCTCATACCTAGCTTGCGATTTATCCATCAGATTTCTTGCTATTTTATTCATATCACCCATTGGGATTTTAGGTGGTCTTGTAACCTGAGTTACAGAAGCTATGAAGTTTGCACATATGATCATGCCAGTGCCATTCATGCTGAAGAATGAGACAGTTTGCACACACATTCAATATTAAGTCAAAGATTTAATGTTATTTTTAACTTCACAATTATGACTAATATGCCATCTATTTTCTAATTTGCATTTGTTTTTACACCCAAATGTCTTAATTTATTAGATATCATCTGAATGGAAAATATTGGATAGTATATATATCAAACCAAGATGGAGCAGGTGCTGGAGTCACATGTCACCTCTTTTCCTATTACAAATCTTTAAGTTATGGAAATACAAACTTTGGTGGAGAAATTGAAGCAATTTGAATGGCTCTACAAAATCTTTTGTACAGAATTTCACATTTTCAGCAAGCAGTTATTCTCTCAGATTCCAGGGCAGCAATTATAGCAATTACTGCCAAGTTGTCACCAAAAAACCAAACAATTATAGAATGTTGGAAAATCCTTACCCATCTAACAGCACTTCAAAAACACCTAGTCTTCCAATGGATACCAGCTCACTGTGGACTGAGTGGTAACGAGAAAGCTGATTTTCTTGCAAAAAAGGGTACCGGCAATGTGCAGAAATCAATAGTTAATCTACCATTTTATGCAGCTAAAAGATTAGTCAACTCTGAATTCAAAAAAATTATTGAAAAATATTACTATGAAAAATCAAAAAATAAAAGATGGGAACTACCAAACATTCAAACAGTAATTTCTGAGTATCCTCGAAAAACAGCAGTTGCAACCTTCAGGTTGATCACAGGACATGATTGTCTGGCAAAACATTTAAACAGAATTGGGATATATTCTTCACCACTCTGTCCTCTATGTGATCTGCAAGAGGAAATGGATCGAGATCACCTTCAAATATGCCCAGCCACTTCTAATGCCCCATCCATTAGTGAAAAATATTGGAGAGCAAGAGGATTAATGACTTCATTGTCAGAAATTCAGCATTAGCTAACAACTAACAACAATATATATTTAACAAATTAAGACTTAAATAATAATAAAAGATACACCAAGGATTCAAACCCAGGTTGCTCCAGTTATGAGACATGTGCATTTCAGTGCTAGGCTCCCATGCCTACAATCAAGCTAATGTCAGCGCTAACCAAGAAAGGTATTGACAGTCCGCAGTGAGGAAGAAGTGACATTGCCTCTTATTGCAATCACGTGGAGAGTGCGGTGTGGTTATGTGTACGAAGAAGATTGGATTGTGCCTGGAATGTTGAACGCATATCATATTTGTATGCAAAGAGAACAGTAAAATATTGAATCTACTTTCAAAGGATAGAATATGCATATATCAGTCTAAATATTTGCATTAACAAAAGAGACTTGTGTGAATATCAATGCTTATTCTAATGTGAAAATGCTGCTGATATCCGAATTCTCTTACAAATCATATTATTTCCCTCACTTGCCCTTTAATTGGGATATCTATTGAACATAGTTTTATTCGTTTTGCAAGTATGCTCAATTTTTCATTTGGCAGCACTATCTTTGTCACTATTTTTCAACATTGTTAAATACACATTTAAAAGCGTTAGCACAAATGCAAAAGCTTGCAATACACGCACAGATATACAGACTCAGACACACCTAGACACAAGGAAAATAACTGTCTATAGAATAATGCAAACAAACTTCTCAACACACAGGCAATCTCTTGACTGATGCAAGCATTGCGTTACAAGCTTGGGCTGCAGCACTATTTGTTTATATGCAGCGATAGCAGAACATAACAAAAGCAGTTTCTTACTGCTGGGTTCCTCATCAACCACATGCTAATCACGTGTTACGTGTGTGTTACATATCGGCAACAGGGTCCTTGTGTGTACCGTTTATGGAAATGCGTTAGCTCTAATTGATCCTTTTCATTGCTATGACCATCACTAATACGCATTCATCCCCTCCAGTTCATTTATGCTTTTCCGCTATGTGCTTAACATCTGTCAATCCCCTTCTTACTTGGCGCCGAGTATAGAAGACATCTTACTAATCACGTAGCTTTGAAATGAAAGTAGTATGAAACTGTATTGTGAGTGTAGCATCAGTGAATGCTTCCAGTCATTTCAATTGAACTCCCTCTCTGGCTGTTGCCCATTTATTTTGTCTTAGGCTGTATAGAATACTTGATACAAACATAATTTATTTATACAGTGATCACATTGTCTTGCGGAAATATTTTGATGCAGTACTGAAATGCATAAATATAGGTGTTGGTTATGACTTGTATTTTTGAAGTGTTTTATTTAAAAAAAAAAGCATAGGTTGTACGATTTGTGCACACAGTAAATCATACTGCAATAATATTGTGTTGGGAGGTAAAAACAAATGATTCTTTCTTCCAAGGCAAAGGTGTTGTGGGCCCTAGTATTTTTAAGTCTGTCGTTGTGTAAGAAAACAGACATTTATCAGCTTTTTAGATTATGTCCCCCAACATTTTACCGTAGAAAATCAAGTCCAAAGGTACTTAACTGCGCTTGCGGTTAGAAGCAGAATGCACTGGCAGTCACTAGCAGACAATTTTCATTGTTGCCAACTTTGCCCCTTCAACTGTACTTAGCAACACTAAACACAAATGCACTTGGATGTCGTCAATCAGTTGGCTAATCTTGTTTTTCACATCTTGATTTAATATCAGAAATCATGTTTACATGCAACAAAATTTTGATCTGTTACCGATTCTAAGAGGATCAGATCCAAGGGTTTAGCTCGATCTGAATCTACATTTCCATAACAGTATTCAGTCCGGAATGAAAACTCAAATTGTTTTCAATTCCCAATGGAAACAATTATTTAATTGAAATTCTTGAGCGCATTTTCATGAAAATAAAAAAGCTCCTATATGTATAGTTTTGAGTTCGAATAATTCAGTAATACTTTTCCCCTTACATTATTAGAAGATACCTAAAATACCTAAGTATGGCATTTGCTATCTCTGCAGCTTTTCCGTTTTGAGCTGCTCATCTCACAGTTACATGAATTTCTGAAATTACATTATTGGATTCATATGTCACGAAGTGTATTGCATTAAAATCTCCATATGACATTTTTGCTGAAATGCTATACATCAGCACTATCGAAAGTAGCACTCATGCTGGCACCCTTCTTAAGCAAATTTTTACTTCCATGATTTGTTGGCAACAAATTAATAGACTACTGATGTTGACAGCACTGCCATTAACAGCAACTTTGGCAGATTCTGTAAGGCTTCGTACATGCCTCCCAAGTTGAACTCTTAACGAAATTGTTGAGAGACGTAATCTAAAGTAGATCCCTTACCTGCACAGCTCAGAGAAAATGTCCAGGAATAAGTAATGAGCACAATCTTTAGATGCATAACAGATAAACCTTTAATGAAAAGTTAATATGCACAAGACTTGCTATGGTGGCTCACGTCATTTTCACATGGTTATCCTGATTATATTAACCTCTTCGCAGATATGGACGTCTGACAATTTTAAAATGCAGGAGAACCGATATGGACGTCATATGACGTCCTGTGCATGCATTTAATGCTTATTTAACTCTAATTATTTTAATTTTTGTCTTTTATAATAAATTTAAATAAATTCTAGAATAAAGTCTTACCTTTAATGGTTCCTTTTTGAATGGTACATCTCAAAACATGTATAGACACATAAGGGCACATCTCCACATTTTCGGCTTATCATGTTAGTCTCATTACGAACTCCTTTTTTGCTGCACACCAGGCACCTTCGAAATGGACGTGACTTTTTTGCTGTGGGTGGTATCCTTTTAGGAAAGTGTTTTTCTTCAAGTCTGAGGGGTTAAATTTCAGATCTACTTTTTTTTTTTATTCTAAACTTTCACTTCACCTGCACATTTTCTCTCACGCCACATTTTTTGTTCTTTCTGTGCCTGACTTAGGCATATTCACAATAAAATTATATATTTTAAGGAGGAAAATAAACAATGAGAATGCTAAACAATACCCGAAATCCGTTGGTTATACACGCATGTTTCAACAGATGCTCTGTTGACAACCAACAGCTGTATTCAGTGATCACCACGCTGTCTGGACGCAGTACATGTTACCATGGACAAGAATGAAAGAAAACGAGAGCATATATCTCATTTGAAGGCAAGCAAGACACTGCTCCCACTCTATCCGACAGTGTTTACACCCACCACTTTTTGTCACATAAAAAGGTTGTGGATCAGAATTTCAAAGCCCTCCCATAAGAAGTTTCACTTAAAAAACTGCAAATTTACCAAATTTTGTTCTGTCTTATGACATACTCTAGATCCTGTTCCTTAGCCATCTGTAAGCCATATCAAAGTTCTCTCAAGAATTTCCAGTGTTATTGATCCAATGTTGAAGATGAATAATGACCCTGAAGTTCTTTGTAAAATGTTCAACTGGAAGTATATAGTCTGACTGCATTTTTAAAGATGCATTTCGATGTATTTCCTAATTCTTGGTAAACCTGAGTTTTTCAGGAATTCTCAGTTGCTTAGGGTAATGCAGTCTATAGAGTGCCATTCTTGCCTCCTTTACAATGAGTCAGATTCAAAAGTATGGGCACTAATGACCACAGCAATTGAGCGCCCTAAAGTCACATTACTACTGCTATTCAAAAGTGTCTCCTTTGCAGCAGTAGGAGTTGTTTTTATCTCTACTATAAAAGCCATACATGCTGTTCTTTGAACTTTCATTAGTTGACTTTTAGAGCCTGTTTGAAGAAGTTTAGATCTTCAAATCAGTGATCCATAGGTTATCATCAATGGTATGATTATCCTGGTATGTATCCAGGGATCATAGCAGGTCTTCAGTGCAGCCATGGAAAAATTGATTTAACGCATTAGGAGAGAGAATATTTTAAATCCCACTGTATTGCAGCATTGTTTACACAAGTCAATATTTGCAACATGTAGCCTGAGTTTATTGATAGCCTGTTGCATATATTGTCTGCTGGACACACAAATAGGCTGTTTACTACACTGCCCTTCTGTCAGGAACAAATCCAAATGAGGGGCTGAGAGCCAGAGTGGGCCAAATGCCACTTTATTGGAACTGAGAAAAATTGATGTAAAGTTTAGCACATCAAATAATTTATTGAATCCATATTGCTTGATACTGTTAACAGTTTTACATAAAGTAGACATTGATTAAACTATCCCTGTAACCTGAAAACAAAAAAAAATATCTCATCCTAAATATAATAGTGCAAAATTCAACATATTTCAGAATCATGGAGTTGGCTTACTATGGCTCTAATATTTTGTAGTCAAAATAGAAAAAATATTAGTGGGCCATCTACAAACTCCCTCTTGCTGCTTAGTTTTCTACCTCCAAATTCTGAAAAAATGTATCTCAAACTGGTGGAACAAAGGTAACAAAGACATTAGGTCTTCATGTTTACTTTTACTTATTTTAACCGATTCTTTGTAAGCAGATACCATGGCGAAGGAACAGCAGATATAACTCTCACAAAGTTTCTGCCCCTTTTCACTGATGAAATGTCAATAATTTTCCAGCTTTCTATTTCATTTAGAGAATAGCGTAATTTAATTTTCATTCATCAAATCTCATCCATTTAATTTTTAACCATTGCACCTTTTCACCATGCGCATTGACAATTTAGATTTTGTATTTTCTTTATATCAAAAAAGTCTGATTCACTTTTTTACTGTAAAAGGGTTTTTTTCCTGCATTATTTTATGTGTCCAACATAATTAACTGAAAATAGAGATCTGGCTTTGCGTTTAGCAGATTCAATGCTACTGAGTCTCTGTCATTAGGGAGGAAAGAATGACCTGATTCTAGACATTTTTGATCTATTATCTTAAACTGAGTGTGGTTGATAAGAGAGGCCCACAGAGAAGCTATGTACTGCTTCCTGTTTTGTCCCCCACCTGTGTCAGAATATGTTATTAAATGGTTAGCTTTTGAATTTACTGATTTGAGGTAACTTAACAGACATGATCCCACTTCATTAGCACCCCTCTGAGCACTGTTTTCCCCCACAAATACATGTGTCCTAAATCATGTTCACAATCATGCACACCTAAATTGTAGATCCAGAATTTTCTCTTATAAAAATAAACGTTAGTAGTAAGAAGAGGCAGAGGTAATGTTTGTTCCATGTCAAAAGTTATAGTACGCACAACACCATTGTCTTTTGAGTTTTTAATGTCTGCTCTCATTTCACTGTGTGCTTTCTCTGCACACCGCAAGTAATTCCCATTCAGCCTTTAAAAGAGAAGATCCTTCCCCCTGACTTACACTAACTTTCATTCAGTCACAAAAAGAGCACATATCACTGTTTGGTTTCATGAAAAATAATTTGAACATTGTTATTTATTTATGCCAACAAACTTACTGTTGGTATTTTTAAACACACAAGCCGTGTGTGGGCAATGTTTGAGAGAAATACGAGCTGGTTTGAGAATTTAATGCCATTCTGGCAGTTTTTCACATTAGCTCAGTGGTAGAGCAACCGCCCGGTAAGCGGAAGGTCTGTGGTTCAAATCCCAGTTGTGGCATTGAATTTTTAAGTTCCAGTTCTACCTCTTGAACATTGTATTAAATACGCTTCTGTAACACCATTCTTTAACAGGATTAATTTGTTTTTCCTGGCACAACTTATAATAAAGTTCATGTATTTTGCTTAGTGATAGCTCTTGTGATAATTACTGGCATTTATCGCTATCTACACGACTGTAATGACTTTTTTCACTCAGAAAACTTTTAATGTGTTCCTGCACAAATTTATTTAGTCTTTGTCTGTGTAGGTTTTTGCAGATACAACTTTGCCACTTGAATTAGTATACTCTTGACCTGTGTTCCTTTTCCTTTTTCTTTATTATTTTTCATCGAATGATTACAATTTTGCACACGTTTCCTTGTTTTTGTAGCTTCTTTGATACTTACTTCCATTACGGCAATAATATTGAATGTCACGTGGTATGAGTCGTGTGTTCTAATTGGCTGCTTGGATTTAGCCTACTATTGCTCTTAAGAGAATTGTAATTTCATAGAGAGCGTTTTCTTTATGCTGTTATAGCGATTTATGAGGGAGTTGGACTAAAGCAACCATTTGTGAAGTATTCTTTTGAATTTTATGGGGGAGCTTAAAATGTAAAGTGTATCAGAACAACCCATATACATTAGAAAAACTGAAAGACAGTATCAGAAGATAAATTACTGCAATTTCAGTGATTAGACACTGTCTATAAAGCCTTGCTTTTCTCTATTTGAAAAACTGAAAAGTTAAGATCCTTTCAGTTCAGTTTACAGTTATGTTTACCTAGGAAATTGGACTTAAAACTGAACTGAAAGCACCCTACCATTGACTAAAATGGCTGAAATGTGGTTGAGAAAGCTGTATCGCAGTAAAGAAACTTAAGTTGTAGTTGTACACTTTAATTTAAAAAAATTATTTTGATGCTGTCAACTGCCAGGATGACATCAGCGTCATCGGTGTGCTGGAATTTTGCCCTGCAGGAGTTCTTTTACATGCCACTAAATCTGCTGATATGGAGCTGTCATTTGGACACTTTAATGTTTTTATTTTGGTCGATGAATTAACAGAGAATACTGATAATGAGCAAAGTTGTGGAAAATCTGAGGTACATCCCATGCTTGCTAATCACAGTTCAAAAGATGCCTATGAGTTTTGGTTACGAGGTAACTAAAGGACAGAAGTTCGTGGAGTACTTCAGATTACCACCAAATTTAAATGTAGTCTTAATATTATCTATGCTAGATATAGATAAACTTTAATCAGTTCCAGAATGCACTGACATAGCCTAGTGTTTCTTTATATCACAACATATGTCTGTATTTTGTATCACTTCTTACACATAACTAGTTACAAAACTCTAAACTTTGCTTATTGTGGACAAGTAGCATTATGTTGGACAACTTGTAGTAATGCACGTAATCAAAATAATTCCCACTCGGATTACATTTATACATTTAGTCATTGGTATGTATGCTTTTAATAAAGCTATATAAATTAGGTCACTTAAGGAATGGTGGGTGGTCCCAACAAATTTGAGGCATCTTGATGTTTTTAAACCATTAACTTCGCATTTCCCAAGTACAGCTTCTTTAGCAGATATGCAATCTTTACCAGACGATCACATGTAATTGGATTACTGACTACATGACGAGGTTATACCCAGCAAGACTATACTGTTGTGCTTCACTTATTCTAGAATCTTTGCACACCATTTTCTTTTTTCAGAGCAGAAACAAACTAAATTATTCAATGCTATCCAGAAAGAGTAAATCTTATTTACTTATGTACTTGATTTTCCTGATTCCTTTCTTTCCTTTCAAAGTCACTGTTTTTTTCTCTACATTTCTATACTCTGCATGTTGCAAATTGCCTATAAAGTTCGTTCTGATGAAAAAAGAAAACAGCAGTTCTTTCCTCTTCACTGCATGAAAACTATTTTCCACCCATTAAGTCAACTTTGCAAAGTAAACCAATACCGCTACTATAACCTCACTTCAGTTGGGCCAACTTCAACTGAATTGAAATGACTGCCACCATAATTTTCGACACCTAGATTTCTGGTGGAAAACTTATAAATCTAGTGACAAACGAATAAGAAGGGATTCAGTCTTCCGTTCAGTGAAGTTCTTAGCTGGATGAGAGCACTTCCATAATAAACAAAGTACCCATTCATGATGTCATGACCTTCAAGTGAAACATTTTAAGTTCAGTTTTCAGATTGGAGGAAAACATGGGAATAGGGGCTTTTCAAACTAGCCCGGTTGTGTTTACGCCAAATTGGCAGAACCCCTCTACAATCTCAGAGTGAGGTACTGTTAGGAAATTATAGCTGTGGGCTTAAATATATACCTATGCAATACTGTGCCAGACAGACATTACAGATAGCTCCCTTAGTTTAAAGCAGGCTCATTTTCGTTTCTGGGAACTCCTTAGGAAGCATCCTATTGAAATGCCTAGCATATTTCCAAAGGTGTAAAGATTGTACCCTTCTTGGTTGCATAGATCCTGGAGTGACAGTAATTAGACAGAAGTCTACAATGCCTGCATCTAGTATCTGCAATTGTTTTAATTTTTGCCAAGTTTCATTCATCAAAGTTCAATCTTCACAGATGGATAGAAGAGTACCAACACTGTTGAATATGCCTATGTTTATGGAACTGAACTACATGAATTCGGTTTCTATAGTAACACTTCCATTTATAGTGCTGAGCTGTATGCTATGTATCAAGCCATTTTATATGTTGTTGTTAGCTAATGCTGGATTTCTGACAATGAAGTCATTAATCCTCTTGCTCTCCAATATTTTTCACTAATGATATTGAAGAGAGCAATAGCAGTAATAGTAACCGCTTTTTAGAGAGCACCATATTTTTATGTTTTGGCGGTCACATCGCTCTCTCATAACCCCCAGAATGTCTGGAGGACCACACCTGTCGTTGGTTTACGGGTCTCACCGACCTGACCGGGAGAATTATCAAAATAAATTCACCGACCATATCCTCTGATTACCAATCAGAGGACGTATTACATGCCATGACAGGTCAGCATGTTAGAGGTTAAGATTTTATAGAGAAATTAGAGAAATGAAGAAGTTGGAAAAATAAAGACTCCCTAGCCCTCGGGAATCCTAATAGCATCAGGGTCGGAAGAGAACAAGAGATGACCAAGGTAAGGTCAGATAGAAAAGTTACAGTGAGGAGCAAAACACCAGTAAGTGGAAGTAATGTTCTGCTCAGCTTGGGTACCTTGTGGTCGCTATTCACATATCCCCTAGACGGAGACCCCTGAGAAACTAGAAGTAAGAGTAGAAAACAACGTAACGTAGTACTCTGCTGACTAGTGAAGCATTGCCTTGCAAATGTATGCAGATGCCAATAATTATAAGATGGGATACTTGGATAGAGGTGGTCACTTATTATGCGGTGCATTACAATGAAATTGTAATGTAATTAGCGCTCTATGTGATGCAGATTCATGTTTCATATATAGAATTCCTTTAAACTATTGCAAAGATAGAAAAGTGAAACTTTTAGGAATAAATCAAACAATAACTAAGACTATTACTAAAGGATGCCCACAGGGTTCTATATTAGGGCCCACATTTTGGGACATTGTTTTAGAAACACTCCTAGAGGAAGTACAGCGCGATAATAACTGTCTGAAAGTAATAGCTTACGCTGATGACGTAGTTTTTTTAATAGATGCAAATTCAAGACGAGAACTAGAAGGAAAAAGTAATAATTTGTTGCATATACTTTCAACCTGGTGCAAGAGTTCCAAAATGAAGATATCCCCAGCAAAATCTGGATATATGATTTTAAAGGGAAATTTTAAAAGGGATCCAAGTTTAAAATTTGAAAATGAAAAAATAAGAAGAAATAAGAATATGAAATATTTAGGAATATATTTAGATGAGAAGTTAAATTTTAATCATCATACAGAACATGTAAGGGTCAAAGCCGAAAAAACTATGGTGAAACTTTCTAGAATAATTCAATTTGATTATAAAATTCCGCTCCATACTGTTAGCATATATCACACAAGTATATTCAGCTCAATAATAACTTACGGTGCTGCAATTTGGGCTACTAGAATGAAAAATGTGATGATTAGAAATCTCCTAAGAAGGACACAAAGGAAAGTTTTATTAAGATTCACGGGAGCTTATAAAACAACCCCTACTTTAGCTCTTTTTGTAATAACTGGAATTTGGCCAGTAGATTTAACTCTAAGACTTCGAGGAGCTTATTTTTGGCTTAAAAAAGGAAACTTTAACACAGTTGCTGATATTTTGGAGCAGTATTGCACTACTAAGCGGGAAATTAAAACTAGACTGATGCATATTTGGCAAGAAGAATGGAAAATTATAAATCAAGGAAGGCGTGCCTTTTCTTTCTTCACGAATATCTCCGAAAGATTGGCACTCAAACATTTGAATAATACGAAAGGACTTGTACACTATATATCTGGCCATGGACCTTACGGCACTTATTGGAAAAAGATTAATAAATTGAACACCGATGAGTGTGACGTATGCTTTAAGCAGGACACACCGGAGCATGTTATGTTTGAATGTCAA
The DNA here is from genome assembly GCA_030765045.1 of Tenodera sinensis. Taxonomy (NCBI): domain Eukaryota; kingdom Metazoa; phylum Arthropoda; class Insecta; order Mantodea; family Mantidae; genus Tenodera; species Tenodera sinensis. The sequence goes on along the minus strand of CM060961.1, from coordinate 46,985,840 downwards.
AAAAACACCAATTTTACGCTTGAGGAAAGAGAAAATCTACAAGGATATCAGCTCTTTGATATAATACGTAACAAAGATCTGTTTCCACATTTAGAGGCTCTAGCAAACAAGATTAGTTTACATGCTAGAAAGATAATTATAGAACAATCTCGACAAGCAGGAAACAACGATAAATGCAGCAGAAACACGATCACACAGAATTCAGACCAGGAACATGACAAGAAACCGTGAAAACCTACATATATATGATGAAATGGAACGGGATGGAATTTAATTATCCAGACAACGAGGTAAAGGGACCGAGCACAATAGTATACAGTCAGGATGGAGAGGCAGTATACTAGAGGAAGTATTATCGGTGTGAGGCAGGCGACAACCCACGACCAGGGAGATGATGATCAGGAAGGAGTGGCGTGTCGAGGCGAGGCGAGTCGAGTCGAGTCTTCACCAAGTCGGGATTGCTGCATCATGCATTGATAGGAAGATCGGCGACAGATTGAGTGACCGCAAGTGCTAATGATCAAGTTAGTGATAGGATTTTAAGTGATTTATGACCTTGATTATCTAGTTAATCTAATTAAAAGTAAATAAGTGATTTAGTGATGTGAAAGTTGAATTAGTGAAGTGAAATGTGATTTATTTCATAAAACTTCTGGATGTTTAGAAAATAATAGTGAAAGATAATTTTGTAAAAATTAATTAAAAATAATTAAATATTAGTGATTTTAGTCCACATTATTATATTATTAAAGTATATAAACCATCTTATTAATCAAAAGTATAACATTTTTGTGTATGTTGTTTTTATAAATTTTGGTTATGTAGATTTTGAACTTTATACTACACACATTTTGTAGATTTTGTAGTTTTTGTGCTGGAAACCAGTACATATAGTATGCCGCCGGTAACCGGCGGCAGTTTAGAGTTTTAGTTTATAGCTGTTTCTTTTTCTTTTCTTTTTTTTAATATATATATATATATATATATATATATATATATATATATATATATATATATATATATATAACTGGTTACCAGTTATATTTTACTGGATACCAGTAAATTTTTGTTTATTTAAAATTTTTAATAAATATGTAAATTTAAATTAAAAAATATATATTTATAAAAAGTATTAGTTATAGGTATAATATTAAATTAATTATAATTTTATATGTGCACAGTTACAAATTGGGTGACTGCCTCATTTTAGTGATTCCCTTAGCGCACCTACAAGCCTGTGGGAGCTGTACAACTATTGTGCAGGGTATCTAGGAGGCCCACCAAGTTTTACATGCTCTTGGCATTAACGTGGGTGTGCAAGGATTTCCGACAAGTTTGTTTGCCAGGAAGTGAAATAGTGGATTTGGTAGTGCAGATGGCAACCACAAAATCCAGTATTACTATATTTTGTGGCACTCTGGAAGATTTTAGGCAGTGAATGGTGCTGTTGTGCTGGTGTAGACTGGTCAGCTCTCTGCAGGACTAAACTTCTTAGAGCAGGGAAGGAAATTCTGATAAACCGGGTAACCTCCTCTCGAGATGAGATTAGCTTGGCTTGGTTGCATATTGGCCAGTGCAGTTTTAAACGGGACCTTGCTCCTCTTTGTTGACTGTGTGGCCAACTTTTGTCAGTTCATGTGTTGCTAGAATATGTATTGGTATTCTGCAACTACCCATCAGTCTTGCAGAGGAAGTCCTGGTGAACGATAGCGACTGAAAGAGTTTTTATCAATGGTAAACCATCAACCTAAGAATTTAGAATTTTAGATATTGAGATTTCATGCTTTTTGGACCTTTTTGTAAATTTGTTTTAACTGGTAATTATTATTTATTTATGCCAACAAACTTACTGTTGGTGTTTTTAAACACACAAGCCGTGTGTGGGCAAAGTTTAAGAGGTAGAACTGGAACTTAAAAATTCAATGTCACAACTGGGATTTGAACCACAGACCTTCCGCTTGCCGGGCGGACGCTCTAACCACTGCGCTATTGTGACAAACTGCCAGAATGGCATTAAATTCTCAAGCCAGTTCGTATTTCTCCTGGTAAACCACAAAGGCAGTCTCACATCAGAGACAATTACCCCAATGGTGACTTACTATTGCAAGTACTTTATATCCCAGGATTAAATAACCTTCACATGAAATACGAACTGGCTTGTGAATTTAATGCCATTCTGGCAGTTTGTCACAATAGCTCAGTGGTTAGAGCGTCCGCCCGGCAAGCGGAAGGTCTGTGGTTCAAATCCCAGTTGTGGCATTGAATTTTTAAGTTCCAGTTCTACCTCTTAAACTTTGCCCACACACGGCTTGTGTGTTTATAAACACCAACAGTAATTTTGTTGGCATAAATAAATAATAATTACCATGTGAAGGTTATTTAATCCTGGGATATAAAGTACTTGCAATAGTAAGTCACCATTGGGGTAATTGTCTCTGATGTGAGACTGCCTTTGTGGTTTACCAGGAGAAATATGAACTGGCTTGAGAATTTAATGCCATTCTGGCAGTTTTTCACAATAGCTCAGTGGTTAGAGCGTCCGCCCGGCAAGCGGAAGGTCTGTGGTTCAAATCCCAGTTGTGGCATTGAATTTTTAAGTTCCAGTTCTACCTCTTGTTTTAACTGTCTCATTAGTTTGGTAGATTTGTCTATATTTGTGTCTTTACTAGCATTTTTACTTTAAATTGTGTTGTCTTGATCCATTTTTAAGGTTGTTGACCAAGTAGTAGAGTGCTCTTAAATATAAAAGTATCATATCATTTCTTGGAACAAATCGGATCCTATGGCTTAAGTAATCTTGTGACCTGGATCAGTTATCCTAAAATGTTCAATTTTGACCAAAGCTGCTTGTGAAGCACAGGTTATTTTAGTTTCAACAGCCATTTTTATCTTTGTTGGTAGATGTTTTAACTTCTTCTAATACAATCTGACTACCCCTTCCTTGAGCAATTTGAGTGTTACTTCCACATCACTGATTTTAACACAATGTAGATGTATGATGGAATCTGATGACTCTTCCAAGAAAATGATCAGTTCCATCACAAACAGTTTGCAATTTTATTATCTGAATTCCTGCATTTCCATTTTCAAGATTCTTGAAGGAATCTTCCATATTCTTGATATGTATTGTACTATGCAGATTTAAACCAAGAGTTCCATCTAGAAAACACTGCATAGAAAAAGCACATATTTCATGCTTTTCAGCAGTCCTTGTGCTTTGGCTTAAAAAATGATATTAACTATTTTTGCATTTCCTAGTGTTCAGGAACACATCTTTACTTTTCACAACAGCAAAGTTAAGTTTGTTGATTCCATCTTCAAAAGTTTTGCAACAATGTTTATTTTGTGGGCCCATACTGGATGCGATTCAGCTCTTCCATCAAACTTTCAGGATATTCACACAACATTATGACACGATGTGCTCTATCCATTATTACTACTATGATGTAATCTTTCTCAATTGCATATGACTGCAGGATGTCCAAAATAGCATTTGAACAGTTTGGTTCATTGGCTGTATCAGCAGTACTAATGGAGCCAAGTGTACTAGTTGCTCGTCTTGTTTCATAGCATAATACAAACATGTCTTGTTTTTTTACGTCTCCTTTTATTTTCTCTTGCTTTTTCTATGCCAACTTTGGACTAGTTTTGCTGAATCCAGTATGTGGTTGGTAAATCCCTGAAAGCACCTTAAATATAATTACTTATCCAGTTTTGGATTCCAAGTTGATCAAGTTTTTTTACTGGTATATTTACCTTTACAAATGCTTCGGCAGTGTCTAAAATAAATTGTTCTTTTGTATCTTTCACTTGACTTGCATTTAGGGTTTCTTGAAATGTGGCTACATGTGAGGTATTAGCATTTGTTTATCTGACGTCTTGTACTAGTTGAGTGCATCTTTATGCCATTGCCGTATGTGGATTCTCAGCTGTACTTTTGCCACCTTCTCCTTGTGGTCTGGCAGCAATCTTGGGAAGCATTAGCTGACACTATTTGTGGACAATCAAGGGCACAAGGGCACTGTTCATCCCTGGTTGACATGTTTTAGGGTCTCCTGGCAGTCAGAAGTTAACCTCATCTTTTACGAGGTGACTCAGCACCTCTACTGTATTGCATACAGCTCTCTGTGTATCACATTTTTCTTGGTTGTCTAAGATACACACATGAGCTCCAATCCTTTGACCTGGGTGTTACTCTGCACTCCGTTCTAGGCAATGACCTGGCACCTGTCGATAGGAGCTGCGATTTATTGCTGCAATTGGCTTTGGAAAACAAGTTTTACTTGTGCCTCCCACTTTAGTCTGGAGCTTTTTACACTTTTAGAATGTGATGGTCCTATTTCAACATTGTAAGATTTTAACCTTTTGGGGTTTTAACTTTTTACTGCTTTACTCTACACTTTTATATTGTAACCATTTTAGCTTTTACTTTTAACTGCAAGCCTAGATGTTTTTGCTATTTTTAGCTGTTTTTTATTTTTGGATGTTGGGCTAAATGACCTTTTCGGTGGGCCCTCAAACTCTTCTCACTCACTCTTTATGCCAAAAATTGAGATGCACTTCGAAGGTTTACAGAAGATGTAGTGTAACCTTCAGAATTGAACTCTATAGCTTGCTCCTGCAACTTTTACATGCACCATGCTGTTTTTGAAATCACTGTTGTCTGTTGCGTACAATAATGCACTAATAGCATACACTTCCAAATTTCCAACAGTAATGATGCTGGTTGCTAGATGGATGCCTGTGACATCATGATTCATCAATTCCTGTTCTTGGTGAACAATCAGATTCAGTGATGAACAAAAACAACTATATGCCAATGGCCCAGCACTGAAAATAAGTCTTATGCCAAAGTTATTGCAAAGTTATTGCTATTTTTTTGACCAAATTTTGACTTCCAAATATAAAAATATTGTGCAAATTTAAATTGAACTCCCAAAATGGTACTATTTTGTAAATACATTGAAATTTTCCATTATTTACAAAATTCTTGTTCTATTGCAGTTTCAATTTATGCTTCTGACAATTTGAAACTGTTAGGCAAATAAAACAATGCAAAATATGAAAAATGTATTTATTGTTAATTAACACAAACTAACACCACATTCATAAGAATTACAGCAACACAAATTGTGGTGGTAGATGTGTATTTTGGTGAGTTTACAATCTGTAAATTGAGTGTCACTGTGAAACATTTAAGTATCCTTTTTTGTGTGTACTGTAAGTGTTGCATACTTAGGTTGCCATATTATCTCAGCTGCTTCACACTCTAATGATTGGCTTCTGTTTGATGTTTTTGTTTGTTGTGAATAACAACAGATCTAGTTTACGCCTAATTTTACTCTATTTTAATAGTTAATACTTAATCTTAACTATGAATTACTCCTATTTCAAGATTTTGTGTTAATGACATGCTCTATAAAAAGTATCTAAAAATAAATTGCAAATTCAGTTTATTGGAGCGCATGACAGTCAACATATTTTTCATGTATCGATATTGTGCATTTGTGGTGGGGCTGTGGCTGAGCAGTTTGACCGTTTGCCTGCTACCTAGGTTTCCTGGGTTTGAACCCAGGGTACCGCATGTGGTATTCGTGGTGGACAAATCAGTGTCAGGGTGATTTTTCTCTGGTTTCCCCTGCCACTCATTCCAATGCATTGCTCCATTATCACCTTTCTAATCATCGATTTCACCTGCATTTCATATCATCCTCGTTCTCACTATCATACCTGGTGCTTGACTGACTGCCCGCTTCCAGGTCCTCACTCTGTTCGGTCCCTAGGTTCCTGTGCTCCCGACAGGCATCTGACTCTAGGCACTGACATGTACATAAGGGGAGGGTATTAGGTAAATAAACAAGATATTGTGCAATTCATGTAGTGAATTTTTCTCAGATCCTTAATTTTAGTTTTCACTTTAAAAGAGGAATTGGCAAATTTTTTGATGCATACCTTAGATGAAAAGTGCTAATATTGCTAAATGAATATTTATACTAAATTACTATTATATATAATTACTATACAATTACTAAAATAAATTAACTGAGTAACATTAATGGGGACAGTGAGCTTGATACACAATGTGGACCATAGCTCAGATTTATTTACATACAGAAAGCAGCCAAATTAGCCTGAAGTCAAAAGAGAATTCAATGGTAGGCTTGGCCATTGCTGAGCTCTGCCACTAGGTATGTAAGTTCTGGACCTTGATCAATGGTACATCATACTTATGACAATGGAGACACATGAGTCATTCCACGTCAAATCGAACAAAATATGGCAAAAAATGACCTTGATCTCTCAGATTTTCTTGAAATTTTCTTTTTGTGTTTTGGAACAAAATATATTTGACCCGTGTTTCTTCGTTTTATATAAAAAAATTTATTTTGGCAGATATTAATTTTTGAAATGTCCCAAAAATCGCGCGCCTTACTCTTCGATCAATCATACATCCGATTGTAATAAAGCAAATTACTTGATCTTCGACTCAAATTAAAGATAAATTGCAGTATTTCGTGAGGTATTTATTAGAAAATTTTATTAATTATTATTAATATTATTATTAAATTTTAAAGTTAGATAATAACATAAACTCGACCATTTAAAAATCTGGAAAAAAAACTAAAAATACAGTGAAGTTTATTCAATATTCTCAGAAAAAATCAGAATGGAGTCTAATAGTTCAGTTGTAATTAACTTTGCAAATCAGTGCAGCGAATTCGTTTGGCAGCGGTGATGGCTACCGTAACCTCGTACAATTGCCACCTTCCATTGCGGCAACTGTTCATTGCTTGAGGTTCCATGAATGTTACAACAGTACAGTAAGGAGAACGCTGCTAGCTCACACTATTATATGTACACTATTAGCATCTTCAAAATGTTCCATACAACACAAAGCTTTACCTCCTTCGAAAGAAAATTGTTTCACTAAAGCTTCAGTTTTTGACAAAGGAATGAAGGAGTGTAATTTTAAAGCACAGCTGGACCCATCGTTCTTGGCCCCTGACCTTGACTGGAAGTCCTGTTGGCAAATCCATAGCTTTTGTCTGTTTCATCAGCCCTTCGAAAGAAAATTGTTTCACTAAAGCTTCAGTTTTTGACAAAGGAATGAAGGAGTGTAATTTTAAAGCACAGCTGGACCCATCATTCTTGGCCCCTGACCTTGACTGGAAGTCCTGTTGGCGAATCCATAGCTTTTGTCTGTTTCATCAGCTCATATTGTATAATTCTGTGAATGAAACCATGCACTACATGGGGAGGGAGGGGGAAGGTAGTGATGTCTGCATGATCTGAGACAGTCTTGCTAATTCAAAGGTGCTGTTTAGTGCAGCGTGCAGTTGAAGACATAGATCTTTGCGATAAAGAGTGAACATAGTGAATTTGTGAGACATCGATCATAGCGTAAATCAATTATGCCACCTGTACGTTTTAAATTAGGGACCAAAACATTACACAGTCAGAGTAGAGAAATTATTTCAAATGTATGGATGTACATGAAGGAAGAAGCTAAAAGCAAAGAACTGCTTACATCAGAAGATTTTTTCAAAAAAATTCAAAAATTCAAAAGCACTTATCAGATGCCACAGGAGTATCAGAAGGTACATTGCGGAGACATTTTTCTGCATGGACTGTACTGCCTTAGTAAGAAGTTATGTGAGTAGCATAGCTGACGCGGCAATTCGCATGCTGTCTGCAGTCACCTGGTTTGTTACTCGTCCGTGAGCGCTTGCAGGCCTCCAGAAAAAAAAATTGTAGCAAATGCACTAATGCAAGCTCCATAGTTTTCAACATTCTTATTTTATAGATAAAATGTCAGGGAATATGTGTGTATTTTTTTTTTTAGATCTTTAACACATCGATTTAAATTCTATTTTTGGTTTTACAAAATATACCATCAAAAAAACAGTCCAAAATTTATGTGTAATAATGATTGATCGAAAGTTGTTAAAAGTGTTATATTTAACCTTTCCAGTGCGCCAAACCCCAACTCTCAATTATGAATGGCCTTAGAGTAACAAGTGATTTTATATTATGGTGCGTGCAGAAATTGCTTAATTTCTAATAGCCATAACTAAGCAAGTAGTTTAAAAATACGGGGCTCCTTATTTGATGCCTACTATTCATAAAAAAATTTTGAAACTCCTACGAAAAAGTCGTGTTTTACGGGTGTTCGATTTGTCGTGGATTGACCCACATGTGCCCCAAAGTTCAGGTGTTGGAAGTATTAAACTTGCTGAAATACCAAGAGAATTCGAGTGGTTGAAAAATTCAATTGAAGTTGACACACACTCCTCTGAGTCAGCCACTGAAATGCTTGATATCTCATAGAAGACAAAGATATGTTGTTAGCTAATGCTGGATTTCTGACAATGAAGTCATTAATCCTCTTGCTCTCCAATATTTTTCACATCGAAGAGAATAGAAGACAAAGATATAGATTAGCTGTAATGGTTTGATAATGATGAGGCCTGCATCAGCTGACAGTGAGATATGTGTCATTTACAAAGTAATCTCTCCCTCACTGTAGTTGCAGCTCATAAAAGCTTCAGATCATATATGTATCTTGTTTAATTTCAGAACAATAGAAGATGAGCGATCACCAAGCAGGAGCTGGACCACAGCAGTCTCCGCAGACTTTAAGTGTAGCTGGCCAGACTGTTCGTCTACAACAAGTGCTGACAGCTGCTGGAACACAAAATGTATTAAGTGCAAGAGGGCAGCAGTTTGTTATTACATCCCAAGTCAGTGTGCCGGGTCTTACACAGGTGAATGATATGACATAATCTACCTTATTATATTATATGATCATCTGAAAATTCATCTGATGAAATGTTTTCACTCCCACATGAGTGTGTATTAATCAAAAGTGATAAAAGGACTTCAACTGAATTAGATCTTTTACTTCTGAACATGCTTCAGGTTTTGTTGCCCCCTTCAGCTGATTTCCATTTGAATTGTTTCATTAGTTCACAGTTTTATTGAGTGTGAATGTTGTGCTTTACTTTATTCAGCAGTTCCAACTATTTTCTTGTGTCAAAGTCAGAGGAGACAAATGTAAATGCCCCAACCTTCCTCTCAGCATTCATCCTAATGAGAATGATTGAAATAACTTATTAGTTCAGTTGAGAATATTGTGGTTTCAAGGTCACTATAACAAATTCCAGTTTTTCTGTCTTTCGATTAGGCCTAGCTTTCCAGTATGAAAAGATTTACTGAGGATTGCAGTCAGGGAGGTTTTGACAAATGCAATTAAGGTTCATGACCAAAGGACAGTAAATATAATATATTTAAATTTAACAGTTTATAATTATTTTGGAGAGATGCTGCTATGGGAATATTCTTGGCTGCTGTTTCATATTGCATGGTGATAAAGTGGTTTATGCTTCTTTCCATGTAGTATGTATAGGTAGAAAATATGTTGCAAAAAATAAGGATAATTATTGTTTTACAGGTTATTCCTACAATAGCCACATCAAGTGCTGCACTCCAGCAAGCCGGTGTTACTCGAATACTGAACATTGCTCCTTCACCACGTGTTAATGTGGTGGGTGTGCCAGGACGAGCTGGAACTCTTCAGCTGGCTACTGCGAATGCAGCTGGAGATGTTTCTGGAAGGGGCACTGTTTCTCTTGTTGCCATTGGACAATCAGCCACTGCTGTCAATGCATCATCCCATCCAACATTGGTTAGTTCTCTCTCATCCCCTCCAAGACAAAGGACTACTATCGTACAGTCGCCTTCACCCACCTTAGTGTTAACTCCCACATCCAATTTAGTGCGGACATCTGGATTCACAACACCTTTAAATGCAGGTTCAGCAAGCCCTCAGGCTCAAGCAAGAAAAAGGATAAGGCTGACAGAACTTCAAGAAAGACCGCCTCCAAATGAAGAAGTGGGTGCAGCAAGAAAATGTGTGGTAGACTATAAAACGGGAAAGATGCGAAATGTGAGAGAAAACTATGCAGAACATGCTGCAGAACTATTTTTTCTGCAAGCAGGTGGAAATATGATGGACTATCATGCTTGGCGGAAGAAAGCTATGACTGCCCAGTTCCTACACTTTTTAAGATCTCATCGTTTAGATCCAGATGATGATGATGAAGATCTTACACTATTATTGTCTGCTGCATCCCAACCAACAGAAGTGAAGATCTCTGGAACAGGGTCTATGCCAATAGCAGTATCCACAACGTTACCCCCAGCCGTTGCTCAACTGAATCAGCAAGGTAAGTCTAGAAAGTTTCAAGTTACTGCTTTTTTAATAGCTAAAATTTTGCAAAAAGCTACAGCTTTCATCTCAATTATGATAGAATAAGCTATCTTGTTTTTCTTCCTCTTCAGTTTTTTCTCCTCCTCCTTCACTGCAAGAATTAGGCACAAATGCCTGTTCAGGCTTCAGAATGTATCTTACACACTTTATGTATAAGGTTTATACATAACTAAATTATTTAAGCATAGTATTCATGTCTGCCTTAGTACTATACATGTACTATACATTATATATTGGTGGAAGTGAAATAATTCTGCAGGCTTTAAGAGTGAATCCATCTTATTGTTAATAATAAGGTCTAATACCAAAAAGTGGAAAAGTTTGGTTATTATCCAAAAACTTTGTCATCACCTTGCTGGATTACTGTTGATTAACCTCTTGAGCGATGGCCATTTAAAACGTCCGCAAGCCGAGAACTGCTACCCAATATCCAGCGCAGAGCATTTAAAGTGCTTCGTATATATGCAGCTGTATTTTGAGTAAATATTAAGTTATTTTAATGAAACAAAAACTGGCATAAAACTCGTTATATGCAGTATACATGTACGTCATCAGCAAAGTTGAGTTGCATTTACAAAACGTTGAAATGGCACTATTTTGTTTCACTGTGGTGAAAAGTTAACTTTGCTCTGTCGAACGCATCTAATATAACTTCTCTGAAAGAAACAGTAGTCGACCCGTTGTATGTGTGGCTTATGCATCAGCAAAAACAAGGCATAATGTGACATAAAGCACTTGTGTATACGTGGTCTCTGAGTCATCAGAATACATCATGTTTGCAACTTTTGCTTCCGCGTGTTTCGTAACTTAGTAGACTCCGTTTCTTTCTTTGTTGAAATACATACATATACTTTCCTGCTTGTAGCTGAAGTGAGAAGTGGTATAAAAAGGTATTTTTGCACCAACTGGATATAACCATATACAATTGTTTGGTAATTTGGAGAGCTCTAAACCCACATAGGACAATGACCTACCCTGACTTCCGACTATCAATAGCTCGCAGCCTAATTGAACAATACCACGTTGGGGGTAGAAAATCCAGAACCCCTGCACCCCTCAGACTTCAAGGAAAACATTATCCTAAAAGGATACCACCAACAGCAAAGAAGTCCCGCCCATCTCGAAAGTGTTTCGTGCTCCGCAAGAAGGCAATTCGCGAATGTGGAAATGTACTCTTGCGTGTTTATCCCTGTTTTGAGGCATATCACTGCACAAGGAACATATAAATGTAAGCCAGTAAAGTATATAGACTTTACTTAAATGTTTATGATGGGAAAATTAAAATAAGTTGAGTTAGATAAGGGATAAATAAGGGTTAAATGCACAGGACGTGTATACACGCCCGTATCACTCATCCGTTGTTTTAAATGGACGTGATTTCACGTCCTTATCGCTGAAGAGGTTAAAGGTTTGTAATTTATAACTATGTTCAACAGGATTGAACAAACAACAACTGTTTCGAATTGTAGAATGAAGTATTTTCCGGGCTGTTATGCCGTGGTCTGCTTATTAAGAGCTCTTCCCTGCCAACAGAAAACAAACGCCGAATCACCAGATCTGAAGCACAGCCTCCTTGTCTCTACGGCTTACCCAAAATCCACGAACCGGAAATACCACTAAGGCCCATTGTCAGCGCTATTGGATCTCCTACCTATGCCTTAGCCAAATACTTAACTGGTTTATTACAAACACATGTTGGCACGACGGATTCTTTCATCAAGGATTCGACCCACTTCATTCAGAAGCTGCAAAGTGTAACCGTACTACCTCAACATCTACTGGTCAGCTTCGACGTTACATCACTTTTCACCATGGTTCCTGTTGATGAAGCCCTTGAGCAGTTGAAACCCATCTTCTCCGATGATATACTTGCACTCTTCCACCATGTGCTGTCCACGACTTATTTCCAGTGGAACCAGTCCTTCTATGAACAGCTAGATGATGTCGCTATGGGCAGTCCCCTGAGTCCTGTGGTTGCTAATTTTTACGTGAAATATTTTGAAACCTTAGCTCTAGAAACGGCCGCACAAAAACCATTGGTCTGGTTCCGATATGTAGACGACACTTTCGTCATATGGCCCCACAGAGAGAACGCCCTTCAGGACTTCCTTCAACATCTGAACAGCATCAATCAACGCATTCAGTTCACGATGGAAAAAGAAAAGGATGGACATCTAGCGTTTCTGGACGTCTTGGTTAGCAAGAAGGCCGACAGGACACTTGGACACACGGTCTACCGCAAGCCTACCCATACTGACCGATACTTAAACAAACATTCCAATCATCATCCCAGACAGAAGCATGCAATGATCAAGATGCTTGCAACCCGCGCTTCCCGCATCTGTGAGCCGCACTTCTTAAAACAAGAACTTGGCCACTTAGAACAAGCATTACTTTCCAATGGTTATTCAATCCAAGAAATAAGAAGAGCTTGCCGGCCTCCTAAGACTCAACCTGTCATCCGGAATCCAGATCAGCCCAAAAGTAAGGGCATTGTGTTCCTACCATACTTGAAAAATGTCACCAACTGAATTGATCGCATATTACAGCTGCATAACGTCAAGATCTTTAAACCCACCAGACAGTTAAGCAGTTTACTACGATCACCCAAGGATCCCCGAGAAGCTTTGTCATCGGCTGGAGTATACAGTATTCCTTGTGGCTCAGTTTACATTGGAACTACTCAGCGCAGTGTTAAGACCAGACTCACGGAACACAAAAGAAGCTGCTGCCTGGGCCAAACTGATAAGTCTGCGGTCACTGAACATGCCATTAATGCAGTCGGTGAACACAGTATTAAGTTCCAGGATACTCGCGTCCTTGCATCTACCATACATTACCATGCCCGACTACAGCGAGAGGCTATTGAAATTTACAAGCACCCTAACAACTTTAATAAGAAGGAAGAGGCCTTAAGATTAAACAGCAACTGGCATCCGGTCATAGAAAATAAAGAACATCATAAGAAGCAGGAAAGCAAGGCAAGCCAATCAGAAGAGACCAGCAGCATGAGAGAGATAGAACCCCCTCCACCAGCCACCACGCCTCTGCATGCCCTGGGCCAATCAGCGCATGTTGCGCATGGTATAGATGGAGTGCCACAGACATTCGACGCATCAGTCGCAGTGATACCTTCTACAAGGAGACTTTGACAACGCCGCTGAGGATGTTTACCACAGTTGTAAACGAAACGTCTGGAAGACAGATCTCCAGCAGACCACGGCATAACAGCTCGGAAGATACTTCATTCTACAATTAGACGCCTGCCGTGAAAGCCTACGTAGCTTGACAATGTTTCCTTTGTTATATTGCAATAGAATGAAATTTTGTGTAAATTAAATATAACATGACCATAATTTGTTGCTTCCTTAATTCTGTTACAATAATTGGTAACATCGCATCAGCTGCTTTTACTTTCTTATGGGTATAGATTGTGGGGATTGTTTATTTAATTGCATTTAATTATTTTTTTGTCAAAGCCACAAGTTCAGACCAGAACCATTAAAGGAGGCCTTAGTAAAAGAAAAAATGACAAAAAACCTTGTTGCAGACATATACAGTACTGATTTTTGAGCTCTGAATATCTAGACATGATCGTAATTTACAGCGAAACACAGTGCAGTTCTTGATCTGTTGGAAAAATGAATAAATGACTGTTTCTTATGGCATATTTCAATAGAATGGAAGTTTTTGTGTAAATTAAATTCAAAAGGTCTAATTTGTTGCCTCCTTAGTTCTGTTGAAATTGGCAGTTGTATCAGTTGCCTTTACTTTCTTCTGGTATTGGTGTAGATCACAGGGCTTAATCACTTGCAATTTTTTTTGTCAAAGCCACAGGTTAAGACCAGAGCAGTTAATAAAGGAGGCAGGGGTTAAAAAATGACGGGAAATCCTGTTACAGAGCAACATACATAATGCTGTGATTTTTGAATTCCAAACTTCTGGACACAATCTTAATTTTTGGGAGAAATGCAGTGCAATTGTTGATCTAGGCAGTGGCTCTACACTGCATGATTTTCTAAGAGAAACATACTAAGTACAGATACATTTCTATTCAAGTATATATTTATGTGGAAAATGTTTACAATGGTGTTATTTAATAAATGTTTTATTGTAAGATACAACAGTGGAATTCTCATTATAGCTACTGTAGCAATAAATGCCACTGCCCCAAATTTGATAATCTTACTTTCTTTAGCAATGGGCAACCCTCTCTCTCACCCTTCTTGGCAGATATTTACATGAGTGCATTAGAAATAAGGATCACCAAAGGTTTCCCATCAATGTTCAAACTCTGACAGCGGTATGTAGATGACATTTGCAATAGTCCCCCCCTTCCCTCCCAAAAAAAAAAACCACATTGGTGATGCTCTAAAACTCCTAATCATCCAGGAAAAAAGCACAAAGTTCACTGTGGAATTGGAAAGTGATGTGAAACTACCATTTTTGGATTTACAACAATCAAAAACAAGAGTAGAATAAACGTCAGCAGTCACAGAAAACCAACACAGATGGACAATTACTAAAAGCTCATGGTTACAATCCAAGAAGTCACAAACAGGCAATCCTCAATAGCTTAACATGCAGATTGGTGAACATCCCCCTTCCAACAGAAGAATACAAAGCAGAACATTGCAAAATAATTGAAATAGCAGGAAAAAATAGTTCCCCAAATCATTAGTAGACAAAAAGGTGAAACGAGCAGAAACAAAAAAGTTACTAAAAGAAACAACACTCAGAGCAGCAGCAACAAAAATGAATTTAAAAAAATTCACATTCCATCCTTGGGCCTTCGAAAAATTCAAAAAAGTTTTCAAAGAACAGAGCATTCTGCTAGCACCAGTGCACTACTATTCCATAAAAAAATCTACTGAACCCAATCATCAAAGATGTCATCCCACGCAATAAAAGATCTGCCATTTACCAAATTGAATGTAGTGGCTGTAATCAAGTGTATATAGGAAAAACCAAAAGAAATTTAGAAATAAGATCCAAGGAACGCTTTAGAAATCTAAAAAACAGTTGGAAAAATCAGCAATTGCCAACCACTTTTGGACAGAAAACCACAACATAAGGCCAGAACCAAAGCTCCTCAAACATGTAATGGGAAAACAAGAGCTGTCCATTTGGGAACAAATATTCATTTTGAAAAATAGAAACAGAGTACTCAATTCAACTTTGACATCCCCGAGAAAGATATATTCAGCAAGTTCCTTGAACCACCACCAGAGGAAACTCAGAGAAAACATCACCATCCACACCAGGGAGAACCAGTCAATGTTCGGTTGATAATGAAGGAAAGTCAAGCCTTCGAAACATGTTCCGGTAAAATATAAGTAAGTGTTGTGTACTGTTATTAATCGACTCACCTTTTTGGTTTAAAACTTTTTGGGTGTTAACACACAAATCATTATTGTGGTCTTATATGTATAATATGTTTCTACTTATAATTCAGCATTGTTGGAATGTTACATTTGTATATAATGAAGACAACTCCAAAATTAAAACTATTTGAAATACCACTTATATATAACCTATATAACTACAGGGTTCATTTAAAACCTAATGGGCACATGGCATTTCACCTTGCACAATTGGGTGTGCCACAGCGGGCTTTGCTCCTACGTAAACTCTATGTGTAAAGCATGTATAACACTATTATCTTATACCTTTTGTGTGTAAAAGTTATTATAAATGGGGATCACCAAGCTGTGTTTGCACAGTGTATATTCAAAAGTTTCCTGGTGAAGTACCTCCTAGATTTACAATTCATGAGATTGTGAAGAAATTTGAAACCGCTGGTTCTATGGCAAACAAAAAACGAAAGCGTAAACATACAGTTCTAACAGAGGAAAAGTTAGACAAAATAGGCACATGTTCTGAATGCTCACCACCCAAGTGCATCCCTAAATTAGCACAACAGGTGGGAATTTCAGAGTCTTCTGCACATAGAGCAACTAAATTCTTAAAACTAAAACCGCATGTGTTCAAGTGTCCATGCTTTAAAACAAGGTGATACTGTATCACGAGTGCCTTACTGTAAATGGTTTCTTTCATCAGTGAATGACTGTTTAATTGATCCACAGCTTCTGTTCTTCTCTGACGAGCTGTGGTTTCACCTAAATGGTCATGTCAACATCCTTAACAGTCGGTATAGGGCCTCTGAAAATCCAAATGGAATTCAAGAAATCCCTCATTATGGTCAAAGAGTTGGAGTTTGGTGTGTCGTTAGCACTAGATACATAATTGGTCCAATATTCTACGAGCAGACTGTACATACAGAGCTACCAAAATGACATTTTGACCCCGTTTTGTGATGAACTGAGAGAGGAAAAATTATATGACTGGTTTCAACAAGATTCTGTTACAGCCTATACAGCAGAGGAATACTGGGAGAGGAATGAATAAAATTAGGGAAGTGTTTGAAGATAGTGATTAGTGCTGGTGTATGGCCCTCCCGCTCCCCTGATCTAACAGGGTGTGATTTTTACTTGTGGGGCAACCTGAAAGACAAAGTTTAGGAGATAAAACCTCATAAATTGGGAGAATTAAAAGAGAATATTAGAAATGAAATTGGAAGCATTACAGTGGCCCAACTTACTCTTGTGAATCAGAATGTGTTCTCCCAATATAATACTTGTTTAGCCAAGGGTAGATGACATTTCCAACTTATTTTTAAGGTGAGAGTGTAATACATACTTTACATGCAAAGTTTATGTAGGAGCAAATGTGACACACCCAATTGTGCACAGGCAAAATGCTGTGTGCCCGTTAGGTTTCAAATGAAGAACCCTGTATTTCGGATTGCAAATGTAAGCTCCAACTCCAGAACAACGTAAAAGTGCATATTGTTTGTCACTTCATGTGTATTACAGTTCCAAAAGATATAGAAGGAGCTGATCCATTTTTGATTTGGTTCATTAAAAGGAGTAAAACTAAATTGTGAATATGTAAAGAAAGTTGTTGAAAATGGAATATTTTATGATTTGCTTTTGTTAATTGTACAATGAGGAAATTGTGTAACACATATCCCTCTCCAATAAAAATTGACTAATTGCATTATTTAAATTATCAGCTGTTGATTCCCCTGTATCTACATGCCCAGAAAGATGCCAGCATTCAAACTCTCTAAAACTTAGCTAGTCAAGCAACGATTTTGAAATTTGGTATCCCATTTCTGTGGTGTGGGGTCCTGAACATGAGCTGCTACTGTTCTCAATTAACTGTTGGGCAAGCATAATTGGAGATCATCTTATTGGACCATTTGTCCTTCCACCATGCTTGACTGGAATACGGTGCCATGGATTTTGAAGTACCAATTGCCTAAGCTGTTGGAGGATGCCCCATTGGAGATAAAGAGGAAGTTGTGGTTCTTTTGTGAATGTGCACTGCCTCACATCATTCTTGCAATCTTTTGTTAATTGACAAAAGACTTTCCTGAACTGTTAGATCACTCAATTTGGTCCTGAGACTTGGCTGCCAGATCGCCAGACTTGAACCCTTAATTTCTGGTTTGATATGAAAAACAAAATGTAGAGGGTGAAATATTTAGGAACTACAAATGAGCTTGGCTTGTGTGGATGACTACATTTTCTTGGCAACTAAGAAAATTTGAAACAACCCAGAGGTTTTTAACTGGGCACATCAGAATTGGCTAAAAAGTTGTGAAGCCTTTCTGCAAGTAAATGGATATGAGTCATGAGTCATGTCAAATCGCACAAAATTTGACCTTCATGTCTCCGATTTCATTAATATTAAATTTACTGTTCTATGAATGAAAAAATGATACCCCTATTTTTTTGTTTGTCTGTAAATGAATTATTTTGGTAAACATAAAACATTAAATTTTTGGATATTTTGCGCACACCGTTCTACATAAACATAAGTACCTCTGGTATTATTTATCAGATAAATATGATCTGTAGCTCATTTTGAACATTGAAATGTGTACTTTATTTATACGTTAAACAAAAAACAATTAGTTTGATATTTCCTATTTTTACAAGGCCATTAACATTACAAACATCATTAACAATACTTTCTCTCCACTAAAAATTTCCGGGAAAATTTGTAAAACGTAGCTTGATGATGCCATGTAATCCTTGAAAAAGTTCAGAATGGAATTCTAAATACATGCAGAGAAATTAAATAACTTACCAAGCCGTGCAGACTGGAGTAACGCTTCATCCACGGCTAGAAGGTATACACACCGCATGCAACTGATTGCGAGTCATGCGTTGAACTTCCGTCAAGGTCAAACTGTTAGCATAAGCTCTAAATGGGTCATTTCACGTCAAATAGAACACTTCTGAAACTATTTTTTCCAATTTTTTAAATCTTATCAATAGATGAGATTAAATAATCCGTATGTTTTCTTTTTGGTGTGACATGCTTATTTTGCGCTTTATTAATGTTATTTTTACGGTATATTCGTCTACTGTATTATATAAAAATGATTATACCGAATATTATTTGAATTTTATAATTTTCATGGTTGCAGCAGTCTAAAGTTAAAAAATTGCAGTTTCTGCACCATAGTTTCATAACATGCAGGTACATAACTTTTTCTCAGTGTACATCCATCATCTCACACAGGGCTTTCAAGCTATCCAACACTTTCCTTGATTCGAAGGAGCTTTCGCATCATACAAAAGTCTCTGTCTCGTTTCTTGAACTGATTGTTTATGCTGTCACATTATGTACTGCTGAAGATGTCGCTTTCACTTCACATGCTTTGCAGTAAAGAATTTTCCCGTCAATGCTGAAATGTTGTTCTCCATACTCTATAACAAAACTTTTTAGTTTTATACTTTCGGAACATTAATTTTCGGTATGTTAATGCTTCCAGATACAACTTCAAATGTGAACTGAAATGAAAATGTTTTAAAAACAACAAGGATGGGCGGGAAAGGGTAAGCCGGCATTGTGATCTTAGTACCTGCACTGTTATTGTCCCTTAACTTCACATTCCAGTTACAGTTAAACCAAAATATTAGTGACTCTTTTTCCGAAAAATGTTAACTTGACCATTCAGTACATTTATTGCATAATTGTATTCTTTTCGAATTCATAAGCCATATATGACAGATATGATTAAAATATGACCAAAACCATAAAAATGACAAAAATATGACTAAATGACTAAATAAGCAAAATAAAAACTGTCTAATTAAGATTAAAAATGTGAAAATTGTGCTTAATTTTTATTGGCGATAAGAATGGGTGTAAGCACAAAAATGTGACGTCATAAACATCTGAAACCTAGCTATAAGGAATTTTCTGCTTGTCTGCGCATATTTTTGCTAAGGTATGATTTTCAGATTACATATTGAATTAGCATGCACACCGAGTTTACATTTATTCGAGTGCTACAGTAATTTCGTATAAGGTGTTTTCATTTCCTTGTATTACTGTGTATAGCTTTGCCTCACCCTTTCAGGTGTGGCAATGCCATGCTTGTCTGGTAGTGGTCAGCCACCTTTAAATTTTGCTTCTGCTATAAAATGTACCTTTTAAACTACATATGTGTATACAAACCTTAAAAAGGTTGAACTGTTTATACCTTGGGAGAACTAACCTATCATGTTACAGCTACCTGCCGGCTGGCTACTCTGTTGCAACATTGCTGCTTTTTCACTAGCTATCTGTGGCCACTGGTTGCACCATAATAAGAGGTCCACCATTTTTCTGTTCCTTTTCAAAGTATTCTCTTACGGAACATACCGTCTCCCGGGCCTGAGTTTTTAGAGTTATTCCTATACCCCATATACGCTTTTTAGCTTTACCATAACCATAAGCTATTTTTAAACAAAATGCAGATCACTAAGATATATGTATTCTTTATTGTCACCAATAGACTCTTTACAAGAGCATCTGACATTTTCCAAACATATACAATAAATCTTAATTACAGATATATACAATAATTATAACTCAGCAACACTATACAAACACTTACTAATTAGGTATGATTTTAAAGCAATGAATGCAACAAAACACTGAAATATGCACCAGTAAACTATATAAAGTATATGAAATAATAATACCCCTCTCTCCAGATACACTGTTGTATGTAATTAGTCCTTAAGTCACCTTCTTTCATTCTGTACTTATTAAACAATCAAACAATGTATTGTTGCGAGCGGCAAAACACGCGAAAGGCAGAAGCTGGGAATACACACACATATTGCAACATGGGTGAGTACACACTTCTAGTCGCGTGATTGTCACATTGTGTATTTGTAATGCGATTAGATGTGATAAGCCTTGCCGCATGAGCGACGTGGCTGTCAAGTTCCAGGTTAGCTCTCCCAGGGTATAATATCAGTGACAATTTCACGTATGTGTCATATATAGGTATATGACCTTTTTACAAATATATTTTCAAAGTGTTTACATTTTGGTATGTGGCAACTGTAGAGCAATCCTCTGGTCTCTGTTGACGTACAAGATCAGCCTCCTGAAATATAGGAGATGGATGTCTTACAAGAGACAAGCTTCTTAGCACACTTGAAGCCAAATTGTCTTTGAAATGTGGAACATCTTGCCATTAATACTTAGCTTCCATAAAGTGTTGCTTGCTACCTGCAAAACCAGTACTGAAGTCGTAGCCAGAAGTTTTGTGACAGTTTTTATGGCTAGACTAGATTGGTTTGTAGCAAAACCTTTGGGATATCTGCCTTATAAGGTTGCTTAACAGAACACAACATACCAACATACTTAGTAAAAAGAATATAATTGCAAATTTAAACAAATTGCACAAATAAAGTATAATTAATGGAAGGTATGATAACATTATAAATAAATAACTTTCATACAACAAGCCTGTTGAGCAAGCTGCACCACAATCGTTCATGTTGAAAAACTCATCACTAATAAGGCATCAAACTACATCTGTTTCAATTGTCAATGGCATGAACAAACAGGTTAATTAAGAAAATAACACCACAATATACTAGCTTTATCCTCTATTCCCATTGTTACACTTAAATTTTCAAAGGCGAAAAACTGAAGCCTCGCATACACCGAGCAAAGTTCCAACAATTATTCTAGAGTTGGGAGAAATGCTGGTGAATGTCCCACATACACCCTGAATTGCATAATAAAATGTTGCCAATTGAAAGCACTTGACTGATGTTTCATATGTGTTTGTTTTCTTCTGAATGTTTCCGGATAATCACCATCATATGCATCAGTATTACAAGGAGTACATGGAGGATACCATATTTTTCCCATGTTGTGTATTTGTGCTTGTCACAAAAGCTCTACTAACTTGTAATTGGCAAAAGGACATATGTCATTGTATGTGGTTCTCAGGTACAGCTTGATTATTTTGACCTGACCCAGCTTGGCTGTATGTGCTGTAGTCGGACAAGTCCACTATCTTCTGGGAGGGGTTTTGGGTCGCTACTAGTTGGACAGCGAGTGTGTGAACAATGCGGGTAACAAACGCACGTAAGAAGAATATTGCCAGCCTTTCTCCCCCATCCTAGACTACTTTCTCCTCCTCTGCATTTCTGCAGAGTCAGGTTTAAGTAATCAAGCTGTACAGGTATGGTAAACAAGTGCAAACCATGCTATTAGAATTATTCACTGTTACCATGAGCCAAAAAAGTAATGATTTATCTGATTTTATTTTAAGTTGTATTGGCTTTGCTTAAACAAAAAAAAATTGGACAGACATACCAATATAAACTGCATTGAAACAAAAATGTTAGAACCATTAAAATGGCATTATGCACTATCATATTTCTTTGATTATATATTATGCTGACTCTGGATATGCTAAATAATAAAGGAACATTGTGCTCTGTTCAAGTAATTGTATGTGAATGAAGTGCATGTTAGTTGGTTATTGTTAATGTTTAGTCCATGTTTCCCCATTTTTCTGTTATTCTCCTGTTACTTATTTTTGAAGGGATCAAGTGCCCCATATATCTCGTATCACATAAACATCTCTTTGCATCACTATGTCAGGTGTTGAAGATGAATACAATGCAGTGAAAAAAAAATTGGTATAACTGGTGGATACCTACAGAACAAAATTATGGTATAAAAACATTAAATACTAATAATGCTAAATGTATAGTTTAAAGTTACTAGATGTTTGTCATACAGCGTACTCTTATTTTATTAATGAGATAAAGTATATCATATTAAATAATACTGTTAAAGTGATGTGATTAGAATAGGGAATCTTCTCTTGATTATAATTGTAACCTGCAGGTTCAATCCCGGGTAGACCTCAAGGGGGTCGCCATGGGATGGTATTTGGACTGCGCGCAGCGTCACTAACCACTGCAGTCCCTCTTGTACCAGGTAGCATTTTGTATTTAGCCTCAATGTTGTATTGCTTTATCGTTTTGAAAACTACAGTAGTTGTGTAATTGTTCGGCTTCAGAGCTTCATAAAATCAACATATTTAGGTTTTGCAAACAATAAGAGGATTGTGATGATGCTTTTGATGGAATCTGTCATTTATTTTGAATACTTTCTTGAAAGAAATATGCTTGCCAATGTGTTTCTGCTAAATTTACGAAACGGAAAAAATTGTTTTCTTTACTAAAGCATGTTTTAAACATTAGAAAGTGAAAGAACACCATATGATTTGCTTTTCTGCTGGATTTATTTTTGAGAGAATTGGACTATCAGAAGCATGGACTCTGCTTCTGTAATGGCAATGAAGAGGAAAATATATTTTATGTAGACTGGAATTTGGTTATGCATTGCAAAGATTATTTGATAGCAGATGTATGTAATCCATTGTATTGCATGTATTTGCCCATTTGAAGATGGATTTCAAGAAGGCATTGGTTTGTTAGATTCATTTGCTCCTTTAAATTGCCGTAGGATTGAACAATAGAACTAAAATAGAATGACCAATGACTGCTGGTCCATCAGTCTCCTTTAAGTGATGTATAAAAAAGCATACATTGGGCCAATTGTATGAACTCTGAAGAAAAAAAAAACCTATTAGCATTATTCTGTGGTTTGGCACTAAATTGTGTTCCACTGTGCCAGAATAGACCCTAACACTGGTGTAACCATGAATAAGTTAATTCATGTAGTGACATTCTGAGTACAAAAGAAAATGGCTGTTTGGGTACTGGACAAATATTTGTTCCATATAAATTATGAATTTGTTAATGATTTTGAGAACCAGAAAGCTTAAAGCAATACATTGTAGCGATGATTGATAAAATGAAATTCAAGCTGAGAATGATTATCTCGCTGAGATGATTTGCTAGTTATTCACATCATAGATAACGAGATAAATAAAGTCATTATTTAACACAAAATAACTTATGTATGAAGTTATCAGTACAGTACTTGGTTTTTGTGACAATAGTGAAGTTAAGTATAACCCAAGATAAACCAAAATATCGAAACTACATGCTTAAGTTGGGACTCATTTGCACCCTGTTGTTAATCCATGTAAGGCTTTAAATTTTGACATATAGAAAGTTAAGCTAAATTATTAGTGGTAGCTGTTCTTCAGCATGTTTTAGAAAGTAACTGTTAGCACAGGTACACTTTTAGCAGTTCTTTAAAGGAGAAGCAATTAGTGGATCACTAAATAGGTCATCTGTGGCATCCGTTATTTTAAAAATGAATGCGTGCTGTTAATAGATGACAATAGCTTCACGAAAACTCTTGTTGACCGACATCTTTCTCTAACCCTTATGCCTTTAGGTGTCGAGTGTTACCTGACATCAATAATTTTGGTTAGAGCAAACAACCTCAGAAAGGGCTGCGTGATGATTTGTGGTGCTCCTTGGCGCTTGTTGCTGTCTGCCCCTATCATAGAAAGGCGTGGATGAAACCATACATTTTTAAAACTACTTTTAAAGGCTTTGCTTATCAATTTTATGAAAGGAGATGCTGAAGCTGATCACCATTGTCATTCATACATATTTGGCACCTCTTTAGGAAACTATCCATAGCTCACCGTAGTTCGTGTTAAGAAATGCTGACAATTTCATGGTAAATATTTTGTTTTAACTATTCCACAGTGTGTGGGTTTGTCTTGTAAATAGCAGAGGGTTGGGTCAGGGAACTGATAGAGCCACAAATCTCTACTAACAATTCTGTCCTGAAACACGCTTTCGATTGTTCTCGTCGAAAGATTGGCCATGTGAGCTGTTTACAGTCTTGTTACGCTGTCTGTTAATTCTCTAAAACAAAAAGGGGGCAAAATTGTATTCACGTATGTAAGGGTGTCAACTGCTGACTTGATAAAAATTGGTGCTATAACTCAGAACCTAATATTGTCCATGAAGTAACCCTTCATGGCAGAAAATGTGGTATATGGTGTACCAGTAGCGGAAAAAGGTTTCCCAGAGCTCCAATAAGCATTTTCTATCTCTGGGGTAACTTAAAACAAAGTGTACAAGACAAAAGCACACACCCTGGAAGAATTAAAACAAAATATCCACCAGAAAATTGCCAGTAATTCTTAACATGAATTATGTTGGGTGCTGGATAGTTTCCTAAAGAGGTGCCAAAAATATATGTATGGATGACGGTGACCAGTTTCAGCATCTCCTTTCATAAAATTGGTCGGTAAAGCCTTTAAAATTAGATTTAAGAATGTTGTGTTGTTTTATGTGAGCTTTTCTGTGATAGTGGCAGACAGCAACGAACGCAGAGGATGCTGACAGGCAGAGTACTGTACGGCCCATTCAGAGGTTTGTTGCTCTCCTGGTAGATACACCTCTATTCATAGGAGTTTGCAATTTTTGTCCCTATTGTTTGGTTTAAAAAATAATTCATCAGTTGCTTGAGGGATATAATAGCTTTGAATGAAAAGGGAATATTAAGAAAATAAATAAAATCTAGCAGTAATTGAATATAGTGACTCATTGGCAAGAATATTCATATTGTTTCTTTGGTGAAACGGACCAAGTGAAATGAATATTGGTCTTATTTGCACCTAACAGTATTTTCTTTCAAGTATGCTTAAAGTTTACTTTTGCTGTTGGCATGACTTAAGGTTTTTATATTGGCTCTCATTAAATTGTCTCTTTTTCTCTCCTGTTTTACGTTGAAATAAATAACTTACATATTTACTAATATGTCAGCAATAATACATATTAGTAGAATTATTTATTTCTAAATATGTAACCAAAGTACTGTTAAATATATTTTAGATGTGAAATAATTTTGCTTCAAATGCTTTTTCATGAAATATTCCTTTATGATCAAGCCTGTTAAGAAATGGCGCATGTTTTTTCTTACAATAGTAGCTATCAAATTTTACTGCAAATAATTGTGTTTATGTGTTGCAAACAAATGCCTTGTTATTTAATGCTGCAGTATATAATGCAAATAACTGCTTGTTTGGGTTTCCGAAAGAATACCTACATCTGGAGTTTATTTTGATACTTTGCATGTTAGATTATCTGAAATAAAATTGCTTCATATGTAGCTATTATCACACTTAATTGGTAACCAGTAGGATATTAATTTCATAGAAATGTTAGATCATAATATCAAGAAGGCTGTTTCATTTAAGCTTCAGTGAAGGCTCCATTTGCCCCATTTTGTTTTTGTAAGTAAATTAATAAAATGTTTACATTTTACTGCCCAAAATATTTACCCTGCCTCAGGTTTTCTTTATACTTATGTGCAGTCATGGTATGTGCTTCTAATGTGTAATATTATTCATTGAATAAGATATTCAATGCATTTTCCTGTACACAGATTTTATCAGTGCTATAATGTGGAATGTTCTTACCACATTTAATCTTTTGTTTTAAAATGTATCATGGATTACTACTTCTCTCCTAATAAATATGTACACATTTGTACCATATGGAGAATTCTTATTTGTATTACAGTATAATGGATATACATAAGTTCTTGTCACATCATCAGTGACAGTTCTGATAAACTATATCTAAAGCCTAGAAATCAGAAAACTTGTACAGTACAAGAAACTGTTCTTGCAACCATATCATTTTTAGTTATCAATATTATTGGATTGAGTCATTGGGTACTAAGTTGAATGTGAATTAATTAATCCTTTAAAACCCATTTGTTGTTGACTACATGTTTTAAAAACTCGCCAGTAAATGCAGATGTTTTTGCCCTCAAGATTGTTACTGTTCTTAGGCTTATGTCTGGTTTTGGTTACACATTTATCATCAGTGCCAAGGATTTTAGTGTCGAAAGATTACCTAGATTCTCAGGTGCTACCAAGTTTGGTATTTTACCGTATGATCGACTCACATAAAAAGAAAGAAGAAATGACACATATCTGTGGATTTTGGTGAAACTTGATTAGGACTGTGATGAAACACAGCTAAGAGAATCAACATTTGTTTGGCTTTTATTTAGTACATTCCATGTTAAGGAGAGGCAGTGGTGGAATTTGGGCAAAAATGATGAAAAATCTGATTTATTGTTTTTTGCCTTAAAATTATGTTTGTACCATGTACTTTCAGAATCTACCACCTCTTACAATGCATAGTCATTTAAAAGGCTTTTAGGCTGTAATTTAATGCCCATGTGCAGGTAGGTGTGGCTCCCGAACTGCATTCCTTTCCCCATTTACAGGAAAACCACATACAATTTTGAAGTTAGTATCAGCTGGTTGGACACAGCTGAGTTTAAGCTGAGACATCTGCTGGAATATTTTCTACAACTGTTCATTCACGGCTGCAATATTTTTGTCTTGTATGGGTTAACCACATGCTTTTATTTTTGTGAATCTAGACAAGATATAACACTGAACAGGAGAGAACTCTTTTTATGATGACCTGCAAATAGATAAGTGCAGTTTAGAATAAATATAATATAAAACAAGATACTAAAGGTCTTCTTGTAATGAAAATTTGATTCGTTATTTAGATATTTGTGAATATAGAAGCAGCTAATCCTCTTCTTATTCACTACATAGTTGCAAAGATTGTACATTAGTGGGACCAAATTTTCATTAATTTGTTATTAGTTATACAATTATTGCAAAATGGGTAGGCCCAATAAAAAAAAAAGGCAAACAACAAATGAATATTTGTTTTTCATCTCTCATAATTACATAATTGTGTTAAATACAGTTCCATCTACAATAATTTTTGTGTAACAAATTAACTTTCTTCATAACAGTGTCAGTTCTCCTATTTGGTTGCTTGTAATTTATTGTCCCAATACATCAGCTCCTGGTTTTTTGTGTGTTGGTAATCCTCTTTACTGCTTGCTACCTTATTCCATTTTATTTAGTTACTCTAACGTTCTTCTAAGTGTGCCTTTAGTTCCATTTTCTTCTTAGTCATTCTCAGCATTTCTCTTTGATCCTGCCTGAGTAGTTTTCGTTAGATTTAATGTTCTCTCTCTCTCCTTTTGTCACCAGAAACCTTCTGATTAGTGTTTCCCCATCCAAGTTTTTCCATTTTTGTTGCCATGTTTGTTCCCACCATAACTTTTGACTATGGTATAATTATGAAAATGTGTTTATATCATTGCTCATTTTCCTTTAACTTGATGACTACTTTTCTAGTTTCTGACTCCTGTTCTTACCCATGTGAACCCTTCTTGCCCTTGTTTATCATATATCTCCAGGTACTTTTCCTTTATCCAGGTTGTTTTATTTCCCCATATGGCCCTAAGGAGACTTGTTCCTTCTTGTACTGCAAAAAATGTCATGTCTATCAATTTCTTCTAGCCTCTTCCTTCCAAAAAATCGCATGCGATATTCATGTAGCTATGAACCTATCTCTTCCATAACTTCCAGAGTTTTGAAGACTGTGACCCTTTCCACTTACTATTCTTTTGTTTGTGAAAGAGAGCTTTCTTTCCAAAATTCAAGACATCAAGAAGAATGTATACCTTCCTAATTCAAAGGAAAACTTCATATCTAAAGTCAATCCGACACAAACATTAGACATTACATATTATTTGCACCTGACAGAAGAAGTTAAGAAAAGTGATACTCCAACTAGTGTTCTAAAATTATTGGCATTAGAGACAATCCATACTAGATTTCCAGAACACGAATGGCTCCATATTTATACTGATGGATCATTTATATCAAACCAAGATGGAGCAGGTGCTGGAGTCACATGTCACCTCTTTTCCTATTACAAATCTTTAAGTTATGGAACTACAAACTTTGATGGAGAAATTGAAGCAATTCGAATGGCCCTACAAAATCTTTTGTACAGAATTTCACGTTTTCAGCAAGCAGTTATTCTCTCAGATTCCAGGGCAGCAATTATAGCAATTACTTCCAAGTTGTCACCAAAAAACCAAACTATTATAGAATGTTGGAAGATGCTTAGCCATCTAACAGCACTTCAAAAACACCTAGTCTTCCAATGGATACCGGCTCACTGTGGACTGAGTGGTAATGAGAAAGCTGATTTTCTTGCAAAAAAGGGTACCAGCAGTGTACAAAAATCTATAGTTAATCTACCATTTTATGCAGCTAAAAGATTAGTCAACTCTGAATTCAAAAAAGTTATTGCAAAATATTGCTATGAAAAATCAAAGAATAAAAGATGGGAACTACCAAACATTCAAACAGTGATTCCTGAGTATCCTCGAAAAACAGCAGTTGCAACCTTCAGGTTGATTACAGGACATGATTGTCTGGCAAAACATTTAAACAGAATTGGGATATATTCTTCACCACTCTGTCCTCTATGTGATCTGCAAGAGGAAATGGATCGAGACCACCTTCAAATATGCCCGGCCACTTCTAGTGCCCCATCCATCAGTGAAAAATATTGGAGAGCAAGAGGATTAATGACTTCATTGTCAGAAATCCAGCATTAGCTAACTACAACATTTTTACTTTCTCTACTGGTAAGTAGGGGAAGTATTGTATTCCACCCAAAAATTCGATGTCGAGACTTCACCGGAAATACATGTTTTGAGGCCCCCTGAATCCAAAAAAAGCATGTTTAGAAAAAGGTCTGTGTGTCAGTCTGTCAGTCTGTGGACAGCATAACTCAAAAACGAAAAGTCGGTTAAAAACCAAAGTTGGTATTTAAGTTTAATGTCTTTCAAGGATGCGACACGAAGATTTTGAAGAAAATAGCCCTACCCTAAACTACCCTTTACATGGAAAATTTTGATTTTCTTGAAAATGGCTCAAACGATTTTGATTAAAGTGGCATATGTTTGAGATATTTTTATGACAAATAAAATGTATATTTTGAATTTTCTGGCTGTAGTCCTGTTTAGTCTGGATGACTTTTGAATAACTCGTAAACCGTAAGAAATAGACAAAATCTTACTATACAAAAAATGTAGATCTTGCTAAAGCACACAATTTATGTCGGAATAAATTTTTTTGTAGAGTGAACCATTTTGGAGATATTCCTTGTGTGTCAGTTTCGGAAAACAAAACTTTTGTGAAATTGAACATCGTTCATTTTATAATTGTTAGGTGTGCAAAGAGAACGGGATCTCAAAGCTTTAAAAGATTTGACTCGCTCAAAGCCTACTGTATTCCCATAGTTGCCTTGCACCTACAAGGAAATAAGCAACAACAAATTTCTGTAAACGTTTATCTTAACTAACACAAAGAAGATATAGGAATAAGAGTTTGTAAGAATGGTTAGTACAAGAGTAGAGAAAGTCATGTGAGTGCAACACATAAGATTTTTTTATATGTTAACCGTACAAAGAGAATGGAATTTGCAGGCTCTAAAAGATTTGCAAAGCCTACTGTATTCCCTTACACCTACAAGGAAATAATAAGAGAATTTCTATAAATATTTATCTTAACTAAAATGAAGAAGATATAGGAATGAGTTTGCATGAATGGTTAGTACAAGAGTAGAGAAAGTCATGCGAGTGCAACACATCAGATTTTTTAATCGTATACACTACTGCTTCTAGATACCTGATAGTCTTAGCTTACTGCCTTACTAATACTCATTTTACTTATAAAATAACCTAACACATTCATTATTTGGCTATCCTTCTTAATTTACCAATTTATCATCTCTTCCTAATGTCGGCACCAACCAAGAAAGGGATTGACAGTTTGCAGTGAGGGAGAAGCGACGTTGCCGCTTATCGCGACCATGACCACGTGAAGACCGCGATATGATTATGTGTACGAAGAAGATTGCACTGCGGCTGAAATGTTGAGCGCATATTATTTATATTCGTATGCAAAGACAACAATAAAATATTGAATCTGCATTCAAATGACAGAATTGCAATTTTATATGTCTAAATATTTGCGTTAACAAAAGAAACATACCTGTGAAATATTGATGCTTATTCTAATGGGAAAATGCCGCTAATATCCGAATTACTTGCATCACTGTTGTATTTGCTGCTACTGCAATTTAGACCCTGACGCCTGATTTCCCTCTTTGTCGTACTTCTCTTTCCCAATTTTAACTATAGTATTCCTACCGATTCCTACAGCACGCGAGGTTCTATCAATTACCTTAGAGACTGGAATAAGAGGTCCCCCGTTCAATTTCTCCTCTTCAAAATATTCTCTAACAGAGCATATTATTTCCCGCACTTGTCCTTTAATTGGGATACCTTTACCAAACACAGTTTTATTCGGTTCTCGAGTACGTTAAATGTTTCGTTTGGCAGCACTATCTTTGTCACTATTTTTTGACACTGTTAAACAATAATTAAAAGCTTTAGCACAAATGCAAAAGCTCGCAACACACGCATAGATGCACAGACTCAGACACACGTAAACACAAGACAAATAACCGTATATTAGAATAACACAAATGAACTTCTCAACATAAAGGCAATCTCTTAACTGATGCAAGCATTGCAAGCTCGGGCTGCAGCCTGCAGCACTATTTGTTTATATGCAGCGATAACAGAATATAACAGAAGCACTTCATGTTACTGCTGGGTTCATCAGCCACCTGCTAATCACGTGTTACGTGCGTGTTACATACCGGCAACAAGGTCCTTGTGTGTACCGTTTCTATGGGAACGCCATTATAACACCTTAGCTCTAATTGGTTATTCTTTTCGTTGCTATGGCAACAGCTAAGACGCATCCATCCCCTCCCGTTCATTTATGCGTTTCCGCCACGTGCTTCACATCTGTCAATCCCCTTCTTATTTGGCGCCGAGTATAGCTCCCCCCTCCATAACTACAAATATTTACGGGAAATGTTAAATAACGTAATAACACTTCAGAGGTTCCACACAATGTAAACATATGCTTCTTTACGAACTAATATTAACTTTTACTGCTGCCTTCTGTCATGCTTTACGCTTTTTAGCTGAGTAGGTGAATACCTTTTGTTTGCCTTACACAATGAAAGAAAGAGGTTACAGTCTTCTAGTTTATTTTAAAAAACTGTCTCTAACTCTCCTCAACATTTGCTCTTGCATGGTCCTTGCTGTAAACTCAATAAACTTTCCCACTGCATAACTTTTGTAGTACAGAAGTAGACAATTTTCCAGAAATGTTTAATTTAAAAAATTGTGACACAACTGAGAATTCAACATAAGCAGATAGCAGCACTATAGTTTACTCTAGCTAAGAAAAAAATATAGACTTATTCTAGCAGTTTGTTTATTAGTTAGTGCATGATGAGTGTGGAAACAGTAAATATTGGGCTTTTACTGGTAATACGGTTCCTGTAGAAATTTGGGCCTACAGAAATGTATAATGACTCTAAAAAGGATATGTGATACAGAAAAAAATTCTGCATAGAATATGTTCAAAGCTGAAAATTATAACATCTGAATATTTACGCCATGCTATTAGGAACCTGGCAACAGTGCGGGAGTAGAAAAGAACAAAACTAATGGTGACCCGTATATGCTTGATAGAGACAGATATATTCCATTTAACTCCTTACTGTCTTCTAAGCGTGAGACAGGTTAAGAATGCAGCATACTGCCAACTGCTGTTTTATTTGCATTATGCAAAAAAAGAAGAAAAATTAAAGTTCTGTATACAGGGTGAGTCAGAATAGCACCAAATAATTTTAAGGTGTGTTTCAGGGGATATATTTGAGTATTTTATTTTAGTTAAAATATGTCTGCAAATGTCTCGTCGAGCTAGAGGGAATTAAAATTTTTGAAACACAGTGTCGGGTTAAATGAAATTCTGCCGAGCAGATCACTACAGAGTTTTGAAATAACAGCAGCTGTTTAACTTTAATTTGGGAAAACACAACACAAAACTCTTTTAAATCTTGATTTAATTATTGGCACTGAATCCACGTGCTCTAAAGCACATCAAACTTTATAATCGATCTACAATGCACATTGTCAGTAACATATCCAAATGCTACCACTGTTCAAACTTTCTCTACCATTAAAAGACTTCAAACATAGTTCCTGGTCATTAGCTTCCCTTCAATATTAACTAGCGTTTCGCACACAAGATTCTGAACATGTCGCCAAAGGGGAAAAAAATCAAAAGGGGTTAGATCTGGTGAACATAATGGCCATAATATTATTGCTCATATACTAATTCAGCAATCAGGATATGTTGCGCTTAGGAGATCCCTTACATCACTGGCATAATGTGCGGGTGCCCCATAGCCTTGGAACTGTATTAACAGCCGTATTCCTAACAGGAATATCTTCCGGAAGTCCTGGCATAGTATGTTGTAAAAACTGCAGGAAATGTGGCCTGTCAAACATGGAGGTAGTAAATAGGGCCCTATGAATGTTTCATTCACAATATCAGTCCAGATGTTCACTGAAAACCGGTATTGATAACTTGTAACTCTAATAGCTCTAGGGTTTGCCTGTGCTCAGCCCGCTCGTGTAAAAACCTCTTACATCCAGAATATGGTTGTAGGAAATCTTGGTTAATCATATTGGCCTTCTGTCACCAAGGACCATTAACCATGCAGATTAGTGCTGTCTAACTTTCATATGTGCTCCTGGTGCCTAAGGAGGCCTGGGCACCATCACAACCACCATTCAGAGGAAAAAGGGAAAGCACTGGTTAGGGAAGTAATGAATACAGCTTTAGGTGTGCAAAAACATACTTCATGTGTGTGTACTGGGAAGATATTTGCAAGGAAATAGTTTTGTCTTGAAATTTGAATTAATATTAGAAATCGTCAGTAAAAATTTGTTTATGAAGGGTGCCAGAAAAATACATCAAGTGTGCTGTGTTGGACAGCGCTCATCCAGATGCATGATTCCATTTTTGTTAAGTCCACAGAGACGCACACACACAACCACAAATACCCTTGCCGAGGCAGGACTTGAACCTGCAACCTTCTGTGTAGCAGAGTGCCAAAGACATGCTGTAGCAACCATGGCTACAAGGGCTGACAATGTGATTATGAAGCTGTACTAACTGCAGTCAGGGGGTAGGTCAACTGGCTCCAGTACTTGAACTGAAGTGAGATGATGTAATTATCATGTGTGCAAAGTTTTAGTAACTGACATTGCATTGCATATTTTACAATGGGCTGTCAAACTGAAAGCTGTTCCAGTAAACAGAGCAATTTAGTGTATGCTGATAGCTATGAACCACAAAGCCACAAAGTGCTGTGTAATATGCGACAGAATCCCTTACCATTTAAGGAACAAAATTGCGGGTTTTAGGTTAATGATATAAACAATGTTAAAAACAGAATACAGTGTGTAGAAAACAAAACATAAGCAATATTATAATACCAAAGGAAGAGGAAGGACGCACAAGATGCCCTCTAGCTCAAATAACATGATGCTTGCAGACAAACATTCACTATAAGAAAACACTCAAATATATCCCCTAAATAGTAAACTAAAATGGTGGTTTTATTTTGATATCATAGGGGTATTGACAGAAGTAATCTTCTGCAACAATCTTACAACCGTCTTGACGTCTTTGTTTCTCCTATTAAATTTTTCTAGCATAAAATGGCGCCAGTCTATATCTGGTTTCTGCTCTTCTGTTTAAGAAAATAGTATTGAGAATGATGTACATTCACTGCCATTGACCTAATGCTATAAGTTCTCTGAATGTCAGCATAAATCTTGTGCTGATCCTCCATGAGTAACTTCTCATTGTTGTACTTGGCTTTTATTGCTACAGCTGTGTTAAGCTGGCCTGCGTAGGGCTTATCTTCTAGTAATTTCTCACCTCTTTAGTACCCCTGAAACTAGTTTCCAATTGTGGTTCAAGATGTTTGAGAGTTGTAAAGAATATCCATCGAAGACTCATGACTGCTATGTAGTTAACAAACTTTAAAAGTCAATCATGAAAGCCAATGTAATGTTTCATTGTGTTTGCTTGTTTGTACAACATTCTGAGAGAAAAAAAATAAATCTGTTGCATAATTATGTAATAAGCTGTTTACATGACTTTAAAAATACCTCTCTTGCAATTAGGATGCTGCTATGATGACAATTTAACACCATTAATAGCTTTAGGAGTGTAAAAGCTGAAAATGGCTAGTTGATAAAAACTTGAAATATGTAGGAGGTATTATGTATTCCTTGTTGAGAACCTATGCTGGATTTATAGATTTGGGGGCATTTTAACATAAGGGGAGCTTTAAATGTTAAGAGTTTACAGAAAATAATAAACTAGGGTTCTCATGAGACAAAACCCACTGTTCTCTTATAGGTGGAACTCCTTTGGTATTAGAGCCTATTCCTCCCCAAAATGCTAACAGTACACCTGCTCCACCAGGAAGAATACAAGGAACCTCAAGTCCAACCAAACCAAACAAACTACCTTCAGTGGGACCATTGTCCCGCCAGCATACAAAACAACATTCCATATCTGCTGTGTATGATACTTCTATTGGAAGCCAGGAACAGATTGCGGAAAAGGCAAAACAAGTAAGAAATGTCTTATTTTAATTTATTTGCACATCTCAATTCACATAGCTTTTTATACAGAATATGTTCGTATACAAGGTGGAAGGTACTGCTTTGGCAATATGTTAACCAGGGATTCTACATGAGTGTAACAAATATGTCTGACACTATTGTCAATAAAGAACCATTTCACAGGAAAAAAAATTTGTGTCAAATATTTGGAACCATCTAGCTTCTTTACGAATGAATATAAACGGTTAAGGAAATAATGAAGCTATTAACAGTGAAGCAACAAGAATCTAAAGTAAGAACAAATTAGAAACTAAAAGCAAAACCAAGTTAGAAACTCGATAAGTTGGAGTCAACTTGAAACGTGTTAGCACCAAACAACTTGGAATATTACTAAGATAAGTGAAGCTTTTAGTTTCTAATTTGTTCTTACTTTAGAATATAAATGGTTTATTATTTCATTAACTGTTGTGAAACATTGTATAATTAATTACTACCTTAATTCAAATGAATTTAGGTACAAATGTTAAGAAGTCATGCAAAGTTTAATTTCTAAGAAAGATTTGGCAACGTCATTTTAACATTAAAATGTGACTAAATTCATTTTAATTGAAATACAAAGACATTGCAGTATTATTCACACAACGTTTGCATGACAGTGAAGTAATAAATCGTTTATATTTGTCTAGAAGCTAGGTGACTCCAAATATTTGACACAAATTATTTTTTGTTTTTGGGCGAAACAATTCTTTATTAACAATAATTGTATTGGACATATTTGTTACATTCATCATGTAGAATCCCTTATAAACATATGGCTGAAGCAGTACCTTCCACTTGGTATATCATGCTTAGGCTATGTGGTCTTTATTACGTATGTAACTTCCACTGGCTCTCCAATGTGTGAGAGAACACAGGGTCACCGGGAAATTTGTGCCATCAGAGGCACACTAAAATACATACTGTATTGTAGATGCTTGAAATATGGATCTTCTGCTCTCAAACGGATATCATTCTTGTAAAAATATTGTCCACTTGCTTAAGCTCAGCCGCAATTCTTGTGATTCCTTAAATGATGTTATCACTAAGTTCCTGTTGTGTATGAGGGTTATAGTGATCCCCTCTGCTGGGCTTAGGCAAATGAGTAGCAACCTATTTGCTAGATGTGCTGCCTGTTTGAGAGTAGATGGTGAACATTTCCAGCATCTGCAATAAGATAAGGATTTTAGTGCACATCTGATGGCACAATTTACCTAGTGACTTGATTCTCTCAGTGGAGAGAGCCTGTGGAACGGGTTACCATATGTAATAAAAACCCTATATGTACAAATTGGTTATTCTTTATGTGCCACCTCAGCTTACACAGCGGCCAGGCCTTTTTGTTTTGGTGGGTAACCCTTTTTCCTATCTTATCTATTAGAAATGTTTAGTTCTTCTGGGTTTGTAGGCTGTGGTCTAGAAGGCATGGTAGATACCAATGTTTCGCCAAGTACTGTGCTTGGCATCATCAGGGTAACACGATCCTCCGTCTGCACTGGTCAGAGTTTGAATGTGGAAGCAGAAAAGTAGTGGAAGTAAAGACCATTGTCTGCTACGATTATTTATATGGGTGGGGGTGGCAGGGCATTGTTATGCTGGCTGCGGTAGTGATTGGCTAGTTGTAGGTGGGGTTTTATTACAACTGTTGTGTAGCATAATTAGAGGATGGTGCATTGCTGAATTGCAAGTATTTCATACCTCAATTGTATATAGATACTTCTTATTTCCAGGTTCCATACCCTTATGAGGGGTATTGTCCATATTTATTTCATTAAGAGTGTCTGTATTGACTGATGTTTAAGGTTTGAGTAAAATTTTGTTTGCACTTTTTGTTTTTAATTTTCCTTGCATATGCTCATCTTACACTTTGTTCAATATTTGATGTTATAATTATGACATTACAGGAGGCTTATGTTATGCAAAGGATAACAGAGCTACAAAGGGAAGGTTTATGGTCAGAAAAACGCTTACCAAAGGTGCAGGAACCACCACGTGTTAAGGCACATTGGGACTATCTAATAGAAGAAATGGTTTGGCTTGCCGCAGATTTTGCTCAAGAAAGAAAATGGAAAAAAGCTGCAGCAAAAAAGGTTTGAAATCCACTATAATAGTAGGCATTGTTAAACCTAGATTATGTAGTATTTATTTTAAAGGATTTTGTAATTTTAATAGTAAAATTTTATATCATGTTCTTTTGCAGTGTGCAAGAAATGTGCAAAAATACTTTCAAGATAAAGCTATTCAAGCACAGAAAGCTGAGAGAACACAGGAACTTAGGTTGAAGAAAATTGCAAGTTTTATTGCAAAGGAGATCAAGACGTTTTGGTCAAACGTGGAGAAGGTTAGTTAAGAGACTTATAAAAAAGTTTGTTTTTTGTATTTTTGCAATGAGTTGAGTAGTAAAATGTTCCTTTTCATAGAATTGATACAAGGGGTTAACTTCTTTTTAAGGTAGTCAGTTATGGTTAATGTGGCAATAACATTTAGGGTTACGACCTGTCCAGAAACAGCTGGGATTACCTTGGGGTGTTGTGTGCTATTGATTGTGATTAGCTGTCACACATGCAGGTGCAGTAACATGACTGTCACTCAGCTGTCTGACAATTTTTAACACAGTGATTTTAAATGTATGGCACAAAATGAATCTTGCAAAATCTGCTCAGTTCATCATGACCTTAGTGGCAACCTTAAGCACTTGTCCTATGCTTCACCACTGTGAAATAACATTTAGGGTTACGACCTGTCCAGAAACAGCTGGGGTTACCTTGGGGTGTTGTGTGCTATTGATTGTGATTAGCTGTCACACATGCAGGTGCAGTAACATGACTGTCACTCAGCTGTCTGACAATTTTTAACACAGTGGTTTTAAATGTATGGCACAAAATGAATCTTGCAAAATCTGCTCAGTTCATCATGACCTTAGTGGCAACCTTAAGCACTTGTCCTATGCTTCACCACTGTGAAACCATCTGGTACTACAACTTTTGAAATTTACTTTTTCCCAGAAAAAGCTTTCAGAAAAACTAAATACAAGATGCCCCTCACTACTGAACATTGATGTTCGTTTTAAGTGGGAGACACCTTGTATTCAGATAAAAGCAGTATACTATAACAAAGATGCCTACAAAATTATCTTTCTTTCTTCCTGAAAAGCTTTTTTGTTTGTTGCTCATACCCATATGTAAGTTTGTATGAGCCAGTACAGAATAATGGAATTAAATGCTTTATTACTTTAATATAACAAGAGTGTAATTCACCCAAGCGTGGCCAATTGGAGTGAGTGATGTACATGCAGAAACAGCCTAAAATTTATAATAAAATCATGCATCACAGCTATGGGCTGTTTTAAAATATATAACTCAAGCTTTTGGGTTTGCAAACTCTCATATTGTTTGTTGCTTGCGGGTAACTACTTTTCATTTTGAATAGCCTTGATATAGGGAACTTTTATCCTATGATTTCAGAGCATAAATCTTGCTATCCTTTTCCCAAACATGTTGGTATAAATGGCATGTGATGTGCTACTTGTATAAATGAACTTATGTTGCATCTTATGAAAGGTTAGGCATTGTGTGTCTATTAATGTGATAGCTTATTTTGATATATGTCTGACTGCAGTTGGTGGAATTTAAGCAACAGACACGTTTAGAAGAGAAACGAAAAAAGGCTCTGGATCAGCACCTAAGTTTCATTGTGGATCAAACAGAGAAGTATTCAACATGGCTAGCTGAAAGTATGAACAAAACTGGTGCAGAGAGTGTCAATCCAAGCGTGCCTGCATCAGTCGATTCCTCAAGAATCTCATCTCCCATTAGAAATGCATCAGATGGTAAGTAAGACTCAAAAAACTGAAATAATTGCCTCTTTTTGTAACATTTAATTATGTAGTGTAAATCTGAAATTTCTTCGTGCAGCATATGAAGTTCACAGTCTTATTGACTTTTATGTAACATCACAACAGATAGATAAAATCTTAAAACAGAGATGTTTGAGTGCATCAAAACAAATATAGATAGACCGCGAGCAAAAAAGAGTTGTTCACATGCATCAGCAGAGCCATGTCCCTTCCACACCACCCGTGCATCACGTGATACACTTCCCTCCCTTCTCGTATTCCCTTGTATGAATGCGAGAGCGGGTGAATAGCTGACCAGAGCAGATGGCGCAGTGGAGGAGAGGCAACCCAAAGGACAGTGGAGGGGGAAAGCAGGAGAGCTTCTTCAAAAACTAATAAAGAATAAAAATGACTTGTGATATATGTATACAGATATACCCCTTTGTTCCTGCATAGAGAAAGGAACAATGCCTAATTTATAACCTTATCAGGCAAGTATTTTAATTGTGAGTAGCATAACATAGATAAAAATCACTTTTATTTGAATGTCACAATGTAGTGGATAATTGGACCGGTGACTATAACAGAGGCATGCATATATTGTATGCAAACTTGTAATTGTAACTCAAATGATTATATGAAGGTCTGAAACCTTCATTGCTCCATTTAGTTAGAATTTCCAAAATAAAAGCATTTATAGCAAGTGCAAATATTAAACGCATATGAAGGCAGGCCATACCAAAGACTCCAGTATATCATGTACTTGCTTCTCTTACTGGTGCTGTCAAATATGGGTACACACTTCTGCGCCCGAATTGAGAACATTATCTTCTTATTTATGTTCAGATAAATCCTTGAAAATGAAAGATCTCAATCTTATAATTAGACGAAATATACTTTTTGATCATGGCTGTACAAAAATCCCGTCTCTATGATACTTAAATTGCAAGCTATA
The DNA here is from genome assembly GCA_030765045.1 of Tenodera sinensis. Lineage (NCBI taxonomy): Eukaryota > Metazoa > Arthropoda > Insecta > Mantodea > Mantidae > Tenodera > Tenodera sinensis. The sequence goes on along the minus strand of CM060961.1, from coordinate 46,946,009 downwards.
TATTTTTTAATTTAACATAGTTATCATCACTTAAAAGTCATTCAACATAGATGAGCCTGAAAAAATGCCATGCACCTTTTTTTATCTTAACATGTTTATTGACATTCAACATAGATAAGTCTGAAAAAATATCACCGCTTCTTGCTTTTAAATACAAGGTGCATCCAGAAAATAAGTCCCAATGAGCAATAAAGGGAACAAGAACATATCTAAGTAAGAAATATTTATTGGAATGGTTACATAGGTTTACTGGCTACTTTTCGACATAGTCACCTATTGTTGAGGCATTTATTGTAACGGTACACCATCAATTGTATACCCAAGTCATAGCTGTCTGCCACCAATGCCCGCATTCTGTACCTCAGCATCATTGTGGAAATGTTTTCCTGCCAGAATAATTTGTGCAAAGGCGAGCGAGACATCTGGGGGAATTAAAAGAGAGTTCTGAAATTGTGAAGCACTGGTTCTGCACAATTGCTTGCTGCACACTTTCCAACACGTCTGGTGTCACCAGGAACAGTCGGCCACTATGGTCTTCGTCGTGAATATTGGTTTGTCCTTCAGTGAATTGCCTGCACCATTGTATTACCACGCATGACACAATTGGTGATGGGTCTCTGCTGGAGATTGCTTTTGAACATGCACAAATCTAATGTCTGAACCTTGCAGTCGGTAGGAGACAATATCAGAGCAGTCATTTTCTCCTAGCACAGGTGGTAGCCACTGATGTCTCAAGAGTGAAACTTTACTGGATTATTCCCACATATTTCCTCTCTGCACATTCCTATCAGACTGGTGATGCCATCTCTGGACACGATCAGGACTTACTTTGTGGACACACCTCATATATAGTCTACAATGAAAACAAACCATGCAGTTTGTAAAGGAATGAGATAATGTTCAGTTCGTTTTCAGAGTAGTGGGTATTATACTATTATTAAAGTGAGTGGGTATGTTTTACGTCATGTTTCAAGCTTAGCCTGAAATATTAACAAATTAAATTACTTATCTAATTTCCCCCTGTGTTTGTGATATGATTATGTGAACATATCCATTGAAGCTGGGACATGTGATTTTTCTATTAACAAAAATGAAGTGATTTACAGGATAGAAATATTACATTTAATGGATATGTGTAAGAAAAAAAGACCTCTTCAATCCAAAATTTAGGAAAGTTTAGTTTTCCAAAAGCCCAGGAATTGACTATAGAAGCTTTGGGTAAGTAGGATACACAGTCATATGAATTTGTAGTGAAGCAGCTTCATCCAAACTAAAAAGTGGTGTACCTGTATTTCAGTCTCCAGGAAAAATCCACAAAGTTTTAAAGCGAGTTAGTGGTTTGGGCGATTTTAAAAAGGCTTTTTTCTGGGTTAGCAATAGCAAGGTAGCATTTTAGTGCTTTAAGGATATTTAATGTGTTGTTTCTTTATGATAACATTAATCAGAACCATGATTGGCGTGTAAAACATGCACTGATGTACGGAGTTATCACTAGTGTATCCATATTATGTTTGGCAACAGGTGTGTAGCATGAGCATTGGCCAGCTTTCATATGCCATAAGTTTTGCACTAATGCTTAATTACCTCACTTCTGAACATAAAAGGAATTGCATTCACATACCTAAGTTTTTGTTATCTTATGTAAATTCTTTTTCCAGGTGAATTTCAACCTAATTTAATTTTTTTTCCAGATGAATTTCAACCTAATCAAAGTTCAACAGATGATGAAGAAACAATAGCAAAAGCAGAAGAAGATCCAGATGTCCTGGGTCATGTTGATGAAGTGGAAATGCTAAAGAGAGAATCTGAATTACCTTTAGAAGATTTACTTAAAGAGCTACCAGAGGAATACCTAGAAGGTAGAGCGTCTCCAGGATCCTCTCGCAGAGATTCTCAGAGTGGTGATGGAGATAAGGATTTTACATTAGGATCTGATAAAGGCTCAACAGATGATGAGGAAACTATACAGGAACAGGAAGCTTCTGAAGGGAAAGTGGACCACAAAAAAGAGCTAGAAGACTTACAGGCAAGTTTCCTAGCTACAACTTGCTTAGTCTGCCTTCATATTTGTTCTTGTCTTTTGCTGTATATAAATTGGTAATGTTGCCCTATATAGGCTTAGGGGACGTATAATGCAGGGTGCTGCCAACATGTGAGAATTGAAAGTAGCCAACAGTAGGAACACAATTTGCATGGCATGGAATTGTGTAGTTGGTCATGCATATAAGATGAATGGAGGTAACTTCCAGCAATGGGTGTACCAAGTAGCTTGATGCAAAGAAGGTGGGAAACTGTTTTCGTTCAAAATAGCAAGCTGGGGCAACTAGAAACTAATTTACTTGTGTATGCATTCCTTGAATGAATCCAAAAGATCCCCCAAATGTAACACTGAGCACAATAATAAAATTGTGGAATAAATGAAGATCTCTTTATATTGCAATGAAACTAATTATGAATCACATAACATTAAATAACTATGAAATCATAAGCTCTTGCAATTGTGCAATAAGTAGATAACTGCAAAGTAACAATGTATGAGGTGTTCAATAAGTCCTTAGCAAAAGATAGAAAAAGAGATTATTTTTGGTTGAAATTGTTTTGTCCTGTTAGCTCGATACACTTTTCCTAGTGTTACTCCTACTGTTTTAAGCCTTCCAAAAGGTAAGATTTTGGAAGGTCCTCAAAATATGCATCTGTTTTGGAGATGACCTCTTTGTTAGATGTGAATCGTTTTATCCCGAGCCACTTACTTTTTCATGTTTGGAAATAAAAAAAGTCACTGGGAGCCAAATCTGGTGGATACGCTGGATGTTATAATTTTAACCTTAAATCCACAATTTTCGCTATCAAAACTACAGAGTTGCAACCTTGCAATCTTTTTCTTTGCCAGATGAGGACGTTTTTTCTTGATTTTTCCGTTCAAGTGGTGCAGTAACAACACATAATACTCTCCGTTTATTATTCTTCCTTTCTGCAAGTAATCAATGTAGATGATCCCAAAAAAACCATCACTTTGTCTGCAGAATTCACCACCTTTGCCTTCTTCAGAGCCAGTTTGCCTTTAAAACCACGCTATACTTTTGTCCCTGGAGTGTAATAGTGCATCCAAGTTTCATTCACAGTTATATATCAATGCAGAAACTTGTCAGGATTGTGAGAGAAAAGTGCTAAACCAGCCTCCGAATCACACGATTGCATTTATTATCCATTGAGAGCAAATGTAGCACCCTTCTTGCTGAGACCTTTCTCAGACCTAATTTTAGGTGCAAAATTGAGAACAGTGTACTTGTGATATGCCTGTGGCTTCTACTATTTTGTGAAATTTGATGTGTTGATCACTCAAAACTATATCCTGGATTTTGTCATTTCGGAGGAAGTCACTTCTACTGGTCGTCCAGAATGTTTATTTTTGGATGTATGGCCAAGTTTAAATTCATTTATCCAATTGTAAATTGTTACAAATACAGGAGCAGATGTGCTCCTTCATCCAACTCCACTTTTATCTCTTTTGGTGTTAAGTTTTTTAAATATGTTTAATCACCACACAAAACCTATTTTTTTCCATCCTTCTCAATAAGCACAAGTTTATTAAGGAAATTGAAGCTATTAACAGTGAAGCAACAAGATTCTAAAGTAAGAACAAATTAGAAACTAAAACCTTCACTTTTCTTAGTAATATTGCAAGTTCTTGGTGCAAAGCTGAGTAAAGTTTCGAGTTGACTCTAACTCATTCTCAAAACTATACAAACAAATTCGTTACCAAAGCTACAAATGTTCATTTTAATCACTAATCTCTGAAAACAAAAAACATACATATTGATGCTCATTTTAATTCCCAATCTCTGAAAACAAAAATCTATAAATACAATCTATAGAAGGTGTTTCAAAATTCATAACACGGTTCCTGTTTTTTAAAATAAATATTTTTTCCCAAACCATTAAATCTATAGGTCCACTTAATTGTTTTAATAATTTAACTTCTGGATTAATTTCATGATTAAATGACCAAAAATGATCTGCCACAGCTGATTTCTCAGTTTGTTTATATTTAATATTTCTAAAATGCTCTTTTATTCTGGTTTCTAAATGACGTTTAGTTTTACCAATATAAACTTTATCACAATCCAAACAGCTAAATTGATAAATGCCAGATTTTTTTATAATTTGGTATTTTATCTTTTTTAGAAAACTTAAGTAAATTTTGTATATTAAATTTATTTTGAGGGACCAAATTTATTCCATATTCTTTAAAAATCTTTGTAAATTTTTTATTGGCCCATGGATGGTAAGTAAACTTTTTAAAAATACAATTATCTTTTATTTTTTTGAGGGTAGAAACTTCTTTAACAGCTTAAGAGTTAGAACTGGAACTTAAAAATTCAATGTCACAACTGGGAATTTTTAAGTTCCAGTTCTACCTCTTAAACTTTGCCCACACACGGCTTGTGTGTTTAAAAACACCAACAGTAAGTTTGTTGGCATAAATTCTTTAACAGCTTTTTGATACTTAAATATTTCTATCTTTTTATTGTATAAAATCTGTATTAAAACCATTATACCGCTCGCAAAAGTTAAAGGCATGTGAATGCTGGCCAATGCACAAGCAGAGCGCTGTTGCCAAGCGTAGTGCATGTACCAGCAGAGGGAATGTACAAAGAGTGTGCGAGATGCATGTACCACATTCGGCAGCAGTGGTAGGAGGGGCAAGCGTAGGATTCGCTGGAGTCCGCAGTACGCCCTGCCTCCAAATATGGCTTTAAGTTTTGCGAAGATTATAATTACTGCAGTGTTAATGTGTTTATATTCTGTGTCAAATTCTTCTTTATTAAGGGGTATATTAACCTATAAATTAAACTATTGAAAACAGCAAATTTATGTGCAAAAGGATTAAAACTTTTATTTTTTGTGTAATTATCAGTGTGAGTAGATTTTCTATAAATACCAAAATTGAATTTATTATGTTGATTCAATCACCTATGGCAACGAAACCACTTGATGGATATAGTTGAAACTTTAACTGCCATCTATTAGGAGACGATGGTTACTAAATGCAAACTTTTTTCGATGATATGAGTATAATTTCCTGGCTTTTCTATGGATTCATTGGATGCAACTTGTATTTCATAATGTACGTTAATGAAACAAAAATGAAATTTCATATGAGTTATATTGGCAGGTGTTGGACAAACAGACATTAGATTTTACTGGAAATAATTGTCCCAAATTACTGGTTATTACATTATTTTAAATTCATATTTACATAAATAATTAAGAGCTCAAGGGAATGAGGAAAGAGAAAATCTCCACTTTGTAACACTTTCAAATGTGCTTATTTCTCCTTTATTTACATTGTCTTGGTAATTATGTTTCTTTGCTAACATTACTCCTCCATTTAGTTTGCACTTCTATTCCATTGTCTCAGTTTTAGATTGCATTTCCGTTCTATTATCTGTGTTCCTCTCTGATTGGTAATTGCTAACCTGTCTGCTTCGGGGAAGTAGTGTATTTATTTGTTCGTTTCAAGTTGGCATGGTTTAGCAAGATTGTGTATCAATAAGCTCTTATATGGTAATATAACCATTAGATTTTAATTATTAAATACTTGCAAAAAATATGAAAAATTGCAGTTCATTTTGTACTAAGCAGCATTTCTTCTTTTTTGTTTTTACTACACCTTTATTCTTAGTCACATATTTGTTAAAATAAAAAAAAGAACATGAAGGTAAACTTTCTATAATTTAAATGTATAATATGGATTCAAAATGTGCATTTATTCTGTAATTTATTAGTTTTATAATATACTAACAAGGTGTGATGGCTATTTAACAATGGAAAATGCAGCTGGATCTTTCAAGAACAAAATACTTCGTTAAACTTATAATTACAATTAATTATTGTGAACTTTGTGGCAGAGATGTGCACCAATTAATTACGTTAGTTTCTGAGTTGATTTTGTGATACTAAATCACTATGTTCAGAAATGGATAACATGTTTCTGGAACTACTTGCTCCTATCATCAGTTCCTGGTCAACTGCCGGCATCATTCCTCATGGTGGTTGGCACATTCTGCAGTTGGTTGAAGCTCTCCAACACCAGGGCAGGGCAAACCTCTGCAGTAGCTTTTTGTTAAGGGCAGTGAGGCGATGGTACTCTTTATTTTCAGGGCATCAATGGGTTAGCAGATAGATGACAATGATTATTATTTATTTTATTTATGCCTACAAACTTACTGTTGGTGTTTGTACACATACAAGCCGTGTGTGGGCAATGTTTGAGAGGTAGAATTGGAACTGCAAACTTCAGTGCCACAGCTTAATGGTTAGAGCACCCACCTGGTTAGCAGGGGATCTGTGGTCCAAATCCCAGCTGTGGCATTGAATTTTTCAGTTCCAATTCTACCTCTCAAATGATAAGTATTGTCAATTAATATTTAGATTTCTGCCGAAATTATCTTTATTGTTATGAAGTAGCAACATTACAATAAATAACCTTACTTTTCACAAATTCAACTGTAGTGAGTCACCAAAGCTACTCAGTTCAATATCTTCATGGTTCTTGGATATGCTAAATTCCAGACAGTAAAATTCCATAAATATTACTTCATGGTTTAGATATAATCACATGTAGCAAATAATATTGCGTGATCCTTTGTTGAATATCTCGACAATGCAATCCACTATTGCTGGTTCGTAGTTTGTTATACTTTATCGCTCAAATATACGTCTTGTCTTATATGATATATTGCCTATAGGGTATCTTATTTACTTGTCGTATATACGTAAGTACCTTCTGTTTCATTATATATCAATTTTAACATATCAAACGTAAGAGTTTACAATCAACGTTGGCCATGTTTTCGTCCTTCAAATAGTTTTGGAATCAAGGTTACAAAATATAACCTCGATATTCACATTATACAGGAAATTTTCTTTATTCATCCTTTTAGAACATATACATGTTGTTGGATATATCAGGTTACATAAAATGCCAAAGTAACTGTCTTAATGGTAAAAAATCTTCAAAATCACAATTGCAGATATTCATCTATGTCATAAAAAGCCCTCTCAATTAAGTAATTTTTAAGCATTTATTAAACTTGGAACCAGTTGATTGTTTAATTGTGGTTTGCAGCTTATTGTATAAAGTTTTCCTAATTACAAATGGATTTTTATCAAAGAATTTCTTACTCTTCACTTCCCTATACATATTCTCTTTAGTTCTTGTGTCATATTTATGTATACTGCTGTTACTCCTTATATTTGTAGTTCTCCTAACTAGTAAAATAACTCTAAAAATATATAATGCAACCAGTGTAAGAATTCTTTCTTTTGTAAAAATTTCTCTACATGAGTCCCTTGATTTTAGTGAACAAACAATCCTTACACACCTCTTCTGTAATACCAATAATCGTTTTAAATTCTCTTTAGACGTTGTACCCCATAATTCAATACCATAATTCAAATGAGAATGAATTATTCCATAATAAAGCAATCTTAAATTAGGTTTATCCAAATAGTATGCCATGTAATTTAATAGATAGATACCCTTACTCATTTTCTTGCATACATAATTTACATGTTTTGTCCATGATAAGTGTTTGTCAATGTGCAATCCTAGAAATAAGTGATCATCTGTTGTATCTATTTCTTCATTTCCAATTTTAATTTTCATATTGTTGTACATGCAATTACTAATTTTAAAATGTATTGTGCTTGTCTTGTTCAAATTATTAACTAGGTTGTTATTAACAAAAAATTTAAGTATTACATCTGTACCTGAGTGTATATTATTAGTTAAGTTGTCTTGATTTTATGCCCAACAAATTATAGATGTGTCATTAGCATATGATACAGTTTTCACATTATTAATCACAGGTAAATTGTTAGTGTACAATGTAAATAGTAAAGGCCCAAGCACAGATCCCTGTGGGACTCCATATTTAACGGTTGCTAATGAGGATTCATATTTTGTTTCTATGTGGTTTAGTTTACATATTATTTCTGTACTTTGTACCCGGCCTTGTAAGTATGTATTAATTAAAAAAATAAGAACAAATTAGAAACTAAAAACTTCACTTATCTTAGTATGTTGATATCCTTTTTCTATTTTACTGACCCAGGGGTTTCAAGCTATATCCAGCTCATTCTCAAAGTCATATAAACAAAATCGTTGCCAAGCTACAATCTTTTATTTTTGTGAAAAACAATTATTCATATTCAATTTTTTATTTACCAATCTCTGAAAACAAAAATTTAAAAATACAATCCATAGAGGGCAATTCAAAGTTCATGACATGGTTCCTGTTTTTTAAAATAAAAATTTTTTCCCAAACCATTAAATCTATCGGATTACTTAACTGTTTTAATAATTTAACCTCTGAATTAATTTCATGATTAAATGACCAAAAATGATCTGCCACAGCTGATTTATCAGTTTGTTTATATTTAATATTTCTAAAATGTTCTTTTATTCTGGTTTCTAGATGACGTTTAGTTTTACCAATATAAACTTTATCACAATCTAAACAGCTAAATTGATAAATGCCAGATTTTTTATAATTTGGTATTTTATCTTTTTTTGAAAAATTAAGTAAATTTTGTATATTAAATTTATTTTGAGGGACCAAATTTATTCCATATTCTTTAAAAATCCTTGTAAATTTTTTATTAGCCCATGGATGGTAAGTAAACTTTTTAAAAATATAATTATCTTTTATTTTTTTAAGGGTTGAAACTTCTTTGACAGCTTTTTGATATTTAAATTCCCCTATCCTTTTATGTATAAAATCTGTATTAAAACCATTAATTACTGCAGTGTTAATAATATGTTTATATTCTATGTCAAATTCATCTTTATTAAGGGGTATATTTATTAATCTATAAATTAAACTATTAAAAACAGCAAATTTATGTGCAAAAGGATTAAAACTTTTATATTTTATTTAATTATCAGTGTGAGTAGATTTTCTGTAAATATCAAATTTCAATTTATTTTTATGTCTTTTAATTTTTAAGTCCAAAAATGAAAGGAATCCATTATTCTCAGTTTCCAAAGTGAATTGTATAGCTTTATCTTGTAAATTTAAAAGTTTTAAAGCATCATTTATCTGTTTATTAGGGACAACAGCAAAAATATCATCCACATATCTATGCCATATTTTAAAAATTAAAGGGAATGATTTTGTAATTTGAGTTTCAAAAAAACTCATGAAAAGATTAGCAAGAAATGGCGAAAGTGGACTACCCATTGCCAAGCCAGAAGTTTGTTGAAAAAAATTACCATTAAAACTAAAGAAATTTTGATCTAAACAAAGATTTGTAAGTTTTACAAAATCATCTAAGTCTTTATCTAATTCTAAAGAATTTAACCATTTTTTTAAAAAAATCAAAAGCTTTTTTCTAGGAATGCTAGGAAATAAAGAAACTACATCAAAAGAAACTAATTTATCATTTTCAGATAATTTTAGGTTATTAATCTTTTTTACTAGTTCAAAAGAATTTTTAATACTTAAACTCTCAAATGTTTCAAAATTACTAAATTTTTTGGTTAACCATTTAGCTAAATTATATGTAGGTGAATTAATTGAATTTATTGATAATTACATAAAATATAAAAGTTTTAATCCTTTTGCACATAAATTTGCTGTTTTTAATAGTTTAATTTATAGATTAATAAGTATACCCCTTAATAAAGATGAATTTGACATAGAATATAAACATATTATTAACACTGCAGTAATTAATGGTTTTAATACAGATTTTATACATAAAAGGATAGGGGAATTTAAATATCAAAAAGCTGTCAAAGAAGTTTCAACCCTTAAAAAAATAAAAGATAATTATATTTTTAAAAAGTTTACTTACCATCCATGGGCTAATAAAAAATTTACAAGGATTTTTAAAGAATATGGAATAAATTTGGTCCCTCAAAATAAATTTAATATACAAAATTTACTTAATTTTTCAAAAAAAGATAAAATACCAAATTATAAAAAATCTGGCATTTATCAATTTAGCTGTTTAGATTGTGATAAAGTTTATATTGGTAAAACTAAACGTCATCTAGAAACCAGAATAAAAGAACATTTTAGAAATATTAAATATAAACAAACTGATAAATCAGCTGTGGCAGATCATTTTTGGTCATTTAATCATGAAATTAATTCAGAGGTTAAATTATTAAAACAGTTAAGGAATCCGATAGATTTAATGGTTTGGGAAAAAATTTTTATTTTAAAAAACAGGAACCATGTCATGAACTTTGAATTGCGCTCTATGGATTGTATTTTTAAATTTTTGTTTTCAGAGATTGGTAAATAAAAAATTGAATATGAATAATTGTTTTTCACAAAAATAAAAGATTGTAGCTTGGCAACGATTTTGTTTATATGACTTTGAGAATGAGCTGGATATAGCTTGAAACCCCTGGGTCAGTAAAATAGAAAAAGGATATCAACATACTAAGATAAGTGAAGTTTTTAGTTTCTAATTTGTTCTTATTTTAGAATCTTGTTGCTTCACTGTTAATAGCTTCAATTTTTACTTAATGTATTAATTAATTTACCTGCAGTCCCCCTTATACCATAATGTTCCAATTTTTGTAATAAGACTTGGTGATCAACACTATCGAAGGCCTTTGATAAATCAAGAAAAATCCCCATTACTTGACTGTCATTTTCCATTTTGTTAATTAGTTCATCTGTAAATTCTACTGCAGCAGTAACTGTAGAATAACCTTTTCGAAAACCATGCTGGGAATTAGATAAAATGTTGTGTTTATCCAAAAAAACTTAAGATCCTCTTTAAAATAACCTTTTCCAGTAGTTTAGCAAAAGTAGATGTTAAAGTAATTGGTCTATAATTACTCACATTAGTAACATCACCCTTTTTGTGTAACGGTTTAACAACCCCCTTTTTTAAACAGTTCGAAAAAATTCCTTCCACTATAGAGGATTTATTAGATGTACTAAGATATTAACTAATTCTTCCTTGCATTGTTTCAGGATTTTTTATGAAACTTCATCCCATCCACTTGAGTTTTTAGATTTCAATTGAGTAATAATTTTGATTAATTCTTATTTATTTATGCCAACAAACTTACTGTTGGTGTTTTTAAACACACAAGCCGTGTGTGGGCAAAGTTTGAGAGGTAGAACTGGAACTTTTAAGTTCCAGTTCTACCTCTCAAACTTGATTAATTATGTTTCAGTAACAGGATTTATGAACACTGTGCTACCAATATGCTTTATTCCCTCATTAATATCCATTTTAACCGTTTTACTCGTATTTCCCTTAGGCACCGCTACATTTATAAAGTATTCATTAAATATATTACTAATGCTTACTGGATTATCAAACCTTTTGTTCTGATGTTGAATTACAATGTTCTCTGAATTTTTACAGTTTTTCTTCCTAGCATTTACTACATCCCATATAGCCTTACTTGTATTTTTTGCAGTAGTTACCTTATATTTAATACTTTCCGACCTTAAATTTTTGAGAGCAGCTTCATACTCTTTCTTGTAATTTTATATCTATCATAATACAATCGATTACCATACTGCTTATAAAATATATACATGTTCTTCATTGATTCCCTAATCTTAATTACACTGGGTGGGATAATTAATTTATTACTTTGTTTTTTGCATTTATTCATAACCCGTTTTGGACACAAAGTATCAAAGTGTTTATTAAATATGAGAGAAAACTCCTCCCATTTTTCATTTACACAGTCAGTATCATGTACTTTATCCCATGATTCATGTTGGAGCAACTTTTTGAACCCATTTATATTATATGAATTAATTTTCCTTGTTCTTGCCTTTACAATTTTATCACTTCTAACATTAATTTTTTGAATTTTCATTATCTGTGCCTTATGATCAGAAACACAACTGTCAAATACTTCTACTTTTACTCTTTTACTATCAATATTTGTGGCAATTTGATCTATAGCGGTAGCTGATGTTGAGGTAACCCTAGTCGGTATTTTAATATGCATTTTAATATTAAACATATTTAATAAATCTGTAAGTTTTGTACACACGTTATTTCCATTGATAGAGTTTATATTTATATCACCTATTATTACAATTTTGTTACTATATACTGAGTATTTCGTCAACACTGTTTCTAATCCATTGAAAAAATTTGAAATTTCATCTCTTGGCGACCTGTATACTCCAAAAAGTAATGTTACCCTCTTCAGTATTAATTTTAACCCCAGAAATTTCAAAATCCTTTTCTATGCAGTATTTATTTAAGTTATTATATTATTTGCACAATTTCTTTGTAGTTTTCATGAGCATATATTGCTACACCCCCACCTTTAAATTTACATCTACTAAAACTATTTTGTTAAACAAAATTATCTAATTTATAATGCTCAATTTGGTTTTCCTTTAGACCATGTTGTGTAATAACAAATATGGGGTCTACTTGATTTATAAGTGTATTAAATTGCTCAATTTTGTTTGCTAAATACTGCACATTTTGATGCAACACGCTGAAGTAATTGTTTTCATTATTTTGTGTTACAGTTACCATATAATTTTTGTCTGAATCTTCTACTTTATAATCCCCCACCTTAAAATCTTTTAAACAATCAGCCTGGCTTCTTTTAGCAAATTCTAGTTTTTTGATACATTTTGTTCACAACTGGCAATAACATCACAGAGTAGTTTACCAAACTTCAGTTCAAGTGGAGACCATCCCTTGCAAGATCTTCATTCGTTATCCAGCAGTTACCATCTAGCATCACACAGTTCCGAACTGAGCACATCCAGTCTAAACATCGCCCATAATTACGTCAGGATTTATCCCCCTGCGTAGATCATTTGTCCCAACATGAATTGCCACTATATCTGATTTCACCTCACTTACTTTGAGCATCTCCGTTTTATGTTTCAGTTCTTCGGTGCCTATTCCCGGGAAGCACTGCACTTCATGCCCCATTTTCCTACACTCATTGCCGGCATATTTTACCATTGAGTCTCCTAACACTATAACCCCTGATTTTTCCATGTTTGCGTTTTCCTTAGATTGTGTTTTCAGATTTCCATTTTCATTCTCAGTAGCCGATAACGCTTGAAATTTGTTAAAAACGGGTACCTTTGCATTTTGGTCTAACTCCGCCATGCTTTTGCTTTTGTTCCCTCTGTTTTTGGCAACTGTTACAAAAGATCCTTCTTCTTTTAAGTTTTGAATTTTACTTTTAAGTAGCTCGTTTTCACTCTTCAAGCACTTGATTACTTTCTTGGCTTTCTGTAAATCCTGATTTAGCATTGCTACAATTATCTGTAATGACGCTATTGTTTCGGCTTCGCGCGTTCCTGAATTTGTTGCCAGCCTTCCTTGGTCCAGTTTCTTCTTAATTTCCGTCACATGTATTCCCCCAAAATCATTGCCTTCATTTTCACTCAAAACACTATTCCCGAGTATGCTTCTCACACCATCTTCACTCTTGAAATCCATTATTTTACTGTTTATATCACTTTTTTCTTGCGACCTGCTACGTGTTACGATTCCACATGCCGCCATCTTGTAACCCTCCTATTTATATTTACACATATTAGGTGGATACAACTTGACATGTGATATACTAACGTTAATTTTCTCATAGTTTCTTTGGATATACAATTCCTGCCACACCACCATCAGAAATGATGTTGGAAGTTGACAGGAATTGATGATTGGAGTAGGTAGCTCCAGAAACATATCTATTCCTAAATATGTTAAGTGATTTAATTTCACAAAATCAACTCCGTAATTAACTTAAATGATTGCTTAAAGTTTGAGAACATTTAGTTTCATTAGCAAAGGCAGGAATAAATAGTTGGAAGAATGGAAAAGAGCTGAGGAAGTGTGTATTTGGTAGAAAAATTTAAGTAATTTTAAATTATGCATTCAGGAAACATTGGCTTCACCTTTCAGAACATGTTACACAGCAGTGGATGTATAAAAATAGCCAGCTTACATGTTTATGTGATTTACATAATTTTAAAATAGTATACGAGGTTTTCACCGCAAAATATTTGCTGGAATTATCTTCCAATATTCTGGAGTGTTAGTATTAGTTGTTGGACTACCTTGTGAAAGTTGTCACTTAATTCTTTTAGGCTGACAATGAAATGAGTATTGAAGACCTGTTGGCAAAGTATGGCTGTGAAGGTTCAAAACCTCAAAGTCCTGAGGGAAAGGAATCATCTGAGGCAGAGGAAGAAGAAGAAGAAGAAGAAGAAGATGAGGAAGAAGAGGATGAAGAAGAAGAAGGTAAACAAAGTTTTTATGAATTGGTTGGAGAATTCCATGTCATTCTAGCTGGTTATCACAGTAGCTTAATGGTTAGAGCACCCACCTTGTAAGTGGAAGGTCTGTGGTTTAAATCCCAGCTGTGGCATTGAATTTTTCAGTTCCTATTCCACCTCTCGATTGAAGTTTTGTTATTATGATTATGTTCATTTACCATGCACTCTCAAGTTTATTCTTTTTTGTTTTTAAGTTTCAGATGAGGAAGAAAGTGAAAGCTTTAGTGATGGCGAAAGCAGCAGCGTTCATAGCGATGATGTAGGTCTCCGGTCATTGCTTACTGATGATAGTGGCATGGAGAAAAAGGTATGTTGAATTTACTTTTTTTGAATTCATTTAAGTGAGTGGAAATTAGTTACACTAATGCTGCTTATTTTAACATATATTGACATGTTTCTGGAAATAGTTCGTTTCCGTTACATTTTTATACTCTTTGTGCAACAATGCAGAGGCTGGTTGCAAAACTTTTTGAATGCCCCCTCGTCTCTCATTGAATTATTGTAGCACTGTTTATGTTAAGAAAATAAAAGGCAATTCCTAACTTTCATAAGTTTTCCATACATTGTGGGAGCAAGTGACGGGCATACATATTCCTATATTGTAACCATTTGGTGAAAATGGTAAACTTTTCAAAAATCAGACTGGGTATTTCTCCAACATATGTGTTCTACGATGCAAATATAGCTGCTCTTCAATATGTTGTCTATCTCTAAAGGCATTAAGCTTGTTGTTTGACTTTCCAGACATTTCTCTTCCAGCATCTTTATGTCATGCTTTTTGTATTGTGTTTTCTGTAAATGGATTTTCATTATCTCTACCAACAATATTTCTCTGTTTGGCTTTCATTTTTCTCCCTTTTCCTATTGCACCTAACCTTATCCAAGATAGCTTCAAGTAAGTTTACATATAAAGTAATGGTGTGGAAGTAATAAGTCCTTACTTCTGTAGTAATAACTAAAACAGTAAATTATAGTGGACCTCTCCTATGTTACTTCCAGGGTAAATTACTGCCATAGTAACCTACTTCTGTAGTGTAGATTTTTTTAGTAAACATTAACTCTAAAGTAATTCACTCCAACATAATCTGCACTATCCTTAGAAAAGTGATAAGACTAAGACCAACTGGAAACATGCTTATACCAAAGCGGATGTTCTATACCTATATCAGAAAAAGGTAAATTGATATTTCCTTTTTGACATTCTCAGAATAGCTGTTTATAGAATGAACCCTAACAAACTATTGTATAATGTATTGAAACTACAAATTAGAGGGCAAGATAAAATCTCTTGATGTGGGAAGAGGCCTTAATTTCCTAAATTCAAAAGAAGAATGCTTACGCTTGCTCAAGCTCTTCAATACAATTAAAAATCTGATATGACTTTCTCTACTGTTGTGCTATTCTTACAAACTCTTATTCCTCTGTCTATTTCAGGTTAGTTGCAATAAACATTTCCAGAAATTATCTTACTGCGTATCTCCTTGTGGGTGAAAGGGGAATATGGGAATACAGTAGGCTTTGAGCGATAGTGAAATCTTTTAAAGCCTATGAAGGCTTTGAAATTCCATTCCCTTTGCACGGTGAACAGCTAACATATTGCAAAACTTACACAAATAACGAGGAACATCTCCAAAATGGTTCCCTCCACAAAAAAATTCATTTGGACATAAATTGTGTGTTTTAACAAGATGTACATTTTTTGTATAATATGATTTGGTTATGCAAAAGCCATAGAGTAAACAGGACTACGTAGGCTATAGCCAGAAAATTCAAATATGTACAGGGCTATTCAAAAAGAAAGAACAGATTTCAAACATTGATTTCTTCCAAACTACAAAAGATAGAAACATGACTCCAATGCTCATGGAGAGGGGAAAGTTTACAATTTTATATTATGTATTCAATATGAGCACCTGTTTTGACAAATGTCAAAACGGTGGCTCATTTCTTGCCACACACAAATCAGCTGGTCTCCAGTTATCAAATTCACAGCTTCAACAATTTGATGTCGTAGATCCTCAAGAAAGTCAGGCATAGGAGGGATATGTTGTTAGCTAATGCTGGATTTCTGACAATGAAGTCATTAATCCTCTTGCTCTCCAATATTTTTCACTGATGATATTGAAGAGAGCAATAGCAGTAATAGTAACCGCATTTTAGAGAGCACCATATTATATAAACACAGTCTTTTACATAACCCCATAGATAAAAATCACACAGAGTATTTTGAAACATTGTTGTTTGTTGTTATTTATCTGTAGTGAAATGGCGGCGACACCATTCATTGTTATCCTTATCATAACAATGATCAAATCACAAGAGAAATTGAGCCAATGTGGCTGTGATTGAAACTTCTATTCCCCGCTATTTCAATTGTAAACCTTTCTCTGTCCATGAACGTTGGAATCATATTTCTGTCTTTTGTAGTTTGGAAGAAATAAATGTTTGAAATCTGTTCTTTCTTTTTGAATAGCCCTTTATTTAATTTGCCAAAAAATATCTTAAACATACAGCATTTTAATCAAAATTGTTTGAGCAATTTTCAAAAAAATAATAAATTTTTATGTAAAGTGTAGTTTAGGGTAGAGGAGTTTTCTTCATAATCTTAGCATTCCACCCTTGAAAGGTATTAAACTTAAATATCAACTTTGGTTTTTAACTGACTTTGTTTTTGAGTTTGCTGTTCACAGACTGGCACGCAGATGCACACGCACACACACAGACATATACACACAGACGCACACACACAAATACACAAACACAGATATACACACACAAATACACAGACATACATATACACCCACACTCACCACCACATCCACCCACAGACCTCCATATCCCCACATGCACACCAAACATCCACACACCCACACACAGGTACCTTTTGGGTGGAATGCAATACTGCTACTACTTACTATACACAGTAGAGAAAGTAAAAATTTGGAAAATACGTGATAGCACTGTTGTTGCAAATTTCGAAGTAGATTTCCAAAACACTCACAAATGGCAATGCCAGCCAAAGATATTACTGAAAGAAATTGTGAAAAAGTATATGAAGCCCAGAACTGCAGAGTTATAAAATTTGAAAGAATTATATTATGTCAAGCTGTATTTGGCCATGTGTTAGATATCCAGAACTAGCTTGGACTTGAATTGTTAATTAATATTGGGAAAATACAATTCAACCTTTACTTTTCAGGCTGAAGACAATGAAAGTGCAGGAAAAGAAATAACTGATGTGGCAGCACTTGCTGAAAGTATACAACCAAAGGGCAACACATTGTCTTCTACAAGTGTGAGTATTAGCTGGTGTTTAGGACTTCTCGTGTAGGCTACTGTATACAAAAATATACCAAGATATTTTTCAGGTATAAGTTCTAAATTTCATGTTAAAATGTATTAATTTATTTTGGTTTTAAGATCATATACCTGCTGCTGTGTGCGATTTGGTAATACAAGTAACAAAAGCCTTCCCACACATATTCAAGATTTGGTTGTGATATGTGGATGACATGTTTGCCATCATTCCAAACAAGTTGGTGGAAGGTGCCCTAAAACTACTTAAGTTACAGAATCCAGCCATAAAGTTCACCCTTGAAATTGAGAAAGAAAGTTGGCTACTGTTCCTGGACCTGAAACTAATGAGGCACAACAACAAAATAGAATTTGGCATTTACAGAAAACCAAGAAAATAATCTTAACCCAAAGCCACAACAATTTGCCATATTCCACAGTTTAATACATAAATTAATAATAAACACACCACTGACAGATGAAGAATTTAAAAGGACCATCAACACATCAAGATAATAGCAGAAAATGAGGTTTAAAAATGAATTTAGTTGGAAGACTTTTAAAAAATACTGATGTATTGCACTCACACTACTTTCTCTACTCTTGTACTAACCATTCTTACTAACTCTTATTCCTATGCAGGTTGGAAGTGAAATAATCTGTCAGACTGAAGGAGGTGAGAGGGTGGATGTAAACTAACAAAAAATTCCAATAATTTTTTTAATTCAATGTATCATTAATTAGATAATCACGTTTGAAGATGAGTGTGTGGCAACGTGGTGCAACCTTTTGATTGGGTACCCAGCTTCTATAAGCAGATCAATGAACAATTCTAATGCTCTATAAAAGCTATTTAAGTAATGTTAGCCATGTATTGAATTCAGATGTTTTATCGTGGTGTGCCAGACACCAGAAAATTATGTGAAAAAGTAAGGTTATGGCTGATTGTCCCGTATGAAAACATTACCTCAAATCTTACATTTCCGCATAATTGCAAATATTTTATTTGGTACGTTTAAAGGTTTGAATATCTGACCTATTCCATTTGAGGGATTTATGCCATGATGAGATAATGGCCTCATTTGGAATTGGATTCTTCTTTTAAATGCAGCGTAAAATTGTTTGCTAACTTCCGACAGTAATTGCAGTATTACATCCATTAGGGAATCAAATATGATAGAAACATTAAAAAATATACTTTAAATATGCTCTAATCAGCCAGAAATGCATAAATTCAATTGAAATTAAACGAATATATGCTAAGCCCATGTCGACTTACTGCACATGCACACTGAGGAAAAACAATTTGCCTTATTCACTTTGTTTACCGAATGGTATGTACCTAACATGATGTTGATGTTCACAGTAAGATAGTTTTTATTTTAATTACAACACTGTTTTCAAACTTCTATCAAAGGAAGATAGTTTTTATTTATTTATGCCGTTGGTTTTTAAACACACAAGCTGTGTGTGGGCAGTGTTTGAGAGGTGGAACTGGAACTTAAAAATTCAATGCCACAGCTGGGATCTGAACCACACACCTTCCGCTTACCAATTTTTAAGTAAGGTAGTTTGTTTGTAACACTTAAACATGTGGTGAACACACAGTTTTCATATCGTTGGTAAGACGTATGTATGAAGCATTCGTGCTGAGGCTGGCAGCTAATGGCTGGAAGTTAGGTTATACCTATATTGGATAGTTATGTTCCCAATGTGCATTGAATATTCCAAAGGTCATTCATTCTTGCGTGAAACACCTCTATGCCGTATTGAATTTAAGAATGTGATATTAGCAATTGCTAAAGTTTTAGGAAAGCATAATTTACCTTAACCAACTTATAGAGGTGGACCAAAGAAAATTTAATGACTGTTAATACAACAAAATCAAACTACCAAATCTTTTCACTAAGAAAAAAACCACTAAAAATAAAACTAAATTTTGAGGGTCAACAATTACCAGAAACAAAGGAAGCAAAGTATTAAGGAGTTACATTTGATACCAAACTTACATGGACCAAACAAATAGAAAATGTAATACAAAGAGCAGAGAGGCGCCTTTCACTGTTAAAACGTCTAACAGGAATGAAGTGGGGATGTTCCAGAGCAACGCTTAACACAACATACAATGTATATATCAAACCATTATTTACTTACTGCAGCGAAGTTCTTGTAACAGCAAACACAAAAAAAATTCAAATCTTTCAAAACCAAAGTCTGAGATTAATTACAGGTGCTATCAAAACCACACCAATAGCAGCTATGGAAATACTAACCAACCAATACCCCATTGAATATGAAATAGAAAAAGCGGCTCTTATTCAACACGAAAAGTTGATCAGACTCCCATTCAATACATGGCACAAGAGAAATTTTACACATACACTAAAGACTCAGGAGAGCTTTCTTTCCAAAATTCAAGACATCAAGAAGGATGTACACCTTCCTAATTCAAAGGAAAACTTCATATCTAAAGTCAATCCAACACATACATTAGACATCACATATTATTTACACCTGACAGAAGAAGTTAAAAAAGTGATACTCCAACTAGTGTTCTAAAATTATTGGCATTAGAGACAATCCATACTAGATTTCCAGAACATGAGTGGCTCCATATTTATACTGATGGATCATTGATATCAAACCAGATGGAGCAGGTGCTGGAGTCACATGTCACCTCTTTTCCTATTACAAATCTTTAAGTTGTGGAACTACTAACTTTGATGGAGAAATTGAAGCAATTCGAATGGCCCTACAAAATCTTTTGTACAGAATTTCACATTTTCAGCAAGCAGTTATTCTCTCAGATTCCAGGGCAGCAATTATAGCAATTACTTCCAAGTTGTCACCAAAAAACCAAACTATTATAGAATGTTGGAAGATGCTTAGCCATCTAACAGCACTTCAAAAACACCTAGTCTTCCAATGGATACCGGCTCACTGTGGACTGAGTGGTAATGAGAAAGCTGATTTTCTTGCAAAAAAGGGTACCAGCGGTGTACAAAAATCTATAGTTAATCTACCATTTTATGCAGCTAAAAGATTAGTCAACTCTGAATTCAAAAAAGTTATTGCAAAATATTGCTATGAAAAATCAAAGAATAAAAGATGGGAACTACCAAACATTCAAACAGTGATTCCTGAGTATCCTCGAAAAACAGCAGTTGCAACCTTCAGGTTGATTACAAACATTTAAACAATTGGGATATAATCTTCACCACTCTGTCCTCTATGTGATCTGCAAGAGGAAATGGATCGAGACTACCTTCAAATATGCCCGGCCACTTCTAGTGCCCCATCCATCAGTGAAAAATATTGGAGAGCAAGAGGATTAATGACTTCATTGTCAGAAATCCAGCATTAGCTAACAACATAATGTAAATTTACACTCCACTGCAACATATTTAAACAAAATGTATGTGCAATTGTTTACACGTGTGGGTTGGTAAGTGTGCAATTTTCTTTAATTTTTGATGTACCTGATTTAAAATGTGCTTTATGCAAGCACATACCTACATCCAAAAAAAGGAGTTTGTAATACATGATGCACAAGTTTTTAGAAGCACTTTTGCTTCCAACAATTAGTCCAATAAGTTTTAACAAGAGTCTTATCAGCGCCAAAGAACTTGAGTTAGTGAAATTTGCAACACAAAATTTCTTACAAGATTTGTGTGCTTGAGTATGTGCGAAAGATATCAAAATATTTTTAAGAAATGTAGGGAAATAAATCTGACACTGGTGTTTGTGCCACAGTTGTGAACTAACCATTATTTACATGGTAGCTTTAGAAACAAAAAAATGGCCATACTTCTAATTACTAACATTTATTAGCAGTAACAAGTATGCATTAACATTGGGATTAATTTGAAATAAGAGTTTAGAGCAAGTATTCAATACCTGTAGTCAGGCTTCACATCTTTTGTGGCTTTGACAAAAAAACAATTATATATATGTTTATTCACCACTTAGATCATGTTACATGATATGGGCTTCATAAAAAAAAAACAATTTCTATACGATTTACAGAACTAATTTTACAATATTACAAATAAAATGTCAAATATTCACTTATTAAATAAAGATTTACAGAATAATGATATGTTTACAAGTTACAATGTCAAATATTCACTTACTGAATAAAAGGTATGTTGTACTAGAAAGGATTTGACTTCTTTGTTAAATTTTTTTATATTAGTTATTTCTTTGATATTTGCTGGTAGTTTATTATATAATTTAATGCCTAAGTTTGTCAGGTTATTTTTTTGAATATTTGTTCTGCATAACTGAACATGAAGGTAATTTTTCCCTCTAGTGTTATGAGAATGGATATCCATATTTGTGTGTAGTTCTCCTTGATTTCTCTTAATATGATTTGAAACTTCAGCTATGAAG
The DNA here is from genome assembly GCA_030765045.1 of Tenodera sinensis. Classification (NCBI taxonomy): domain Eukaryota; kingdom Metazoa; phylum Arthropoda; class Insecta; order Mantodea; family Mantidae; genus Tenodera; species Tenodera sinensis. The sequence continues at coordinate 46,924,014 of CM060961.1, read as the reverse complement.
ATACAAGCTAGGGGTAGGATGTTATGTTTCCTAAAATAAGATCTACAGGATGTACTATTTTCTATTCCACTTAAAATTCTTATAGCTCTCTTTTGGATTATAAATATTCTTTCACATTATTATTTATTTATGCCAACAAACTCACTGTTGGTGGGGAACCCCTCTCGTAATTTCTTTAGTGGTAGATCGGTAATTACTGATGCTTGATAGCTTATTGTGTTTCACGTCCACTACTTGCTTCCTATTGGTAAGATAGGATTTAATCCACGTATTCATGCTTCCTCTAATTCCATATTTGTTTAGCTTGAATAATAAAATGTGATCTAAAACATCATGCTTTTGAGAGGTCTAAAAATATTCATATTGTTGGTAGCTTTTTATCCACTGAATGTTGAATTTGACCTAGTAGTTTAGCTATGGCTGTTTCTGTAGACCTATTTTTTCTAAAGGCATGCTGCGCATCAGAGAGGATGTTATATTTTTCTAAGAAAGACATTAGTCTATTGTACACTAATTTTTCAAACATTTTAGGAAGTACTGACAATATGCTTATCAGTCTGTAATTTTCCTTTTTTGTCTTTTCTCCTTTTTTGTATAGGGATAATTTTTGCAATTTTAAGGTTATCAGGAAAAATCCCAGATTCAAGTGAGGAGTTATATAATATCAACCAGTGGGGCCTTTATATATTCTATACATTTTTTAATGACATATTCTGGTATTTTGTCTATTCCGGAGGAGTATTTACCTTTCATTTCATGAACTACATTCTGTAGGATTAGGTCAACATTACGCGCGATCTACACCAATGAAAGTAAACACAGTGGATGTGATGTTGCCACTTCTATCAGAATTAAGAAGGCAACAAATTGTGGGTTTTTAAAATTTAATTTACACAAAAACCACTGAATCTATTGAAATACGCCAAAGGAAAAAGTTGTCATTTATTTAATTTTATATGAATATAGCCATAAATCAAGCACCTTCAATCAATACTAATTCAGCCAAGTGATGATAAATTTGATATTTTTTTCTAGAAAACTATAAACTTTACAGTGTTTTGGCCTTGTTATTCACAACATGAGAAATTTGCTGTTAAAGTCTGACGGATTATTTCACTTCCAGCCTCTATCTTCGTGTTAGTTGAGATAAACATTTGTACAAATTATCATATTGCTTATTTCCTTATAAGTGCAAGGGGAATATTGGAATACAGTAGGCTTTGAGCAATAGTTAAATCTTTTAAAGCTTTGAGATTCCTTATATGTTAAGCATGCAAAGAGAAAGTAAAAATACGAAAGACCAAAACAGATTAAGGACAGCACAATGCCGAACAATAGATCCAATCCACAATCTACATACAGCAAATTCACCTTTTACCAAAAGTTGCACAATAAATTCCAGAAACTGTTCCTGGATCACAACATTAAGCTAGTCCCTTATAACAGATTCAACCTGAGAAACCTGCTAAACACCCATTAAAGGGTACAATACCAACAAGCTCAATCCAGTGTTTATCAGATAAAATGTGAGGATTGCCCAAAAATATACATTGGCCAAAATGAAAATAAGTCTTAAAACACAACTGAAGGAGCACATTAGAAACATAACATTCAAATAGATCCACAAATCAGCTGTAGCTCATCACTTCTGGTCAACTCAGTACACCATAGAACAGGATATTAAATTACAAAAACAACAGCAGAACTGATAATTTGGGAGAAAATGCATATTATGAAAAATGTTCATATAGCCATGAATTTTGATATAACACAAGCACACGATATAATGAAGTTTATATCCAGGAACCCAGATGCAGCACAGCCACTACCACAACAAATGTTCGCTTTTCAACCACCTGTCAAGAAACTGTTGAGAATAAAGATCCTGGTCTTTGAAATGCGTCTGGTACTTCTAAAACATTAGAAAAGTTTCACTGTCCATATCAGTTTGTGTATATTGAGTGAAAGAATTTATTGTTAGCCAAAGTAAAGTTGTGAAAGTAAATCTCATGTATTGAAAAGATTTTAAACCAAGACATTAAGAAATAGTTTGTAATAAATACATATCTGTAGAAATTATAAGCAGTTGATTGCAGAGAAACAGGGAAATCAAGAGCGTATTTGCATTGTAGGAGATATTGAAAAAGCAGCATGCTTTACCAGATGCTTGAGTAAATTTGTACATAGAAAAAAAAAATATATATACCAGCAGGGATGTGAGATTTATAGGGGAAATAGCTTATCGGCAGTTCTCAAGAGTTCAATATGGCTCACATTACACTAAATTGTAGTCGAGATTTCACCTAAAAGCAATACTGCTAGCCTACATAATAAAAGCATTATTTCTAACCTCGCATATCACAGTGTTAAAGTAACATGCTTTCAAATAATAATGATGCTTGAACATCGTTACCACACAACAAATAAACTAATCACCTTCAGCAAATCTTCTTCTGCAGTAAAATTTTTTTAATAAAATCACTTCCTATCACTAAATATCGTAATATATATTTAAAACACTACTGTGTTACGAACACAAAAATAACAGTAACTATAACTACATATAATGCTCTAAAACAAATCAAGACAAACGAGCAATATAATGGTGTCTACAGATTAATTAATACATTGCCTAAACAAAATCTTGTTTTAAAATCTATTGGTTGGCTTCTCTGCAATGGGTTCAAAAACAAGTGCTTCTGTGGCAACGTAATGATTGCAAAAAGACCAACTATGGCCGTAGCTTTACCATGGTTATTTTTACGAACAGTTGACGGTACTAATGTAACGTAACACATGGAATATCACCAAAGATAACCAGGCCGCACCATAGTAGAGAAAATGTTAGTATTTTTCCTTCAGGACCACACGTTCAAAGTGAAAGTGAAAGGAAAACTTTCTACACTAAGAGACATGGCGGCAGGAGTTCCTAGAGGGCAGTGTACTCTCCCCGCTACTCTTCGCAGCATACATGTTTGATTTCCCCACGGAACAACACACTGCGACATGCCAGTATGCGGACGACGTCCTCATCATGGCACAAAACAAGAATGTGAGATATTGCCTCCCTCCCCTTCAACGACAACTCGACGCTGTTGGCTGTTGGAGTGAAGTGGAGAATGGCTATTAGTCCGGGAAAAAGCTCCGCTCTCCTCCTTGGTAAGGTTCGCCATTGGCGGCCAGAACGGTCACTTCGGCTCAGGCAGAGAAATATCCCATGGGTAACCTCTGCCAAATATTTAGGCGTTCTCGACCGTGGGCTAACATGCGTCCCACACGTCCACGCAAAGAGCAAACTTGGTCACGCTGCGCTCACACAGCTCTACCCTATCCTCCGATCCACCATGCCCAATCACCTAAAACTACGCATTTACCGGACAATTATTCCGCCATTGATCTTATACGGCTGCGAAGCCTGGGGATCAGCGGCACCTTCTGCCATACGTAAACTGCAGACAGTGCAGAATAGGGCGTTAAGAACCATATATGATACCGGGCGTAGATTCCCGTCTTACATCCTTCACAACCATTCCGGACTACCCTACATCATGGACTTGGTAAGGAAGTGATCCCGAACCATGCACTCCAAACTTAACTCCCACACCAACCAGCTGGTACGGGCATTAGGTCAATATGACCACAGAGCAACTCATAAAAGGAAAACTTACCGCCTACCCAAGGACGCCCTTGGATAATGGTAATGCCACTCCCATCTTCTAACACATTCTTACCCCAACAACCATTCCTGTCCCCTTCCTGTACCCAAAATTAGGTATACAGGAAGACACTGTTGCCCAAGACACAAAAGCTTGAAAATACAAGAACACCTTTGAAACCGCACAGATAAAGTCGCATTAGCGGCTAGGTGCTGTGCAAATAAACACACCATACAGGAGAACCTGTACGACCTGTTCTCGAATGCTGGAATGCTGGGTATTCCAATAAGCCATTTCTTCTATAGAAGTGTATCAGGGTATACGGAATGTCCCAAAATTAGACCCACAAACTTTGGGAGCTGATAGATAACATTATTTTGAACACTTTGTTAAGGAAAGTTTTTTGCTGCAGTGGTTTGTTTAAGCGCTAGACCAGTTAATGTCATAAATTACTGCCTCCAACCCAGTTTAAGTATTTACGGCAAAATCAACAATGCAAATTAGTATTGCATTTATCTTAGTAAGGTACACAATCTTGATCCAAGAAACAAACACAGAACACACAAACAAAACACAAACATATCATTATTCACAGTTAATCACAACTTTACTATTCAAAATTAGACTAATAAACTTTTAAACCAGAGAAATGGCTGGTGTATTTGCAAGAATACGGCAGATTAGGACACGATGCACTCTTTGTGTTAATCGCAATTGGCGTGCGTACATCATTTACTTTGAATAGTAAAGCTATGTTCTGTCTTTGTTTCTTGGATTAAGATGATGTGCCTTACTAAGATAAATGCAATACTAATTCGCATTGATTTTGCTGTAAATGCTTAAACTGGGTGAGAGGCAGTAATCTATGACATTAACTTGACTAGCGCTTAAACGAAGCACCACAGCAAAAAAACTTTGCTTAACAAAAATAGTTTAAAATAATGTTATATATTAGCTCCCAAAATTTGCCGGTATAATCCCATATATGAAAGTGTTCAATTTTGAGGAGATGAATTACTGTGAGTTAGATTTAAATGTTTGTGGGAAAAGACTCCATGAGTAAATAACACTGTCCTACAATAGTTTCCTGGTTTTGATGAACATTGGCTGCTTATATGGACAAGATGGGCTAATTATAAAAGTAACCGTTTCCCCATAACATTACCATTTTTTGCATTTATTTTATTAATTATACTGAACACTAAATATAATAATAATAACGATGATGATAATTGTGAATAGCACATTACTACCAAACTACCAATATGAGAGTGCTGCCATCTTGGACATTATACATAAAAACCTGCTCTTTACAAATATTCATGGTACAGATAGGAAACTATCACATAAAGCTCCAGGAAAAAAGTCGGTCTCAATCTTTGTGGAATGAATGAGTGTGAGGGAGGGAGGTAAGTAGGTAGGTAAATTGATTTGAGGGTCTCTCAACAAGGTCATTTTGGCCCAAATCTTTGTTCATCTGTGCATGTATTAAGTCCGGGTCTTAAGTACTTACAGCATTGTAAGTCACTATTAGGGTATGCTATATCATTTGAATTTGAAAGTGCTTAGGGATTTTACATTGATGTATGTGTACTATATCTTATTAGAATGAGAATATGTAAGTTTAGTTAGTTATTGGATTTAGACCAATGTTAGTGTTAAATAATACTTTTTATTGTTTTGCTGTAATTTTGTATAATTGTGGCTCGTAAAAGAGCTAGGGCTGGAACTGGACCATAACCAAAGTATTACACTTCACATATATATTTAATAAGAGCACACTTCTGCTTATTTTAAAGTGAATGTTAGGCCTTCAGAATACATTTCTATAAACAGATCAAGGTTTGAGAGGTAGAACTGGAACTTAAAAATTCAATGCCACAAACTTTGCCTACACACGGCTTGTGTGTTTAAAAACACCAACAGTAAGTTTGTTGGCATAAATAAATAATAAAGATCAAGGTTTTCTTGACGGTGATGTGGACACTCACTGAGGGCATTAATTTATTCCAGATATATTGCTGAATGACTAAAATCTTGCTAATTAAACTTAAGCTTTGCCCTTTTGATAGTTTTTAGAAATAATTTTAAAATAGAATAGTAAATGCCTTTGTTTTTTCTTTGTTAACAGGTTGTTACTCCCATTCCTTTCCTTTTGAAGCATTCATTACGAGAATATCAGCACATAGGTTTGGATTGGCTAGTCACAATGTTTGATAGAAAGCTTAATGGAATTCTTGCCGATGAAATGGGTTTAGGTAAAACAATTCAAACCATAGCACTTCTGAGTCATTTGGCCTGTGAGAAAGGTGAGCTCAATAAAACAAAATTAATAAACAATGTGAAAAGAATATTGCTGATGTTAATTTGTATGGAAATTCAAGACAACAGCAGATAAACTCTGTTTTAGGAAACTGGGGTCCTCATCTAATAATAGTTCCTACTTCTGTGATGTTAAATTGGGAAATGGAGATCAAGAAGTGGTGTCCAGCCTTCAAAATTCTTACATATTATGGCACACAAAAGGAGCGAAAGCAGAAACGTACAGGTATGCAAATTTTTATTAGACAATCACAACATAGTTTTTTATTTTGTCTATTCAAGGTAAAGAACACAATGCCACAAGTATCAACTTTTATGAGAGAATTAGAACAAAATGATTTTCTATGCATCTATTCACATGCACACATGTATATATATTTTTTTTGTTTTTTCTTATTTTTTCAAGAAACTGTGCTTGTAATGAAATTTTAGCAAGGAGATGATGTTTTAACACCTTTGGAAGCAACATGAAAATACAGAAACATAACAAAAATGTTAATTTGATCCCAATGTATAGAATTATAAACTTATGAAGCGCTAATAATGATAATAATGATAATAAGAATAATAATAAATACTGGAAGTTGATGACAGTGTTGTTGGTATCACACTAAAATAGTATTTGAGTCGATTAATAACAAAACAACACTCACTTTTTAAAATTTCCTGGAACATGTTTCAGATGCTAGCTTTCCTTCATTATCAACCGGACATTAACTGAACTTGCAGAGGCTGGTTTCTCCTGTAGAATTCTCTGGCATTGGTTTTAAGAACTTGATATACCTCAAAGTGATCTGTTATACAAAGTCTTAAAACCACTGCCATAGCAGTCTACAGGAGAAACCAGCCTCTACAAGTTCAGTTGAGATCCGGTTGACAATGGAGGAAAGCTAGCCTCTGAAGCATGTTCCAAGAAATGTTAAAAAGTGAATGTTGTTTAGTGTTATTAATAGACTTAAACCCTATTTTGATTATGAAGCACTGTTTAATTTTTAGGTGATGTGACTGCTTTATTTGAATACATGCTAACAGGCAAGCAACAGATTTACAAACCGACTGCATAGTGTTTTGTCTATCAGCATCCTCGGCACTCATTATTATCTGCCGCTATCATAGAAAGGCACAGATGAAACCAAACATTTTTAAAACTACTTTAAAGCCTTTACTTACCAACTTTATGAAAGGAGAATTGAATCCGGCCACTGTCGTCTATACATACATTTTTGACAGGTCTTTAAGAAGCCATAGCTCACGTTGAGAAAGGCTGGCAATTTCCTGTCTGATATTTTTTAATTCTTCCAGGTTGTATGGATTTGTTTTGGACACTTTGTTTTAAGTTACTCCAGGGATAGAAATCACAGGGGGTTAGGTCGGGGGACTGAGGGGCCCACAAATCTCTACTAATAATTCTGTCCTGAAGCACTTTCAATTGTTCTCATCAAAAGATGAGCTGTTGCAGTCTTATTGAAAAAAGGCAAAATCATGCTTTTCTGTCTTAATTCTGTAGAAAAAGGGGAAAAATTGTGATAACACGTTTTAGTAAGAAGACACAAGAAGAATTAAAGAATGCATTAGACAAGATTTAATAAGAAAAAACAATTCAAGAGGAATTAGGTATATACAAATTACAAGATAAAATAGAAGAAAATATACAGAATTGGAAAGAACAAATGATAGAATGAGTGAAGAAAGAATACCTGTTTTAGTAAGAAGATACAATCCTCATGGGAGAGGAGATGTTGGACATCCTAGAAGAAGATGGGAATAAATTGTTGGAGTGCAAAAACAGAACTGGCAAAAATGCCAAATTTCTGAAGTGCAGAGGACCCCCTAAGAGAGAGAAGAGAAAAATGAAGACTCTAGAAGCATATATTTGTCGAAGCCCAAGTTGTTTCTATGTACAATTTACAATGATGTCTTGGGATGCCTGTCATTAAATTCATTTTATTGTCAGCTTTCATATTGAGTACCAGCTGCTTAATACATGCTGACAATTGAGCAGTTAAAGGCAGGGACATAACAATGTGGTGGTTCATATTCCAAGCGTTAGTCCCCCATTCGGATCTCTGGGCGGGGACTACATCTCGAGAACCAAAACATTATACTAATAGAAGATCTAACATCAGACTTCTACAATGGAATGCGGGTGGTTTCACACAAACAAAAAGAGTAGAACTGAATAAAATTGTATTTGATTATAACATTGATATATTTGTAATACAAGAAGCAAATCTAACAAATGACCAACTTAAATACTTCAATTTTACTGGATTTTTACTGCACTTACTACCCAAAAATAGACAGATAAGTAGTGGAATATTAGTTGGAGTCAAAAAGGATATTAAAACCTCCTTTGAAATTGTTAAAGAAATGGATAACACAGATAAAAGTAAATTAATAATTTTGTTGTTGTTTTCTAGCGCCTTGTATCTGGCAATGAAGCCATTAGCATTCGTGCCTTCCAATACTTTTGAACTGTAGTTTCTTCTGATCTTAATGCTTCACAGGTCTTCAAGTAATTAATAATTTTTGGGATAACAAAACACATCTACATTTATACAGTATTTACAATCCTCCCAGGAATGAACCAGATCTCTCACTTGTTGACCAATTAAATAAAACAATCGTAATTGGGGATTTCAATGCACATTCCAAAAGATGGGGTTATGAAAAAGTGGATTCTACAGGGAAGATAGTGGAAGAATTTTTGAATACCACAACTTTTGAACTGATTTATAGTAAAGAAGATCCCACAACCTTCATACATTATTCTGGAGCGGGCAGTAACCCAGACCTCTTGTTAGCTACAACAGATATTGTTTCAAAAATTAAAAAACAAGTTATAGAAGATCCAAGTTCTGGTCACAGAGCAGTAATTACTGATATAAAACTAGAGAATACAAATAACAGTCAAGGTCTTACGAATCTGTATTGGAACTTCAAAAAAGCAGATTGGAACAAATATAATACTGAATTAGAACATAAATTTAAAGAACAAACTCACAGCTGCATGACCAACCAGATCATATGAACAAAGAATTCTGTAAAGTCATCCTAGAAACTGCAAAAAAACATAGTCCTCGTGGAAGAATTAAAAATTTCAAACCCTTTTGGAACCCCCAGTTAGAAGAACTGAAAAAGCAAAGGGATATAGCTAGAAATACAGCTGAACAAACAAAAAACATATCAGATACACAAATATGGCGGAAGAAATGTGCCTCACTAAAAAAAGAAATTAATACTGCTAATACATTTTCTATTTGTTTGGTCCATGTAAGTTTGGTATCAAATGTAACTCCTAAATACTTTGCTTCCTTTGTTTCTGGTAATTGTTGACCCTCAAAATTTAGTTTTATTTTTAGTGGTTTTTTCCTTAGTGAAAAGATTTGGTAGTTTGATTTTGTTGTATTAACAGTCATTAAATTTTCTTTGGTCCACCTCTGTAAGTTGGTTAAGGATTGTTGCATGGTTTTTTCCAGTTCTGTACTTTTACTTTTTGGTTTTGAAGTTCACATTACCAAGTCATCAGCAAATAGTGCACACTTCACGCCTGATTTTTGTATTTGTTGTGGTAGATCATTAATAAATATATTAAAAAGTGTAGTGCTGAGCACTGCACCTTGTGGCAAGCCACGGTGTACTTGTTTATATTTGGATATATTTCTTCCATATCTGGTTGCAATAAAGTGTTGTGTTAGGAAATGACATAGCCATGAAAACATTGGACCTTGTATCCCTATTTTTTTTACTTTCTTTAGTAGTTTTGTTCTGCATATAGAATCATATGCACTTTGGAAATCAATAAAAACTGATAAATTATCTTCTTTTCTATTGAAGGAGTCTTTGATTTCTTGACTGAGAAGTAAGACTTGTTCATTTGTAGAGTGGAACTCTCTGAATCCAGCTTGACATGGGGATATTAAATTTTGTGATTCTAGGAACCAATTTAACCTGTTTGACACCATTCTTTCCATCACTTTTGCTATTATGCTGGTAAGAGCTATTGGTCTATAATTTTTTATTTCTGATGCTGTTTTGTCTTTCCTCAAGAGTGGGACAATTATTGCTTTTCGCCATTCAGCAGGTACAGTGGTTTTCCAGGATAGATTGTAGAGTTTCAGTAGTTGTTGTTTTGCTGTTTTTCCATGGTTTTTTATGAACTCTGGATGTATGTGATCTGGTCCAGGATACTTTTTGTTTTTTAGATTATTTATTGCAATGTTCAATTCTTGCATATTAAAATTTTGAAAAAAGATATTGCACTGAGTGTTAGGATTACATTCTCTTTCTTGTTTCAAATCTTTCTTAAATTCTTTACGTTCCTTTTTATTATTTCTTGTTACTTTGTGTGAATTAGCATAATATTTATTGAATGTTTCGGCTATGACTGCATCTTTTACTAACATTTTATTGTTGTATATGATAGGTGTGCTGTTGTTTTCTTTCCTCTCCTTGACATTTTTTATGAACTTATGAGCTTTGTTACCATCTGTCCTATAATCCATTTTTTCTAAGAAAATAATGTATATATAAAACCATTATTTACTTACTGCAGCAAGTTCAAAAGTATTGGAAAGCACGAATGCTAATGGCTTCATTGCCAGATGCAAGGCACTAGAAAACAACAACAACTTACTGCAGCAAAGTTCTTGTAACAGCAAACACAAAAAAAATTCAAAGCTTTCAAAACCAAAGTCTGAGATTAATTACAGGTGCTATCAAAACCACACCAATAGCAGCTATGGAAATACTAACCAACCAATACCCCATTGAATATGAAATAGAAAAAGCGGCTCTTATTCAACACGAAAAGTTGATCAGACTCCCATTCAATACATGGCACAAGAGAAATTTTACACATACACTAAAGACTCAGGAGAGCTTTCTTTCCAAAATTCAAGACATCAAGAAGGATGTACACCTTCCTAATTCAAAGGAAAACTTCATATCTAAAGTCAATCCAACACATACACTAGACATCACATATTATTTACACCTGACAGAAGAAGTTAAAAAAAGTGATACTCCAACTAGTGTTCTAAAATTATTGGCATTAGAGACAATCCATACTAGATTTCCAGAACATGAGTGGCTCCATATTTATACTGATGGATCATTGATATCAAACCAAGATGGAGCAGGTGCTGGAGTCACATGTCACCTCTTTTCCTATTACAAATCTTTAAGTTATGGAACTACTAACTTTGATGGAGAAATTGAAGCAATTGGAATGGCCCTACAAAATCTTTTGTACAGAATTTCACATTTTCAGCAAGCAGTTATTCTCTCAGATTCCAGGGCAGCAATTATAGCAATTACTTCCAAGTTGTCACCAAAAAACCAAACTATTATAGAATGTTGGAAGATGCTTAGCCATCTAACAGCACTTCAAAAACACCTAGTCTTCCAATGGATACCGGCTCACTGTGGACTGAGTGGTAATGAGAAAGCTGATTTTCTTGCAAAAAAGGGTACCAGCGGTGTACAAAAATCTATAGTTAATTTACCATTTTATGCAGCTAAAAGATTAGTCAACTCTGAATTCAAAAAAATTATTGCAAAATATTACTATGAAAAATCAAAGAATAAAAGATGGGAACTACCAAACATTCAAACAGTGATTCCTGAGTATCCTCGAAAAACAGGAGATGCAACCTTCAGGTTGATTACAGGACATGATTGTCTGGCAAAACATTTAAACAGAATTGGGATATATTCTTCACCACTCTGTCCTCTATGTGATCTGCAAGAGGAAATGGACCAAGACCACCTTCAAATATGCCCGTCCACTTCTAGTGCCCCATCCATCAGTGAAAAATATTGGAGAGCAAGAGAATTAATGACTTCATTGTCAAAAATCCAGCATTAGCTAACAACAACATATTCCAAGCGTAATTTTCTAATTTCTCCTGGAAAAGTGCAGCGTTTATTACACATACTATAATTTTCAATTGCTAAGAGTTATTTGATCAAAGCATTTATGCTCACATATAAAAAAATGAAACCTTTCTTTCTGGTTTCAAAGGAGGTACACAATAAGTAAATATGTTCCTAAATGAAAATGCAAATAAAATTAGACATAATTATTGTTTATTTATGCCAACAAACTTACTGTTGGTGTTTTTAAACACACAAGCCGTGTGTGGGCAAAGTTTGAGAGGTAGAACTGGAACTTAAAAATTCAATGCCACAACTGGGATTTGAACCACAGACCTTCCACTTACCGGGCAGATGCTCTAACCACTGAGCTATTGTGACAAACTGTCAGAATGGCATTAAATTCTCAAACCAGTTCGTATTTCTCCTGGTAAACCACAAAGGCAGTCTCACATCAGAGACAAATTATCCCAATAATTACCATTCTGAAGGTTATTTAATCCTGGGATATAAAGTACTTACAATAGTAAGTCACCATTGGGGTAATTTGTCTCTGATGTGAGACTGCCTTTGTGGTTTACCAGGAGAAATACGAACTGGTTTGAGAATTTAATGCCATTCTGGCAGTTTGTCACAATAGCTCAGTGGTTAGAGCGTCCGCCCGGTAAGCGGAAGGTCTGTGGTTCAAATCCCAGTTGTGGCATTGAATTTTTAAGTTCCAGTTCTACCTCTTAAAATTAGACATGTTTGAGGTCATTTTTAATATTAAAAATTAGACATATTAGTTGTTTCTTTTACAGCTCTCCTATGGGATTGGTTGATATCGAATGCCTAGTTAATTTCCAATGGAGGATACCTTCTCCTAAGCATCTTGTATTTTATCCCACAAAACTTCTTTTGTTTTGGAGGTAATTTTGACTACAAAACTTTCTTCACTTCTGCTCACACACAGATGTAAATAGGATTCAAATCAGGTGAACAAGTAGGCCAATCAATCACTGTGATATCTTGTCTTTGTGAGGACCAGTTAGAAACCTGCTGATTTGTGGACAGGATAGTTATCCTGCTGGAATTTAATAATTCTGTCGGGTCATCTAGTCTTTACAAAAAGAATCATGATGTTTTTGAAGATGTCTTCATACTGTTATTTAATGTCTCCTCAAGCTGCCACTAAACACTCAAACCATCTCGTGACATCCAACCCCAGCACAACACAGATAGCCTTGATGATCTATTTGTGCCACATATTTTGCATTGTAAGATTTTCCTATAGAGCAGTAGACAAATTGATAAAAATGTCACCTTGTCTGTGAATATAACCCTATTCCAGTTGTGGTTGGGATATTCTTCTGCAAATGTGAGAAAATCTGTGATCATCTTTAATACTCCGCTTCTTAGTTGCCAATCATGCAATAAGCCATGCTTAGTTGAATGACGTAAGGCTACAGGGTTTGAACAAGGAAAATTAAAATTACTTCTGATTCTAGAAACATGCTGGAAGGGATTACTGATTGTCTCTTCTATTAGGACAGTGTCCTGCTGAGGAATACACAAATGTTTTGGACCTAAACTAGGTTGACAATGAACAATCCCTTGCCTGGATAACCGCAACCACCTTGTAGCTATAGATGTAGACAGTTCAAGTGTTCTTGCAGCTTGAGACAGAATATCCAGCAAAGTTCAGTGATGTAAGAGAGATCTCCATGCAACATGCTCTTAATGTATGCACTCAGCCATAGCAAGTCAGTATGATTGCTGACATATGCAGAACTCCAAGGCTGGGAGATACAGTATGTGATCATGCCAGTGCAATGCATAACTGATGAATGAGGCACAGAGTTTGCACATGCAATATTAAGTCATATTTGATTTATTTTTAGAGTTTGTATTACAGGATTCAACGATATCGTAACCAGAGATAGCATGAGTTGTCGGTCAGGAATGCATATGTGCAGCATTAGAGAAGGGATACATGGGAATAATGCAGGGCAGTTTCAGTCGTATGACAGCCGTGGTTATTGCACAGCACTAGGAGAAAAAGGTTGCACAGATATTGCCTCCTGCCAGCTGCGAGCTTCGTGCAGTAATCAGATTTCTGCAAGCTCAGAAGCATCTCCAACTGAGATCCACCACCATTAGTGGCTGTGTATGGTCAGACGATGGTCCAGGCAATTCACTGAGGGCCAAATAAATGTATACGATGAAGACTGTAGTGACTGACCATCCTGGTGATGGCAGAATTGATGGAAAGTGTGCATCAAGCAATTTTACAGAGTCAACGCTTCGCAATTTCAGAACTTTCTGGTCATTTCACACCACGTAACTTTCATCTCTTCCATCTCATGAAGCTTTTTCTGTAGCTGAACATTTCCAGAATGACTGAGGTGCAGCTGTATAGCTTTGAGAATGAGTTGGAGTCAACTTGAAACATGTCAGCTGAATAAAAACTTGCAATATTACTAAGATAAGTGAAGCTTTTAATTTCTAATTTGTTCTTACTTTAGTGGTGACGGTTGAGAACTAGCCAGTGAATTTCTGTAAATGTTGGAATAAAATTTTTTACCTAATGAAACTTTTTGTAATCTTCCTTGCCCATCATGAACCTCATGTGGTATTTATTTTGAAAATGAAAAGAGTAATTCTTTTGAGTGTTTATGCTTGAATGTCTTAAAATTAGTGGATTTCTATGAATGGAAAACATGGCATTGTCATATATTAAACACTCATGTTTGGCTAATTGTATAGCTAAATATGGACTTCTCAAAGGGAAAAGTAATTTTTGCATCAGCTTCCATCTTTCTAGTCGGTGCACCAGCCTGGAGGAACAATTTCTATCCTTGTGTTTGACATTTTTTTGCAAATTTGTATTATGTTTATATGTAAATGAGAGTGGGGTGAAGTGCTCTTGCAGAGCACAGTGAAAGGATTCATCATTTGGAGCTGCTACCAATTATTAATTTAAGTGTTTGCATGGAATTTAATCTTGTAAAATCTGTGGTAAAAGTTAGGTGTACAAACTTTATTAAATTTGTTGAGCTTTGTATTTAATTAACCCTTTTCAACGCCCAGGTTTAGCTGACAACATAGCTAAATATGGATTTTTCAAAGGGGAAAGTAATTTCTTATTTAACGCATGTATCAGTCTCTAACTTACTGATATGTGTACCTGTCTGAAGGAAACAATTTATAAACCTTATTGCTAAGTGGTTTCCAAATTTGTAGTCTGTGGATATGAACGATGAGGTTAAAATCTTCAACCAAAGGTTCATCTACTTTTATTGGTGCTCTACAAAAGTCATGTGTAAGATAAAGTTGCAAGGGTACATCATCATCACCACCGCCACCGCCACCGCCACCACCACCACCACCACCACCACCACCACCACCACCACCACCACCACCACCACCACCACCACTGCCACCACCACCACCGCCGCCACCACCACCACCAGCACATTCTGACACAACTGAGGTTTACTGCAAAAAATACAAGTCAGTTGTAGAATTTAGTGGTTTGCTGGCATGTTGTCTGATAGGTCAGTTGGTTGAAGCAATGGATTAGAAAGCCTAAGATCCATTATTCAAATTCCAGCTTTGACATTGAATTTTTCGGTTAGTTTCTACATTTTCAACTTCAATCTACACATGGCTTGTGTGCAAGAATAATTATCAGTGATTGACCTAATAGCAGTTTACTATGAAATCTAGGACTTGGGAGATTCTAACTCAACATTACTTTGGGTATACAGAGAAGATGCAAGTCAGTTTGGGAATTTTGTGTTGTACCAGCATGTTGCCATGGTAGCTCTTTTAGTTAGAAAGATATGGAGGCAGAATATCCATGGTTCAAATCCCTGCTATGGCATTGCATTTTTCAATCTGATACTATGGTAATCTAAAGGTTTACTTGGGATTGAAATTTATCTCTTATCTCTGAATTGTAATTGCTGTATTGCCCCTTGTTCCTGATATCCCTTTTCAACGCCCAGGTTTAGTTAATAATGTAGCTAAATATGGATTTTTCAAAGGGAAAAGTAATTATTCCTCATTTAACACATGCACCAGTTTTTAACTTGCTGATGTATGTACCTGTCTGAAGGAAACAATTTCACATTATAGAAGTGCGATGATAGCCATGATTGCTCCTATTAGTTAGAATGGCATGAAAACAGAATATCCATGGTTCAAATCCCTGCTACAACAGCATTTTTCAGTCTGATTCTATGTTAGTCTAAAAATTGACTTGAAATTGAAATTTATCTCTGAACTGTAGTTGCTGTGTTGCACCTTGTACTTCATATCCCTTTTCAACGCCCAGGTTTAGCTAATAATATAGCTAAATATGGATTTTTCAAAGGGAAAAGTAATTATTCCTCAATTAACACATGCACCAGTTTTTAACTTGCTGATATATGTACCTGTCTGAAGGAAACAATTTCACATTATAGAAGTGCGATGATAGCCATGATTGCTCCTATTAGTTAGAATGGCATGAAAGCAGAATATCCATGGTTCAAATACCTGCTATAGCATTGCATTTTTCCATCTGATTCTATGTTAATCTAAAAATTTACTTGAAATTGAAATTTATCTCTGAACTGTAGTTGCTGTGTTGCCCCTTGTACCTGATATCCCTTTTCAACGCCCAGGTTTAGTTAATAATGTAGCTAAATATGGTTTTTCAAAGGGAAAAGTAATTATTCCTCATTTAACACATGCACCAGTTTTTAACTTGCTGATGTATGTACCTGTCTGAAGGAAACAATTTCACATTATAGAAGGTAGCCATGATTGCTCTTATTAGTTAGAATGGCATGAAAGCAGAATATCCATGTTTCAAATCCCTCCTATAGCATTGCATTTTTCAATCTGATTCTATGTTAATCTAAAAATTGACTTGGAATTGAAATTTATCTCTGGACTGTAGTTGCTGTGTTGCCCCTTGTACTTCATATCCCTTTTCAACGCCCAGGTTTAGCTAATAATATAGCTAAGTATGGATTTTTCAAAGGGAAAAGTAATTATTCCTCATTTAACACATGCACCAGTTTTTAACTTGCTGATGTATGTACCTGTCTGAAGGAAACAATTTCACATTATAGAAGTGCGATGATAGCCATGATTGCTCTTACTAGTTAGAATGGCATGAAAGCAGAATATCCATGGTTCAAATACCTGCTATAGCATTGCATTTTTCCATCTGATTCTATGTTAATCTAAAAATTTACTTGGAATTGAAATTTATCTCTTATCTCTGAACTGTAATTGCTGTATTGCCCCTTGTACCTGATATCCCTTTTCAACGCCCAGGTTTAGTTAATAATGTAGCTAAATATGGTTTTTCAAAGGGAAAAGTAATTATTCCTCATTTAACACATGCACCAGTTTTTAACTTGCTGATGCATGTACCTGTCTGAAGGAAACAATTTCACATTATAGAAGGTAGCCATGATTGCTCTTATTAGTTAGAATGGCATGAAAGCAGAATATCCATGTTTCAAATCCCTCCTATAGCATTACATTTTTCAATCTGATTGTATGTTAATCTAAAAATTGACTTGGAATTGAAATTTATCTCTGAACTGTAGTTGCTGTGTTGCCCCTTGTACCTGATATCCCTTTTCAACGCCCAGGTTTAGTTAATAATGTAGCTAAATATGGATTTTTCAAAGGGAAAGGTAATTATTCCTCATTTAACACATGCACCAGTTTTTAACTTGCTGATGCATGTACCTGTCTGAAGGAAACAATTTCACATTATAGAAGGTAGCCATGATTGCTCTTATTAGTTAGAATGGCATGAAAGCAGAATATCCATGTTTCAAATCCCTCCTATAGCATTGCATTTTTCAATCTGATTCTATGTTAATCTAAAAATTGACTTGGAATTGAAATTTATCTCTGGACTGTAGTTGCTGTGTTGCCCCTTGTACTTCATATCCCTTTTCAACGCCCAGGTTTAGCTAATAATGTAGCTAAATATGGATTTTTCAAAGGGAAAAGTAATTATTCCTCATTTAACACATGCATCAGTTTTTAACTTGCTGATGTATGTACCTGTCTGAAGGAAACAATTTCACATTATAGAAGGTGCGATGACAGCCATGATTGCTCCTATTAGTTAGAATGGTATGAAAGCAGAATATCCGTGGTTCAAATACCTGCTATAGCATTGCATTTTTCAATCTGATTCTATGTTAATCTCAAAATTTACTTGAAATTGAAATTGATTTCTGAACTGTAATTGCTGTATTGCCCTTTGTACTCGATATCCCTTTTCAACGCCCAGGTTTAGCTAATAATATAGCTAATTATGGATTTTTCAAAAGGAAAAGAAATTATTTCTCATTTAACACATGCACCAGTTTTTAACTAGTTATGTACCTCTCTGAAGGATACAGTTTCACATTACAGGTGTGATTTTTCTAAGTGCATAGTGATTTTATTAGGATTTCATGGAAACTATTGGTAAAGATACCAAATGTGTGTGTGCGTGTCTAATGCTCAGAATTTGATAATAAAATCATTCTTCTTCTTGCCTATTTAGAGACTAGGTCTTCTTGATTTTGGAGAATTTCACATACAATTAGGTGAATGTTCATTGTCATTTTTTTTACATAAACAGCACAGTGTCATTAATCCAATCTTGAACAAATGTCCACTCAGACAATCATGGCTTGAGATTAATCTGAACATTGCAACTGAAGATTTTCTTAGTAGATCTGGAATTGTTTTAAGTTTATTTTGGAGATCCTTCCAAGTAGGTTTTTCAGAAGAAGCAAGATAATCATATTTTTTGTGAAGATGTTTTTGATTAACCTTTTAACTGTTTCAGTTAAAATATTTTGTTTTGTTGTTTGAGCAATTTTGGAACCCTTCTTGGCCAACATGTCTGCTTGAGCATTTCCAGAAATTCCACAGTGGGATACCAAATGTAAATTAATGCATTACTAATGCTTAATAAATTACATAAAGCAGTTGTGTTAAAGAAAACTTATTAAATATTGCTAACGTTAACAGTTTGATATAACATTCATCAGACAGTAGAAATGACCTTATGTCTGCCTATTGTTCAACAGGCCTGAATTCAATCCCTACTTGAAATAGTTTTCTGAATGAAGTTTTCCCTGCTCTTGAAATTACAAGATTTGGGGAGTGGATCATAAAGGTTGGTTAACAATACCCTGAAATGAAAACAGGAGTGCATAACAATGACTGTTGGGAAAATGGAAAATCAAGTTTGCACATTAGAACATCATTTGATTGTAACTGGCCAATTAAATTTTTTCATCTTCTTACAGCTAACATTACGCAGGTTGCTGAAAGTCAAAATTTGATACAGGAAACCTTTTGTAAATGTAGATTGATTACTATTTCTGATTTCTCTAGTGCAGGGCCTCTCAGGGTGCATGCACTAGTGAATTGCAAGGTGCAAAGGGCAAAATGCGACTACAACAAGTTATTGATGCAAACTTCCACTCACTCTCTTCTTATGCTTTTCTCTCTCTCTCTTGCTCACTTCTGTCATATCCCTGTTCCTCAATTTCATTGCTGTTTCTTCATCACTGTGTCATGTTTATGTGCGATGCCTACTATTAAATTGGTTAATTTGGTTTTTAATACCAAATCTGGTCTTGTTTTTATGATCTGCAAAAGCACTGGTACAAACCTCATTTTTGGATAAAGAATGCCCTTCTCCAAGATATAGCAACCTTTTTAACTGTTCCTCTTTTGTGACCTCTGTGATTTCACCATACATATGTGTACTCTGTTATAGTGTCTTCCAACAGATCATCTTACTTTTGTAATTATCATACTGTAGATGAGGTATTTGGCTCTGTCATTAAGACTTTCAAAAAAATGTTCACACTCTGATTTCAGTGGACTTTCACATTCTTCGGAGGAGGTTGCTCCATTATTAGTAGTTGTATTAGTATTTCACTGATCAGCTAGATGTCTATCAACACAGGCTTGCTGGATTACTTGCTTTTTCGCTCTGCAGTGTGTGAGTTGAAGCGAGCTTAACCAAGTTGGGAGGATGCATGGTACAAGCAAGTTCTGCAGCTTGAATTGTACCTAGTGTGATTTTAAGCTTTGAGAGGTCCTGCTCTAGTTGTACCACAGATAAATATGTCATACCAAACATGCTTCTCTCTCTCTCCCTCTCCCTCCCTCTCTTGCTAGAAGAACCCGTGCTCAATAGGGTAGTCTGGATGCACATTTACTGGAGTTTCTTCCAGTTTCATTTTCTCAGCCTATGAATAGAGAGATCTCCAGTAGCTGTTTCAAGTCACTCCCACATTGAGTAATTTCCGCAGTGAAGAGTGTAGTATGCACACTATTTAAAACAAGTTAAAATTTGACCATTCCTTGAGCCTTGGAAAACTTCCCGTTGGTGCTGTTTTTATTGAAGTGTTGCTTCGTGTTTGAGCGATGAGGCTCTTATTTCTCTCAGGGCGTGGTAACAGATGGAATGAAAAATCACATGATGTTTCTTCATCACAATGTATTATTTTTATAACACTTTTTCTCTATTTTACATTTAAATAATTCCTCTTAGCACCATTTTAGATTATTTAAGTCTTTCCACTTTTTAAAAAAGTGGAACAAAAGCTTGATGAAAGTCTGGTAAACGTTCTACAATGTTCACACGCTACCAAAATACGTCTTTTCACCTTGAATATACAGATGCTAGTGCCGATTCTTTTAGTTGTGAGTCTATCATTCCGACTGCCACGTGTACATCCGCGCATGCGTTCATCAAATAGTTCCCGCATTGTTAGGGAAGCGATCCTTAGCCATTTTCCCCTCGTTTTCAACATCGAACACATACAATTCTTCCATTTATACATATATATTAAAATTAAATATGGAAATATTTATGACATCTTTAAACAAACTTAATTGTTCGTAACAATGAACATTAGTAACACGTTTTCGTCATTTAACCAACTCATACCAACATCAAAAAACAAATTACACTCCTAACAAATATTCACATAAATGATTTTCTTTTGGGGTCTTCTAATATTCTGTCTCACCGTTAACTGTGAATGCTCACATTTATTGTACGGCCAGTGGATCTCCAGCTCTGACATTTCTCAAGGCCTCGTGACGCACTGTTGCCAGTTCTATCGCGGGAATTTCAAACAGCGTATTAGAAACATTTCATGCATCTGCAGATCGCATCGCTACTTCTTAAATTAATGTGGACAGTATGCATATAAATGATCCATTTACTTGCTGTTATACCATTTACTTGCTGGAAAAAGCCTGCACAAACACCAGAGGAATTGAAACCACGTATTGTAAAACTGAGTTGGCAACATGGTGCTACATTTGGAAGCCACGTCTAGCAGTGAGACCGCTGATTGGTGCTAGCAGAAAGTTTTAACAACTGGTGCATTACTTGCTTCCAGTATTGCCAATAGTAACAGTTACTGCCCATAACAGATGTAAAGGTAATATTTGAACAGAATAGTGGTGTAATGAAGATATTGCATGAAAATAAATCCGAAATCTGTATTTCAATGTTTTAAACTTGATAAACATATACTTTCATTCTTAAGATAATTTTGAGAATCCATTTTCCGAAACTCATTACTATACGTTGGCAGTGTTAACCTTCCCCCTCCAACTCATCACAGCTGTGAAATGTCAGAGCTAAAGATCCACTGTCCATACTTCAATAAAACTTGTTGCTCCCCTTTGATTTCTATTCCTGCTTATTTGTGAAGCAGTCTTAAGGATACTAAAAATATATTTTAATTTCAACCTATCTTTAACGCTCATATTTAGTTAGATACATAGCTAAACATGAATTTTTCAAAGGGAAAATGAATTCCTTGTATAACGCATACATTAGTTATTATGCTACTTATGTGTGTACCTGTCTAAAGGAAACAACTTCTCATTATAGAAAGTATAAACTTTATGAGGTCAAAATTGCACATATTTGGGTTATAGTTCAATATGTCCAAAGTACCTCATTAGAGTTAGTTTAGTTTAAACATAGCTCACATGTCATTAAATTATGGTAGTGATAATAATTTACAGTTTCTGGTAATTCACTGGTACCCAAAGGGATGGTGTGAATGTGGCCTGCAAGTTTTGCTTACTTAGTAAAGAACATTTGTATCATCAGTCAAACTTAAATAATTTTTAAGAGGTTGAATCAGAAACGGCTTGTGTGTTTAAAAACACCAGCAGTAAGCTTGTTGGCATAAATAAATAATAATTAAATATTAAATTTAAATTTTGTATATACAATTTACTAAATTTTATATTAAAAATAGAAGCACTGTTAACAGTGAAGTTATTTTCATGTGGAATGTTCATGTTGTTGAATACTGCTTAAGCATTCTGGACTTGGTCAAAAGATATTAAGGATGTATTTTGTAGCAAAACTTAGTCAATTTCTGTCCATTGATTGTTAAATTGTGCTGATTTACCTCATAATAGTTGGTGATTGCTGAATTTTAAGACATTTTTTCACCATTTTAATCCACCATTATACAAAAATCTGCGTATTCATGCTCCAAACACTTCAGAGAGGTAATGTGTGTTTGGGGTGGGGTTGCAGTAACCCAGGCCTGGGTGGCTTACAACATATTGAATGACCTTAATTTCTTTTACTTGATAAACATACTTATCAGTGTAAGGCCATGAGCAGCCTGCGCTTAGTGAGCACCAGTTTCCCAGTGCTGTTGTTGCCAATCCTATAGGAGATAATGTTGGTGCATTTCATTTTGTATAAAAGATTCTCCCTATGATCTTGAGTATTTCTGATAGCTGCTTTTTCTCAAAGCTTATATTTTACTTATTCTTTAATTTATATTTCAGGATGGACCAAACCAAATGCATTCCATGTTTGCATTACTTCCTATAAGTTAGTAATACAAGATCATCAGAGTTTTCGACGGAAAAAATGGAAATATCTTATTTTGGATGAGGCTCAGAATATCAAGAACTTCAAATCTCAGAGATGGCAGTTACTATTGAATTTTCAGACGCAAAGGTAAAGGTTTTGAGTACAGCATAGGACTTTTAACTTTATAAAAGATACACTGTATACAAAAGATTTTTACTTTCTCTACCATGTGTGTAGTAGGTAGAGAAGATATTGAATTCCACCCTAAAGTTCATTACCAAGATTTGAGTGGAAATACATGTTTTAACGGCCCCCAAATAAAAAGAAAATCATTTTTAGAAAAAGGTATATGTGGTATGTGTGTCTAAACAGCATAACTCAAAAATGAAAGTCAATTTAAAATCAAATTTGGTGTTTAAGTTCAGCATTTTCCAAGGTTGCAATGAACATTATGTGGAACGTTTTTTGAAATTTTGACTTTCATAAAAATGGCTTTAATTAAAATACTATATGTTTTAAGATATTTTCATGGCAAATGAAATGTATATCATGAATTTCCTCAGAAGTCCTCTTCATTCTGGATGACCTTTGTATAACTCATAAACCGTAAGAGATAGACAAACTCTTACCACAGAAGAAAATGTCGATCTCATTAAAATACACTATGTTAAATACACTTTTTTTTTTGTGGTGTGAACCATTTCTGAAATATTCCTCATTATTTGTTTAATTTTTACTTCTTTATTTTGTCCTGGACATTCTAAGAGAACTAAATTTCAAAGCCGTTGCTTTGCTACCAGCTTTAAATAGTTCACTATGCCTTTAAGCCTGCTGTATTCCCATAATCCCCTTGTACCTACAAGAAAATTAACCTTCAATATTAACCTTCAAATCCAGAGGACCGGAGGGTGCAAATTTTTCTTTAGCCAAGATTATTCTTCTTCCTTAAAGTATGGAAGTATGACTGGGAGTATGTGTTTGTGAATTTAATGTAATAGATTAAAACAAAAACCAAAGTAATAGAAAGCCAAAGTAGGGAGGAACACCATTGCTCTTGAGCAATTGTTCTAAGAGGTTAAAAGCCGCCAATATGACCTTCAGTGTCAAAAGTTGAGTATAAATGGAACATTAAAAAAAACAAAAAAACTAATATAGTGCATCAGGATGTTTCTTTATCTCTTCTGTAACTTTGTTATCCAGATACCACCTAACTGCTTTTGGTGTATGTACACAAAATAAATTGTAATTCACTATAAATAAAACTGGCTTAATTATCTTTAGCTTAAACATATATATAGCATGTATATTCTCTGTTGATAACCCAAAATTTATTTGCAAATATTAAGAGGAAAATTGCTTCATGAGCTTAAATAACACTAGTCAACAAAAAGGAAGTTGTTTAAACCGCCAGAGATGAAGCAAGATTTTTCTAGACCAACTTTCTTAGCTGAATTTGGAACTGTTTTCAGTTTTCTTCTATCACGTATAGTTTTTCAATTAAAGATGACTTATGTAATCAACAAATCACACATTTTAAAGTGAATACATAATCTGAAATTTATTATTTTATGAGCAACATAGTTAATACAAAACTTAAAACCATAATGTTTCCTATTAAAGTCGGCGCCCTGAATCCAAATCTATTGTTAATATTTCCGCATCATTTCAAATTATTGAGTAATATGCAAAAAACATATTACACTTTTTGAAAAATATGTGAAAATGTACATATTACATTCCATTGGCTATGCTTGCCTTAACACGGACCCCATCAATAACAACAAAAATAGAAGAACAAGCATTGCTCCAACACGAGAAAATGTTACGACTGCCAAACTCTAAATGGACAGAAAAGAACCTCCCCCCTTCAATCCTTAAAACTCATAGTAGTTTCCTAGAAAAGGTAACACAGATTAAATCCAAATTGAACATTCCTAACACCAGAGAAAATCTACTTATAAGAGAAAATCCATTGGAATTATTGCAACCTACCTTCAGTTTGGAATTAGTAGAGGAAATAAGTAAATCAGACACACCAAAAGAAATACAAAAACTTCTAGCTCTGGAAACAATCAATACTAGGTATCCCACAGAAGAATGGCTGCACATATATACTGATGGATCCTCCAAGGAAAACCTTACTGGAGCTGGAGTTACATGTTCACATTTTTCCTTTTATCATTCTGTTGGCAGAGACACAACAAATTATGATGGAGAAATAGAGGCTATACACATTGCTCTCCGACAATTATTAAATCTTCGCTTAAATAAATTTAACAAGGCAGTAATTCTTTCAGATTCTAAAGCTGCAATTCAGGGAATATGTTCAAATACTACAAAGAAGTCAACAAAAATTAGAGAATGCTACAAAATGTTAACACAACTCCAAAAAGTTAATAAGACTGTTCATCTCCAATGGATTCCAGCACACTGTGGAGTCATGGGGAACGAAGCTGCAGACTCACTTGCAAAGAAAGGCACAACAATAAAACAAAAGTCTAAATTCAATTTCTCATATTCCTCAATAAAACGCTTGATCATTAAAAAATTTTCTCATTCATACGTACAAGAAATAGAAACAAATGCCAAAGATAAAAAAATGGATTACACTACTTTCCAACCCAGATATAATCCCCCATAGACCAAGGAAAACAGCGGTTGCAGCCTTCCGACTATTGACAAATCACGATTGCTTAGCAAGTCATCTCTACAGAATAGGTATCTCAACCTCACCAATATGTGTCCTGTGTAACGATCCAACAGAAATGAATGAAGACCACTTGAAGACCTGTGAAGCATTAAGATCAGAAGAAACTACAGTTCAAAAGTATTGGAGAGCACGAATGCTAATGGCTTCATTGCCAGATGGAAGGCACTAGAAAACAACAACAACAACATTCCATTGGCTAAAAGAGAAAGAAAATTACTGTTTTCAACATTAATTTGATAGAAAACAAATATAAAATATGCGATATTTGCTCTTATTTCAATTTTTCATAAATACAGAAAAATAAAGTCAGTTGTTCTCAATTGGAAGCTAAAAATGCGTACTAGTCTATTGTCGTTTGTGTGATTTCTCTGTATCGTCACGATACAGCATCCAGCAATAATGTGCCATCATTGCCTCATTCCAGCAACCCCGGTAACGATTCATCACTTTGATGTCCTGGTAAAATCTTTCCCCCATTTCATCACTTACATCACCAAGGTTAGCTGGAAAAAAATCTAAATGGGAATCTAGGAAATTAATTTTCAGTGACATGTGAACACCCATTTCTTTATAAGCATGAAGTGGTTCCAGCACTCCTTGTTTGTAGTCAGGTGACTTTGTTTTCCCAAGAAAATTCATGTAAACCCACTTGAAGCAATTCCAAGCTCTCAATTCAGTCTCATTTAATATTTTTGGAAATTCATCACGCAACAGTTCCCTTATCTGTGGTCCCTCAAAACACATTTTCCTTCAGTTTTGTGGCTGATATGAAACTAAACTTCTCCTTCAGGTATTCAAATGCAATTGAATTGGCCTTTCCAAGAGTTTTTACAAAACTTTTCACTAGTCCAAGCTTTATGTGGAGAGGGGGAAGTAGTACTTTTTCAGGGTCAACCAGTTGGACGTACTTGACAATTTCTTCTCCTGGGTTGAAAGTGCTTCTTTGCTTCCAGTTATGTTTGACATAACATTCTTCTGTTTTGTGACTGTCCAATAGGCACAGGAAGCAGCAGGATTTTGTAACCCTACATTGCATTCCCAATAGCATGCCTAGAATTTTCAAATCTCCACAGATATTCCACTGGTGGAAGTTGTAATTAATCGCTTCTAATACCACACGTTTTCATAACCTTCCTTTAGATGGACAGAACGGGCAATGGGTACAGAAGGCTTCAGGTTTCCATTGTGTAGAAGAACCGCTTTCAAACTTTTCTGAGACGAATCAATAAGCGATCTCCAATTCTATGTACTGTACTTTTGTTTCAGTTCTTCAAAGAGGTCATTCACATCATTACAGAATACCATTGGACCACCTGAAGAAAAGAATTTTTCCAAAACTTTGCTTCTTGTCCTGTAATGAGAAATCCTGACATCCTTCTTGGGCATATTTTTCTCCTTCAGCCTAGATACTAGTAGTTTTGATTTGTCCTTTGAAAGTGAAAGGTCTCTAATGAGATAATTTAATTCAGACGGATTAAATTTCTGTATTTCAGAAACAGAAACGTCCGGAACAAAGTCAGGATCTAGGTCCACAGGATCATTGACAGTTTCAAGTCCCGTTTCTTGGAGCATGTTATATGGGACCGGTCACATTGCTGATAAACGATATGTTTGTTCTTTGCTGAGAATTCTTTAATATTCTCACAGCAAAAATAGCAGTCGTCGATGTGGTTCTTAGGTTCCCACCTAATCATTGGTACACCAAATGGCATAATACTTTTCCTTTTCAGCATCCATTCCCCTAAACCTATCACACATGGCTTGCACATGATATGTGGGGCCCAATTTTTATCCTGATCGCCCAGTGGAATGCCAAAGTATAGCTGGTACAATTTCTTCTGTTATGTACGCCGCTGCGATTTAGGTGTGAATGAACCACATACGTAGCAATAGTCTTTTGGGTGATTGACACATTTTCGGGGCATAGCAATGGAAGGCAATCTGCGAAAACAAACAAAAAATTCAGATTTTGTTTTCATTTCTAAGATATATATCTACAAGTTGCAGGCTAAAATATGTATTTGTGTACCACGTTTCCTAGCAACAAACACTTATTGCAAAGGAACTTGCTTACATTCCTTGGTGAATCATTGCTTAACTGCAGTGTAATAGGACACATAAGAGATATAAGATCGCTTCATCTTTCCATTGTGGTGTGCTACAGTAAATAGATTCTACAGCCTTTAAGCAGAGTAAAACATAAATTGAAAATTACGGATAAACAGGAAACTATATGTGATAGGTAGGAGATGAAACCAGTTTTGAAATCAGCACAATGAACTTCACATCTTACACCAATCAGATTTTCTGGCGGAAATTCTTTGTTGACCAGACAAAGACAAATGTCAGTCAACTGGACACCTTGTGACATTAAGAGGGAATAAAAAAGAAAAACAATCTCTTCTTGCTCCTCCTCTTTGAGTCCAACTGACCTAGTCATTGTTGGGCCCTTGAACCATTCACTCACTCTTCTTGCTCTGAACTCATAAAGAGGAATATACTGTGTGGCAGGTGAGCCAATGAGAACTGAAGTGACTGAAAAAGCAAGGCTAAAGGAGTAAGAAGAATGCATGCTGTACTTTGTAACTATGGTAGTGTGATACAAAACCTGCCTTTGCCAACAAGCCTTGAAACTGTTTTATCACATGATTGAAGTGTAGCACAGCATTGACCCATAGGTGAAGTGTCAATCTCGGTGGTTCAGTTGGTTAGACACTGGTCTCCTGATCCCAAGGTCGTGGGTTCAAACTGGCCTAGACCGATGGTTTTTAAGTGCTTAAAAACGACAGGTCAGTGTATTTACTGGCATGTAAAAGAACTCCAGTGGGACAAAATTCTGGCACACCGGCAATGCTGATATGATCCTAGCAATTGACAGCATCATTAAACAGCAAAATGGTTGGGTTTTTTTATTTTTAATTTTGATGGGTGAAGTATTCTTGACAAGTCACACCTTTAGTAAACAAAGGTATAGAATTGATGAAAATCTAACTTAATAGAGTGGAATGTTTGTAAAATTAAATATTAATAAATGAGAAAACTTTAACAGACCATGTTTTACTTGTCTAAAACTGCCACTTTAGGATAAATCTGAAGTGCAACTGGTGAGTAATTGATTAATTAAAAAATGAATTTGTCCTCTGTGTTAACAAGTTCAAGAAGTCCTTCTAGGTGTTGAGACTGTCTGCATCAGTTTACCATCTGGATATTTGCTTGTCTCATAGTTATCCCAGAAGTGCAAAGTTGCTATTTACGTGTCTATTTTTAATTAAAAAATGTTCTGAAAATGTTCTCTAAAGAGGATTAAAGACGTTCTTCCAATATACAGTTTATTACAATTGAAGAAAATGATCCTGTATATGTCTGATCACTTCAACTACTTACAGTAATTTTGGCAGAAATTTCATACAGTTCTTTGTATTTTGTAGATTGATACAGTATCTACTGCAGATGTTATTTGAGATTTCTTAGATTTTGAGTAAATATTTATTGCCCTTGTTTCCATTTAATAAATGAGCATACATTTCCGAGCAACTTTTTAAAAGTAGTTAATTGCAAGCTCTTTTATGTAGTTGGAAAATAAAAATGAACTTTTAGGTTACAGAGAGGTGGAAGGTAAGATGAATTAGGAAGATTGAAATATGTGAAATGGAGAAAGAACAAGAAAAGGAAATGTCCCTTTTGAAGACAGAAGTTCCAATTAATTTTTAGCTTGTTTTTTGTTAAATCCTTCAAGCCATGCTTTTGTGTTTCATGCAGCACTCATGTTTTGTCAGTTATTTTGTGTACTTGGGCAATTCTTTTGAGCAGAATAAAGGGTATTAGGTATTTTTATTAGCATTGAACATGTACAAGCATGCATAGCATCGTCGTTAAAAAGAAGACACAATTAAAATTAAAATACATCAATTTCATAAAACTCCTTAACACTATACAGAGGACTAATTATCAATGCTGCTCTGATCCGTCTCCTGAACATTTGGATTGAGAGCTTTCTTATATCAACTGGTAAACTATTAAATAAATTTAAGCCTAAATAATGAAAATTATTTTGTGTTATGCTGTATTTACATGCATTCATATATACATTACAGTTGTTTCTAGTTGTATAACTATGAACAGATGAGCACATAGTCAAATTGTTTAGGTTGCCCCTAACGTAAAGGAGACAGGCAAGAACAAACATTGATGGTAAAGTCAACACTTTGGATCTGACAAAGAGTGGTTTACAATGAGCTCTAGACGACACACCATAAATAAGCCTAATAGCTCTCTTCTGTACAAGTAATAATTTATGAGCTGAAGTATGAGAACCCCAAAGAATAACACCATAACTTAAATGGCTCTGAATATAATGAAATACTGCAAGCAATGAATCCACTGATATCTGGTCTTTGAGTATTCGTAATATAAAAATTCCTTTACTTATTTTCTTGGCAACATTATGAACATGAGTCTGCCATCCCAATCCAGATTCGAGGTAAACACCCAGGAACCTAACAGAATCATTATTAGCAGAAGAAGAGTGACTTACACAAAAATTTAAATGTTCTGTTTTATCAGAATTAATTACAAGCTTGTTTGCATTGCACCATGTTTCGACTTTACCAAATATTTCAGCTAGTCTGTTAGTTAACAATTCAGCATTGTCCTCAATGACGTTAACAGTTAGATCGTCAGCAAACATGTAGGTCTCAGAGCGTTCACCACGAATATAGTCAGGGAGGTCATTAACATATATAATAAATAATACCGGGCCTAGCACAGAGCCTTGGGGCACACCATACTTCAGTAATTTAAAATCAGATAATTTACCATTTACAGATACAGCCTGATATCTATTAAAGAGATAGGAAGATACAAAATTAACACTTGACTTATTAAATCCATAGAAAGTAAGTTTCTGTAATGTGGTATGAGTAACTGTATCAAAGGCTTTTGAGAGGTCAAAAAAACTACACCCAACTTTACATCCATTTTCAATAGCTCCAAAACACTGATTTATAAATAACATTACTGCATCCACAGTACCACGAGAAGTCCTAAAGCCAAATTGGCAATTAGAAAATAAAGAGTTGGCTTCAAAATAATTATAAATTTGCTTATTTAATAAGATCTCAAAAACCTTTGACACGGTAGGTATAATGCTAATTGATCTGTAATTAGAAATGTCATTTTTACTACCCTTTTTAAAAATTGGAATTACTTTAACATATTTAAAAGCATCTGGGAAAGTTCCGGAATCGAGGCAACAATTAAAAATATGTGTCAAGGGTTCCATAATAAAAGAAGCAGCAGCTTTTAATATCTTAGAATTAATGCCATAAATATCGAGACTGGTAGTATTATTCAATTTTAAAATTGCATTATATGTTTCATCCACTCCAAAATGTTTGAAACTAAATGTATGCATAGGTTTAGATACATACTGTGAAAGATTAGGAGTATCATTATTTACAGGTAAGCTGTCAAGAATTTGTTGACATTATCAATAAAGAAGGAATTGCATTTATCAGCTTCCAGATTAAGACATTAAGTGTTAGAATTGTTTCTATTATTAACAACACTAGAAATAAGTGACCATGAGATAAGGATATCGATTGGCTGCACCAGCAGCTACTGAAAAGTGAAGTGCTGCCATGTGTTACAGATCTGGGTATGAGCAATTTATTTTCCAGCTTTTCCTTTCCATGGTCTCAAAAGACTGACCAAAGTACATTTAAAATGAAAATGTAATATACATATTATGCAATGATGAAAATATTCTTTTTCAGGCGTTTGCTACTCACTGGTACACCCTTACAAAATAATCTCATGGAACTGTGGTCACTCATGCACTTTCTGATGCCCAATGTGTTCCAATCACACCGTGAATTTAAAGAATGGTTCTCAAATCCTGTCACAGGCATGATAGAAGGCAACTCTGAGTACAATGAGAGTCTAATAAAGCGCCTGCACAAGGTAAACGTTGGAGCATTTTTTTATGTTTTGTTTCAGATTGATGTGCAGTATAAATAGTTCTGTCTTAGCTAACAGTTCTTTTATATTAGCAATATTTATAAAAATAGAAAGAAAAATCAGGTTTTAAAATTTGGGCCCGATTGTGCTAATAGAAGGATTTGTTTTTAGGTTTTACGACCATTTTTGCTGCGCCGACTGAAGACTGAAGTAGAAAAACAGTTACCCAAGAAATATGAGCATATTGTGATGTGTCGTCTTTCCAAAAGGCAGCGATTTTTATATGACGACTTCATGTCTAGAGCGAAGTGAGTAAATAAAGACAAAGCATTAAGAAAGCAGGTTTGTGGTTAGTAAATAGTTAATGAAATTTCTCCTGTATTCCTCTTGTGCTGCTTAAACAGAATCAGTTCTCCGTATTTTACATTCTTATACAGTACTAGTTCTCTCAATATCAAATTTTACTAGAACATTTGACTTGAAATTAGCATATGTGAATCAAGCATATACTAAATTTTCACTCATTTTGAGAAGCTTATGTGTACATAAATTTTGTGTGTGATTATAGTACAATTTTAAAAAGGAATTTGTTAAAATATTGACATGTAAATCACAAGAGAAAGCCTTATTTCCTCAATGCAATGATTGAAATGTGTGCCAGCATGGTGAAGTTTGTTAATTATTGAATAGATTCATTCATTGATGTGCTTTATTCAAATAAAATACCTCATGTGGCTTAAAAATAATTGTATACTTAGACAAGCTTTCGGTTCAATGCAGAATCTTAGTAGAAAGTTACCTCCTTACCACTTTCATTGTTGTATTACTAACAGAAGCTGTAGAATGAATGTTAAAATAGAAATCTTGTTATGTAAAGCAATGCTAAGTTTATGCAGCTTATTTGTCAACTTGAAACATCCAGTTAAGGTCCTTAGTAATCCTAGGCAGCAATTCAGATTTTCATAGCATCTGCATTTTGCTTTCAGAACAAGAGAAACCCTTGCCTCGGGGAATCTTCTGAGTGTCATCAACGTTTTAATGCAACTCAGGAAAGTGTGCAATCATCCAAATTTATTTGAAGTGCGCCCAACAATCTCGCCATTCCAAATGGAAGGTATAACCTACGAAACTGCGTCACTTGCTTGGTCAGCTTTGGATTATGATCCATTCAAGGTTAGTTTGCAATTAAGATTCATATGCTGTGATGTTGTTACTGAATGCATTGCTCTATCTAAGATAAACCTAATTTGTCTTGGGACTTTTATTAGGTCTACTTGCTAAGATGTTAACATAAAGCACAGTTCTAGCAGTATTTTGAAGAATGTGCTAATGCCAATCAGTTGATTTTGAAGTCATTTTCTCTCCCTTATATGCCATGAAAAGGCTCTGCAGCCTTTTGTATTACTGAACTGAAAATAAACAGAAGCCAACACAGCTGTTGCTATGGTGGCAACATAAAAATTCATTGTAATGCTTCATTAGCCCATAAATCTTCTTTGTATTGTTTCATTTTATCTCAATTTCCTTAGCAACTCTGTTGTTTGGGAGTACTAATATCACATTAGAGTCACCAGATGTGGGCTCTAATATTTAATTTAATGCATCTCACATAAAATAAACACATTTTCTGGATTATATCGCTATACTAGCTTACAATTGAGGTTAGTGTTTAGTTAGTAATTAAAATAAAATATTTTACATAACTTCCACATCACATATCAAATTGCTTTCTACTTCTTAGAACAGGTACTCTGGCCTCTGATATCATCAGAATTTAATTAGTGAAATTTATGTTGAAAATCAAGAAGATACTTGCTTAAAATCGCAGACTTAAAGTTGCTACATTTCATTTTCATACTTTTAATCATATTTAAAGGACACATTGCTAAATTGCATATTTACATTATGCACAAATCAAGTATTACACGCCTCTTTCATAGTGGAGTTGAATTCTGATAATTCGACTCTCAACTCGACATTCTGTGTAACTCAACAACCTTTTTGCTCTTATTTTATTTATATTTTACTGTTACTGTAACAATTTCTATTATCTAATATGCAGTATAAATAGTGTAGGTAAATTTTAATTAGTGTCTGTATATAACCTACCACATTCTCCCTCACAATGACAAAAGGGCTCACCGCATATTGGCCTTTGATATCTAGCCAGAACATACGCAGCCATCAGAACATGATCACGAAATCAGAAGCTTGCTGCTAATAATGTGGATACATACTACAAACACTTTGTTAGTAAAGTTTGAAGGTTTATTACCTTACCGAGTACAAAGGTATTTTTTGCATGTGACAGATTGTGCAGTGGTTTATTATAGAGTTATAAAACCATAGGGGTGTCAGGTTACCTTTCAGACTTCCGTGTCGTACATAAACATCGCGTACCATCTCACATTATCAGCAGTGTCTTCTTTATTTCAAGAAAGGAAACAGAGAAGTTACTTCATCACTTTGCATGATGTCCCTCGCACATATCCTGTAAGGTCATTCGCCTCATTTGAAAATACCTCTGTACGTGGTAAGCTAAACTTTGTTACATATTTCTAGTTATAATACACTCTCATATTTCAGGCTTACTGTTAGTGTTGTTATTCATACGTAATACATTTTGGAATGTGCTATACTTTTGAGAGGTAGAACTGGAACTTAAAAATTCACTGCCACAGCTGGGATTTGAATCACAGACCCTCCGCTTACTAGGCAGGTGCTCTAGCCATTAAGTTACTGTGACGTTGCCCACACACGGCTTGTGTGTTTAACCTCTTGAGCGATAGCCATTTAAAAGCTCCGCAGGCCGAGAACGGATACCCAATATCCAGCACAGGGCATTTAAATTGTTAAATGCGCTAAAAGTGCTTCGTAAATACACAGCTGTATTTTGCGTGAATTTTAAGTTATTTTAATGAAACAAAAACTGGTATAAAACTCGTTATATGCAGTATACATGTACATCATCAGCAATGTTGAGTTGCGTTTACAAATCGTTGAAATGGCACTATTTGTTTCACTGTGGTGAAAAGTTAACTTTGCTTTGTCGAACGCATCTAATATAATTTCTCGGAAAGAAACAGTAGTGGACCCATTGTATGTGTGAGCTATGCGTCAGC
The DNA here is from genome assembly GCA_030765045.1 of Tenodera sinensis. Lineage (NCBI taxonomy): Eukaryota > Metazoa > Arthropoda > Insecta > Mantodea > Mantidae > Tenodera > Tenodera sinensis. Next base: position 46,889,499 of record CM060961.1, on the reverse strand, counting down.
AAATCACAGCATGATGTGAAATAGAACACTACTGTATGCGTGGTTTATGAGTCATCAGAATAAAGCAGGTTTGCAATTTTTCCTTGCGCGTGTTTCGTAACTTGGATATAACAGGCTCCGTTTGTTTCTTTCTTGAAATACATACGTATACTTTCCTGCTTGTAGCTGAAGTGAGAAGCTTTTGAGCGTTACATCTCAGAGTTAAAACATGGCATCAACAAGCAGTGTCGCACAAAGGTTAGCGAGTGGTGGAAGTGTAAGGGCTTCTGAAATTACACAGGATAATGTGGAGGACTTCTTGCTGTGTGACAGCGATTTGGATATTGATGGCGAATTTTCCGAATTTGAGGGGGGTGTGGAGGATATAGGTATGAGTAGCAGTGAGGAAGAACGTGACCAACTTCCTTCAGGTGTTCGTGAAGAGTCAGCATTGTGGAGTGCTGAAAACAATTGCAATACAAATAGGCACATATCCACGAGCACAGGCTCTGGTGTTCAACCCCAGGCTCAGCTGACTTTTGACAGCCAACCAATTGACATTTTTACAAAATTTTTTACTACTGACCTAGTGTCTCTCATTGTTTCGGAAACAAATGTATATGCGAGTAAGGTGAAGGAAGACCTGCTCTCTAAGGGTAAATTAGGGCCTAAGAGCAGAATTCAAAGGTGGACAGAAGTAACACTCAATGAGATTTACAGGCTACTTGGTCTAATTATACTTATGGGTGTTATTCGTAAACCTGCATTATACATGTATTGGTCCACAGATGACATGCTAGCTACTCCTTTTTTTGGAAAATGCATGTCAAATAACAGGTTTACGTCAATTTTGCGGTTCCTTCATTTCACCTGCACAGAGAATGTAAATGACAAACTCCACAAAATTAGGCCTGTTTTCGATTATATTATTTCAAAATTTAAAGAAAATTATGTGCCTGGTGAAAAGGTCACTGTTGATGAAAGCCTAATGCTTTGGAAGGGCCGCTTTGGTTGGAAGCAATACATCAAAACAAAAAGGGCTAGATTTGGCATAAAGAGTTTTGATGTTTGTGAAAGTAAAACGGGATATCTTTACAATAGCTGCATTTACACTGGTCAAGGGACTGACAATACTGGAGACAAAGATTTGGGCTTATCTGGCTCCATAGTAATGCACCTAATGGAACCTGTGCTTGATCAGGGTAGGACTGTGTACTTAGATAACTGGTACAGCTCTCCTAAATTATACATGGCCTTACACAAAAGAAAGACTAATGCAATTGGAACAGTACATTCAAATCGTATTGGTTTGCCAAAAGATGTGAATACAAAGGCTCTAAGGAGAGGGGAAATGGAGGTGCGTCAGCTCCCACCTTTGACCTACCTTGCCTGGCAGGACAGGAGGGTAGTTACGGCATTCTCCAATTGCAGTTCTCAGATTTCGATGATTGACACTGGAAAAACATATGCCCATACCTAAATGTGCATTTTCAAGCCTGACGTTATCCAGGAATACAATATGCACATGGGCGGTGTCGATCTAGTAGATCAGGTATTGCAAGCATATCCCTCTTTATGAAAAACAGTGAAATGGTATAGGTAGAAAATCCAAAACCCCTGCACCCCTCAGACTTCAAGGAAAACATTATCCTAAAAGGATACTGTCAACAGCAAATAAGTCCCGCCCATCTCGAAGGTGTTTCGTGTGCCGCAAGAAGGGAATCCGCAAGGAAACTGGGATGATGTGTTGCGAATGTGGAGATGTGCCCTTGTGTGTTTATCCCTATTTTGAGGCATATCACTGCAGAAGGAACATATAAAGGTAAGCCAGTAAAGCATATAGAATTTAATTAAATGTTTCATAACGGGGGACAATTAAAATAAGTTGAGTTAGATAGAGGATAAATAAGGGTTAAATGCACAAACTCACAGGACGTGTATACATGTCCATATCGCTCGTCCGTCATTTTAAATGGACGTGATTTCACAGTCACAGTAGCTTAATGGTTAGAGCACCCACCTGGTAGCCAGAGGGTCTGGAGTTCAAATCCCTGCGCTGGCATTGAATTTTTCAGTTCCAGTTCTACCTCTCAAACATTGCTTGTGTGTTTAAAAACACGAACAGTAAGTTTGTTGGTATAAATAAATAATGAATGTTTATTATTTATTTATGCCACACACGGCTTGTGTTTAAAAACACCAACAGTAAGTTTGTTGGCATAAATAAATAATAATTACCATCTGAAGGTTAATTAATCCTGGGACATAAAGTATTTGCAATAGTAAGTCACCATTGGGGTAATTGTCTCTGATGTGAGACTGCCTTTGTGGTTTACCAGGAAAAATACGAACTGGTTTGAGAATTCAATGCCATTCTGGCAGTTTGTCACAGTAGCTAAAGGGTTAGAGCACCTGCCTGGTAAGCGGAAGGTCTGTGGTTCAAATCCCAGGTGTGGCATTGAATTTTTAAGTTCCAGTTCTACCTCTCAATGAATGTTTAGCTATTTGTAACATGCAATAAACTTCAGTTTTATTAATGTTTTAATGTTCAGACATTTTAGCTAGAGATGTTATCATGAGCACAGTTATTACAGTGTGTAATGCATTTTCTAAGTGCATTGAAAGTAAATCGTATCCAATGTGCTCACAGACAGTTCTTGTATTTTGTGAAACTACGTCCTACATCACATGACATAACAGGAGCGTACAAAAACATGAAATATCGGAGTAGCTGGAGCTTTCCTGATGGAGCAACACATCTCTTCTTTTACACATTTTTGAGTATCCAATATTCTTCTCTAGAACACTTTAAAGTTTGTCACCCTTTCTCTAACAGTGCTCGCTAGTATTTGACTCAGTGTCTCGGAAACTTGCTCTGGTGTCGTAATAGCCTTGGGCATTTTTAATGCAGATGACTGTAAATGTGTTATTACTGTTACTATATTGCCGAAATTCCTCAATGTATGAAAGATCTTCTAACAAGGCCGGTGTAATTACTTAATTCACTGCATGTATTGTGACATTTTTCTGCTTGTCAAATACGTTTATGTTTATAATTTTGTGTAATGTTGAGCATAGTATACTGCAGCCTGTAGCCATGTCCCCCACCAAGTTACATTGGGCTGTGATGGCAAGGGAATTCCAGGTGCCATCTCTTTAAAGATCTTGGTTCTGGAGGGTGCCTTGCAAAATATCTTCTTCACTTTGGCTATGAAAGCATCAACATCTAGAAAAGAGGATCTAATTTCTTCTGCAACTCTGTGGAGACCATGTGCTAGACAAGTTAAATGTGTTAATTTTGGGACTGCTTGTATTGCTGTGGCAGCTTTCTTTATATAGGAAGCCTCATCCATAACAAGTAGTAAAACATTTTCTTGAAAGGTAGAACTGGAAATTAAAAATTCAATGCCACAGCTGGGGTTTGAACCAACAGTAAGTTTGTTGGCATAGATAAATAATAAACATTTTCTTTTGTAATACTGGTAAGACAATGAATAATTAAACAGTTTGGTCTTTGTAGAATGGTTAACTTCTGCAATTTCTTCGGACGTTAAAAGAAATTTTTTACCTGAGGCATCAGGCTTCATATGGGTTCTTCAGGTTTCTTACAATAACATTAGTAACTGACCTATTAGCAACATCTTTAGTTTCGTCCATAGATATAAAAATCTTTTCATCTGCTACCTCATCTCTGATATTATTTAGGCATTTTTTTTATAGGCCATTGGTAAAAATGTTTTACGTAATTGTGTTTGCAAAGGCATATTTCTGTTGGTATACTTGTTTATGAAGGCTATGAATCGAGGGTGCTGCATTTTGTTTAAAGAAATATCAGCCTTTATTAGATAATGACACACACACACACTCTCAAAAAATGTTTTTTTGTGGTTTAGAGCTGAGGAGGATGAAGGTACATTTTCTGCACTTTTTTTTCCCCCAATAATAGATGTTTCTTGTGTTTCATTGAGTTGCAGTGCTGTTTAATGTGGTGTTTTAAATTTCCTCTAAGCTTTATGTAACATACCTAACACGTGATGGTTTTGCCATTTGTGCTGAAATATTCCCTGCCAAATTCCTCCACAATGGCAACTGTGATGATTTTGATGTTGGAACCTTCTTTACTTTTGGCATATTGTCTTGGCTGTCAGCGAAAACATAAACATGACAGTCACAAGAAACAGACTGTTCTGTTAGGGGTGGGCATGTCGTTTCCTCAACCGTCACGCTACTTGCTGGCTCTATACTCCTTACTGTTTATATCATTCCTATGTTAACATACTAAAACCCCAAACCACACATTTGAATATTGTTGTATTTTTACTGCAGTATGACTCGATGCAATGCTGGAAAGTTCTGAAAAACCTGTATCTGAAAATATGTGGTAGAATTTTACACCTTCAAAACAGTAAACACAGTTATGTCTCGTATCATTAACTATTCTTTTGATTATTAATTTATGATTATATTTAATTTTTGCCTTTCTGTCTTTCCTTATATTACATGGGTTTAATTCCAAGTTGAGGGTATATATATAGAATGGTTTAAATAGTTGATATTGCACATAATGTAACAGAATACTTCTGAAGGCATTCTTTCAGAATTCTCTTTTTCAATATTAATTATTTCATTCTTAAAAATTTAAGTGGTTAAGAGCATCAGTATTAGTCTTAAGACATGGTGATCTGGGCCTCATTTTGACAGTTCTACCCTCCTGACTGGATGTTTTAAGGGTTGCTAAAAAAGATGGTAACTGTTTCAGATAACTCCTTTTTTTAATTTTTATAACTAAACTTTAAACTAATGAATACAAACACATAGTTTATTTCCACATACAATTTTGAAAAAAATATAAGTTAAATGATGCTTTTTGAAAAAGAAAGCTCATTTAAGCAAATTTATATGGGAAAAAACCGTTCTTATCTCTAGGAACAAAACTAAAAGAAAACTATAAGAAAGAATTGAATTAATAAATTAGAACAGAAATGAATAATACATATTTTGTAAACAGAAAAAATGTGTCTGTCGATCATTCTAATTACTGTAACACAGACAACAGGCATTACTCAATGTACATATTTTACTAAAGTAACTTGTAAATGTTAGAAGCTCTACACATAACAGTCCTTGGTATGGAATGTTTCAAAACACTCCGTCATACACATTGTGCAGTAGTATGTTGTCTCCTCTCTTTTCCATTTTTTTTTATACTTCACTACGAGCAGAGCCCATCTCATGTCGTGAATGTTTTAGACCGAAAAGTGTTAATCATAACTACAGTGAAACTAAAATTTTCAAGCTCTGTTGAACTGCACATTATTTGAATAAAAGAAATCATGTTTGTAAGATAAATGCATCAAAGCTGGTATGTGGGAATAAAGGTAGTAATAGACACTTTTGGTAACAATAGCAATGAGATGTAACTGACTAATATTTACATTACAGCAAGTGGATTTGTTCTGCCTCAATCTTCTCCTAGCAGACCTGGAATCATGCCTTACTGCGTTTGTTGCACATCGTATAAAGAAATTTCGTACTCCAAAGAAACTTATTGAAGAAATAGACTCGCTGCCGGAACCTCCTCCAAGATGTCCATCAGGAAAAATAAAAATTCATGTACGCCTTTCATCCCAGCAACAGCAGCAACAAAATTTAGGTGTTAATAAGGGAGTCGCACCTAGAGTTGGTACTTCACCTATCATTAAAACAATAGCTCCACAAACTGCTCCTGGCCAAGGTAAGTTATCTATTTGTTTAAAGATAACTAAAACCTCACAATAATTTGAATTTTGTTGAGGCTGGTTTCAACAGATGTGATTTAAGTCTAGTGTAGTAACTACTAAGAGTAAGAGAGGTAGAATTGGAACTGAAAAATTCAATGCTACAGCTGAGATTTGAACCACAGAACTTCCACTTCTCGCACGGCTACTCTAACCACTGTGCTAGTGACAACTTACCAGTATGACATTGAATTATCCAACTGATTTGTATTTTCTTAATTTTATTATTTTCTTTTAATGAATTCAATGTCACACTGGCAAGTTTTCACACAAACTGAGTGATTGGAGCAGCCACTTGTGAAGCAGAAGTTCTGTGGTGTAAATCCTGGCTGTCTCATTGCATTGCATTTTTCAGTTTAGACTCTACCTCTCAAACATTGCCTACACACAGCTTGTGTGTTTAAAAGCACCAGCAGCAAGTTCGTTAGCATAAATGAATAATAGTTACCGTCCTAAGAGTGACATTAACCCAGTTGTCTTTATTTCTGAGTAGCATGTATTCATTTCACCATGCTTGTGCAGGGTTTAAAATACTCTTGAGTTAGAGGTCCAATGATTACAACACAAGAGTACAGATTATGTAATTTCTTATAGTTTGTGAACGATGTTCATAGATCTTTCCCGCCATTTTAAGCAATTAACCCTTGTTTAGAGTTGCTAACACTTAATGAGGTCTGGTATGGACTGTATCTGTACTTTGATGCTATTATTTAATCTACTTCAAGTCTAATACCTGGAATAACTGATGAAATAATAACACACATTTCTTATTACATATCAACCATCTTTAATGAACTCCAAGCTTACAGATGTACCAACATGAACAAACAAAAATTTATCTTCCTTTCATAGAAGTTTGAAAACAGTGTTGTTGTAATTAATTTAATTTAAAAGGTGAGTTAATTAATAACACTGAACAACACTTACAACATATTTTTCCAGGACGCATTTCGAAGGTTAACTTTCCTCCATTATCAACCGGACAATAACTGGGTTTCCATGGTGTTTCATGGTGCAGATGGTGATGCTTCTTCTGGTGTTTCTTCTGGTGGCGGTTCAATGAACTTACTGAAAATGTCTCTCTGAGGAATGTCGAAATTAAATACTCGGTTTCTATTTTTTTAAAATAAAGATTTGTTCCCATGTGGACAGTTCTTGTTTTCCGGTTATGTGTTTGAGAAGTTTCGGTTCTAGCTTTATGTCATGAGTTTTTGTCCAAAAGTGAAATGCAACCGCTGATTTTTCTAATTGTTTACTCTTAATGTTTCTAACGTGTTCTTTGGAGTGATTGTAATGAAGTATACATAGGAAAAACCAAAAGAAATTTAGAAATTAGATCCAAAGAACACGTTAGAAACATTAAGAGTAAACAATTAGAAAAATCAGTGGTTGCATTTCACTTTTGGACAAAAACTCATGACATAAAGCTAGAACCAAAACTTCTCAAACACATAACCGGAAAACAAGAACTGTCCATATGGGAACAAATCTTTATTTTAAAAAAATAGAAACCGAGTATTTAATTTCGACATTCCTCAGAGAGACATTTTCAGTAAGTTCATTGAACCGCCACCAGAAGAAACACCAGAAGAAGCATCACCATCTGCACCATGAAACACCATGGAAACCCAGTTATTGTCCAGTTGATAATGGAGGAAAGTTAACCTTCGAAACGCGTCCCGGAAAAATATGTTGTAAGTGTTGTTCAGTGTTATTAATTAACTCACCTTTTAAATTAAACAAAAATTTACTAAATCTCGCACATACTCCACCTCTTAATCTATCTGATCAATTATCGCTGTCCAAAGGGAGGGGCACTACTTTAAGTGTCTCTTGAGGACTCCACTGGAAGTTTTCACATCTATCAGACGAACATGGTTGTCAAGTCCTGGATATGTCTTTGTTATAACACCAAGTTTCCACATAAGAGGAGGAATATTATTGTACTTCAGTAACACCACAGTTCCAATTTTCACATCTGGCATAGCTGACCTCCATTTCTGGCATTGCTGCAAGGAATTCAGGTAATCTGCAGACCATCTTTTCCAGATGAGTTGAAGATTTTTCTGGAGCCTATTCCATCTTGCTAGTTTACTTAACCTCTTGAGGGATATCGACGTGAAATCACATCCATTTAAAATGGCGGATGAGCGATATGGGCGTCCTGTGCGTTTAAGCATTTAACCCTTATTTATCCCTTATCCAACTCAACTTATTATAATTTTCCCTTTATGAAACATTTTAGTAAGGTCTATATACTTTATTGGCTTACCTTAATATGTTCGTTCTGCAGTGATTTACCTCAAAACAGGGATAAACACAAGGGTACGCACATCTCCACATTCGCAAATTCCCGTCTTGCGGCACACGAAACACTTTCGAAATGGGCGGGACTTCTTTGCTGTTGGTGGTATCCTTTTAGGATAATGTTTTCTTGAAGTCTGAGGGGTGCAGGGGTTTTGGATTTTCAACCCTCAACGTGGTATTGTTCAATTAGGCTGCGAGTTATTTATAGTCGGTAGTCAAGGTCGGTCATTGTCCTGTGTGGGTTTAGAGAGCTGTCCAAATCCCCAAGCAATTGTATATGGTTATATCCAGTTGGTGCAAAAACACCTTTTTATACCACTTCTCCCTTCAGCTACAAGCAGGAAAGAATACGTATGTATTTCAACAAAGAAAGACACGGACTCTACTCAGTTATGAAACTCGCGTAAGGAAAAGTTGTAATGTTGATCTATTCTGATGACTCAAGAGCCCACACATGCAGTAGCGATTTGTTACACAGTATGCTGACGCATTAGCCACACATACAATGGGTGTTTCTTTACTGAATCTTTCCGAGAACTAATATTAGATGCGTTCGACAGAGCAAAGTTGACTTTTCACCACAGTGAAACAAAATTGTGTCATTTCAACGTTTTGTAAATACAACTCAACTTTGCTGATGACGTACATTTATACTGCAAATAACGAGTTTTATACCAGTTTTTGTTTCATTAAAATAACTTAGTATTTACACAAAATACAGCTGTGTATATACGAAGCGCATTTAAGAATTTAAATGCTAGCAGTTCTCGGCTCGCGGACGTTTAAATGGCCATCGCTCAAGAGGTTAATGGTATGTCAGTGTAGTTTGGTTCAGGCAGTGCAGTAAGTGATGAGCCTACTAAAATGTGTCCTGGTGTTAATGGCTGAAGGTCTTAGTCATCAGAGAGAACTGTCAGAGTGCTTGATTTCAAACATGCTTCTGTCTGACAAAAAAATGTACTTACCTTTTCATATGTCAGTGGAGTTCCATCCCATACTTGTTTCATAGAATGCACGTTAGCCTCCCACAACCCTCCAAACTGGTGTGAACTAGGTGAAGTAAAATTCCAGGAAAAGCTTTCTGAAGCAGCAAAGTTCTTGATGTTGTTTGCAAAACTTTCAGAAGCAAGCAACTGCCATAATTCCTTTGTCTTTATTTGCCCTTATAAAGTTGGTCCCGTTGTCTGAGAACAAGTTTTGACATTGACCTCTTCTTGCAATGAATCTTCTTAATGCATTAGCTGTCAATACAGTCACAAGTTGCAAGTGAATTGCCTTTGTACTCATACAAACGAACAAGGCAATGTAACATTTTTTGGATTCTTCTGCTTCTTTCAAAACTAACCTTCATGCTGAGTGGCCCAGCATAATCGACTCCAGAATTATAAAACGGCTGTGCAGGCTGCACCTGTTGCTTAGGAAGTTCCCCCATTAGTTGTTCAGCAGAAACCCTTTCCAACCGGAAACATCTCAGTCATTTATGAATGTTCCTTTGAATTACTTGACATATATAAGGAATCCAGTATCTTGCTCATAAGCTAGTAGTCATTAATTGAGCTCCTCCGTGAAGTAGTTTTAAGTGCTCAGCATCAGTGATAAGATTTGTGAGTTTGTGCTTAGGAGTCAATGTTAACTGATGTTTCTTGTCATATGAGAAGACGACTGGTCTGGTCTTCCTCCCACTTTCTATAGATCATCGTGCAGGTATGGATGGAGATTTGACATGCTGGATTTGTCAATTTCCCTTCCTTCCTTTAGGCTTCTTATTTCTTGAGCATATTCATCTTCTTGAGTCCATCTGATACATAGTAGAAGTGCTTCATTTGTTTCTTGATATGAGATCGGACCAACTCTTTTGTCAGTTTTATTTCTTGAATTCTACCCAAATTGATGGCAGTAGGTAACTACTCTCAATAGCTTATTCAGAATCGAGAATCTTGACCATATATCTTTATTAGATTTTCTTGTTTCTGTCATGCAGGAATTCACCTTACGTTGTTCAAGTGTTGTTTCGTTCAATGAGTTATTTTCCATGGATTTCCACGAACCATCCTCCTGTCCTAAAAATGCAGGACCATTCCACCAGAGATGATTTTGGTTAAAACGTTTGGTTTCAATTCCTGTTGATAATACATCAGCTGGATTGTCTGCTGAGAATACATGATGCCATATACATTTCTCGTTCAACCTTGAATTTCTGCTACTCGATTGGCCACGAATGTCTGCCATCTAGTAGGTTCATTGGAGATACAATTTAGAACTAATGTTGAATCAGTCCAAAGATGAATTTCATCTATACTTAAATTTAAAATAGGGATCACCTTTTGTATTAAGTTGGCTAACTAAAGTGCCCCACACAATTCTAATCTTGGTAGAGAAATCTGTTTGATCTGTGCCACTCTTGATTTTGCTGTGAGAAGTTTAACTGTAACTTCATCATACACATTTACTGATTGAACATATAAATATACTCCATATGCCTTTTCAGAGGCATCTGCAAAACCATTTACCTGAATGTTTGATATTCCACCTGAGCATAAAACATAACTACTTATATGTTTATCAGTGCTTGCAGGTCATCATGCAAAGAATTCCATTGAATCTGGGGTTCTTCTGCTAACTCATTGCAGGTAATCTTTGCTTTCCACAGTTGTTGGATAAATATTTTGGCTTAAATTATCACTGGACTCAGAAATCTCAGCGGATCAAAAATAGATGCAATAACTGACATAACAGGGCATTTTGTTAGCATCACAGGACTAGATTTCACATGTACATCAAATAGGAATTTTTCATGAGTTGAATTCCAAATCAAACCAAGCATCTTGACCTTGTTCTCTTTGTCAAATGTTAACAACTGCTTAGTCGTCTGTTTTTTACCTGGAATTGCTTCAAGGGTGACATTACTGTTTGAACACCATTTGTGTAACTCGAAACCACCACTTGCTAGCAGTTTCTGAAGTTCTTCTTGAAGTTCAGTAGTCTCTTGAACAGTCGAACATCCCGTCAAAACATTGTCGACAAAGAAGTCTCTCTTAAGTACTTTGGATGCCCTGGGGTAATTTTCTTCTTCATCTGAAGCCAGTTGTGCTAAGGACCGTGTAGCTAAGAAACTTGGTACTGTTACTAATTGATATTGTTTTAAGTCTTCGTGCGGCGAACTTCTCCAAAGATTCCTTTGCATATCGTAATCATCTTCATGTGCTCTCACTTGTCGGTACATTTTTGAGATGTCAGCAGTGAGAACATAGGGATGAGTTCGAAATCTTGTCACAATAGAAAGGTCCTGTTGGAGCACTGGTCCCGTCAATATGTCATTCAGAGAAATTCCTGTACTGCTTTTTGCAGAAGTGTCAAAGACCACATGTGTCTTTGTAGTTGAACTTTCTGGTATAAAAACTGCATGATATGGTAAGAAAAACGTTTCTTTATTCATTGCGTTCTTCCTGGATATGTTGCCATTCTGGATTTCAACAGGTTCCATATGCCCCAATTCCAAACACTCTTCCAGGAAGCTGGTGTAACTGTCACATAGGCTGGAACTTCTTGATAGTTTCCTCTCCTACTGATAAAATCTCTGTTCAGCACACTTGTAAAAATCACCAAGAGGATGATGAAATGAACAACATGGTAACTTCACGATGTATCGCCCTGTGTTGTCTCTGCATGTTGTTTCCACAGTGTCGTTCAGTCTCCTCTTCTTCCTTAGAATGAAGAATTGTGATAACTTCTTGTTCCCAGTATTTCTGTAGTTGTCCATTCAGATCTTCATTTCTGAGAAACAGTAAAGTGGAATTGACCCTTGATTCAATATCTGGTAAACGTCCAAGCAGAATCCAACCTAGCTGCGTTTCTTGAACTACAGGCTGATCTTGGCTGATAATATACTGTCCTTTCTTCACTAAATGATAGACATCAGAACCTAACACATATCCACCTGTCTGGGAATGTTGAATTCTTCATCAGCAAGTTTAATGTTCTTCGGAATTTTCAGTTGGGCAATATTTACATAAGAGCTAGGTAACTCTCCTGTCACCTATGGTAAAATGAAACATGTTACTGTGTCTTCATAATTTTCATCTGTTGATTTCAATACAATGTCTGTGCTATGTTTAGCTAATGCAATATTGTCGATACCATTTATAGAAACTATGTTATGTTTCTGTTTCAAACTGAGTCGCTGTGCAAAATCTTTTGTAACGTAACCAGAGTGTGAACCGTCGTCTCTTAGTATTTGACACAAATGTAGTTGTCCCCTTACATCTCACACCTTGGCCACAGCTGTAGCAAGTAAAACTCTAGGACACATTCTTGATCCGTACTTCTTATTGCTGTAATAGCTTCCTTAACTTTGGTCTGGGGATGTAGGAGTCTGTTCTCGTTCATTATCATGACTGGCCGGACGTTCTTCTGTAGCTGGATTTTCTTGCCAGACCTGGTGTAACAGAGTATGGTATGGTGTATTACATTGTTTACAACATCCTGTCTTTGAACATTTTTGTGCGATATGCTTTTCTTGTAAACAGTTCAAACACAATCTTGATTTTGAAACAAATGTTCTTCTTTCACTGACTGGAGACTGAATAAATGCATCGCATTTCATTGGACAAATGAAACTAGCCGCAGAAGTGAAAGTGTTCATGTTTTGACCCTTATGGTGCTTATCTGATTTTGTGCAATGAGTTCTTGCATCAGATGACATCTGTTTATTAGCTGCAACATTTTCCAATGCTTGTCGTTCTTTTGTCCAAAAAAGAAATGAATTCTTATAGCCGAGGAAATGGTGTATCATTTAAATGAAGTTCCCAAGATTTCTTGGTTGCATTGTCTGACTTTGTGTTATGAAGTGTTCAGTAATGACATCACTTAGCTTAATTGGTATGTTAAGTGCTTCCAAAGCATTAACATTATTGGTACGCTGTTCACTAACTTACTGAGCTGTTGTGCAGATTCTTTTTGTACTGCCTTCAACTCGAAAAGACCTTTAATATGACAAGCTGCAATGAGTCTTTTGTTTTCAAATCTTTTTGTTAATACTTCCCAGGCTATATGATAATTAGCTGCGGTCACAGGAATACTACTTATTGTTTGTTCAACATCTCCCTTTCAAATAGTGAAATTGTTGAATGTCTGACAATTCTTCATTCTCATGTCCTAGGGCTTTAAATGTATCACTAAAACTGATCCACCGATCTTATTTACCTGTGAACTCAGGTAGCTGGATTGCTGGGAGTTTTATATATGAGTAATTCCACGTCAAATCGTACAAAATATGGTAAAAATTGACTTTAATATCTCAGATTTTCTTGAAAATTTTTTTGGTGTTTTCAAACAAAATGCATTTGACCCATGTTTCTTCGTTTTATAAAAAAAAATTATTTTGGCAGATATTAATTTTTGAAATGTCCCAAAAGTCGCGTGCTCCTCACCCTTCGATCAATCATACCTCCGATTGTAATTAAGTAAATTACTTGATCTTTGGCCTAAATGAAAGATAAATCGCAATATTTCGTGAGGTGGTTATTGGCAAATTTTATTAATTTTTATTAATATTATGTTTTATTTAATTAAATTTTTAAAGTAGATAATAAAACAAACTCGACCATTTAAAAATCTGAAGAAAAAAAACTAAAAATACACTGAAGTTTATTTAATATACTCAGAAAAAATCAGAATGGAGTCTCTAATAGTTCAATTGTAATTAACTTACAAATCAGTGCAGCTGACTCGTGTGGCAGCAGTGACGGGTACCGTAACCTCGCACAATTGCCACGTTCCATTACGGCAACTGTTCACTGCTTGAGGTTCCATGAACATTACAACAGTATAGTAGGGAGAATAATGCTAGCTGACACTATCATATGTACACTATTAGTATCTTCAAAATTCTTTTAAAATATGCATTTTAAAGTAATGTTTCCATACAACACAAAACTTTAAATTTCTGCTCACCTATCTCCTTCTTCGAAAGAAAATTGTTTCACTAAAGCTTCTTTTTGACAAAGGAATGGAGTGTAATTTTAAAACATAGCTGGACCCATCGTTGGCCCCTGACCTTGACTGGAATTCCTCAAGGTGAACCCATAGCTTTTGTCTCTTTCATCAGCTCATATTGTATAATTCTACAAATAAAACCATGCACAACATGGGGAGGGTGTGGGAAGGTACTGATGTCTGCATGATCTGAGACAGTCCTTGCTAATTCACAGGTGCTTTTTAGTACAGCTTGCAGTTTTCTTTGCAATAAGGAGTGAATTTGTGAGACATTGATCATAGCATAAATCAATTATGCCGCCTGTACGTTCTAAATTAGGGACCAAAACATTACACGTCAGAGTAGAGAAATTGTTTCAAATGTATGGGTGTAAATGAAGAAAGAAGCTAAACACAAAGAACTGCTCACATCAGAAGATTTTTTTTCAAAAAAATTCAAAAAGTTCAAAAGCGTATGCCACAGGAATAGCAGAACGAAGGTACATTGTGGAGACATTTTTCTGCATGGACTGTACTGCATTAGTAAGTAGAAGTTGTGTGAATAGCATATGAAGCTGACGCACCAATTCGCATGCTGTCTGCTGTCACGTGGCTTGGTACTCACTTTCAAGCTTTACATTTACTTCCTCCGGGGGCCAAGAATGGCAAATCCAGCTGTACTCCATGTCGTCCATGAGCACTTGCAGGCCTCCAGAAAAAAATTGTAGCAAATGCACTTACGCTCACTTCATAGATTTTAATGTCCTATTTTATAGATAAAATGTCAGGGAATATGTGGTTTTTTTTTTTTTTTAGATTTTTAACACATCGATTTAAATTCTATTTTTGGTTTTACAAAATATAGCATAAAAAACAGTCCAAAATTGTGTGTAATATTGATTGGTTGAAAGTGGTTAAATGTGTTGTATTTAAGCTTTCCAGTGCGCCAAACCCCAACTTTCAACTCTATATAGCCTTAGAGTAACAAGTGATTTTATATTACGGTGTACGCTATGGAAATAAAAAAATATGGGTCTCCTTATTTGATGCTTATTATTCATAAAAAAAATTTGAACCTTCTTCGAAAAAATCATGTTTTACAGGTGTGCGATTTGACATGGATTGACCCATGTATGCCTTTTGCTGAATGCACCGATCCTTGTGATGGTAATGATGGTGCACTGACTCTTGCTTCATGGTCATCAATGAGCCTTTGCATACCCACAAGCACTGCGTAATACCGAGCCTCGAATTCTTCTCTTTCCTTATATGTTTCTGGGTTTTTTTCCAATGTTTCTATTTGATCTTGAATAGATTTGTATTTTTCCCACAATTTTTGTAGTCTAGGAACTTGTTACTTCACTTTTAAGATGTCTTTGGTATTCTGATATTATTGTACAAATATTTGCAAGTGCATTAATCCTGTTTTTAGGCAAGCGCGGGCATTAACAAGGTTGCTGTATTTGTTTGTCTGCCATATTCTTAAATTTCCTTGTGAAATACGCGAGCAACATAAAGTTTTACATATTTAGCGTAAACCAGTTTTTTCACTACTTTCTGGTTGATGCATGATTCAAACAACTTGGATTTTCCTCTGCATTTGTGCATCGCTATTTTGTGATCTTATAACCCAACTTAATCACAATTTGCCACTCGTAATCCGGCCGTCTAGGATCATGTTTAGAGTTGCTAACACTTATGAGGTCTGGTATGGACTGTATCTTTGCCATTATTTAATCTATTTCAAGTCTAATACCTGGAATAACTGATCAAATGACAACACACATTTCTTATTACTCATCGACCTTCTTTAATGAACTCCAACCTTACTGATGTGACAACATGAACAAACAAAAATTTACTAAATCACGTACAACACTAGTACAGAAAATGGTTATGAAGGAAAGCTATAAATAGGGAAATGGACGGAAATACTGGTAAGTAGCATTACATGGCATTAGATAATATTTTTAAAAAATGTAACTAATCTTTCATTGTGATGAAATTATCTTGTTAACTTACAGAAAGTGAGGTAATGTCAGCACTAACTAGGTGCCCAATTCTATACACTGTTGCTTTGCTGGCTCCAATATAGCCCCAATGGCAATTTGACAGCACCCTGTTGCATAAAGCTAAGGCATTGTCAACAAGTGGTTCATGAGGGATATTAATGTATATCTCTAAAAAAAGGTACAATGTGTCTGTGATAAAAGTTGCTAGCAAATGCTGGATTTCTGACAATGAAATAATTAATCCTCTGGATCTCCAATATTTTTCACTGACGAATGGGGCGCTAGAAGTGGCCGAGCTTATTTGAAGGTGGTCTTGATCCATTTCCTCTTGCAGATTACATAGAGTACAGAATGGTGAAGAATATATCCCAATTCTGTTTAAATGTTTTGCCAGGCAATCATGTCCTGTAATCAACCTGAAGGTTGCAACTGCCGTTTTTCGAGGATACTCAGCAATTACTGTTTGAATGTTTGGTAGTTCCCATCTTTTACTTTTTGATTTTTCATAGTAGTATTTTGCAATAATCTTTTTGACTGTGATAAAAGTAAATGCTGCTGTGTACAAGTACACTCTGACACCAGTTGGCAGCTGTGGCAGCACATCAGAGGTGCTCAAGATCAACCTATCTCATGGAATTGAGAACTGTATGTCTCGACAGACAGTTTGGGATACATTGCATGAGAATCTTGAACTGAAGCAGTTTTAGTGAGTGAATGATTGTATTGTCAGAGCCAGCTCTTTGTGAGACTGAGAGGGTAAAAAAACACAGAAAGGCATGTGTCAAGTTGAGAAGAGAAAACAGCTGTGAGTTAAGTAGATCACGAAGAATTTTAGATTGTGTTATCAAAAAAGAGAACCATGTTTACTGCTTTGGTCTTAGAAGCAACAGTCTGATATGTTGCACTCACATAACTTTCTCTACTCTTGTACTAACCACTCTTACAAACTCTTATTCCTAGACTTTGAGTTAGTTGAGATAAACATTTGTAGAAATTATATTATTGCTTATTTCCTTGTAGATGCAAGGGGAATATGGGGATACCGCTGGCTTTGAGCGAGTCAGATCTTTTAAAGCTCTGAGATTCCATTGTCCTTGCACAGCTAAATTTAAGGAAATCTGATGTGTTGCACTCTCATGACTTTCTCTACTCTTGTACTGACCATTTTTACAAACTCTTATTCCTATATCTTCTTCGTGTTAAGACAAATATTTGTACAACTTCTCTTATTGCTTATTTCCTTGTAGGTGCAATGGGAAGGTTAGAATACAGTAGGCTTTGTGCGATAGTCAAATGTTTTAAAGCTTTGATATTCTGTTGTGTTTGCACACTTAACATATAAAAAAATGAACAACGATGATCCATTTCACAAAAGTTCTAAGTTTTCCAAAACCCACACACATAACAAGGAATATCTCCAAAATGGTTCCCCCTACAATACAATTTATTTAGACATAAATTGTGTATTTTAGCAAGATCTACATTTTTTGTACAGTATGATTTGGTTCATCTCTAACGGTTTACCAGTTATGCAAAAGTCGTCCAGAGTAAATGCGACTACAGGGGCTATAGCCAGAAAATTCAAGATATACATTTCATTTGTCATAAAAATATCTCAAACATATGACATTTTAATCAAAATTGTTAGAGCCATTTTCAAGAAAATCAAAATTTTCGAAAAATTTTCCATGTAAAGGGTAGTTTAGGGTGGGGCTATTTTCTTCAAAATCTTTGTGTCGCATCCTTGAAAGACGTTAAACTTAAATACCAACTTTGGTTTTTAAGTGACTCTTCGTTTTTGAGTTATGCTGTCCACAGACTGACACACAGACAAACACACGGAGCTTTTTCTAAAAATGCCATTTTAGGATTCAGGGGGCCTCAAAACATATATTTCTGGTGAAATCTCGACATTGAATTTTTTGGTGGAATACAATACTTCCCCCACTTATCAGTAGAGAAAGTAAAAATTAATAATGATATTCCATTCGACGAGTAGTACAGTATTCCACAACTCACAAACAACAAGGAATATCTCTGAAATAGTTCACTCTGCAAAGAAATTTATTTGGACATAAATTGTTTTTTGTGTAGTAAGATTTGGTCTATTTCTTACGGTTTACCAGTTACGCCAAAGTCATCCAGAGTAAGCAGGACTACATAGGTTTTAGCCAGAAAATTAAAAAAAAAAATATTTCATTTGCCATAAAAATATATTAAACATACGCCATTTTAATCAAAATCGTTTGAGCCATTTTCAACATTTTCAAAAAATCTTTGTGTTTCATCCTTAAAAGATAATACACTTAAATACCAGCTTTGGTTTTTAACCAACTTGTTTCTGAGTTATGCTGTCCAGAGGCACACACACATACATGCTTGCACACACATGTACGCACATGCAAGCACTCTCACTGTCTCTCTCACTGTCTCTCTCATGCACTCTCACTGTCTCTCTCATGCACTCTCACTGTCTCTCTCATGCACTCTCACTGTCTCTCTCTCACACTTACACACACACGCACGCGCGCGCGCACACACACACACACACACATGCACGCACACCTGAGCTTCAAATCTAGTGCTGGGTGTGCTCTGAGTCAAGAAGGCCAAAGCAGTAACTGAGCCATACTCCAACATACTCACTTATGTATTTCATTGTATTGCATTACCTATGTTGTTCCCTTGTGTTATCATACTGGTTTATTTTTGTATTTTACTCTTGTGTTTGATGTACTCAAGGTGATTTTAAGTACTAAACACCTGAAATAGATTCAGCGTCCACACTGCAAACTCCTATAAATAAAAAAAGGAGCCATGTGTACTTTAGTGTTGGCTAACTTGAAAATAACAATTGCAAAAACTAAATTCCATGCCTTCTATGATAGAATTAAAATACGGCTGTTAAAAAAAAAGAGAGAGAGAGAGAAGTTTCTGTTGTCTTCGACAACAATGCCTTTTGCAAGTACTACTCGAAATTAGCTTCAGCTCTTTGATGCAAATTAATTGCTCTGGCTTGTTAGCCAAAACCTTATAACAAAATTCCTATTTTGATTATTTAGAAACCACTCAGTGGTGTTGGGAATCCATCTCCATTCTTTATCTTTGGCCATGCCATGCCTATGTAGTTAGATCATTTGCCGCTCACGAAAGCAGTCTAGGTTCAAACCCAGGTGAATGCATGTGGGATTTGTTTTGGATAAGGCAGCACAAAGGCGGGTTTTCCCGGATTCTCCGATGTGTCCCGCCATCTCATTCCACTGGTGTTCCATCTTCATTCCTTGTGTCATCAATGTCACTGTCTGCAATGTGGCATTTGGTAAAAATGAGCATTTAAACAATGCCAACAAAAATATTTATCTTCACATGGTAATTATTATTTATTTATGCCAACAAACTTACTGTTGGTGTTTTTAAACACACAAGCAGTGTGTGGGCAAAGTTTAAGAGGTAGAACTGGAACTTAAAAATTCAATGCCACAACTGGGATTTGAACCACAGACCTTCCGCTTGCCGGGCGGACGCTCTAACCACTGAGCCATTGTGACAAACTGGCTTGAGAATTTAATGCAATTCTGGCAGTTCCAGTTCTACCTCTTAATATTTATCTTCGTTGCTAGAACTGTCCTTCTGGACCATTCTCATCAATTTTACAGCTGTTTTGAAATGCTAGCAAATAATTTATAAAGATAGTTTAGAATTTCGAGCTCTACCCATTATTATAAACGTAGTTATACTGCAAGTTTAGCTAAATGAAGCCAAAAGTGTAACTGCAGGCACTGTTTTATACCTTTCTGAGTTAAACCATGTTTCAGTGGTAGTGGTACACATAGAGGTAAAGAACAGAAGACCATTGCAAATCATCATCTGCTTACACTGCATTGAAATGCTGTTGTTAGACCTGTCAGCTTAGAAAACAAATTATAGTTCTGAAACAATGGCCATTTATGATGAAAATTATGCGTAACAGTTAAATTAACATGACAAGCTACCATTCACAACAAATAATAGTAAAGTATGATTGCTAATCATTTTTTTATTCTTATGCTGCAACTTAACACTGTTGGTAGACCTACCAGTTTGGAAAAAAGTGTTCTGAAATAATGGTTATTTATAATGAAAATTTAGTGTAATAGCTAATATTAAATTGAGTTTCGGGCTACTGTTCACAATAAAAAGTAGTAAACTTTGCAGTATCAGAACTTGTAGCAATTCAGGTGGATCCACTAATTTGCTTTATATTTTGTTTGCACTAAAAATTTCTGATGCACACTGTGGTGTTTTGTTACAAATATTTATTATAATTGTTATACTTATATTGCTTCACTGTAGATAGGTTCAGTTTGTTTATTATTATTATTATTATTATTATTATTATTATTATTATTAGTATTAGTATTAGTATTATTAGTATTAGTATTAGTATTATTAGTATTATTAGTATTAGTATTATTATTAGTATTATTATTATTATGTGTTCAGGATTCCTGCAGTTCAAATTAGT
Organism: Tenodera sinensis; assembly: GCA_030765045.1. Taxonomy (NCBI): domain Eukaryota; kingdom Metazoa; phylum Arthropoda; class Insecta; order Mantodea; family Mantidae; genus Tenodera; species Tenodera sinensis. The sequence goes on along the minus strand of CM060961.1, from coordinate 46,868,947 downwards.
AGCTAAATTTAAAGCTCACTTTCATTATGCAGTGAAACATTTTGTTTTGTGCAGGTGTAACACTCAGAGTTACTGGAGGCACTCCTCTTCAAGGTTATTCAGTTCAACTTGTGCAGCATCAGGGTGGTGTTAAAGGTACGTAAAAAATTGTTATGCCTTTATATGTTGATGGTACTATAATCTGTTGCACATATAAAAATTTACTTACATTTGTATTTACAGCAATACCAGTGGCATCTGCTCAGCAGCAGCCAGTGCAGAGGTTCTCTGTTCCAGCAGGTTTTGCTCAGTTGGTTCAATCTTCGAAAGGACATCACATTCTTCTTACACCTTCAGCACAAGTGATGCAAACAAACCCAAACAGCGGAACAGCTACAGGTAAGGTTACCATAGCTACTATCACTATTTCATGGAAGAACATCTAAATGTGAGTGTGGGTGGGCATGTGTGGGTGCATGCACGTGTCTAATCCTCTATAGTTAATAATAAAATCATTCTCTGTCTGGCTTCCCAATATTTGGAGATTGAATGTTCTTGGATCTGAGACCTTCAAATACTGTTAGATGGTTTTTATCCAGATCCTCCTCTTTGGTGCACAACATGCATAGGGGAGAGGTTACTAACCCTATTTTGTATAGATATTTGCTGAGAGAATATGGCCTATGAGAAGACGAAAAATAGTGACAGTTGATGTACTTGGAGAGTTTGGGATTGAACTGATTTTTTTTCATTTCTTGTAAGTTGAAATTTTCAATAAAGGAGAGATATGTTTCAAATTTCATTGTGAATATATTTTTTATTATTCCCTTGAAGCAAATGGGATTTTTTGTTTCACTTTATTAATAATTTTGGATCTTTTACTCGCTAACATGTCTGCTGGTTTATTGCCAGTTATTCCGCAATGAGCTGGAACCATTGAAAAAATATTGTTTTATGTAATTTTTTTAATAGGATTAATATATTATGTATTTCACATATTTTTGCAGTTTTTGGATAATCTGTTGATATAGCTTGAATTGCAGCTTTAGAGTCAAATAAGACGACTTAGTAAATTTCTTTTGTCTAATAGGTAAATTTTGTAAGGATACATAGATAGTATCAATTTCTCCATTCATCCATGTTGGTGAATTGTCTCCAACATGTTTATAAAAGGAGAATAATTTGCAAGTGGCACCAGCACCTACACCTTCATCTTGACTGTAAAGGAAGCCATCAGTATAGATATGAATCCATCCATCTTCCAGAAATCTTAAATTGATGGTTTCAAGGGCAGATTGTTTAGCTTGTATAGGAGTGACATCTTTTTGCGTAAAATTTTTAAGTATATCTAGATGGTAGTATACTTCTAGGATATTCAATGGATTATTGAGACATATGAATGGTTGGTTCTCTGTCAGATGGATAATTTATATTGTTGCACAATTCTTGTATTTTGTGTATCACACCTATTTGAGTCTTCAAAGTATTTTTCCCAATTGTTTTTATCTGGTAGCCTCAAAATTGTTTTGTATGTTAAAATAGCTTGTTCTCCGAGTTCCATTATGATAGGTTTTCTGCATGTTATGGCTTGTAATGCTATGATTGGAATAACTCATAATTCATTTTATTCATCCTTTAAGTACATGAATTAAAGGACATGTCAGAAAGTATACATACATACGAACTGGCTTGAGAATTTAATGCCATTCTGGCAGTTTGTCACAATAGCTCAGTGGTAGAGCGTCCGCCCGGCAAGCGGAAGGTCTGTGGTTCAAATCCCAGTGGTGGCATTGAATTTTTATGTTCCAGTTCTACCTCTTAAACTTTGCCCACACACGGCTTGTGTGTTTAAAAACACCAACAGTAACTTTGTTGGCATAAATAAATAATACATCTTTATATTTACATATATATTTACAACTTGATTTTCTTTACCTTAATTGATTTATATTCTTCTAGACTATAAAAAGCATTTTCTATTAAATATTTTTTTATCATTTTTAATGTACATTTGTTATTTTCAATGATTTGTATTTCTTTAGGTAGCTTATTAAATAATTGTTTCCGCATACTTCTTACATCTCGATTAAAGTACCCCTTAATGTAGATCTAAAATATTCATTATTATTTCTTAGTCCATACTTATGAACATTGTTATTTTTTTGCTCCTCTTTGTCAAATATAATGTTTTTTATGCTTTTATGCTTTCATGCTTTCATATATATGCAGGGAACAGTTAATATCTTATGGTTTTTGAAAATTTGTCTACACGAATGCCGCTTATCCACTCTTTCCATTATTCTGAGAGCCTTTTTTTGCAACGTGAATATTGTTTTCATGTCTGTTTCTGTGATATTTCCCCAAAGAGTAATTCCATATTTTATGTGGGAATAAATGAAAGCGAAGTAAATCTGCTTGACAGTTTCTTTATCCATTATGTTTCTAGCCTGTTTCATTATATATATACCTTTATTTATTTTTTTAGAGATATGTTTAATGTATGATTTCCAGTTTAGTTGTTTGTGAACAATCACTCCTAGAAAATTACTATGGTCTGTTTCCGATATAATTTCTCCATTTATTTCTATTTTATTGCTACTGGTTGTGTTCTTTTTTAGTTCAAAATTGATTATAGAGGTTTTTTTAATATTCAATACCATATCTAAACTGGAGTAGTCCTCTTGCACTATTTTAAGCAGTGAATTTGCTTTTTCTTCCACCTCCGTACTTGTTTTGACTTTAATTATTATAGTCATGTCGTCTGCGTACCCAATGGCTAATGCACCATTTCTTTGAATCAATTCAAATATGTCATTCAAATACAACAAAAATAAATAAGGACCCAATTTCGAACCTTGCGGAACCCCATGTCGAATAGTTTCATAGCCTGATTTTACTTTACCAATGGTTCCGTCTTTGTTTTTGTAGTTTATTTCAACACACTGATTTCTGTTTTTTAGATATGAGCTGATCCAATCCTTTGCTAATCCCCTAACTCCATAATTTTCTAATTTATTTAACAATATATCTATATTTACACAATCAAACGCTTTTGACAGATCTAAAAATATGGCAATTACCTTTTCGTGATTATTCAGTGCTGTTATTATAATATCATTTACCTTATTAATTGCGTTTATCATTGATTTTTTTTCTTGAAAGCCAAATTGCCACTCTGATATAATATTTAATTTTTTGAGAAAGGCTTGGAGTTGCTTTAAATACACACCTTCTATAATTTTGGAAAAGGTAGAACATAATGTAATTGGTCTATAATTTTCTACACTCGTCTTATCTCCTTTTTGTTTATGTAACGGTCTCACTATTACATTTTTTTAATACCTCCGGAAATTTGCTTTGATTTAGTGATGCATTTGCAATATGAGTTAAGACATTTGCCATCTCATATTTAAGGTACTTTAGAATTTCATTAGATATTTCATCCATGCTACTGGATTTTTTTTGTTTTTAGTTTTTTTATTTCCTGAATTATATTTTCTTCTGTTACTTCAAATATTCCCATAGAGTGCATTTGTCCCAAGGGTTTTATTAAATTTGGTGAACTGTTTGTTGATTTTGATGTATTTAAATGACTCACCATATTAATGTAGCTATTAAACAAATTACATATCTCATTTGGATTCTTAATTTCTGTTTGTCCACTTTTAATAACAATATTTTCATCATATTTGTATTTCCCTTGTTTATGAATATTATTTACTATTTTCCAGATTACTTTTGTCTTATTTTCTGCTTTTACCACTAATTTCCTATTGTATAACATTTTAGCCTTTTCTATTACATTTCTAAGTGTTATATTATATTTCTCTATATATTTTAATGATTCCTCACCCATATGTGGACTTTTTATCGAATTTAGGAATCGCATTCTCTCCCATGACTTTCTTATACCTTTTGTCATCCATTTTGCGTCTTTAAGATGTTTTGTGACTGACTTTATTTTAATCTTTTTAAGAGGTGCACAAACATTTAGACCATACTGCAATATATTGTTAAAAATATTATATTTCTCATTGATGTCCTTGGCCCTATGCTAGGTTCAGTCTTAGTTTTGTCCGCGTCAAAACAAACCCATGTGACCAGTGCACCGTGGTACAACAGGGTAGCAATGCGCGCAGGGAAGTAGTCCCATCCTAGTAATCTGAGTTTTAGAATGAATTTATCGTTAAATGATGTAATATTCTACACAAATACCTAAGAGGTTAATTAACGCTGATGTATACTGATAAACAGAGCTACAAGTTCCAACATGCAACTCGCGGAATTATTTGATATCTGAGTATTGTTTACAGCTAGCAGTTTCTATTTAGAATCATGGCAGACGGCCGCGGTGAATTTGCTCTTGCATCTTTGTCGACTTATGCAAAGCATAACGCGGAGAAACCATTGACTAGTGGTGAAAAAACAATAGTGTTTAATGTGTATTATAAGTTGTGTGAGAAATATCCAACTGTTCCCATCAAAGAAGTAGTGAAATAAACTTCTGAGTTCACCGGTGTTTCGAGTACCAGTATAAACAGTGCTCGCAAAGAAAAGCAATAATTATGACATGTGCATCGTTTATTTTGTTGTGACTATCAATCTTATCGTCTCTAGTTACATGTTAGTCACTCTTTAAATTGACGGAATAGGGGATCGTATCCTTTCTGTTACGTATCGCATGCACTCACCACATGGTTGTGACAGTATTTCTGGCGCGAATGGCGGAAGGATACATTATAACTGTGAACTGGTAACCTGGGTTCAGTTTCGCGCGGATCAACCTAAGAATGAATAGATAGTATATATATTATGTCAACTTACATGTGAAAAGAAGTCCTTAAGTTTTGTTTGTTTATTTGCCTCTTGTATTCAAAGATATTTTGTTGTGTATCTCGTTTTATTTGTACTTTTAAAATTTGACCATAGTGGTCTCCTATCCCAGCTTTTATTACCTTTGCTTCCTATTTGTTTTTAGGTAGGTTTATGAATACATTATCAATGCACGTCTTCGTTTGTTTTGTCACCCTAGTGGGTTCATTTATCCCAATTTTCAAGTTCTACCTAGCTACTGTTCCCATTAAGTTATGCTTTGCTGTGTTATTACTTAGCAGATCAATATTTACATCTCCCATAATTATTTTAATTTTGCCCACCTGCATTGTGTCTAGTATTTTCTCTAAGCTATTTAGAAAATCATTTTTGTTAGCTGGGGGGATGTGTATACTCCAACTACTATAATATTTCTTTCCTTTAGGATAAGTTCAATTGTGGCTATTTCGCATACCATTTCTTCCGTAAAATCACTACAATTTATTTCTTTAAATTTGATTGAATTATCAACATAAATCGCAATTCCTCCACTATTATGATCCTGTCTGCAGTAAGATGTACCCAAAGTGTAGCCTTCATAATAATTGGCCCTAGTTTCATCGCTTTTTAAGCCGTGTTCTGTGAAAATCATGACATTGGGACAAATATCTATTATGTTTAGTTCTATTTGTGCTCTTTTGTTGCTTATGTATTGTACATTTTGGTGAAACAAGGTGAGGCCTGATTTAACTTTGTCGCTTTCGGTTGTATCACTCGTTTTATTGACATTTACTTCAAGTATTTCCTCAAAATTTGTTTGGATGTTACTATTTACTTCGCCATTTTTACTTGTTCCATGCTTTGAAATATCTATCATATGCCTTATCTTTTTTTCATCATCTGACACGGTTTTCAGTTTCCCTGTTCCCTGCATATATTTACAACATTACTTATCAACTTCCCTAACAAATAGAAACCTTTTCTATTTAGGTGGAACCCATCCCATGTCAAGCAACTATCATCTATGTATTTGTTTGTGTTTACAAATACTGCATGCAGTGTTTTACAAGCCCATTTTATTCCCTCGCTTATGTCTTGTATAATTTTGTAGCTCACGTCCCTTCTTCTTATAATACTATTTACTACAATGGTAGAAAGTGGAAAACACTTTTTTGTGCATCTAATGGCGTTGTATATCTCACTTGATATTTCACATGGTCCTTTAGGTTTTCTTATGTCATTTGTACCTGCATGCAACACTACCACTTTTGCTTCACTCTTACCTTTTTCCTGCTTGAGTAGGTTAGGTAAATATTCAGCCCTTACCCCCTTAAACACTTTCACATTTTCTTTGTGTAAGTTTATATGCTTGATCATTGAGTCACCATACACAATAACACTATCACTCTTTTCTTCATTTTTTGTCTTCAAGTTGGTGCCGTTTTTGCTATTATTATCATCGCTGTGTCTTTTAGCTAATGAGATCTTTTTGATCTCAGGGCTTGGTAACGGATGGAATGAACATACACTCGGGTTTAACTTTAGTCAAACATTTTATTTGCACCTTCTTGTTCACAATTTTTAAATCATATCACAGTAGAAAGTCTTATTTTAGCGGATCAACTTCCCTAACATCGCCAAAATTTAATTAAAGGTCTCTAAACACTTAGTAAATTCACTTTTACTATTTCATGACGCGTACACATAAAAATACGTCCATCCACCTCGGAGATACACACGCTAGTGAACTGTTTTTTGGCATCGTTTTGACGCGACACACCGCCTTTTTCATTTTCATCCGCGCAAATAGTTCTTTGTCGTTAGGGAAGCGATCCCAATCATCGTCTCCTACTTTTATTATGGAACACAAACAATTCTAATATTTATACACATATATTAAAATCAAATAGGGAAAGATTTATAACGTCTTTGTGCAAACTTAGTTGTTCGTAACAATGAACCTTATCAACATGCTTTCGTCATTTAATTATCTCATACCAACACCAAAAAACGAATTACACTTTCAACAAACATTTACATGAACGATTTTCTTTTGGGGTCCTCCAATATTCTGTCTCAAAGTTTACACTTTTTTCTTCTTTTTCCGTCTTCTTATTAATCCTTTCCTTATGATTTGGGTTAGTCCACTTGTATTTCGATGGCTGTTTCTTTGTTCCCTCTTCTGCATCACACGTCTGTTGCTGTGTTCTCTCCTTTGCATCATGCGGGGTTGCATCTTCCATTTCTTCATTTGCCAGTGCCTCATATCTGTTGTAGATGGGTATATCACGTGAAATCGATCTTGCATCACTTTTTGGTTCATTTATCTGCATCGTATCCGTTGGTTTTTCCTTCAGTTTTCTTACCTGAAGTATTAGTTCCACTTTCTCGGCACTGATTTTTATTATCTCCTCTTGTACATTTTTCAGGTCTTTGTTTAGCATTTCTAAATTGGTTTGTAGAGACGCTATCGTTTCGGTTTCCCGCGAATGTTCCTTTGTCACCTGTTGTATTTTTCTTGCTTCCGTTCCACTTCTGCGAACTTCACTGTAGCCTTTCATTTCTTTTGCCGTGATAATCTGTTCTTCATTGCTGCTTTCGCTTATTTGTTTTGTCCTATTCATCTTTTTCTGTATCATGTTTTCACGTGTCGCTATCGTTTCGTCTTCACTGGAACCATGTGCTTCTGTGATTATCTGCTTTTCCTTGGCTTCTGATTGTACAATTTTGTTGTCTCCATTTTCCCAGCTGCATGTTTCACTGTATAGTTGATTTTTACTCTTTTTTGTTTTTTTATTAACCTTTTTACTATGTTTTTCGTTTATTTTATGGCTGTTTCCACGAGTTACTCTTACACATTCCGCCATCTTAAATTCACAACACAATGGTTTTAACTGCTTCAGTTATTAATCTGAGAGCTTGATTTTGAGAAACAGAATTTCCCAAATCACTCCCCACCTGGAGATCTGATTGGGGGACTATTACTCCGGAAACATATCCATACATTATTATTTATTTATGCCAACAAACTTCCTGTTGGTGTTTTTAAACACACAAGCCGTGTGTGGGCAAAGTTTGAGAGGTAGAACTGGAACTTAAAAATTCAATGCCACAACTGGGATTTGAACCACAGGCCTTCCGCTTACCGGGCGGACGCTCTAACCACTGTGGTTCAAATCCCAGTTGTGGCATTGAATTTTTAAGCTCCAGTTCTACCTCTCATATCCATACATTTTAGCTAATTCCGACTGCTTCTCATGGACACCTTATTTTCACAAGTAGGCAGTTGAATCATTCCATCTTAACCTTCATATTGGGAAAGGATTGTGCTTATCATTGGTCAATGGGTCCATCGGACCTAGCTGGGAGGTGTCATAGCCAACCACCAACCATTCCTTCTTCAGCCAATAGAAGGGCATTATTATATGCTGTGATAAGCCAGCAATAGTACGTTTTTATAAGAGAAAGTAGAAAATTAGAGAAGTGGAAAAGACTTCTTTGGTCCCGAGTGCTCTAATACTGCATGGTCTGAAAAAGAACGAGAGTTTAGCCAAGAGAAGCTAGATAGAAAAGCATAGAGGGAATTGGTATAATGGAGAGCAAGAAATACCAATTTGATCGTTATTTCACCATGCTAGCCAGTGCTATGGTGAGTAGCCCTTCCTTTCATTCATCAAAGTTTGATTACTAACAGCTGCACCATGAGAAAGTGAGGGATTGGACACTAGACCCTTGACCAAGCCAGTTCCTTCAAATCTTTATGAAAGAAATTGAAGGGTCTCCTTCCTGTCATCTAAATGTTAATAAGGCCAGCCCTCATTGCCATGGTTGCTGGGACATATTCCAAAGGAGATTATGTATAAGCATCAAAATGAATTGCCCAGGTTAGGAAAATGTATTTTTATTTCCTCTATGTGATCTGCAAGAGGAAATGGATCGAGACCATCTTCAAATATGCCCGGCCACTTCTAGTGCCCCATCCATCAGTGAAAAATATTGGAGAGCAAGAGGATTAATGACTTCATTGTCAGAAATCCAGCATTAGCTAACAACAACAACATTTTCTGCATTGTAAAATTTTCGCTACTATTTGCACAAACATTCAGAATGAAGAGTACAGCAGGCTATCAATATTCGTTTCTTTTGACATACAAATATATTAAATTATAGCATAAAATTGTTGGACCCAGTTTTGAGAAAATCAGAAATAAATTGCTACATGTAAAGAGTTGTTAAGGGTGAAGGAAATTTTATTGAAAATCACTCGTATCCCTGGAAGATGCCAAACTTAAATACCAACTATGTTCAACCGACTTTTGTTTTTGAGTATGGTGTTCATATGCTCACACATGCACAGAGTTATTGTAAACATTGTCTAAACATTTTTTTCCCCTTCCAGGGGGTCCAAAACATGTATTCTGGGTTAAATCTCTATCATAATTTTGGGTGGTATACAATACTTTATCCTTAGTACAGGTGAATGATAAAGCACAATATATATATATATATATATATATATATATAGGGGGAGAGAAGGAGGGTTTACAACTCAAAACCAAAAAGTCAAATAAATACCAACTGTATTGTACAAAATGTGACTTGAATATTTTCCAGAACCACCTTCTCACCCAAAATTATCCTTTACAAAGAAAACGGTTCTATTTTTTCATGTCCCTAAAAATGGCTCAAAAAATGCATGGTTAAATTTCCAGGGAATAGCTGTGAAATCAAACCTCAGTACAGTAAGACACTTGTTAAATGAAATTTCAAGGGACCAAAAAATATTCATTCTGGTTTAATGAAGTTTGCATTGAGGTTTGATAAAAATATGTATGTAATCCCTTATCTGAAACAGCAAAATAAGACTGTTGAGTTCACTTTTTCAGTTATGGGCACCAGCCAATGAGGATGCTCTATTTTCATAACCTCTAGAAATATATAAAAATCACTACTGTATATGTGCTTTGCTGTGGAATGCATGTATTTAAACCATTCAGACAGCAAATCCTCCACTTCTTCATGCTTGGGTGATCTCATATGCTTGTTATTGCCATCAAGTAAACAGTTTGCCAGACTTCTGTCTTGAGAGATAGAACTGGAACTGAAAAATCTGATGTGTTGCACTCACATGACTTTCTCTACTCTTGTACTAACCATTCTTACAAACTCTTATTCCTATATCTCCATGTTAGTTAAGATAAACATTCGTACAAATTATCATACTGCTTATGTCCTTGTAGGTGCAAGGGGAATATTAGAATACAGAAGGCTTTATGCGACAGTCAAATCTTTTTGACCTTTGAGATTCCGTTCTCTTTGCACGATTAACATATAATAAAATGAACAACGTTGTTGCATTTCGCTAAAGTTCTAAGTTTTCCGAAACTCACACACATAAAAAGGAATATCTCCGAAATGGTTCACCCTACAAGAAAAGTTATTCAGACATAAATTGTGTATTTTAGCAAGATCTACATTTTTTGTACAGTATGATTTGGTCTATCTCTAACAGTTTACCAGTTATGCAAAAGTCGTCCAGAGTAAATACGACTACAGGGGCTATAGCCAGAAAATTCAAGATACACATTTCATTTGTCATAAAAATATCTCAAACATATGACATTTTAATCAAAATCGTTAGAGCCATTTTCAAGAAAATCAAAATTTTCGAAAAATCTTCCATGTAAAGGGTAGTGTAGGGTGGGGCTATTTTCTTCAAAATCTTTGTGTCGCATCCTTGAAATACATTAAACTTAAATACCAAGTTTGGCTTTTAACCGACTTTTCGTTTTTGAGTTATGCTGTCCACAGACACACAGACACACACATGGACCTTTTTCTAAAAATGCTTTTTTTTGGATTCAGGGGGCCTCAAAACATATATTTCCGGTGAAATTTCAACATCAAATTTTTGGGTGGAATACAATACTTCCCCTACTTAGCAGTAGAGAAAGTAAAAATTCAATGCCATAGCTGGGATTTCAACCACAGACCCTCCGCTTACCAGGCGGGTGCTCTGTCTTGAACTTAAAATCAATAAGAAAGTAGATTTTGGGGATATTCTTTAGTGTGAGAATTTCGTCTAAGTTCCACTCGGCAATGTGAGCGAATTCTTACGAAAAAGTTGCAGTGTTAATTCAGCGCTGCCAACAGCACTATTTCTCCATTAATTTGTTGCCAATTTTAAATTTAAATGTGTTAGCGGGACTCTGCAGTACGCTAGTGAACTTGTTAGAAGCAAGTTGTGAGGGTGCCATGAATCGCTTCATTAGCATAGTAGATTTAGCGCCTTTGTGTTACAATGAGGAAGAATGTGTACAATTCCTCTACGACGAGGGCCTGCTGAAAACCTGAATGATATGCAGGGAATGTGATGCTGTGCTACACCCCATAACAAAAATTAATTAGTTTTAATTAATTAAATAATTAATTAGTGTTAATTCAGCACTTCTGGTGGAGCTTTTTTAGAGGGTAGTGCCCTAGGGCGACAGGCCCCCCTTTGTGCCATCCGAGCGCATGGAGCTCCGTAAATGGATTTTTTCTCCACTCGAAAATTTAAAAAAAAAAAAAAAAAAAAACTAGCCAGCATTTCGTGGACCCAGTAACAAGACATTAACGATAATGTACACAATAATGCACACAATAATATGGCGTCGCACTAGCGATATATCTGCCTGGGCAACAACAATAATGTGCACAAGAATTGTATGGAGTCGCGCTGGCAGTATAGATTAACCAATGCGCTGGCGGTACAGATTAACCAATGTTTTTGTTAGCTAATGCTGGATTTCTGACAATGAAGTCATTAATCCTCTTGCTCTCCAATATTTTTCACTGATGGATGGGGCATTAGAAGTGGCCGGGCATATTTGAAGGTGGTCTCGATCCATTTCCTCTTGCAGATCACATAGAGGACAGAGTGGTGAAGAATATATCCCAATTCTGTTTAAATGTTTTGCCAGACAATCATGTCCTGTAATCAACCTGAAGGTTGCAACTGCTGTTTTTCGAGGATACTCAGGAATTACTGTTTGAATGTTTGGTAGTTCCCATCTTTTATTCTTTGATTTTCATAGTAATATTTTTCAATAATTTTTTTTGAATTCAGAGTTGACTAATCTTTTAGCTGCATAAAATGGTAAATTAACTATTGATTTCTGCACATTGCCGGTACCCTTTTTTGCAAGAAAATCAGCTTTCTCATTACCACTCAGTCCACAGTGAGCTGGAATCCATTGGAAGACTCTGTGTTTTTGAAGTGCTGTTAGATGGGTAAGGATTTTCCAACATTCTATAATTGTTTGGTTTTTTGGTGACAACTTGGAAGTAATTGCTATAATTGCTGCCCTGGAATCTGAGAGAATAACTGCTTGCTGAAAATGTGAAATTCTGTACAAAAGATTTTGTAGAGCCATTCGAATTGCTTCAATTTCTCCATCAAAGTTAGTAGTTCCATAACTTAAAGATTTGTAATAGGAAAAGAGGTGACATGTGACTCCAGCACCTGCTCCATCTTTGTTTGATATAAATTATCCATCAGTATAAATATGGAGCCATTCGTGTTCTGGAAATCTAGTATGGATTGTCTCTAATGCCAATAATTTTAGAACACTAGTTGGAGTATCACTTTTCTTAACTTCTTCTGTCAGGTGTAAATAATATGTGATGTCTAGTGTTTGTGTCGGATTGACTTTAGATATGAAGTTTTCCTTTGAATTAGGAAGGTATACATTCTTCTTGATGTCTTGAATTTTGGAAAGAAAGCTCTCCTGAGTCTTTAGTGTATGTGTAAAATTTCTCTTGTGCCATGTATTGAATGGGAGTCTGATCAACTTTTCGTGTTGAATAAGAGCCGCTTTTTCTATTTCATATTCAATGGGGCATTGGTTGGTTAGTATTTCCATAGCTGCTATTGGTGTGGTTTTGATAGCACCTGACTTTGGTTTTGAAAGATTTGAATCTTTTTTGTATTTGCTGTTACAAGAACTTCGCTGCAGTAACCAATGTGCACGCGAGTGTTTGGTGTGTTGGCAACAAAAACTAGTGTGGTTGAAAAAGCAGTGTTGGCAAATGTGAAAATCGTCTGCTGGTGACAGCTAGCGCCTGCAGCGCAACCTAGTGGCGATTCTGCTAACGACTGCGCATGCGCAGTAAGTAGCTTCAATCTTAGAATTTGGCCGGTAAGTGCTACGGGACTCTTTTTGAAGAAGAGCCGATTTTGTGACCTGAAAGTGTTAAGAGTCCATGTTTTAGTCCTCTCTCCATTGTGGACCATACATAGAATGTGCTGCTTTTGCTTCAGTGTGTGTGAGAACATTATAAGCATGTTTGTTTTGGTGACAAATTGCAAGTGACAGTGAAAGAGAAGGAATAAAGCAGACATTCAATGCTCAAGCAAACAGAGACACAGATCTTCATGGATTTTTGTGAGTCATGTGCCACGTGCAGTCTGCTGGCCAATCCCTCTCTTCCCCTGCCCTTTTATCTTACAATGTGGAAATGACATGAAGTACTCTGTATTTACTCTAAGGTTGATTCGTGTGAAACTAAATCCTGGTGGCCAGTGCACAGTTATAATGTATCCTTCTGCCATTTGCACCTGAAATACTGTCACAACCATGTGGTGAGTACATGCGATACATTATAGGAAGGACCGATCCCTTATTCCGTCAACTTAAATAGTGACTAATATGTAACTAAAGGTTAAACTCAATAAGATTGATAGTTACAACAAAATAAATGATGTACATGTCATAGTTATAATTAATTCTAAAAGAATTGAGTGAAAAAGAACACATAATCATCCACACTTTGGATGTTGTATAGCTCTCATTAACCCAGGTTTCATCTAAGTAATACAATTTACGTCCTTCCCTAAGCCTACACAGTACCTTGAAATAGTCCCTTTTCCAAAAAAGGATGTCCTCCCTATCAACTATAGCACTTTTTCGGCATCTTTTGACAAATTCGAACCATATTTCACACAACATTTTATAAAAGGGGGTTCTTCTGAAATTAGGCAAATTTGGATCAGCATTAACCTGTTGTAGCATTTTGCCAATTGGTGGTGGCTAATTTTTAAAAAGGAAATTGTGCACTGTTACATGAATTGCATTTTTAACAAAATTATCAACGTAAACCAGGAAATAAAATGAGACCCATAATAAATTCAATTAATTCACCTACATATATAATTTAGCTAAATGCTTAACCAAAAAATTTAGTAATTTTGAAACATTTGAGAGTTTAACTATTAAACATTCTTTTGAACTAGTAAAAAAGATTAATAACCTAATATCTGAGAATGATAAATTAGTTTCTTTTGATGTAGTTTCTTTATTTCCTAGCATTCCTAGAAAAAAGCTTTTGATTTTTTTAAAAAAATGGTTAAATTCTTTAGAATTAGATAATGACTTAGTAGATGATTTTGTAAAACTTACAAATCTTTGTTTAGATCAAAATTTCTTTAGTTTTAATGGTAATTTTTTTCAACAAACTTCTGGCTTGGCAATGGGTAGTCCACTTTCGTCATTTCTTGCTAATCTTTTCACGAGTTTTTTTGAAACTCAAATTACAAAATCATTCCCTCTAATTTTTAAAATATGGTATAGATATGTGGATGACATTTTTGCTGTTGTCCCTAATAAACAGATAAATGATGCTTTAAAACTTTTAAATTTACAAGATAAAGCTATACAATTCACTTTGGAAACTGAGAATAATGGATTCCTTTCATTTTTGGACTTAAAAATTAAAAGACATAAAAATAAATTGAAATTTGATATTTACAGAAAATCTACTCACACTGATAATTACATAAAATATAAAAGTTTTAATCCTTTTGCACATAAATTTGCTGTTTTTAATAGTTTAATTTATAGATTAATAAATATACCCCTTAATAAAGATGAATTTGACATAGAATATAAACATATTATTAACACTGCAGTAATTAATGGTTTTAATACAGATTTTATACATAAAAGGATAGGTGAATTTAAATATCAAAAAGCTGTCAAAGAAGTTTCAACCCTTAAAAAAATAAAAGATAATTGTATTTTTAAAAAATTTACTTACCATCCATGGGCTAATAAAAAATTTACAAGGATTTTTAAAGAATATGGAATAAATTTGGTCCCTCAAAATAAATTTAACATACAAAATTTACTTAATTTTTCAAAAAAAGATAAAATACCAAATTATAAAAAATCTGGCATTTATCAATTTAGCTGTTCAGATTGTGATAAAGTTTATATTGGTAAAACTAAACGTCATCTAGAAACCAGAATAAAAGAACATTTTAGAAATATTAAATGTAAACAAACTGATAAATCAGCTGTGGCAGACCATTTTTGGTCCTTTAATCATGAAATTAATTCAGAGGTTAAATTGCTAAAACAGTTAAGTAATCCGATAGATTTAATGGTTTGGGAAAAAATTTTTATTTTAAAAAACAGGAACCATGTCATGAACTTTGAATTACCATCTATAAATTGTATTTATAAATTTTTGTTTTCAGAGATTGGTAAATAAAAAATTGAATAAGAATAATTGTTTTTCACAAAAATAAAAGATTGTAGCTTGGCAACGATTTTGTTTATATGGCTTTGAGAATGAGCTGGACATAGCTTGAAACCCCAGGGTTAGCAAAAGAGAAAAAGAATATCAACATTACTAAGATAAGTGAAGTTTTTAGTTTCTAATTTGTTCTTATTTTAGAAAATTATCATATTCTTGCATGGCGTATTTCACATGCTTTCTTATTTTCCCGGGTGTAATCACCTTTCCTGTTTCAACTTCTTCTTTATGAGCATTGTTTAAGCCGGTACTCGAAAAGCACTATTGTTTTTCCACCACTAGTTAATGGTTTGCCCGCCCTATGCTTTTCATAAGTCAACAAAGATGTAAGAGCAAATTCACTGGGGCTGTCCGCCGTGATCCTAAATAGAAGCTGCTGACCGCAAACAATACTATGTAAACACTTGGATATCAGGTAACTCACACAAGTTGTATGTTGGGACTTGTAGCTCTGTTTATCAGTATACATCAGCATTAATTAGGCTCTTAGGTATTTGTGTAGAATATATCATTTAAGGATAAATTCATTCCAAAATTCAGATTACTAGGATGGGACTACTTCCCTGCACACATTCCTACCATGGTGCACTGGTTACATGGGTTTGTTTTGACAGAGATAAACCTAAGAGTGAATTTAGTATAGTGATCTGGCCATTATTGAGAAATTGGTATGGAACGTATGAAACTTACGATGTCGGCTTAGGATGGAGAGGATACTCTCGGAAACTAGTCTTGTTGGATTTTAAAGTAAGTGGAGCAACCAGTATCTCTTCCATCTTCAGGATGAATGATTAGCAAGTGTTTTTTTTTTTATTTATTTTTTTTTAATTTTTTTTTTTTTAAAGGGGAGACAGAAAGAGAGTTGGAAGGGAGATAGAGTTGGCTTATTACGCCGGGTTATAGATTTATTGGGGAGGAGTGTGTCGTCACGAGGTCCCGCTTAGCACCCTCGGTAGTGCGAGTATGCTAGCCGACCGGAGTCGACTTTGATTTGTAGTTGCCGGGTGGCAGCCATGAACAAGCCCTGACTGACACGCGGGTAGTTCTTCGTGTGGAGGGGAGTTGATCGTGAATCGGCGGAGACTGCGATGTTAGTTCCAGTGAACGGCGATGACTGTGGTGGCACTTGTTACTCAAGTGGTGGAAAGAAATCGGTGGCGTCAAGTCCGGAGGCACTGCAGAGCTTTCCTCTGCACCGAAAGCTGCACGGGGAGTTGTAGTGGTTGTTGAATCCATATCTGTTGAAGAGTGCAATTTGTTCTGGTGTCGGAATCTTGCGTCCTTCTGGTAGTACGTTTGGCATTGTGTGTTGTGACCGGGGTTGGCTGTGTTGCGTTGCAGGAGGTGGCGACGTAGTCCAGGGTTGGCTATGTTGCACTGCAGGTTGTAGCAAGGTAGTTCGGGGTTGACTATGTTGCTCTCTGTCATGTGCTGTTGATGGTAGAGAGACTTGTGTGCTGGCTTCATGGGTCGGGGTTGGAGTTCGGTTCTCAATTTGGTGAAGTTTGCGCAGAATGGAGTCTAGAGTGGTTGTGTTGTCCAGTGCAGTGGTTGTGTCGCGAAGTTCTGCTGGTAGTTCTGCTGCGGAGTTAAAGCCGGTGGTGTTGTGGAGAAGTTGTTGATGGATTGTTGTGAGTCCGTTGCGGTAGGTCCGGCGGAGACAGTTCATTTTCTTATTGATTTTCTGGAGGTCTGTGCTAAGAGATGTAAGGCGGCCTGTTGTGGAGTTGCGTAGTTGGCGTCCCTCGTCTAAGATGGTTTGGAGTTGGGTCGTGATGGTGGCTGTGGAGTTGGCTATGGTGGAAACTGCGGCGGTGAGGTGAAGTGTGGCTTCTTCCAATCTTTCCAGTCTTTGTTGGAGGTTTTGTAAGTCTTGCTGGATGTCTTCAGTGTCATTCCGGGGTAGTGGTGCAGTTACAGTGGCGGTGGCGGATGATGGTGTGGTAGGAGCTGCTTGGCGGTGAGGTTGTATAACTGCGGTGACTGGTGCAGGTCCTTGGGCCATGGTCTGTGGGTAGTAGGGGCACTGCGCTTGACCCGTGAAATGGCCCGTGCCATTGCAGGTAGCGCAGTACCGGTGGCGACGGCGGAGATAGTGGTTAGTGCACTCACTGGTGAGGCCATAGGCCCCACAGTAATGGCACCGAGGTGCGGCGCTGCAGGTGATTGCATCGTGCCCATATCTGCAACATCTGTGGCGGGCACTTGTCGTGAAGTCCTGGCGGGCTCTGCAGGAAGGCACCGTCCGAGTAAGGGCAAGCCCGTCCTTAAAGCGGCTTCTCGATCTGCTGAGTCGGCGAAGATGATCCGTATCATGTGCGTTGGTCCCTGGGAAGTGACGATACGAGTGGCCCTCATTGCTGATGGCCACTCGTGTTGTGCTGTGCTGAGTAGATGCCTCGCTGGGAAGTCGCGAGGAACTCCTCGGATAATAACACTGGCTCCCGAGGGGGGGCCAGTGTGTTCGGGTGGCGGTGGTGTGTTGGCCGTGTGATGTTCCGAGGATGCTGGTGGTGGAGACGGCAGCTCCGGGAGTGGTACTGCCACTGCCTCTCCCAGGGAGCTAGCCTCCTGCCTGAGTGGCAGCGGCCGCTCGACTGGCTGCCTCTCTGACTGCGGTGAAGTGGTGTCAGCGCTAGAAGGGACCAGTATATGTATTGTCCGCTAGTACGTACCAACTAGAAAACATCCAGTCTAATATGGAGGTGGTTCACTGCTGTGTTGGAATCTGTGTTTTCTGAGTCGGTCGATTTCCAACTTTAAGGCTGGCTTCCAGGAGGGACTAAACTGCAATCCAGCGTCCCGGTTCAGTGTGTTCTTCTCGGAGGAGATGGAAAGAGCCTCCTTAACCCTTCCAGCAACCAGTATTTTTAAATGTGTGTGCGTGGGGGCCATGTGAATGTGATAATAAAATCATTCTTCTTGCCTCCCAATATTTGTAGACTAGATCTTGATTTTGGAGAATTTCACATACAATTAGGTGATCAATGTTCATTAAGATATTTTTTTTACATAAACAGCACTGTGGGGAAGTCATTAATCCAATCTTGAACAAATGTCCACTCAGACAATCTTGGCTTGAGATTAATCTGAACATTGCAACTGATGATTTTCTTAGTAGATCTGGAATTGTTTTAAGTTTATTTTGGAGATCCTTCCAATTAAGTTTTTCAGAAGAAGCAAGATGTTTTGTTGTTTGAGCAATTTTGGAACCCTTCTTGGCCAACATGTCTGCTTGATCATTTCCAGAAATTCCACAGTGGGATGGATACCATTGGAAAACAATACATTTTTTTAAATTTTGGAGATGTTTAAGGGCACTGGGAGGTTATATTTAGCACCACGAGGTTAACTTACACCAATACTTAAAATTTAAATAGAGCAACTACTAATGATTAGATTAATAGAAATTTGGTGTAATTATAGTTCAAACATTTGTGCATTTAACTACTACATAATAATTAAATTACATTCACAGAATTCCATGCAAAAGGGGCATAAAGCACACTATGTATCCTGAAAAAAAATGTTACACCTTATACTTCAGGTACACTTTTCTTGTAGGATTTTGAAGCTACAGGCACCAAATTTATATCTGAATAACATAAAGCATAGCTTGACATCGCCGGTTAAACATAAATCCTATGTAGTTCATATTTTGCACATAAAAATTATTTAATTCTATATAGGAAAAAATATGCTAATATTTTTAAGCATTAAATTTTTTTCTCTAAATTATAGCTCTAATTTATAAAAGCTTTAACCAGCTGTACTCAACAAACATGGATAAATAAGCACTAAAAATGTGATATCAATATCTCTTATAGTTTTTGAGAAATGTCTACCTGAAGTGAGAAAAATCAAGGTTTTGGGAAATTGCGATCAAAGCTGAAGTACCATTCTTTTCAAATTACACATACTTTCAGAACATGCCTGCCCCATATTCCTGCTCACTTAAGTTTTCCTCATCTTTTCTTTTTCTTTTCTTAGTTCTAGCTTTATTTTCAAGCAACTGAACTGCCTTTTTTGCCTCTGAGAGTCGATGTATATCTTTTTTTATACAGGCTTCCTTCATATTCTAACTTTTATACCCAGTTTTTCCATCACTATAAGTCTACCACTGCAACCATCATTAAAATAAATAACACTATACCTATGTTATATATATAAGCTGAAGAATTATATATATTTTTTTAACATTAAAAACAAAAAATCGAGCAAATGGGACACCTCCCAGTACCCTTAATCATACTATGAATTTCCTTTATTTTACCCATTTTAGGATAGTCAGTTGAAATAATAGCTTGAATAGCTGCTTTGGAATCTGATAAGAAGACTATGTTGAAAAACTTATTTGTCCAGGTGAACAGATTTTGTAAGGAAGTATAAATTCCGTCAATTTCTTCATCAAAAATTAAGTAAATTCCAACATGCTTATAGAAAGAAAAAAATTTACAGGTAGCTCCTGCTCCTGCTCCATGTTCTTAATTGTAAAGAGAGCCATCTGTATATATGCGAGTCCATTGATCAGCTGGGTATCTTACATTTATGGTTTCAAGCGCATATGTTTTAGCATCTATAGATGAATTTTCTTTCTTTTTAAAATCTGCAATTAAATCAAGGTAATATAAGGGGTGTAAGGGATAGTGATGTGCCTCTTATAACCTCTCCTATCCAAATCCCATCCTCTTCCTGCTCGTGGTGCACCTTGCTTTAACAGATGAGGCTCTGGGGACCAAGTCACAGTGGTATAACTGTTTCATCAAAATGGAGGAAATGCCATTTACACATTTACTGCTGACTTGTCACGGCAGCAGGAATGTCCTTCATCTGGCAAATGAAGGAAAGGCTGGTGATATCTTAATGATTTGCCAAGCCTGATCCAGTGGATCCGTAGACCGACAGGTGTGCTCCCTCCACATTATGAGGGTTGAGAAAGAACGATTCAACTGCCTACCTGTAAAAAAGAGGTGTCCATAAGAAACAGTTGAAACCTGCTCAATAAATAACTAAATGTTCATGTTTTTAAATTTTGACAAGTGTGTTAACTAAAATTTTAGTTCTGTACATATTGAGAAAAATTATGTGAAATGCGTAAGGTAAAATACCACAGTATACGACCCAATATACATACATATTCGATTTACATAAAGAATAAGGTATGCACTATGTAATGGCAAACCAAATTTTAGTTCATATTGCAAATTATCCAAAATTGAGTTTAAGTGGCAGATTTTTCAATTAAATTGGCAGGAATTGAACATTGGTACTGATTAACGAAGTTTTTGGTTTGTCCGATTTTGTATTAACCTGTATTTCGTTCTGTCATTCCTGTTTACCTGTCATCACTGTTAATTATACTTAGGGCTAATTTCACCAACCAATGTTAAAAGTATTCTAACATTTTGCTAACATTTAGTTGAAAGTTTAAAACTCCTCAGTTTCATCAACTTTTACAGCTAATTTTTAGTTATCATTATGTTAATGTCAAAGACAACTGTGAATGATAGCTTTTGAGTAGGTGATGATTAACTACAGAGCTTCTGAATGCACTCTGATGCACTTTTGTGTGTGTATTGCAAAACTTTTTTGTCAGTGGTAGACTAGTTGCCTTCATGGGCAATTATTTGCCATGTGATGATCTTAATTGATGTTAGAATTGCTATGTCCATAGAAAAAATCTGGTGTGTTGCACTCTTATGACTTTCTCTACTGTTGTACTAACCATTCTTACAAACTCTTATTCATATATCTTCATTTTAGTTGAGATAACATTTGCAGAAATTATCTTATTGCTTATTTCCTTGTAGGTACAAGGTGAATATTAGTATACAGTGGGCTTTGTGCGATAGTGAAATATTTTAAAGCTTTCAGATTCTGTTCTCTTTGCACAGTTAATATATAAAAACATGAATAACAATGATCCATTTGACAGAAGTATATAAGTTCTCCAAAACTCACATAAATAACAAGGCATCTCTCCGAAATGGTTTGCTCTGCAAAAAAAATTATTTAGACATAAATTGAGTAATTATTATTTATTATTGCTCAATGGTTAGAGCAGCCACCTGGTAAGTGGAAGGTCTGTGGTTCAAATCCTGGTTGTGGCATTGAATTTTTAAGTTCCAGTTCTACCTCTCATAAATTGAGTATTTTAGCAAGATCTACATCCTCTATGTGATCTGCAAGAGGAAATGGATCGAGACCACCTTCAAATATGCCCGGCCACTTCTAGTGCCCCATCCATCAGTGAAAAATATTGGAGAGCAAGAGGATTAATGACTTCATTGTCAGAAATCCAGCATTAGCTAACAACAACATTTTTTGTATAGTAAGATTTGGTCTATCTCTTATGGTTTACCAGTTATGCAAAAGTCATCCAGAGTAAATAGGACTGCATGGGCTACAGCCAGAAAATTCAAGATATACATTTAATTTGTCATAAAAATATCTTAAACATACAGCATTTTAACCAGAATCTTTAGAGCCATTTTCAAGAAAATCAAAATTTTCCATGTAAAGAGTAATTTAGGGTGGAGCATCCTCGAAAGAAACATTAAATGCCTACTTTGGTTTTTAACCAACTTTTTGTTTTTGAGTCCTGATGTCCACAGACTGACATACAGACACATACAAAGACCTTGTGGTTTTGTTGTTTTTTGGATTCAGGGGAGCTCAGAACATATATTTCCTGTGAAATCTCGACATCAAAGTTTTGGATGGAATACAATACCTCCTCTACTTTACTATACGTAGTAGAGAAAGTAAAAATATCAAATGTAGGGGAACTTTGATGTTTTACCGTTGGAAAAGTGTAAATTATAGAACTGGTTAGTAAGTAGAGATATTATTGAGTGTGCAAAAGCTGAGAGACTTTACATTAAAGGATAATAATATAGCCTGATAGACTATCTGTGAGTAATTTAATTGCCATTCCCACAATTTTCCCTGGTTCAGTAAGTAACCGTGACAATTTTAAGCTAACATGAAGTGCAACTCCAAAAATGTCAGGTGCGAAGAGCATTTAGAATGGTTTAAAACTGGTGGTGGACATTACATGAAACCAAATGGAAGAAAGCTTGTGTTTGCTGACTAAGAGTAAGGCAAAACCAAACAAATATACTGTTTGCATCTTAAAGAAATTGCTTTGGAAACATTCTGTACAAACCTAAAAATAATAGTTTTGGAAATATCAACATTATCACCTGCCATTAAATGAAAAGTACTAGAAGCATAAAATGCCACAGTAATTAACATTGGCAACTTAGGAGAAAAGGCTATGCTTCTTAGTATTCTAACCTCTCATATTTCCCATAAAACCATGCTTATACCCCTTTGGACAGTCTATATTAATTTGAAAATGCCTCCTTCTGTAGTTTTTCAAATTTATTATGATGCATGACTGCTCTTCCATTAGGAATGGCACTCAAAAATACCAAATGCAGCAAAATCGCGTTAACTATTATTTATTTATGCCAACAAACTTACTGTTGGTGTTTTTAAACACACAAGCCGTGTGTGGGCAAAGTTTAAGAGGTAGAACCGGAACTTAAAAATTCAATGCCACAACTGGGTTTTGAACCACAGACCTTCCGCTTGCCGGGCGGACGCTCTACCACTGAGCTATTGTGACAAACTGCCAGAATGACAGGAGAAATACGAACTGGCTTGAGAATTTAATGTCATTCTGGCAGTTTGTCACAATAGCTCAGTGGTAGAGCGTCCGCCCGGCAAGCGGAAGGTCTGTGGTTCAAATCCCAGTTGTGGCATTGAATTTTTAAGTTCCGGTTCTACCTCTTAAATTATCGCGTTAACTGTTTGATTTTCCAGCTTCTAATATTTGGGTTACACAGTATGCTAGTATTAACTAAACAGTGAGCTAGTTTTGTTAAAGTTATCACAGTTCAATGAAATAGAATTAGCTTTAAATCCGTATTAGGTTTGTTTAACTTTGTATTAAAATAAAGCTTTGGTTGGAGAAACCAGCTTTTGGTGAAATACTGTATTTCATTGCATAATTGTCCCATCTTTTGTGTTTAGTAAAAACACAGTGGCACCATTATGTGAAGGTTAAATTATTTAAGACTGGCCATGTTAATTTTCAGCAACTAGTGTTCATTAAAGATGTTAAGAGTTGGACTGAGAGTATTTAAGCATGGTCACCATTGTTTGTTATTGAAAGGAACAGAGAGGGGTAAGCGGGGAAACGAAAGTACCACATGGTGTTGAAACTGCAATGCAAACACCTACTTCAATAAAAAAATTATGACGACTTTGGATTTATAGAACTAAAAATTGCCTTCGAAACACGTTCCGGAAAATTATGTTGTAAGTGTTGTTCAGTGTTATTAATTGACTCACCTTTTAAATTAAATAGAGACAGTACTTTAATTTTAAAACATGAATGAGCTAAATGCACACTAAGTCATAAAATCTTGGAATGATTTAAAAGACATTCATCTCCATTCTCAGCATGATGACAAAGGTTGTTATCTCTTGCTCTTTCCTCAGCTTGAGAATCCAACTGCTACCATGTGGTAGTGAACTTAATAACATGACATGAGGGATATCAAAATTTAAAATTAAAATTCTTTTGGAATTTTTAAAATTGAAAGTATTTGCCCATGTAATATGTACATCAGCTCATACATATTTTAAAATTACAATGAAACTTAACTTTAGTTTAAGAGGTAGAACTGGAACTTAAAAATTCAATTCCACAACTGGGATTTGAACCACAGACCTTCCGCTTATCAGGTGGCTGCTCTAACCATTGAGCTATTGTGACAAACTTCCAGAATGGCATTAAATTCTCAAACCAGTTTGTATTTCTCCTGGTAAACCACAAAGGCAGTCTCACATCAGAGACAAATTACCCCAATGGTGACTTACTGTTGTAAGTACTTTATGTCCCAGGATTAAATAACCTTCAGATGGTAATTATTATTTATTTATGCCAACAAACTTACTGTTGATGTTTTTAAACATACAAGCCGTGTGTGGGCAAAGTTTGAGAGGCAGAACTGGAACTTAAAAATTCAATGCCACAACTGGGATTTGAACCACAGACCTTCCACTTACCAGGCAGCTGCTCTAACCATTGAGCTATTGTGACAAACTGCCAGAATGGCATTACATTCAAATCCCAGTTGTGGCATTGAATTTTTAAGTTCCAGTTCTACCTCTCTAACTTAACTTAAAAACACCAACAGTAAGTTTGTTGGCTTAAATAATTAATACTTAACTTCAGTGTTTCTGTTTTTAATATTTATATGTAATTATCATACTAGTGACAGGATTAAAAGGTTTACCAATATCTTAAGAGAAACAAAAATCTTTTTCGCATTTTCTTGCCTGTGACTGCTCAATCTTTTGTTGCACTTAAGTAAACATTCCATAAACATACTTTCATTTTGTTTTCTACAGTTTCATTTGAAAAACAGCCCTTAATTTCAACATACTTTACATTTATATTGCATTTTAGTAAATTAGAAACTTTTACATTTTGAATTGGGATATATTCTTCACCACTCTGTCCTCTATGTGATCTGCAAGAGGAAATGGATTGAGACCACCTTCAAATATGCCCGGCCACTTCTAATGCCCCATCCATCAGTGAAAAATATTGGAGAGCAAGAGGATTAATGACTTCATTGTCAGAAATCCAGCATTAGCTAACAACAACAACAACATTTTGATCCACTAGAACGTAGTTTCTGGACTTGTAGATGTGGTCCAGTCAATGAAGAAGCATGTGATGTTTCACCCATGTCTCCATTGGGCATTTTCAGAGAGGGTGACTCCTGGCTGGTTAACAACTAGAGTGAGTTTACAGAGTCATGGGAGAAACATGAGATGCTTATTCACTGGCTGGGCCATGGCCTACAAGCATGGAAACTGTGTTCTATTGGTCGGTGTTGTACATGAAAGCCTAAGCATGTATATGTTGCATTTTGAGTTAATTTTATATTTCATCACATTTTAAAACAACATTAAACAGTGATTTACGGGACTTGAAAAGTCAAAATTCAAGAGTATAAGCTTTTATGAGCATATTCAACCATATCAGATTTGCGAAAACTCACCATCCCTAATTGTTAGAAATTATTCTTTGCTGCTAGAGATTAACTACATGACAGTACGTACTTACGATTCATGTGGTAGTTAATTGAATTGCAGTTACAAAGACAGGTGCTGAAGTTGATAATAGAAAAAATGCATTAATAAAAGATAAGGGCTAGTAGGCCATAAAAAAGGATATTTTTAAAAGATTCTGCTTCCTTAGGCTAGCTATTCTATCCTTTACAGTAGTATTGATTTTGTACATTAAAGATATTTCTGTTTACAGTAATGACTGCCAGTGGTCATAGGCTAGCAGTTTTGGGCAAAACACTGCCTACTTCTACATCAAATGCAGTTGCAAGGCCAGTCTTGAGGATGCCTCCATTAAATATGAACAACACCACAACAACAGTTACCACTACAACCACAACTACTTGCACAAAAACCAGTACAGCTCTTACACAGCCAGTGCTGGCAGCACTAGTGCAGAGAAATAAGCGCAAGTTAGAGGTTCCAGAAACAAAATCAGTATTTTACTTGGTAAGTAATTTTAAACATCTCTCAAAGTAGTCAAACCATGCATCGTGTTTAAATGTTTGGATAAAATATTGTTTACTTTTCCTGTTGTCATTGAAATGGATCAACTTAAACATTGTGGCACTATATGGCTACTATAAGAGTTTATTTAAAGTATGAAAATATGTACTTTCAGTTATAAAGATTAGGATGTAGGAGGTTCTTGCCTGCAAAGGATTTTGTGGCTTTTCTTGTTCTTATAAGCTTTAGACTTAAAATCATTGGAACTTTCACACAAGGAAGCAACTAATTAGTTGATGTTGAACACTCATATTGTTCCTTTTACCAAATTGTTAGCAGAAAATGTTTTAAGGATCTATTGTCTCCATTTTCGGCTGCTGGTTGACTAATTGGTGATTCCCTGACTTTCTATCCAGAATAACTTTGGTGTCATCTGCTGTGTGATTGGTGAATATAAAGATCAAACTATTATCTGCTGGAAGCTCATTGTTCATAATTTAATGAAAATAAATGAGTTTTCCTACTCCTCACTTATTTTAATTTGAAATACTTCACTGTGAACTGCTTCTGCATTAATTACTTATAACACTGGTTGACAGAATTCAACTTAGTAAAATTTTTGAGCCCCAAATTTGCTTATCCTGATATATTTCAACCTGCTGAACATAAATGTGGCATTGGTTTTTCCACAGCACCTACAGTTTTTATGTAAATCATACTAGTCACTATCTAATACTATTCAGTTTTTGTGGTGTTTAAACAATATGATTTGGTCTGTAAATGCTAATATATCAACACAAAGACCATGAAATGCTAATGAAAAATGTTTCCATACTGTAGGCACATTTGTTACTCCAAGTTTTAACAAGAATCTTGCGAGTGCCAAAGAACTGAAGTTAGTGAAATTTGCAGCATGAAGTTTCCGACAAGATGCGCATGAGTATGTGCGAAAGATATCAAAATATTTCAAGAAATGTAGGTAAACAAATCTGACACTGGTGTTCGTGCCCATAGTCACGGACTAACCAATATTTACATGGTAACTTGAGAAACAAAAAATGGCCATACTTTTAATAATGAACGTTTATTAGCAGTAGCAAGTATGCAATAACATTGGGATTAATTTGAAATAAGAGTTTAGAGCAAGAATTCAATACCTGTAGTCATGCTTCACATTTTTTGCAGCTTCAACAGTAAAACAATTGCATGCGATTAAGTAAACATTCCGCACGATCTACACAGAATATGCGAAGAAAGTAAGCACAGCTGGTTTGATGTTGCCAGTTCTACAAGAATCAAGAAGGCAACAAATTATGGGTTTTTTACACGAGAAAATGTTACGACTGCCAAACTCTAAATGGACAGAAGAGAACCTCCCCCCTTCAATCCTTAAAACTCATAGTAGTTTCCTAGAAAAGGTAACACAGATTAAATCCAAATTGAACATTCCTAACACCAGAGAAAATGTACTTATAAGAGAAAATCCATTGGAATTATTGCAACCTACCTTCAATTTGGAATTAATAGAGGAAATAAGTAAATCAGACACACCAAAAGAAATACAAAAACTTCTAGCTCTGGAAACAATCAATACTAGGTATCCCACAGAAGAATGGCTGCACATATATACTGATGGATCCTCCAAGGAAAACCTTACTGGAGCTGGAGTTACATGTTCACACTTTTCCTTTTATCATTCTGTTGGCAGAGACACAACAAATTATGATGGAGAAATGGAGGCTATATACATTGCTCTCCGACAATTATTAAATCTTCCCTTAAATAAATTTAACAAGGCAGTAATTCTTTCGGATTCTAAAGCTGCAATTCAGGGAATATGTTCAAATACTACAAAGAAGTCAACAAAAATTAGAGAATGCTACAAAATGTTAACACAACTCCAAAAAGTTAATAAGACTGTTCAGCTCCAATGGATTCCAGCACACTGTGGAGTCATGGGGAATGAAGCTGCAGACTCACTTGCAAAGAAAGGCACAACAATAAAGCAAAAGTCTAAATTCAATTTCTCATATTCCTCAATAAAACGCTTGATCGTTAAAAAATTTCTCATTCATACCTACAAGAAATAGAAACAAATGCCAAAGATAAAAAATGGATTACACTACTTTCCAACCCAGATATCCCCCAGAGACCACGGAAAACAGCGGTTGCAGCCTTCCGACTATTGACAAATCACGACTGCTTAGCAAGTCATCTCTACAGAATAGGTATCTCTGCCTCACCAATATGTGTCCTGTGTAACGATCCAGCAGAAATGAATGAAGACCACTTGAAGACCTGTGAAGCATTAAGATCAGAAGAAACTACAGTTCAAAAGTATTGGAAAGCACGAATGCTAATGCCTTCATTGCGAGATGCAAGGCACTAGAAAACAACAACAATTTACACAAAAACAGTTGAATCTATTGAAGTGAGCCAAAGTAAAAAGGTCGTTTATTCAATTGTCTATGAATATAGCCATAAATCAAGAACCTTTAATCAATAATAATTCAGCAAGGTGATTATACATTTTTTTGATAAAAATAATTTTTTCTAGCAAACTATAAACTTTTCAGCTTTTTGGTATTAAGACTTTCTTGTTATTCACAATAAGAGAAATTCGCTGTTAAAGTCTGGTAGATTATTTCACTTCCATCCTGTTTTTTTAAAAAACACTGCCAGTATGTTTCGGTCTTGTGATATATCCTTAAGCGTTATAGCGTGCAATTCCTGTAAGAATAAGTCAGCTGTTGCATTTCTCGAAGCATTCATTTTATCTTGTCCCAAACTAGTTCTATGGGATTGGGATCACACATGTACGGGGACAAATAAACAGCAGTGTGGCCCAATAAAACCAAAATAACCAATAATGTTATAACAATAGAGGAAGAATTCAGTCTAACAACCCTTCATTCCCTTCTGCAGGTTCAAAGAATGAAGTACATATTAAAATTTTGCTCAGTTAATAGCATAGTAATTGTTCCTAAAGTACAGGTAATGAAAATAATACAAGAAAGACAGTAATACCATTAAAAACCTCTTTAGGTTTGTTTGATTCAGGCATCCTATAAAGATCTGTTTTATGCATAGAACTGTTATTCTGAACCCCTTTGTTCTACAAGCACAATATCACAGCAGATTTCACAGCGGTCCTTGGTGGAGGATTATCTACTTCTACATTACTTTTACTATTGCTTCCGACACAAAGGTTTTACAACTGAAATTAAGAGAAACTAGCAGCGAGTAAACATAACGTGAATAATATTGGAGGTAAGTTGGCAACATGACCAGCAGAACAGCGATTATGGCACAGACGCTTTAATTTAAGTCCTATTTAAACCATGGGCAAACCATTATCCATACTCCAGTGGAACGCGCGTAGCATCCGCTCTAAACGGGCGGAGCTCCAAAATTACCTGTCTAACAAACATATTGATTTGGTGCTTATTTCAGAATCCTGGCTAGCGCCACACCACACCTTTCGCTGGACTTCTCACTGTATTATTTGGCACGATCGTAACCGGGAGGGGGGAGGACTACTCCTCCTACTTCACCCTTCCCTTACCATCCTCTCCGTCCATAAAATATCTAGCTTCGATGAACAATTTCAGGCAGTACTTTTACAACTGCCTCAACTACAGATCCTCATGGTTTGCAACGCTCCGGCACATCATATTTCACAAACCTTTTGAAATTCCCATGTCTTGCTGAAGCCCCATTTACCAACCATCATATGTGGTGACTTTAACCTCGGACTCACACCACAGCAGATAAGGGATGGTGCACATACCTACCGGATGTTACACCCTTTGGCCTCTTCCCGTCTCCTTTTGAATACCGATGATCCTACGCGCTATGGACCTCCTCCCCAACGTCCGACGTCTCGCGATCTTACCTTTATCTCTGACTCATTCTGGCCACACTCTACCTGGAAGGTGGATCTTGATAGCCTCGGCAGTGACCACAGGCCCATACTGCTACAAATTTCTCCACTTGGTCCTTCCCAATGCCATTGTCATATCCCGATACGCCCGCAAATACATGATTGGACCCAATTCAAGCAGGACCTGGATAGTGCTTTTCTTCAGCTCACTTCCACACCACTTGCCTCTAATCCCCTCACCCTCTTGGATGCTGCGCTAAACTCTACCCTTCCTAAGTACTACCCCAAATCTCATCTGTACGCACCGACACGAACTGCGAAGCCACCGTGGTGGACCCCGGAGTGCTCTGAGGCAGTAGCTAAACGTTGCCGTGCCCTGCGACTGTACAAATCCTCCCCTACCAGATCCCTCTACTTAGCCACGCAACGACAATATGCCCAAACTCGACGGATTCTACAACAGGCGAAGCGCCTTGGGTGGAGTAATTATTGTTCCCATCTCACACCCCGCGTATCAACCTGTGAGATATGGCGTAAACTACGATGGTTCACGTCGCGTGTTAGGGGCCCAATGTCTCCCATGGATTATAACCCTGAATTGCAACAAGACTTTTTATGTTCTGTAACCCCAGACTATGCAGAGGAGAGCCCGGAGGTGGAGGACCCACCTGACAGTCTTGTGGAGTTACTTCCTGGGAGACGGGAGTTGATTTCCGCGGTGACGATTGACGAACTACAAATGGCTCTCCAACGGCACACTTACTCTTCTACGCCGGGTCCTGACGGTATTTCCTACGACATGATTCGTAACTTTCCGACCAAACTTCTCCACCTACTTACTGTGTGCTATTCTCACATCCTTACCACAGGAACTTTTCCCGAAGGTTGGAACAATTTTTTTTTACGTGCTCCCTATCCTCAAACCGGGCAAGTCGGGTGAAGAAGCAGCACACTACAGACCGATAGTGCTAGCCTCTGTACTTCGCAACCTGTTGGAGCAAATATTGGTTTCGCAACTGTCCTTTTATCTGGAACGCGTTGGCCTCTGGCTGAAGGGACAGTATGGATTTCGCAAGTCTTTTTCTACTACATATAATCTTTTACAGCTTACCCACGACGTTCGAGTCTCGTGGTATCAGAACCAAGGGGTTTTGGCCCACTTTTTGGATATCTTCCATGCTTATGATTCTGTGTCTGTTGGCCCATTAATACAAGGTTTACGCCACTTTACCTTCCCACCTTCCCTACTTACACTTTTTATCAACCTTCTGTCAAATCGCCGAGTTAACCTTCATCCTCGCTATATGTTACAATCCCCACATTTCTGTTCCCAAGGTCCTCCCCAGGGCAAGTCCCTTAGTCCTCTCCTTTTTATCCTCTACATTTACACATTAAGTACATTGCCGTTTAAGCACAGCCAACTTCTTTTTTGTGCCGACGACTTAGTTTTATATTCCCAAACCCCTCTACATACTGTGCGTCAGTCTCCGACCACCCTTCAGGCCGATTTAGACCCCTACTTGGGAAGCTCAATGACCTAGGACTGACGGTCCACCCTGACAAATGCGTATCGATTTTCTTCAAACGTGGCCCACCTCTGCTACATGCAAATATGTCTATTGGGGAAAATCCTCTTCCTTTAGCTAGATCTGTCAAATTTCTTGGGTTACACCTGGATCATAACCTGAGTTGGAAATCACAGGCAATGCACCTGCATTCATCCCTCTTGGCTTCTAGTACCCTCTTCCATTACTTGCAAGGGCGTAACTGGGGAGCACACCCCCAGAGTTTATACCACATATACTTATCTTTAGGTCAGGCTAAATTAGATTACGGTTCGATAGTCATTACTCATCTTCCTAAGGTGTGGCAGAGGAAAATAAACTCTGTCCTTTACCGCATTGGCAAAGCCATATTTGGGGTAGGGGGCAAACCTTCTATGAATAAGGTGTTTACGGAGCTGGGAATGCAGCCTCTTCTGCAACGGCAGGTAGATCTCGCAGTCTGATTTATTGTCAAACTATTTCAATACCGAAAAACGCCATTGTACGCGAAACTCTTGTTAAGTGCACGCTTACCATTTTACCAAGTAGTTGCTTCTACACGCTATCCTCTGGTTTACCTATTAGTTTTTCGGAAGTGTCAAGAATTAGAGGGCATGCCCAGTTTCCCCAGGCTTCCCGTCTACACCACAACGGTTCCACCATTTCATGCACCAGCACTCGGCATCGGTGACTCAACCTTTTTTCCATCTATTTACCGACGGTTCCGTTACACCAACAGGTGCAGGAGCAGCGTTTATAAACTGGACCACACAAACGTCAGCACGGGTGTCTCTCTCTGCGGGGTTTTCCAATTATTTTGCTGAGATTTATGCCCTTTATCAAGCTCTGCGATCTACTCTTTGTATTTCCAACTCCACGATCCTGTTTTGTTCGGATTCTTTGAGTGCCCTTCGAAGCATCAACTCACCCAGTATGCATCCAGGGATGGATTGGTGGGAGGTGATGTGTCGTTTGGAAATCTCCAAACACCTTAACCAATGCAATACAATTCAATTCTTGTGGGTCCTGGCTAGGGGGGCGGCTCATCTCCCAGCACCGATGGAACCGGTAACCCTCCCTTGGAGAGATGCTGCACGACTTATATCTAACCACGTGATTTCACAACTTTCTAACGCTTCCGACATACCTCCCCTAACGAAGCGATCTCCATGGCTTAAGAAATCCACTCTCAGTAGAGCTGCAATCTCTTTGATCTCAAAAATCTGATTTGGAGTTGCCGTTACACCGGCCTACTTATTTAAAATCTGCCAAAGAGCCTCCCCAAATTGTGATTGTGGTGCCTACAGTGATATCAACCACATCTTTTTTAATTGCTCCTTACATACACTTTCTGTCTTGCAATTTATCAGCACACTGGCCCACTGTTATGGCAATGGCCCATGGAATATCTCATCTTTGGTGTATACTACTGATACCCATTTGCCACGGCTACTACTTCGCCATCTTGTTAACTGCAAAATGAAACTATGAACTGTGATCCGACCCTCCTTTAGTGTTGCATCGTTTCTCTCAGAGCTCCTACTCATTTTGATTCGACGCAGACATCGATTACTCCTACCCGGAGTGTGATAGTGCGTCCATAAACCGCAAACAACAACAACAATTTACAAAACTACGGTTACAGTACATGGAATGCCACTCAGATGCCCCTCATTCCCTTAGACCATGAGGTGGTGAACATACACTACATGTGTTGCATTACGTCAGAAACTGTGACATCGTTGTCATCCTCCAAAAGTAACGTGTTTCAGAATGTGTGGCATTTAAAAATGTGAAATCAAGCATGTTATCACGGATTGTAGCTCTAGTTTTCATTTCGTTGGAATAAACTTACATGTTTGGTTTAAAAAAATTAAACTTTGTGTTCGAAGTGTTTTTTGTTTACTTTTATGGATTGTGCATTCCTTCCCATTGTGTGAGTTCCTGACATAGGTATATTCCTGATCAATTGGGTTCATTTTGGAGAAATTTGAGGTGTGTATAATTGAAATAAAGCAGTAACAGTGTCGAAATTGCGATCCGATAGTGTTGTAGATCAGCGTTGCAACTCATTTCAATGAACATTTTAGCACTAATGAAACCTATGAATGTGTTTTTGCAACCCATACTATAAAGAAAAAATAAATAAAAACAGGGGGAAGACACTATACACACTGTTACACAATCATAAATACTACAGGAAGAAAGTCTGTGTGAATGTAATATGTTGCATTTCTATTTCAATCACATAGAAAATTGTATGAATTGTTTGTAGAAGAGGGAGTAGTGAAGGAAGTCTGATTGTGTTTCATATAAGGAAAGTGAGTAGAGAAAACAGTATGAATGTAACACATAGCATCTCTGTTTCAAACATAAAGCAAATTGTATGAATTTTGTGTAGAAGAAAATATTAAGAAATGTTGGAGGAAGTAACTGGCGAGGCCAGAGTAGAATCCAGCTCTATTGAATACTGACCACAGATTTTATCAACTATGTTACCAGCTTGCTTGCTGTAACAGTCACCAAAAATCCTTTTACTGCTAACCCCTATGTGCTTTTTTTACTTTTTTATATGTATATTACATTTTTATTGATTTGCTTCTTTATTACCCTTATAAGCTTATCAGAAATCACAGGAAACACATGGTTTTAAAAATTGTGAATTATATTGTGACAATCTGATTAGAGTCAATTACTATTTGTATATAGCTATGCTGTAGTATTTCCTTTTTTTAGGCAAATGCAACATTGACAGTATTTATACATTACAATGATGTAATTTAGAATGAGATGTTAATACATAAATGTTCTGTTCTGAAAGACTAGGGGAATTTATGGGGAGAGCAAGCAAGAGACAAATGGTTTAGGAGAATAAAGCAATATTATGTTAAGGTCCATCATGCATAAAAAACCACGGTGTTAAAATGCAGGGTGGATTAACGGGAGGGGGAAAAAAAAAAGAAAAGAAAAAGAAATAGCAACTCAAACTTATGTATATGAAAATTGTAAGATTTTTGTACAGTATTATTATGGAAAATAAATACTATTTGTATACTTGTTCTAGAATCTAAAAATTATTTTCTTGCAGAACATGTTTATAAAGCATTTAAAATGTTTAATAAATCATTAAACATTGTGGGTTTAGGGAAGGTTTGCAGTAGTATGATATTCTGTTTTACTTTCAGCCAGAATTAGAAGAGAAAAAAAGAGCAAGAAGAAAGTATAAACTTGAAATGCTGAGCCGTTTCAATATGAGGCGCTGTGCAGCTTGTCCAATTTATGGGTCGGATTTAATTGAGACGATGAGAATAGTGGATCAGCCTGTTACTAGTTCAGCAATTAGTTGGCAGGGTGCAGGCTATGTTCATTGTTCTAATGCATTTAAGTCATGTCCTGCTCATAGACGTTACTGGATTCAAACTGAAGCTCTAGTCTCATCCCTGCACACTCCAGAGAAATATGTGGAGGAACTCAGAGATATATTTGCAAGGTATTTGTTTTTGATGTATTAATAGTGTTATCATTAAGTGTAGTATTGACATTGGTTGATAAATATAGAAAACCAATTTTCTGTAAAATACTATATTATTAGGTCTTTTCATGTTTTAAATTTAGCACAAAGTCCAAGTAGTCATAGGTTGATAACTTCAATGCACATGTGTGATTCTGCACATGAAATAAAATGAAATGACTGATCTAAAACTTGAATTTCAGATTTAACATATATAATCATTAAGCATTCCTTTCCTTTTACAAATTAATGGCCCTGTCAATCCAAACTTCAACACCAACATTGAATGCAGTTAGTTTGAGTGAAGCTTGCAGCTATGAAGTAAGGAAATAATTGGATATTTGGAGTTAATGTAGTGACAAGATTGTTTCAGGTACTATCATTAAAAACATATTTCAGAAGCCACTGCTTCCATTCCAAACTGTAGATATATAGCTATTGTTGTAATGAGTGCAGCTAGTAGAGAAGCATAACCAGTCTGGAGAAAATATCTGTTGCAGAACTTAAATTCACAAGCCAGCAGATGTGCAAGAATGGCAGAAATTAGAAAAAAAGAGGAAAGCAACAGAAATAAACATATGAGGTTTCTTAGGTACAATAGATTACAGAAATGACAGTGAAGAAACACACAATGTTATTGGCGTAATTAACAGCAAAAGA
Source organism: Tenodera sinensis (assembly GCA_030765045.1). Lineage (NCBI taxonomy): Eukaryota > Metazoa > Arthropoda > Insecta > Mantodea > Mantidae > Tenodera > Tenodera sinensis. Next base: position 46,833,381 of record CM060961.1, on the reverse strand, counting down.
GCAAATATAACTATAAACCTCATAAAAAATGATCATGATGATGATGATAATAGTAATAATAATAATAATAATAATAATAATAATAATAATAATAATAATAATAATAATAATAATAATAATAATAATAATGATGATGATGATGATGAATTAAATAACAGATGCTAAACAGATCACCAATGCATTCACACATACCTACAAGAGAAGAAATCATACAACAATGCAAATAAAAATGGAAAAGACTTAAATAAATTAAAAATGGGATTAAAGAAAACAATATATGATTGACTATAACAACACTGTTTTCAAACTTCTAAGAAAGGAAGATAATACAAGTAATATTTTTGAAAATGAATTTAACCTACAAGAATTCAAAGCTGCAATATCACAGATTTAAAAAAATAAATATAATACAGAAATAGACAATATACCTGTTAAGACAACCGATAAACAACTTGGACCAGGAACATATGTTTTAAAAATCTGATGTGTTGTACTCACATGACTTTCTCTACTTTTGTACTAACCATTCTTACAACTCTCATTCCTATATCTTCATGTTAGTTGAGATAAACATTTACAGAAATTATCTTCTTGCTTATTTCCTTGTAGGTACAAGGTGAATATTAGTATACAGTAGGCTTTGTGCGATAGTGAAATATTTTAAAGCTTTCAGATTCTGTTCTCTTTGCACAGTTAATATATAAAAACATAAATAACAGTGTTCCATTTGACAAAAGTATAAGTTCTCCAAAATTCACACAATAACAAGAAATATCTCCAAAATGGTTCGTGCTACAAAAAATATTTATTTAGACATAAATACTGTGTTTTTGAAAGATCTACACGTGTGCACACACCACACACATTGTAAAAATGTGTTTTTGGATTCAGGGTCCTCAAACATATATTTATGGTGAAATCTCGACATCAAATTTTTGGGTGGAATGCAATACTTCCTCTACTTTACTATACATACTAGAGAAAGTAAAAATGCACATTGTACACATGCACATATGAATTTCTTCTCAAATTTGAATTTAATCTTAGATTAGATATAGAAGCTCTGGTAATCGGGCCATCACCAGAACCACCTTCTGGCATCATGAAGCCTATAGTGTCATCGTTCCAGCTGTGAAGCCTAGACATAACCTCCAAATAGTTAATATTGTACAGAATGCTATTCACACTCACACCTGTAGCTATGTAACAATTTGAATTAGATTTATATACCTTTTGAAGTAACCGGTCCTTAGTTGTTTTGTCTATAAAAACTGTTGAACATGTTTGTGTAACATAATAGTGAATTGTTACTTTGTATCTTGGAAGTGTTTAACTTCATTGTCTCAATAAAACTGTGCATTGTGTTGACAATATATTAGGTATGTTCTATTTTAAATAATAACTTGATTATATATCATTTTTATCTTGTTTGCATGTCAGATTTTCCAAACAATCAAATCATATTAACGTCCTTTTTCAACTTGAATCTCTTTGTTACTGTATTTATCAAATTATCTCTGTGACATACTGTCTTAAGAATTTTGGTTCTCAAAAGCTCATTAAGAAATTCATAATATATACCCAACAATTTTTCCCCAGTGTCCAAGGAGCTACTTTCTTTTCATACTTGCAATAATTAGCTTTTGCCACGTAAAGCAACGAATAACTAATTCCACATTTATACCCTTGATGTATTCCAGCACCATAAATCCCAATTAATGAATAACCATTGAACAATGCCTAACAGTTTAAGAGGTAGAACTGGAACTTAAAAATTCAATGCCACAACTGGGATTTGAACCACAGACCTTCCACTTGCCGGGCGGACGCTCTACCACTGAGCTATTGTGACAAACTGCCAGAATGGCATTAAATTCTCAAGTTAGTTCGTATTTTTTCCTGGTAAACCACAAAGGCAGTCTCACATCAGAGACAATTACCCCAATGGTGACTTACTATTGCAAGCACTTTATATCCCAGGATTAAATAACCTTCACATGGTAATTATTATTTATTTATGCCAACAAACTTACTGTTGGTGTTTTTAAACACCAACAGTAAGTTTGTTGGCATAAATAAATAATAATGCCTAACAGGTTTATTCTAAGTTAATACAACCCTTGTAAGTTATACAGTTTTCTCTGATCCTGAGAAGAAGAATGTTGGGTAACTAATGACTAGAGCTGGGATTTTCATGTAGTACCGTTCAGCAAAATATGTAGTGAAAAACAATGAAGTACGAGGGTAGATAAAAAAGTAACGGGAAAAAGATTTTTTTCAGATACCATGATTTCCTTTTATTCAAATTTAATTACAAGCTTTCAAAATAATCTCCTTCTGACATTACGAACTGGTTCCAATGTTTTATCCACTTTTCAAAACACTCAGAGAAGCCCTTGTTTAACATGCTGTTCAGTATACCCGAAATAACACTGCTTAGTTCTGTATCAGTTTGAGAATGGCTCCCATGAAGATGTTTTTTCACTTGTGGAAACAGATAGAAATCGCAGGGTGCTAGATCCGGCGAATATGGTGGATGAGGCATGATTTCGGTACCTAGTTGAGTGATTGCCTATTGTGTTGCTATAGCTCGATGAGCAGGGGTGTTGTCCTGATGGAGGATGCATCCATTGGCAGCAAGTTCTGGCCTCTTGGCAGCCATTTTTCTCTTGAGTGGTCCTTTAAGGACGTTACTGTAGTATTGAGCAGTTACTGTGGTTTGTTTAGGAATCATGTGGCCATAAATTAGCCCTATTTTATCGAAAAACACTAGATGCTGACTTTCCCTGCACTTGGTTGCACCTTTGCTATTTTTGGCCTTGGGCTGTCGGGATGTTTCCATTGTGTACTTTGTTGTTTGGTTTCCGGATCATAGGGATGAAACCAGTTCTCATCACAAGCTACAATGTGGTCCAGATAGTTGGGTTCCCTCCGAAGCATTGTGATCCACTGCTGGCAGGTCATGACCCGATGACACATTTTTTCCTCATTAAGCACTCGTGGTATCCATTTTGCCGCCACTTTTCTGTAGCCCAAATCATTACGAATTGTGTCAACTGACCCATAGGAAATGTTGTTGTTAGCTAATGCTGAATTTCTGACAATGAAGTCATTAATCCTCTTGCTCTCCAATATTTTTCACTGATGGATGGGGCACTAGAAGTGGCCGGGCATATTTGAAGGTGGTCTTGGCCCATTTCCTCTTGCAGATCACATAGAGGACAGAGTGGTGAAGAATATATGCCAATTCTGTTTAAATGTTTTGCCAGACAATCATGTCCTGTAATCAACCTGAAGGTTGCAACTGCTGTTTTTTGAGGATACTCACAAATTACTGTTTGAATGTTTGGTAGTTCCTATCTTTTATTCTTTGATTTTTTCATAGCAATATTTTGCAATAATTTTTTTGAATTCAGAGTTGACTAATCTTTTAGCTGCATAAAATGGTAGATTAACTATAGATTTTTGTACACCGCTGGTACCCTTTTTTGCAAGAAAATCAGCTTTCTCATTACCACTCAGTCCACAGTGAGCTGGTATCCATTGGAAGACTAGGTGTTTTTGAGGTGCTGTTAGATGGGTAAGGATTTTCCAACATTCTATAATTGTTTGGTTTTTTGCTGACAACTTGGAAGTAATTGCTATAATTGCTGCCCTGGAATCTGAGAGAATAACTGCTTGCTGAAAATGTGAAATTCTGTACAAAAGATTTTGTAGGGCCATTCGAATTGCTTCAGTTTCTCCATCAAAGTTCGTAGTTCCATAACTTAAAGATTTGTAATAGGAAAAGAGGTGACACGTGACTCCAGCCCCTACTCCATCTAGGTTTGATATCAATGATCCATCAGTATAAATATGGAGCCATTCATGTTCTGGAAATCTAGTATGGATTGTCTCTGATGCCAAAAATTTTAGAACACTAGTTGGAGCATCACTTTTCTTAACTTCTTCTGTCAGGTGTAAATAATATGTGAGGTCTAATGTATGTGTTGGATTGACTTTAGATATGAAGTTTTCCTTTGAATTAGGAAGGTGTACATTCTTCTTGATGTCTTGAATTTTGGAAAGAAAGCTCTCCTGTGTCTTTAATATATGTGTAAAATTTCTCTTGTGCCATGTATTGAATGGAAGTCTGATCAGCTTTTCGTGTTGAATAAGAGCCGCTTTTTCTATTTCATATTCAATGGGGTATTGGTTGGTTAGTATTTCCATAGCTGGTATTGGTGTGGTTTTGATAGCACCTGTAATTAATCTCAGACTTTGGTTTTGAAAGATATGAATATTTTTTGTGTTTGCTGTTACAAGAACTTCGCTGCTTTATATATACATTGTATGTTGTGTTAAGAGTTGCTCTGGAACATCCCCACTTCATTCCTGTTAGACATTTTAACAGTGAAAGGCGCCTCTCTGCTCTTTGTATTACATAGACTTAGCAGTAAATGTAACCGATTTTTAGAGAGCACCATATTTTTATGTTTTGGCAGTCACATCGCTCTCTCACAACCCCCAGAATGTCTGGAGGACCACACCTGTCGTTGGTTTATGGGTCTCGCCAACCTGACCGGGAGAATTATCAAAATGAATTCACCGACCATATCCTCTGGTTACCAATCAGAGGACGTATTACATGCCATGATAGGTCAGCATGTTAGGGGTTAAGGTTTTATATATCCATGGATATAAATACTAGTTAGTGAAAGAAACATCAAAGCTTGTCATAAAGGTGACACCATCTGAGCTTCATGTAAAAAAGAATTATAAAGAAATACTTTGCCGCTATAATTATCTCAGTAGTTTCAGATCAAGAACACGTTAAAAAGGTGAAGTGATTTATGAATGCATGTTAAATCAACTCAAAGTTAACTTGTAAATCTGGAGTTAAACTGAAACAACTTTAACCCTTGCCCTTTACACCACTAACTTTGATTTTGGGGAATGGAGATATTTTTACACATACCTACATGTATGTATGTTACATCAAATTTATTTCATTGGTCAAATCACAGCTTTAATCTGTTTATACTTATCCGTCGTAAGTTGAGGTGGAAAAGTTTAACCTGTGTTTACATCTCCTCTTGAGCTCGGCTGCAGAACGATTGAGAGCCGCCCAACGGATCGGCAATACTGCATGTTTTGCACGTGCCGCAGCGGGAACGCATATGTTAGAAAAGCAACTATCAGGATTCACAAATTATGTTAATTCAAGTGTATCAACTAGCATTATCCTTTAAGTCAAAAAGAGCAAAGTAGGAAATGTGCATGTCTGCTATCTTCGCTATTGTTAATCGTCTGTCTTCTTAAAACAGGACATCAATGGTGTTAAAGTTTGCCTCAGTTTTTGAAGTGAAGGTCTGTCCAGAACGTGTCTTCCAAGACTTTTTTCACCATCTTGAAATTTTTTTATGCCATTCAAAACATGTGTTTTTGATAAAGCTTGGTTTCCATATGCTTCCTGTATCATTTGCAGTGTTCCAGTTCCAGATTTTTTTCAGAAGAACACAAAACCGAATTGCCGCTCGTTCTAACTTGAAATCCATGTCAGGTCACTGAAATGTGCTCTCTCAAACTGAAAGTTCACAGACAATGTGGCATCTATCCCAGTGCCACAGGTCAGTCAAGGTCAGACCTCTCTGTTTACCACAATAGGTAAATTTTGACAAGCGTGTGTTTAAACAGAAAAAAATAATTCCAGTTACTTCTTGATACACCCTCGTATGTAGTAAAATATGTAGAATGGAAAAAATATGTAATATCGAACATTTAATTCCAACGTATCATTTGCTTAGTTACAGCAGTCAAATGATATTTACACATTGCTTTTTAGCACAGTGAACAGTTATGTATTTTTCAATGTTTTCTGGGGTCATTGAAAAATGGTTGTCACTAAGAATGTTCTTATAGACAGATGAAGGTCTTTCCACGTAACATGATGTAACTGGGGCAAATTTTAGGAAAGAAATTTTCCGGAGAAATGTGCTCAGATGGGTCAATATGATCTCCATTTAGAATAGGTCTTTCCATGTTACATGATGTAGCTGGGACAAATTTTAGGAAAGAAATTTTTTCAGAGAAATGTCCTCGGATAAACTTCATCTCCATTTAGAATTTGCATACACAATGAAATTTTTAATAGCCAGGATTTCTCTATAACACGTTTTACAAATTACTTAATACACTAGCACCAGTTTTTCCATGCACAGCACTTAGTTTTTCAATAGCATCCTCTATGACAGCAATAGAATCTTGCATAGGTAGTTGTTTCTAAACGTTTGATGCTTTCTGGAAGCCCTGAAGTTGATCCTGATGTACGCAACTGAGGAAACCACTTTGGAGTTGCTAAAGATAGCCTTGGATTCACAAATAGATGCAGCATTTTCAGGATCAAGAATCTACAACAGTCTGGATGCTCGCTATAGAAATTAACTTCTGCTATCCGTGTTTTTCACCTTGTTAGTACTGGTTCTGTTGGCAGTAGTATCTCTGGTAATTGCTGCTTCTAAGAGAGCACTCGTGGAGATTTTAGAAAAATCATTTTTGTTGCTGGAATTATCCTATTCACTTTGGAAATAAGTCTAAGATCTTCAGCAGCACATTGCAGTCCATGAGCCAAGCAGGTAAAATGGAGCTTTAAACATATATGCTGCAGCATCTGAATGCATCACTAATACCTTCTCATCTTGCCCACAGAATCTTTAATCCATCATTGACAAATCTAGTAATAGCTGAGTGATTTGTAAAGTCCAGCTTGTTACAGTAGATCAAACATGGTTTCGAGGTGCTGTCAGGTTCTAGTTTACCCACCACAAGATTTTGCAATAAATTAATCCTTGACATACATTGTTTCATCAACAATAACCCATATGAAAGTATTTGCTATGTACTCTCTTATGCTGTCCATTATTTCATATCAGACTTGAAGATAATTCTTGCAGTGTTGAGTGTTGAGGAACATGTTGCTTACAATATTTTTCCAGGAAAGACGGAAATTCAGGAGCTACAAGTGTATATCATGGGATATTGGCTGCAATCATCACACTGCACAAGTTTTTATAAATTGGGTTACTTGAGGGTGAAGGGACCATCTGTGTTAAAAGTGTTTGTTTCTTCTGTGTAGCAAATTGTTGGTTTTTTTCTATGTAGAGCCCTTTGTACATGTTCAAGCTGTGACTCCACGGAACATGTGATATGTTTTTTGCATGCTTGACAAATAACTACTTTACCATCAGTTGTGAAAGACTTGTCAACTACTATCCAGAATTTTAACTTCGAAACCAGCGAGATACAGTTGGTGCCATATTGACTCCAGAGAAAATTGATGTTGAATGAAGTATGTCCTTCCATAGTTTAAACGGAATTGCTGACTCAGAAGCAAGAGTGAGATGAGATAATCTCCCATTCCTTACTTGACCCCCACCATTCCTCAATATACAGGTGGCTGGTTAAAAAACCATTAGTATGTTATTAGGAATGAACATGTTTTCTGCACCTAATTAGAACCTTTGGTAAAACCTATTTAGAGGATTCTTTACCTGCACTTCTCACCGTTTCAGGTATCTCCTTGTCATCTTATCCAACAATTGCAACCAAAACAGGCCCACACTGAGTGTCAAACTTCGACACAGAAATGCATATAGGAAAATGCTAAAATATGTAATTCTATGTTATATCACTAAAAATATGTAATATACTCACAAATATGTAAAAATATGTAAAATGAAATTTAGTTATATTATAACCTGAACATACTGCTTTGTAAACATATCACTTTTCCCAGCATCTAAACAGCAAGGAAAAAATATGTAATTACCTAGAAATCCCAGCTCTACTAATGACCATGGGTTCATTTTATTGTCATTTTCCCATTTTATTCATTCATTGATTAATGTCTTGAGCAGATTGAGGGAAATGAAATTTCAAGAAGAACGAGAAAAAAATGCAAGTACATGGAAACTGAAAGGTTTAAGAAACTTCTAAACAGGATGTGTTGTACTGGTTATTGGATTTTGTAATTGGAGAAGAAAAAAGTTACAAAGAATAGATAATTAAGTATAATGAAATAAAGGCTGTGCGGGAAAAATGTATTATTCTGAAATGGAAAACAGGCAAAGGAGCAGTAGTTGAAGATACATATATTCAAAGAAGACTGTAGCAAGCATTGCCAGGAGCTACACAAAGTCAAAAATAAAGTGGATATCAGCAGTTGATAGGAAAGGTATAGAGAGCGAAAGACCCGAATGTATGGTTCACAGTAGCATTTCAGGTATTTAATCATTCAAAATGTGCAATAGTGCTGTAGAAAACCTGGCAGGTGGTAAAACTAAATATTAGATGAAATACTTAATAAATTAAACTAAATTATGCTGCTATACAAATAAGTAAACTATATATTTAAAATAGTTATTTAAAAAATATGAATATATCTTGTTTAGGACACAATCTTTTCTAATTGTAAAAATACCAGGCAGTTTTATCAGATCATTTAATTAAAATAAGCAAGGCAGAACTGCAAGAAGCAAATGAAGCAAGTATGTATTTTAATATGTGTAAAATAGTTTAATGATGATTAAATCAAGGAGTTGCTTTGCGATAACTCAGTCACATCATCAGCTCCTGTTCAAAACAAGAAAAGAATTCACTTGTAATTAAACAGTGAATGAAGCTTTAAATAGATTATATAATTGTAAAGCTTACAATGTTCACAGGTGGTACTTAACTGTGTTTTATAATCACCACAAATTTATTTAGGTTTGTGCTGTTTGTACCTGCAGTGGCAGCACCATTGCCACAGTTTCATGTATCTCACCCACCGCCTTCAAAATTATGGGAGTTGAAACGCAACCAAGCTATCCTGCAGCAGGAGTTGTCATCTCGTAGTACCCTGCTACATCCTATTGCAAGTGCAATGATGACGCAGTTCCCTGATCCAAGACTCATCCAGTATGACTGTGGTAAGAACATTCAGATTAAAACACAAAACACAATCCTTCTGTTGTGTCGATTAGAAAGTTAGGCTGACATATTGATCTTACTGCAACATTAGTTAATTAAACCAACCACTTTCAGACTAATTTATAAACCCTTAAAAACTCTGTGTGCATGTGCTTAGTCTTATTGCTAGATTAGACATGGGTATCTAGTACAAGTCGAGCAGAATAGAATCACCTAACCTCCATCCCTCTCCACCCTTCATATAATGATAATTCTGATGGGGTGGGTTACTGAGAGCCAGAGAGAAATCACATTGATGATTTTTCCAGATGTTCAGTATTCATTTCAATTTGTTCAGAGCACAATAAACAATTTGGTATGGCAGTATTCCAATTTTATGAAGATTTCTACCCAAGCAATCATGTCCACTCTGAATGTAAAATTACAGAGTATGCATGATTACATCTTCAAGTAAACTACAAATTTTAGTTCAGTTTAGTGCAGAAATTAATCTAACCACAAAAGAAAAACACTAAAAAGAATAAGCATCATAATTAATAAACTTAGACTTTTAGGCTGTGGTCTAGAAGGGCAACAAAGGTCGTTTTTTCCACATTCGAATCCCCTGTGAGCCGCCCAGATATAAATACGGCACCTCCAGTCATCGATTCTGTTGTAACTGCACCTTCACCGAGAAGACTCAGACCACGCCACTGATGTCCACCGCAGGTGTGGATGAAACGTCTGGACCTCTAAACTCCAGCAGACCATGGCTTTTCATGTGCTATTTCATTTCAAATTGGACAAAAAATGTGGGTGCCACCAGATCCCACTAAAACACAATGTTGAGGCTGAAGTTGTGCGGATTTTGAGAAACCTATCTTAGTGGTAGGATATCTGTTCTTGAAATAACAATAGTGTTCCTCTAGATTGCACAAAATTAGCTTCTGCTCGTTCTACTTTCCCATGCTTCCTGTCAGTAATCTTTTTTTTTTCTTCAAGCATATATTGCTTAACTTCTTCCAGCTTGTAAAATTCAGTGACTATTTTATAGTTTCTTCCAGGAGGGAATGACCCATCTTTCTTTCTGGTGTACACATTATTAGTCCCTTCGATGCCAAGTCTTGTGCCACTGAAATCATGTGTTTTGTTGCATTAGAATGATTTTGAGTTTTTGCAGTAGACCAATTTAGCAGTAGTTTGAGGATGTGAATTTTAGTGTTTCTACCCTGAGTAGAAATAAATGCTTTTTCCAGATTTTCTAAAATTTCTACGCTGGGTTCAGGTGCCTATGATTCATCTGTCTCTGACTGCTGGAAAACTTTAGCTTTTAACAAAGCTGTTAATTTTCTTGCTTTGTATTTTCCATAATTTTTCTGCAAAAGTTTCTTCTTTTTGATAGGTGACTCGCCAAGTAGGACAAGAGTTTCACTTAGTCCTGTGACTAGTTTCTTTTATCAGTTCAGCTAAACTATGCAAAGGATTGTTCTTACAGCTACTTTTACTACACTCTGCACCAACATTAATACTATCACTGGAACTAAGTTGCACATTTACTTGTATGTTTCGTGTAAAGCAACGAGCAGAAGCAGTACTTAAAACTTTCAGTTCATAATTTTGATCTACAGATACAAGTTCTTTTGTGTCGGTCTTGGATACCATACTTTTCCAGCACTTGAGGTGTTAATTTTTGGAGAGATTTACACATTTGGTCTTTTATGGTAGGTTAATTCCAAGGGATTGAAGCAGCAGTGACTTGCATAAAGTTTGTCTCCTTCCATTTTACTTACTGGTGAAGTGTGTATTGAATTGTGTAAAGCAGTGTTGGAAGTGGAGGTTGTTTACTATAGCACTTCAACTTTTCATCTACCAACCTACAGTATAATTAAATGAAGCTTTTTCTTACCTTAAATTGTTGATTTTCATGTGAAATAAACTAAAAGCTATTATACACTCAAAAATAACTTTAGAACTAAAATACAGAACACATTCATATTATAACCATACCTGACAAGAAAGTGACTTGCTTGGGTGAGAGGCACAAGAGAGTTGTTTATTTGTGAACTGGTATCATCTCACTTGTCAGCATACTCCTGCAACAAAACATAAACAGCAGCAGATCGACAACGTCCTTGACGTGACTCATGGATAGAGTGTGGTATGGTGCAGCATAGTTAGGGGATTTGACACTGTTTCTTTTACTTTTTATTTCTTCTACAGCTGTCCATCGAAAATGCCGTAAAAATGTCAACTAATATTGTTTTGAAATTAAATGCTAATGGATATAGCATAATTTATATTCCATTTAAAATGGCACTTTTCAGAAAAAACATGAAGTGTGGTGAAAATGACATTAAAGTTCTAAAAAGTATCAAAGAAATACCACCGCAGATTACAAAATATTAGCTTCATTTTGAATTTTATTCAGAATTTTATATTGAATAGTTTCTGAGCTGCGGGTCTCAGAATCATGTAATTTTACCAAATTATAGTAATTTCAACCCTAGAGAAAACTTGGAACCACTTGTTTATCATAGCTGTGATTTTTAAAAGACAATTTGTCTACTTTAGAGCACAGAAAATTGAATCTCCCCCAAAAATGCAAGGTTTTCTGCTGTCTGAAATGAAACAGCCCATTCCCGAAATAACATCCTTCTCACTCCCCTTAATTTTCATACACCCTATAATGAAGATCAGTGCAATAAAAATGAGTGTATTGCCCATGATTAGGTTCTTGACTCTTCCATTCTCTCCTTATTTCTACCTTCCCCTTCATTGCTACATATGAACAAATTTATTTTAATATTGTGCACAATAATATTGAGCCTGTTTCTGCCCTTTATCAATCTCCTGTTCTGCATATCTAGTATCCCAGTCAATTCCTTTTCACAGCATTGAAGAAATAGTTCCAATAGGAATTTGAAAAGCATTTAAAAGTATTACAGAGCTTGGAGGAAATAAATATATTGAGTGTAAATAAATATGAATATGAGAACACCTTCATCGCAAGAATCTCATTGGTAAATAGTAACACCATGCAGTAATCACTTAAGGGGAGTGGGTAGTGCTATTAAGTTATATAACAAATTACCAACTGAATAGAAAAACATCACCTCAGAAGCCAAGTTTAAATCTAAACTAAAATCAATATTATTGCAACAATGTTTTTACTCCATTTATACATTACACACTTTAGCTTAGCTTAAACTTCAATGTGCTTAACAAATGGTATGAAATAGTTCATGGATTATGGTCACTGAGGGTCTTATCTGAATTAATATTTTTAAAGGGTATAGTTTTAAGTTTTATAATGTAATATATACTATGTATTATGTTCATATTTTAGTTATTTCATCTAGAACCTTGTAATTTAGTTAAGACACTAAATGCTGCTATAACTATTGAAGTTGGTAAAATTTTGGATGTGGAAGTGGTAACATTATTGTAGAGACTGTAAATTAAACAGTGAAGACTATATGTGCTTGAAAAACTATGGAGGATCAAGTGGGGGCATGGTGGCAGTAGGAGCAGGAGCAAGAGAGATCTTCAATAGAAGTGTGCATGAATATGGAGTGTGATATAAACATAATCTTGGGGATAGTGATTCCAATACATACAAGTTTGTGTGTGAAGCAAAACCTTAGGGTGATGTAAACATAGAATAACTGGATTGTGTAGGCCATGTGTAGAAACATTTAGGTATTAGAAATTTAATTATTGAAATTGAAAAATTATATGCAAGGAAAAAAACAATGGATTATGGTGAACCGATAGGAGGTCCAGGATGTTTGACAGATGCAGAAATTGACTTATTACAAATCTATTATGGTTTAGTAATTAGAAGAAAGTCTGGTGACTTGAGTTCATGAAACTAGCAGTTTGGGCATCATTTCTGCATAAAGCTTCTATATATTCACAGCTACAATACCACCTTTGTCCAAAAGAGCCTGATTCATGGTGTGGGTATCAGAAAGCAGTGGCATATGGTACTATATATGCACATAAAAATTCCCTGCATATGCTGCTACAGAAGCAACCGAACCAATCTATAAGGATTTTCAAAGGAAGATTTATTGTAACAATGCCTGCATGGTTTTACACAAAACATGAATGTGAGCTTCAACAGCTGCATATAGGAAAGACTGTCAAAATGTGTTTTTGTGGAGTACTTTGATTTAAATATAGGGGTTCATGAAGCAGTTTTGACATTTAAGGATGGAGCCAAAGGCAGATTTAAGGTTTTACTTGCAGTGGGAATGAAAGTTGGCAACAATACAAAAAGTGCAATGGGGAGAAATGATCAATGTATTATCTGCTGAAAGGGCATTGCAAGCTTCATCTAAGGAGTCCTGGGTCAAAAGACATAGAACTGCAAATAGGGAGGTAACACAGTATGTAGCTAATGACTACTCTCTTGGAATGCACTAACTTGAGACGTATCTTTGAACTTAATTTTTTTGTGCAATTATCTCAAAAATACATTTTTTTAAACATATGTTCCTTTTTCTCAAAAACTAAAAACTAACATGGCTCAAATTTTGCACACTTCTGTGAGATAATCTATTATATACATTCAACTTGAGTTATATTTTTAAGTGTAATATGTTTTTAAAAATTGAGGATATGGCTTCAAAAATTTAGGTATAAATTTTGTTTCATCTTCTTTACAGACAATAAAATTTTTAGAATCAGAAATATTATTGGTAGTTTAATTCCCCTAGTTCAGTGGAATAAAGCAGAATGTCTTTATATCTAGTATAAAGTTTCAGATTTATGCTGCTACTGGCTCTCAGAAAAGGGAACCCATTTATTTAGCAATCTTTTTTTAGAAGTTAATTTTTTTCTGGCAAACTACAAGACACATGATCATAAACATTTAAAGACATATAGGCATAAATCCAGATTATACAGTAATTTTTTTACATTGATCTGTAGTTTACAGGCCAGAGAAATCCACATTTCTTGGTTAGCTGTATGTCCATACTCACTGCCTGCTCTCCTTAGCTTGAACATCCAAAGATTTTTAGTAAAAATTAAAGCATGACTATGGGAGCATAAATCAACACTTGCTTGAACTCAAATGGAAAGATAAAGAGTGATAGTAAAGAGCATGCAAAATGTTTAAGTATTGATGTGAGGAATTGTACAAGAAATTGCTGCATAGATGCTGATTGAATATTTTAAATTGTTTGCTCTTGGAGCTGTACTAACAAGTAAGCCAAGGGAAGGCATGATCAATAAGTGTTCCTAAACTTTGCAAGAAAGAAAAGAGGATGTAGACATCATTCAACTTTTCATTGCAGTTCTACAGATAATTCACCCAAAACATTAAATATTTGTAGGATAATGGTTTCTGTTGATACATCATAATAACACACATTTTGTATATAGGACATTACAAGGAGTAAGCTATTTTGAAAAAAAATTCTGATGTATTACATCAGTGATGTCAAACGGTGCACTTGAGAAGTAAGTGCATGCTTTGGAGCTTAGCAGGCACATGGTGCCCATAACACCTGCTTGCTCTGCTTGGGACATTATTAACCTAGGTTGTACAAAGACCACCAAAGATAATCTCACTGGACCTCCGGTCTATAAGGTAAACAGCTTATTGGTAGTTCCCAAGAATTCAATATGACCAACATTACACTAAACTGCAGACGAAATTACGCCAGAAAGCAGTACTGCCAACGTACATAGTAAAAGCATTATTTCTTACCTCAAATATCACAGGGTTAAAATAACGTGCTTTCAAACGATACTGCTTGAACATTGTTACCAAACAACACATGATGAACCTACTCACCTTTGGCAAATCATGTTCTGCAACAAACACTTTTGGATAAAATCACTACTGAACACTAAATATCGTGGATGTGAGAGGTAGAATTGGAACTAAAAAATTCAATGTCACAGCCAGGATTTGAACCACACACCCTTCGCTAATATACAGGGCTATTCAAAAAGAAAGAACAGATTTCAAACATTTATTTCTTCCAAACTACAAAAGATAGAAACATGATTCCATTGTTCATGGACAGAGAAAGGTTTACAATTGAAATAGCGGGGATAAAGTTCCAATCAAGGCCACATTGGCTCAATTTTTCTTGTGATTTGATCATTGTCATGATAATGATAACAATGAACGTGTCGCCACCATTTCACTACAGACAAACAACAATGTTTTAAAACACTCCGTGTGATTTTTATCTATGAGGTTACGTAAAAGACCGTGTTTATATCCCTCCTATGCCTGACACTCTTGAAGATCTACGACGTCGAATTGTTGAAGCTGTGAATTTGATAACTGGAGACCAGCTGATTCATGTGTGGCAAGAAATGAGCTACCATTTTGACATTTGTCAAAACACGGTGCTCATATTGAATGCATAATATGTTGTTTTCTAGTGCCTTGCATCTGGCAATGAAGCCATTAGCATTGAATGCATAATATAAAATTGTAAACTTTTCCCTCTCCATGAGCGTTGGAGTCGTGTTTCTATCTTTTGTAGTTTGGAAGAAATAAATGTTTGAAATCTGTTCTTTCTTTCTGAAAAGCCCTGTATATTTAATGCACTACTGTGTTGCAAACACAAAAATAACAATAGTAACCATAACTGCATATACTGCTCTAATACAACTCAAGACAAAATCACACAAACACGAGCAATATAATGGCGTTCACAGATTAATTGATATAGCGTCTAAACAGAATCTTGTTTTAAAATCTATCAGTTGGCTTCTCTGCAACGGGTACAAAAGCAAGGACTTCTGTGACAATATAAGGATGCAATAACACTATGGCAGTAATTTTACCATGGTTATATTTTATGAACAGTTGGCAGTACCAATGCAACCTAACAGATCACCAAATCTAACCAGACCACGCCATAATGGGGGGAAAATGTCAGTTATTTTCTGGGGTATCCCAATGAGCTGTGTCCTCTGTGTCACATTATTTATCATTGTACAAAGGCATGTCCATTTCATTGGTTGCTTTAGGCAATGTACCCTTGTACCGTAGCCTAAAGCAGCCAATGAAATGGCCATGGCTTCGTACAATGATAAATAATGTGACAGACTGGAGGTGCAGTGAGATTATCTTTGGCACTGTCCGTACAGTGTACACATCATACAAAAAGTGAAGCCACTTCTACATTTGCAGTCTCTTAATATAAGTACAGAAATTAATAACTATTATGACATTGGATGCACTCTTAGAGGAGTTTGTTGGAAGATTTTCAGGTTTGGAAGCTCTCAAATCTGAACTGGACCTTTTTTCCTTGCCCTATTCCATTGATCCTGAGAATGTTCCAGTTCAACGTCAACTAGAGCATATATATGCTGTGATTCCAATCAAAGACATGTATAGCAATAATGTCAGTTTTTATCAAGCCCTTGATCAACAAACATACCCAGAATTTCGTAAATTTGCTGCAGAAATTGTGAATGTTGGGGAGTACATACATCTGTGAACAATTTTTTCTTTAATGAACTTGACAAACTACCATCTAGGGCAAAATTGTCTGAGGTAACCCTAGGTCTGTCTTGAGCCTTGCTTCTGTAACTAATGTTTCACTAAATATTAAGATGTTAGCGGAAAAGCATAAGCTGGGCGTAATAAATGCTTAATTAAGTTCAAAGGGTGACCACAACTGGAGGTGCTAATGTGGAGATATTTTTATTTTGTTACAGGAGCAGTTTGTTTCCCTTTGAATTGTACAGTTACATAAATATTCCTTATTTTTTGTGGTTTTAATGGTTTGTTTTTGAATAATTTCATTATTATTGTAATTCATATTAAAACCTTATGGTCACAAAATCTATGTAAATAAATACTTTTAAACCAAGCAGAAAGAAACACAATAAAGAGAGTTGACTTCAGTTACCCTTCAAACTTTATACACCCATGTTTTGCTTAATGCCTGCCACTACTTTGTGCACACCACAGTCTCTCAGAGCGCTTCATACCCATGGGCACTGCCAAGGTCATGAAATGGTACTTGGGTTGACATCACTGTTACATTAACATGACTTCCTCTACCCGGTCTTCTGAACTATTCCTACAAAAGATTATTCTTTGATCTGCTTTGTGTTTTCAAAAATTTACAAAAATGGTTGTATTCTACATTTTGTTGTAGGTACAAAGAGTATACATAATACAGAAGTGATAGTCAACTCTTTTAACTGTCATGGCTTTGAAATTTCATTCTCTTTGCATGCCATTGAAAAGAATAGTGACTTAGCAGTTGAAAAACTGACAGTTCAAATCAATAATAAAGGATATCATGGAAATGGTTAATGATGCAGAAAAGAAAAGATTGACATATTATTTTGAATAAGTGATGTCTATTTTTTGTGTAGTAAGTTCTTGTCCCTCTTATGATTTACAAATTACATTGTAAATTCAATTATAATTCATATGCATCATTTAGCAAGTGATGGGTAAAAAAGAATAATAAAGTAAAACACGTTTATTTTGATAAATAGTCAGAAGTCAGCTATACATACAATGCTTCACAAAAGATTAACACACGTAGAACTTGTATCTTAAAACTCTTCCTAAATCATCATACAACACAATTCTGCACAAATGCTAATGTTTTGTGAAGCATTGTGTGGTTACTTGACTCAAATGCTTATCAACACTAATAGTGAACTTCACAGTATAGTACCACTTATTTAATTATGATAGCTTATTGTTTTAGTAGCATGATAGTGTCTTACTAAAGCACTACCGATCAGTTGGCATTTAATTTTTGTGTTCAACTTTTGCAGTAGTGCAACATAAAGAAAGTAGCGGCCAGCGTGATGCTGCAAATATGATGTTGCATATATTCTAGAACTCTGCAAACATAGGAATGTATACATAAAAATACTGGTTCCATTGGCACGGCTCTCTCGTCACTCTTCAACAAGCCATTCTCACAAAGTTTATTCTTTTGTCTTTTGAATAATCAAGATAAACCTTTATTACACATTTCATCATAGGTATAAGAAAGCTAAAATACTGGTCCGATTATCTTCCTTTCATAGAGGTTTGAAAACAGTGTTGTTGTCTTTAATTTAAAAGGTGAGTTAATTAATAACACTAAACAACACTCACAACATATTCTTCCGGGACGCGTTTCGAAGGTTAACTTTCCTCCATTATCAACCGGACAATAACTGGGTTTCCATGGTGTTTCATGGTGCAGATGGTGATGTTTCTTCTGGTGGCGGTTCAATGAACTTACTGAAAATGTCTCTCTGAGGAATGTCGAAATTAAATACTCGGTTTCTATTTTTTAAAATAAAGATTTGTTCCCATGTGGACAGTTCTTGTTTTCCGGTTATGTGTTTGAGAAGTTTCGGTTTTAGCTTTATGTCATGATTTTTTGTCCAAAAGTGAAATGCAACCGCTGATTTTTCTAATTGTTTACTTTTAATGTTTCGAACGTGTTCCTTGGATCTAATTTCTAAATTTCTTTTGGTTTTTCCTATGTATATTTCATTACAATCACTGCATTCAATTTGGTGTATGCCAGATTTTTTGTTAGGTGGAATAGCATCTTTGATGTTTGAAAGTAGTAGGTTTTTTTATGGAGTAATGGTTTACTGCTGCTAGCTCAATGTTGTATTCCTTGAACACCTTTCTAAATTTATCAAAGGCCCATGGATGATATGTGAATTTTTTTAATATCATTTTTGTTTTTGCTGCTGTGAGAGTTGTAGTTTCTTTTAATAATTTTTTCTTTTCTGCTTGTTTTACCTTTTTATCTACTAATTCTTTGGGAAAGCCATTTTTTTATGCTATTTCAATTATTTTGTAATATTCTGTTTTATATTCTTCTGTTGAAAGAGGGATGTTCACCAATCTGTGTGTTAAACTCTTGAAAATTGCTTGTTTGTGGCTTCTTGGATTGTAACTATTAGCTTTTATGTAGTTGTCTGTCTGCGTTGGTTTTCTGTGAATACCGAAATTTATTCTATCCTTGTTTTTGATTAATTTCAGATCTAAAAATGGTAAATTATTATCTTTTTCTACTTCCACTGTGAAATTTATACTTTTGTCCTGTATGTTCAGAAGTTTTAATGTGTCACTGATGTGTCTTTTTGGAACTATTGCAAATATGTCATCCACATATCGCTGCCAGAGTTTGAACATATGGAAAGAAAAAGTTTAAAGCCATACCCTTAGCCGGTAAAGACATGGCTACAGTGTTCTGGGATGCTGAAGGGGTTAGTTTGTTCAAAGTCCTTCCCTATGGTCAAACGATCAACTCTGAAGTGTATTGTGCTACTCTTCGAAAATTGAAGAAATGACCAGTGTATTCGTAGGCTCAAAAATCCAAACGAACTTCTACTGCTCCATGACAATGCAAGACCTCACACAGGTCTTCGCACTCGAGAGGAGTTCACAAAACTTCAGTAGACTACTCTTCCTCATCCACCCTACAGGCCCAATCTTGCGCAATCAGATTTCCATATGTTTGGCCCAATAAAGGAAGCAATCCATGGGACACACTACATGGATGATGAGCTTATTAATACAGTACGACTTTGGCTTCGACATCAACCACTGGAATGGTACCTTGCAGGCATACAGGCCCTCATTTCAAGCTGACATAAAGCCGTAGCATTGAATGGAGATTACATTGAAAAATAGTGTTATGTAGCTAAAAGATTGGGGAATAACATGGTGTATTTGAATGCTGAATAAAACAACCCCTGTTTCAGGGGGAAAAAAATGTGTTGCATTACTTATTGAACTGCCCTCGTATAAGTACACAGACCAGTAATAAAGAATATCTTGGACAAATAGAATCAGTCCAGAAAATGTTATGCCATGATCAGGATTTGAACCGTGGATCTTCAGCTGATTCTACCTTTCCAACTTATGCATACTCACATGTGTGAAAGAATTGTAATTATCATTAATTACATTATGTTTTGCAGAACTCTAAAGAGCTAGCGTGCTTACATGGGGCAGAAAGCAGGATTTTGTGTGTGCTTATTGTGCAATACTGTGAAAATGTTGACAGCACAGAATAATAAGACGGGATGAACAAGCAAGAACCAACTCTGGGGCACTGGAAATTGGCACTCTTCATTCTATTTCTTGTAACACATTTAATAACAAGAATCAACCTTTTCCGCACAAATAACCAGATAAACTTCAATTCAGTCGTGGTTTCAATCCTCCTTCAGTTGTGGTTTCAACCTTCGAGCGATTTAAATATTAAAGGGAAAGGTATATGGTAGAAGTAACTACCAGTCCTCCTTCCATCTATGGCTTCTGCATTTTTTTTGCTATGTTACCAGCTCTTTTTATGTAAAGCATGTGAGTGCAGTTGATTGTATTATTTCTGGTAAAATTAGAGTTTTTGCGCACAAATAACTATCATTTGTGTGCAAATAATCTACCAAGTTATTGTTGCTATAATTATTATTATTATTATTATTATTATTATTATTATTATTATTATTATTATTATTATTATTATTATTATTATTGTTGTTGTTGTTGTTGTTGTTTAAGAGCAATATGTCTAGTGGTTTATTACAATCGGTGTTTTGCAATACTATTTGCTTAATCTTTAAATGCATATGTCACATACAATTGTTTTAGACTGCCATTCAATATACATTTATTAAACTATTTTTGAAATAATTTTTTTTTTTCAATGTTTTCCTTTGCTAACAAAATGTGGAGATTCATTGTAGGAATGTTTTCATTATGGGTGATGCATTGTTTGTCTATGGCTAAAGTTGAAAGTAAATATTTAACACAGTAATTATGAAAATCAAATGGTTTTGCAGACAATACACATTGCTTTCTTGTAGAACTGCATGCTTTATGCATATGAGGTGGGTTCCAAAAGTTTCTGGCCTGACGTTGAAAACCAGCACAAAACTCAAAATGCCTCTAGGAGCAGCTAACGATATATTTTAGGTTGTGCACAAATGAATTTCAACCTGCTACTATAAGCTGTACGGAATAAGAAGGCACATGAGGCAGAGCTAGAAGAAGGTGTGTGAGAGCAAGTAGCCAATCCTAGGAAGGCGACGTTGCCCAGTTCGGTAACGCACTGTCTAGCGCAATATTTGCTTTTCACTTTTCTCTTTGCACTCATCAAATCCGGCAACGGCTCATTATTACAAAGCATTCCATTGCAAAGAGCTAGAAATGTTGAAGCTGGCTGTCCAAGAAGCAAAATTTTAGGTGGCCTGTAGCCCAAGATATGAGTGATTAGAGAAATGCTGCGCTCAGCGATAGCAAACGACACTTGCTTTGCATCATGATTGTTTGTTTATCGTCTCAAATATCTTTGTTCTCAAGGAGTGAGATGTCTGCAGGAAAGGAAAAGGAATCTAGTTTATTCTTATGCGTGTTCCATGTCTGACAGTGTTACAGTGTTACCTGTGTCTTATAATTACTGTAACTCGTTTTGTTGCTAAGAAATATGGCATTATCAAAACCTGGTACAAGCAGCTTACAGACGAGTAAATCGAAAGGAAAAGTATTGCATTCAGATGCGCGGGCTATTATGTTCAGTGTTTACACTTTCTTAAAAAAAATTGTCCTCAGTAAAAGTGCGTGTGAACATTGTATTTAAACAGAGCCGGGCGCTAACAGCTAAAGCATGCAATGTAAGTGAACATTCATTGTCGCGCGTAGTGCAACAAGGTAAAATAACCTCTTCTGAATTCGGGCGGCCCTTGTTTATATCCCCCGGAAAACACCATAAGACAGAAAAATGGATTTCGAATCTGGACGACTTTCAGAAAGATGTACTGCTGAATCTGTATAAAGCAGTGGGCTTCAAAGCTTGGTGCATATACTGTATTTTATCGCGTAATTCTCCCCCCCCCCCTCCCCCACTTTTTTTTCTCAATTTGCTTGAAAACACTGGGGAGGGAATTATGAGAGAGGTGCTTCTAGGAATTCAGAAAGGAAGGGAAACCATGTAGTATTATGTAAAAGTTATATAGGTATACAGTAATTTGTGAATGAACTGGATACATACCACGGTTTCATTGGGCCTATAATGTATTGTTTCATTGTTTCTTTTCTCTCACTATTCTGCGGTCTTTATTCCGTCACTATCATCACTTTTTTCATTTATATCTGGCTCAGATAACACATCTTCATTTTCACTATTTCACATGTTGTAAGAACCATTAATGGCACCAGAAATACCAGCTTTTTTTAAAACTCTTTTTAACAATATGACAACTTGTAAGAAATTGACTTAGAAACAAACACGTGTGTA
The DNA here is from genome assembly GCA_030765045.1 of Tenodera sinensis. Taxonomy (NCBI): domain Eukaryota; kingdom Metazoa; phylum Arthropoda; class Insecta; order Mantodea; family Mantidae; genus Tenodera; species Tenodera sinensis. The sequence goes on along the minus strand of CM060961.1, from coordinate 46,811,197 downwards.
ACTTCACATTTCAATTTTACGATACGTTATGACAATGGCTATACGAGTATTTTTGTGGCAAGCGCTGCGTCAGTTGTTGTCCATTATCAAGTCGTTTGAAGGCCGCTCCAATAAAAACGAACCAGGAGAGGGAATTATGCGATGTTTAATAGGTAAATATTTTTTAGTGGTGAAAAATCATAAGGGAGGGAAATATGCGAGGGGGGCCTAATGCGATAAAATACGGTATGTTAAGTCATTCCTGGATTATGTGTTTTAAACCAAAAATGTACGCTATTTTATTCTCTTTGCGATACAATGTGCACAATTTTTAATCAACACTGCACATTGATGTTTCATACTGAGCTATAAAAGAAGTTTGCTAAAAATAGTCTTCATACAGCTGGTTTAAAAAAATATTTTGTTCAATGGCGAGTTTCCGCTTTTGCTATATGTAATATGATATAAACTTTGATGAGATGTTAGCCTAACATACTTGCCTTATATTAATAACCTCATAGCAAGTTCTGGGTGGCACATATTGGGGAAAGTATTTCTGGAGCTTCGCTCTGTTAACTTACAAATTGCATCATAAGAAACATTTTAAGTGCTGAAATGTCTAAAATACACAACCGAGAAGGCCACATTGGAATATTACTCATAAAATGTGGCTTGAAATTGTGCTTAGGCATTTGTTGCTAAATTATGTAGATTTTCACTTAGAATACCCAATATAGAAACTGATTAACATATATGCAGAAACTCTGTATAGACACTTAGAAAAATTGAGAAAAATATGAGAAATACCTATCAGAAAATGCCTCAAATTGCGCAACTACAACATCCGTTTAGATTTATTTAAACTGTCAGTAACTCTCATTTTCACTCCGATAACAAAAATATTTACACGAAAACGTTTCTAGAGAATCGGATATAATAAAAAATTTAAAAACTCAACATTGTAGTGTTTTATCACCTATTTATTGAAAGATATGAACTCCGTTGAAACATTAGATTGCAAATGAAAATTATCTGTTTAGATGAGGGATTTATATTTGAAGCAAATTACATGATTAGAGCCTATTGTCTCATTTTAAAGAGATTGAAATTGTTATGACAGGTTTTAAATGTGCACCTTGCAATCCTGCACTGTCCTCGCTGCTGTCTACCGGTAACATTCACGTGCATATCTCCCCTCTCTTTCGCATAGCGATATGATCTGGCAACAGCGCACCATAGCTGAGTAGGGATTGGAGCTACTCATGTGCCTTCTTATTTCGTGCTCCCTATAGCCTCAGTTGAGTGGTGGCTCTCATGTGAGTAGGACGTTCCATGCTGTGTTGCTAAAATGGATCAAATGGAATATCGAGCAGTGATAAGTTCCTGACTAAAGAAGACCTTGCACCATCTGAAATCAATGCCACTTGGATTGTGTTTATGGTGATGCTTCCCTTTCATATTCCACAGTGAAGGAATGGTGTAAACAGTTTCATCTGGGCAGACTGATAATCCATGTGTTGGTCAACCTGGTGCAGTGGTGGCTGAGGAAACCATCGCTATTGTTGATTGTGAACTGCTGAGTGACAGTGGCCGAAACTCAAGGAAATCTGAGCACAGTTGAGCTGTCTGTTTTTCTGATCATGACCAATGGTCAGTGCAAGATGAGTGCCCAGACTTCTTTCTGCATTACAGAAGGAGCAGCGTGTAACTTTTTGCACCAAGTTTTTAATCTTTACAGTGGCAACCAGAAAGAAATACTGGAATCCGTAGTTATAGGGGATGAAACTATGGTTCTTTATTTTTTTTATTTAGTTTAAATTAATACATACTTGAATATGACATTCAGCCCAGGCTCTTAGCCTGTCATATCCACCTAACATAATTTCTTATATATACATTTTGCTTCTCTATAGCTATTTAACACATAACACAAAATATTTAATTCTGTTCTCTTTGTACAGACCAATTCCATTTTTTTCTTAGCTCTACTTAAAAACTAACCTAAGTTCCTGACCTCCTTTCTAAAAATCCTCTTAAATGCTGTTATCCTATCTCCCTTCTCCCATTTCTGCCCCAGAAATTCTTTCCTTCATATGTCCGTTCCTTGGCACTATGTGCTCCAGATCTTCCTTTCCCCCACAAATAGGACACTGACTCTGAGGGATACCCTTTTAAGTCCTCTCAACCTCTAAACACCAGTGGTTCTTTATTATGACCCGCTGTCAAAAAGAGAATCTCTTGAATGGCATAAACCAGCTCCATCAAGAAAGGTGAAAGTGACTCAATCCAAAGGTCATGGTGACAATTCTCTGGGATTCCAGAGGAATTCCCCTTTCAGATTTCAAGGAAAGGAATACCACTGCGAATGCACAATATTATGCTTCACCTTTGCACAAATTGTATCACTCCATCAAACTAGAGTTAAAGATGATTGTCACATGGTGTCTGTCTTCTCCATGCCAATGTGCCAGTGCACACAGCAACAATTGCAAGTGCTGCAGTACAGGAATGTGTCTTCCAAGAGTTAGACCATTCATCCTCCAGTAGACTGCAACCTATTCTCTAAACTGAAGAAAGATCTTCAGGGAAAGATGATTATTGTTTGTGTATGTTGTTTAAGGATCCATTGACAACTGGGTAATTGGAGCCCATGATGACGATGAAGAAGTGAAGCTGCTGTAATGAGACATTTTGTCAATAAAGAACCAGATTACTGAGAGGTAAAATCAGGACTGAAAAATTCAATGCCATAGCCAGAATTTGAACCAGGATCTTCCACTTCATGTGCAGCTGCTCTAACAGATTACTTTTTCAAAGGCATAGAATTGAACTTTAAAAAAGTAGTCAGGCCAGAAACTTTGGAACCACTTGTATTTTCACTGCTATATGAAATCATACCACTGTAATCATCCAGATCAAAAGTATAATGTAACACATTAGTAATCTTGAACTTCTAATACGGGGCTTTTGAATCGGTTCTTCGCCGCTGCACGGCCTTTTGCCTGTGTGAGTTTGAAGCTGCTGCACGTAAAACATGTATACAAATCTTACCTTATAGAAAATGCTGGAAATGTCATCCCTCCTCCGCTATGCAAGCATTATATCGGGAAAACACATTCTGATTCACATGACTGTAATGTTGTTGTTGTTGTTGTTTTCTAGTGCCTTGCATCTGGCAATGAAGCCATTAGCATTCGTGCTTTCCAATACTTTTGAACTGTAGTTTCTTCTGATCTTAATGGTAGTGATGCGCCTCCTATAGCCTCTCCTACCCAATTCTCATCCTCATCCTGCCCGTGGTGTACCCTGCTTTTAACAGATGAGGCTCTAGGGACTGAATCACAGCGGTATAACTGTTTCATCTAAAATGGAGGAAATGTCATTTACATATATATGTGCTGGCCTATCACAGCACAACAGCGTCCCTCAGAGGCACATGAGGGGAAGGTCGGTGGATCTAAATACCACCTATTTAGTCCTCCCGGCTAGGTCCGATGGACCCGTTGACCAACGATAGGTGTGGTCCTCCTTGCAAAATGGGGCTTTAAGTCGGGTGATGTAACTGCCACATTGTAAAACTGGTGCCCGTTAAGAAAACAGTTACATGAAAGCCACATACATGAATATGAGTCCTAAAGATAAACATTCCGGAGTTAAAACTGTCCCCCAATCGGATCTCCGGGTGGGGACATCTTTAGGCAAATTTCATCACGACTGTAATGTTTCCGATTTAATTTCTAATATTTTGTTTTAGTTCTTCCAATGTGTGAGGATTTGTCTCGTAAACTTTGTCTTTCAGGTTACCCCACAAGTAAAAATCACACTGTTAGATCAGGGGAGCAAGAGGGCCATACACCAGCACTTACCATTCTACCTTCAAACACTTCCCTAATTTTATTCATGGACTGTATGGGCAGTAGCAGAATCTTGTTGAAACCACCCATATGATTTCTCTTCTTCTGTCAGTTCATGAAAAAATGGGGTCAAAATGTAATTTTGGTACCTCTCTTTATTTACAGTCTGGTTGTAAAATATTGGACCAATTATGCGTCTAGCGTTAACACACCAAACTCCAACTTTCTGGTCATAACGAGGGATTTCTTGAACGAGATGTGAATTTTGAGATATCCAATACCGACTGTTAGGAGTGTTCAAATGACCATTTAGATGAAACCATGCCTCATTTGAAAAGAACAAGCTGTGGATCGATTAAACCATCGTTAACTGATGAAAGAAACCATTCACAATAACACATTCGCACTATGAGATCGCCTTGTTTTAAGCACTGGACACGTGTACACTTATAAGGTTTCAGTTTTAATAATTTTGTTGCTGCGTGTGCAGAATTCACTGAAACCCCCACCTGTTGTGCTAATTTTGGGAGTGATTTTGTTGGGTACATTCAAGACTTGCGCCTATTTCATCAACTTTTTCTCCTATTAAAATTGTACGTTTACGCTTGGGTTTTTGTTTGCCACAGAATCAGTGCTTACGAATTTGTTCACAATGTTGTGAATTCCGCGTCTGGACAGAGGGGTTCACCAGTGAACTTTTGAATATACTCTATGTGAACACGACGTTCAGATTCGTATTTATAATAAGTTTTACAAATAAAAATAGGCAGCACCAAGGTCAGTCCCCTGTCCATGGTGACACACAATCACTAACTGAGTGCGTGTCTACAGGGAGAAGTGGGGGGAGCATAGTGGCTGCGCCAACTTCAAACTCCCACATGCAAAAGGCCGTGCAGCGGTGAAGAACCAATTCGAAAGTCCTGTACTATTGTTTGCTGTTACAGAGCCATCTTTTAACAATTTCTTCTTCTTTTTTTTTTAATCATAATTGTTTTCCAGTTTTACTTATATATTTATTTGTTGTCTTTTATTCTGATTATGCTAAGTCATTGATATTAAATGAGCATTCACTGGATTCAAGCAAAGCTATTCATACTAATTATGCAACATTGGAAAAATAAATTGAAAGTGACATTAGAATAATAAAACTATTTTGTTCATCCAGGAAAGCTTCAAGTCCTTGATCGACTATTAAGGCAGTTGAAAGTTGGACAACATCGTGTTTTAATCTTCACACAAATGACCAGAATGTTGGACGTACTAGAAGCATTCCTGAATTTTCATGGTCACATATATCTTCGTCTGGATGGCACAACACGTGTTGACCAGAGACAGGTGAGACTATATGTGTCATTGTAACATAGCCTCTACTGTGGATTTTAGTGTTGTAGATCACAGACAAGTAAAACTGTGTCACTGTAACATAGGCTCTATGGAGGATTTTTGTATAAGTTAAGATACATGAAGTATAATTATTGCTTTTTGCCAGGCAGAAGTGCTATATAAAAGGATGATGATGCATTCAAAAACACTTATAATGATGTATTTCTTAGATGTGGCAAATGATCTTGCTAGTATCTGCACAAGTATGCCGTGCAAATTGATGGTGGGGTTAACGTGTCTGTTTCCTACTTGAAATAAACAAGACTGCTGATAATGTGAGCGGTTATTGTACTTAATCACGCTTAATCGGTCCCACAATGTTTACCATACGGAAGTTGAAGAGATGCTAACCTGACACGCCTATGATCTTATAAATACAAAATACTTTGCAACTTCAGGCCATTTGCCAAGTCTAAAAAATATTCCTATACTTTGCTACTGTTTGAACTAACACTTCCATTAAAATCAGTATGTGTTACATATTGCAGATATTAATGGAACGGTTTAATGCAGATCGGCGTATATTCTGTTTCATTTTATCCACGAGATCAGGAGGCATTGGTGTTAATTTGACTGGTGCTGATACTGTAATATTTTATGATAGTGATTGGAATCCAACAATGGACGCTCAAGCACAGGATCGATGTCATCGAATTGGACAGACAAGGGATGTGCATATATATAGGTATGTAGAAGTAACAACATTATTTCCTTTCACCTAGAAAGTTCCATAAATGACATACGGGAAAATTATAAACTTAAATGTGATACACTGAGCCACTTTTTCTCATGTTGCACATTCCAGGGGTTGAAGTAACCGCAGATGAGTGATATATTGTTTGTATTGTAACAAAATGACAACAAAGTCCAATTATGTTTTCGGTCACTTTATTTTTCTTCTAAAACTGAAGCACAAAAGTTCTCTTTTACCATTGTTAACACAATCTACAGATCTTACAACTCAACTGTCTTTTTGTACCTTGACACATACTTTTCTGTCTGTCTAAACTCTCTCTCTCTCTCTCTCTGTCTGTCTGTCTGTCTGTCTCACACAAACAGCTGGCTCTGACAATACAATCACTCAACACTAAAACTGCTTCACTTCAATACTAACTCTAATGTGATATTAAATATCACAAAATATTTCTGTCCACACCTAGAGATCTCTCTGCAAGTGTCCACACACATGCACTGCTAGCAGCTGTCTCATTCAACACTCACAATTCCATCACATATAACTACTACTCTTCCCTATTGTCTTGCCAACTGCTCTACTTTCACAAAACAGCTACTCCTCTCTCACCACCCCACCAACTTCTATAGGCGAGAATGAATTAGCATGGATTTTTCTGGAAATTCACATTTTCTCAATGCTTCCACAAACAAGTCAGCAGCTGAAGCTTCCAGAATGTTCTCGAAACTCTTTGTTCTGCTGCACTCACTGTGGAGGGTATACTTGCTGTGGGAGTGTACTTGCTGTGAGTAGTGTGAGGTAGCTTGACCTTGGCACTCTTTTTTTATGCATGCTGCCACCAAGTGTTGTGAGGTGACGTGATTTTTAGTGTCTTGAGGCATGCACCCAGAGCCAATATCATAGTGTTATAAGTCTCAGTCCATTAAATGTTAATTCGAAAATTGATGAGTGATAGGAGTAAGTCAACAGAAGAAGTTAAGAAAAGTGATACTCCAACTAGTGTTCTAAAATTATTGGCATTAGAGACAATCCATACTAGATTTCCAGAACACGAATGGCTCCATATTTATACTGATGGATCACTAATAGCAAACCAAGATGGAGCAGGTGCTGGAGTCACATGTCACCTCTTTTCCTATTACAAATCTTTAAGTTATGGAACTACAAACTTTGATGGAGAAATTGAAGCAATTCGAATGGCCCTACAAAATCTTCTGTACAGAATTTCACATTTTCAGTAAGCAGTTATTCTCTCAGATTCCAGGGCAGCAATTATAGCAATTACTTCCAAGTTGTCACCAAAAAACCAAACAATTATAGAATGTTGGAAAATCCTTACCCATCTAACAGCACTTCAAACACACCTAGTCTTCCAATGGATACCAGCTCACTGTGGACTGAGTGGTAATGAGAAAGCTGATTTTCTTGCAAAAAAGGGTACCGGCAATGTGCAGAAATCAATAGTTAATATACTATTTTATGCAGCTAAAAGATTAGTCAACTCTGAATTCAAAAAAATTATTGCAAAATATTACTATGAAAAATCAAAGAATAAAAGATGGGAACTACCAAACATTCAAACAGTAATTCCTGAGTATCCTCGAAAAACAGCAGTTGCAACCTTCAGGTTGATTACAGGACATGATTGTCTGGCAAAACATTTAAACAGAATTGGGATATATTCTTCACCACTCTGTCCTTTATGTGATCTGCAAGAGGAAATTGATCGAGACCACCTTCAAATATGCCCGGCCACTTCTAATGCCCCATCCATCAGTGAAAAATATTGGAGAGCAAGAGGATTAATGACTTCATTGTCAGAAATCCAGCATTAGCTAACAACAACAACTTTAAGTTATTGTACTGTTGTAACTGAGATTGCTTTCGAGATATAGTAGGATATTTTAATCAGATGGCAATGTCTCATCATGGTAGTTCAGAAGTAGAACATTATCAAAGAAAGTCAAAGGTCTGCAGTTTTCTGGCTGCATTGCGGCATTGATTTAAGTGTGATGTAACTTTCAGGTCTTAATCCATTGTTTTTCACTTGAATGGAGAGAAAAATATACCTGATAGTAACTGGTATGAATCAGTGGCAAAGCTGAAGGAGTGTTTGGTAGTCTCAGGTTATCCAAACTAAACACAGATAAATTGTATAGAATATGTTGGATGTAAAAAGCAAGAAAACTGTGCAAAAGTCAGTAAGTTGTTTGTTATGTTCCTAAAGCGACTTATTGTAGCGTAAAATTGAGTACACTGTTGTAAGTTTCTTGGGAGTCTGGATTGTGAGAGACTCATACTTGCTGTGATGAGGGAGGGGCTTACTTGGCATTGCTAAGCAACCGTTCCTCTCAAGCCAGGTTATTCTAATGCTTGTAGACTCGCATATTCCTGCAGCACAAGGCTTGTTAGTTTTATTATATTGTGCTGCAAATTCGAAGTATTTGCAGTTTTTCCTACACTCTGTGCTCTTCTCGCATACTTTACAACCAGTGAGATTAGTGATTTGGTTATCCATTTTATTAAAACACCATTATCATCCCTTTCTTGTGAAGAAAAATGTGCTGTAAAGAATAAGAGATGGACACCACATCTGAGTATTGTACAGAGAGATGGAAGCCAAATAACTGTCCAGTCCCAATGCTGTAGGGAGTATCAATGGCCCACGGCAAGTACAAAACTGTAAATGATATTGTTATTTTGCATATTATATGGAGGAGAAAGTGAATGGGTAAGATTGCTATAAGTTGCATAACTTTTTTTCATATAAGGGCACTTAAACATCAAGTTTCTAAAAGAATATATCGAACAGTGAGGATTTTGATCTTCTTAAAAAATGTAGAATCGATCATGCCTTATCAGAAGCAGCACAGCAAAGCAGCCAGTCGCAATAAACGATTTATTGAAGATTAATTCAATTCCCTGTTACCTAGTGAAATGAGAACTTCCATTTGTGGGCACAACGTGAATGAAGACTACTAATAAAGGCAATTATTATCTTGAATTGCTTGGACTTGAAGATTAGTTCATAAGAGAGAATTTCGAATCACCTGAGGTTTTAAAGGAACTTCAAGTGATATTCAGAATGATCTTATTGAATGTATAACTCAATAAGTTAAGGAAAGAAATCTCAGCTTGTGGAATTTAAACGCATTTGAAATAGACACAGGGATTATGTCAATAATGCATTTGCTGCCTGAAAAGATTGCTGTATGGAGCTTATCTTGGAAAGAAGAAAAAAATTTAAGGGAAGCCTCAGACACCCCCGTCAGTTATGACTAGCTTCACTACTGGTATGAATAATGATTTGTTGAATACTGAACCTTACACACCTTGCTTGGGCTACCCCTTAGCTGGGCCCTGGCCCTAGTAAGTAGTAAATAAAGCTAGTAAAGCCAGAAAAGCAAATATACAAATTACAAAATTCTGTAAAATTTAGTGATTGACATTTTTAAAATTGATTCACTTGCATGATTGCATCACAGTTAGTCACTTGTTAACATTTTGTAGATATAACATAAAGGGCACAATTATTTTTGCATGGGATCATTTCTGCTTTGTATTGCTGCATGTTGGACATTTACCCCTAGAGGCAAAATAGCAAAGTTATATGATTGAGACAAGAATAGGTATCCCAGCTTCACCAGTATGTGTCCTATGTAACCATCCAGCAGAAATGAACGAAGACCACTTGAAGACCTGTGAATCATTAAGATCAGAAGAAACTACAGTTCAAAAGTATTGGAAAGCACGAATGCTAATGGCTTCAGTGCCAGATGCAAGGCACTAGAAAACAATGATTGATACAATACATAAACTATGCAAAGCAGGTAGGTAGAGGATTTGCAGGTAATCTATACCGTAGTACATGATAGTCTAAAACTCAGTTTCAGCATACTCTAAATTTAACATCGCTTGACTATGTACAGATCAACTTAACATATGCACAAAGGGTGCAAATGAAGGAGCTAATTAATCAGAGAAGACAAGCAAGAAATGAAGGCAAAGAGGGTACACATTAAAAACTTCGAGCTGTACACAGTTGACCAGGCAGCAGAGGGAAGAACGGACCAAGCGACCGACAGAGGCAGGACCAGCAGTCATTGCACCAAGAAAAACAAGGAAATGACCAAGTATCAGAAAGAAATATCATAGAACAGATGACTACTCAGCAACTTGCAACACGTGTGGTTTCAGTAACAAATGCATGAAAATCAAGGTCAAGAGTGAGGAAAACGCATGGTGATGGAATGGTAGGATGTAGCATGTGAAAGAAACGGGAAGGAGCCAAGGTGGGGGATGGCAACAGTGGACAGTAGGGAGCACAGGGAGGAAGCGATATCAGTGAGGGTGAGGGGGAAAGGGAGAACTAAGCAGGAGAAAAAGAAAGAAAGGGATATTTCGCTGAGAGTAACAAGGTTTAAAAAATGGTTGGGTAATCCATAAATGACGAAGTAAAAGGCTTTTATACATGGTGAAAGTGAAGTTATAGTGAATTACTGAAATGAAAATTAATGAGGTGTACAGTGTAAACTGATGAATAAAAGTTATCAGTGAAGCTGATAAGAAAAGTTGAGAAAGAGGGAAAGGAATAGTGGTGGGAGATGAAAGAAAAAGAGAAATAAAAAAAAAGGATGGGAGCAGGATAAGATTAGTGAAAAGGTAAACATTTGTAATGTGTATGTAAAAGGCAGTTATATTGAAGGGCTACCCTAATAGCAAATGGACCAGGGTCCAGCTCAAGGGTAGCCCAAGGTGTGTAAGATTTGGTACTCAATAAATATTCATATTCATGTACAGAGCACCAAGTTTGATTATAAAGCTAATATAATAGCACAAGAAGCAATTGTGTTCCAGTGCACTCTTCCTTAAATTTCACTTCTCATGGCTATGCAGAGCAGCTAGAGTAGCTAACAGCTATTTTGCAGAGCAGTAGTATTACTGTGTAAGAATCAGTCCTCACTTACAACAGAAAATGTACTCTGCAATGTACTCTAATGTTTTGTTCATGTTGTATTTTCTAGTTCTATTTGAGACTGTAAAAGTAATTTACATGAACAAACAAAATGAATTAACCAAAGAATAAAATCCTTCATAAAATGAATCATAATGTAAAAGAATCTCAAATCTTTTAACTGAAGCCGTGCATGCATTATAACTTTGCATGTGCAAGTTTTGCAGAAATACTGTATATGTTTGTCTTGAAAACTGGCTGAATTTTCTATTAAGGAAAAAGTTTTTGTCAGCATAACCAGCGTTTAAAATAGTATGTATAAATTTCACTGAACGGTTTTTACTCTTGTTACAGGAGTTTTAATATTTTACTTCTTTCAAAAGATAGTAAGTAATCCCCATTATGAATAGCCAAATAAGTTATTTATCAGGTAATGCTTTTAACTTTCAGGCTTGTAAGTGAAAAGACAGTGGAAGAGAACATATTGAAGAAGGCAAATCAAAAGCGATTGCTTGGTGATTTAGCTATTGAAGGTGGCAATTTCACAACAGCCTACTTCAAAAGTGTAAGTTCATCTTGCATTATGTACGATATTAACAGAATAATCTTGTTGATTGACTCTTTTTCTAGTTTTGCTAATATCCCCTATGTTTCAGCACAAAAATCATAGGATTTCCAATAATGAATTGCTGGCTTTATACCCCCACTGTATTAGTTTGTTTTAAGTTGGGTATGCTGTGTTTGCAATGTTGCCAGTACATAATTGCTGCTTTCCAGTCTACCCAGGGCTTTTGTCTTCTCGTAAAATGCACATGTCCTCCATAGCAATTCTAATTCTTGGCTATTCAGTGGCACACCTAGACACGAAAGATTATTCCTTTGTGAATCATCATACAATAATCTACATCCTTTATGCATTTCCACAAACTTATAAATATTGAAAATGAAACAAGAAGTTAAGTTCAATGGAAAACTGAAACTGTTAACAGTGAAGCAACACATCTTCAATAAAAGACTTTATTTGAATATTTGCAGCAAGTTCTTGAAATATAATGTAAACTGTAGTTTCATGATAACTTCACCATATTTTCAGTTCTTGTTATGATAGTTACTATAGCTACAAATGCTGTTACTTAATATATGTATTGCCGACTTCTGAAAACAAAACAAACCTATTAATACAGCTGATCACCGGTATTTGAAAATTCATAACATGGTCCCCATTTTTTAAAATTAAAATCATTTCCCAAACCATTAAATCTATAGGTACATTTAATTGTTCTAATAATTTAACCTCAGGATTTATTTCATGATTAAATGACCAAAACTGATTTACAGCTAACTGATCAATCTGTTTATATTTAATATTTATAAAATGCTCCTTCATGAGCTAATGACTTCATTGCCAAATGCCAGGCATTGTGCAACAACAAATGCTCCTTCATTCTGGTTTCCAAATGATGTTTAGTTTCACCAATGTAAACATTGTCACAATCCAAACAGCTAAATTGATAAATGCCACATATTTCATAATTTGGAATTTTATCCTTTTAAGTAAAAGTTAATAAATTTTGCAATTATATTTATTTTGAAGAACCAAAGTTATTCCATGTTCCTGAAAAAGTTTTGTAAATTCTTTATTGGCCCAAAGATGGTAAGTAAACTTTTTAAAAATGCAATCATTGTTTATTTTCTTGAGGGTAGAAACTTCTTTAAGAGCTTTTAATCTAAAGTAAGAAATAATTAGAAACTAAAAGCTTCACTTATCTTAGTAATATTGCAGGATTTTCCACAGCTGACATGTTTCAAGTTGCATCCTACTTATTTTCAAAGCTATACAATTGTTAATTTTCTTTAACAGCTTTTTGATATTTAAATGCTTCTATTTTTTTATATATATAATCTGTATTAAAACCATTAGTTACCACAGTGTTAATGTGTTAAATTCTTCCTTATTAAGAGGTATATTTATTAATTTATAAATTAAATTATTAAAAACAGTAGATTTGTGTGGAAAAACGTTAAAACTTTTATTTTTATGTAGTTGTCAGTATGAGTAGATTTTCTTTAAATGCCAAAATTCAATTTATTGTTATGTTTTTTCTCTTTAAATCTAGGAAGAGAACGCAACCATTATTTTTGATTTCCAAAGAACAACAAATTCACAAAGCAAATAGTAAAGCCATAAATGCACTGCGTAGAATGTGAACTAAAGCATAAAGCTGGAGTTTGGCTAAAACCAACTGAGTTGTTAATGCCTTTGTTTCTGCTCCACAATCGGCTACCATATTGGCATTGTTACAGGAAGTCCATCAGATATTGATTTACATTTGCTAGTTTGCAGGTGCTAACTAACAGTTTTCAAGTGCTCCTGAGGTTATAATGATTATTTTAGTGACCCAAATTTTAATGGATTTTGGGTGCTTCCATAATGTCCTGGGAGATTAGGTTGGGACATAGATCTAGTCTCCAAAAGTAGGAACTTGAGCACATGACACATCATTCAGGCATTGCATGAACCTTGCTTTATAAGCAGGTTCTCAATTGTGCTGAAATGTTTACCTGCAAATAAGGCAATAAAAACTAAACCCCTAGTGCTACAGCCCATGAAGGGCCAAGGCTTGCCACCCAGCTACTGCATCCCCCACCTCTGCCCACTACAGACATCATTGGTGGAGTGCAGTACTGGGGGGTGGGATGTGGTCAGCACCCCGAGCCCTCCCGGCCAGTTATGTGACCTGGGGCCACTACTTCTGCATCAAGTAAAATAAAGCAGTGCAGGGCTTTAAAACTGATTTAATATATGCGAGAAGGTTTCCAAAGTTCACAAACATATTACCCTAGTTGCCATCCACACTTTCCTCAAAACCACACATGCTGATTCCTATCTCACCCTAGAGAACTTGGAAATGACTTCCAAAGAGACCCTAGTTGCCATCCACACTTTCCTCAAAACCACACATGCTGATCCCTATCTCACCCTAGAGAACTGGGAAATTACTTCCAAAGAGACCCTAGTTGCCATCCACACTTTCCTCAAAACCACACATGCTGATCCCTTTCTCACGCTAGAGAACTTGGAAATGACTTCCAAAGAGAGAATGTGAAGTAATATTTGGTTTTTTATAAGCTTACCCAACATGTAAGCACACCTCAATGTACCCATCTGCGTTCCCCTCTTGTTGATTGGCTGAAGTTATTCCTGTGGCAAATGTGGTTTATATAGCATAGACAACATAACCTAAATGGAAATCTAAAGAAAACTGCGTGACTCCTGCAAATTAAGTGTTGGAAACGTGCAACAAATGTGTGAACAATATTTAACTCATATTTACAGAGTATGTGCTAATGGAGCAATCCCTTTCACATCAGAATCTGATTTTGTGACATCAGTTTCACTATCCGATGAAGTTTTGGCAAGGTTAGTGACGACACTCAATTCACAATAGCCAAGGTTTTATTTAGTGTTGGCAATTCATTGTTAATGGAAAACCTGTGCACATGCATACATACAGCACTTTTCACAAGCTCATCTCATTTGTCCAGTATGGGTTTTCCTCTTTTTCTCTTGCCTGGACCCTGATGACCAAGTTGTCCATGGGTCCTTAAACGTAACACACTCTTGCCTGGATTTGTTAGCTTGCCTGTTATGTTTATTTCTATTCGAAATATCCCGATACTACTAATGCTAAAACCTATAAGATCTGATGTGAGCTCCTCAATGCATTATCGGAAGAGAAGGATTTCTTCCCGAAAGTTCATTAAAAACATGTATTATTTATTTCTCAATACTTCAAAAGGGTTTCCCCTTAAGATATTTAAGGTTAGAAGAACTTCCAGATTCCATCATTGTGCACGGTTTCTTATGCTTGTGTAATAAGAAACACTCGCGCACTTATCACCATCTGTGAATAACCCTTTAATAAGTTGAAGTTTCTATTCAACTTAGCCAATGAAGACATATGATACTGAATTCACTCTTGGAGTATAAACAAGAGAGTCCAGTCGAGTATAAACATGTCTTAGAATTATAATCTACAGATGCATCATTCCTTCTATACTCACATTTCGTGCCTGGTGCTTGGAAGAAAAGTAATTTGACTGAATACTTAGATTGGAATGAATAAATTATTATTTTAACCAAAAAACTGATTTCTACAGACACAGGACTTAGTTATAAGTCCAACAGACAGTAAGAGAGGACCAACAGCATGCAATGTTGTTGAAATACCTACTAAGCTAAGAAAAACGAATATTACGTTGGTGCAGCAGTGGAATTTTTATTCCACCATGGTGGTGGTGGTGTAGGAAGAAAATTTACTGATTCATTTGTAGGCATCATCAGCAAGTCCTACTCTGATGTGTATTAAGAAGCAGTCACTATATTGTGCTGCTCCAGAATCTTATGGGTCTCAGATCTCTTATGATGCATAGTTTGGTTCATGGTGAAAAGTTCATTTTCTGTGCCACGATTTACCTATTCAATTGATCCTTATTAGCCTTGAGAGGTGCTGGCTTCCTTTAGTTATGCAGACTGCTAAAATATCAACAGACCATATTTGATATAATTCATTTGTTGAGCTTATTCTCGCTGCCTGCAGCACATCTAACTATTCATTGGTTTGCATTGTGTTTGTTGCAGTCACTACAGTATTGCATGTAATTGCATGTTAATTGTAGGGAGACTAGAATTTTATGGCAGCTATCCAAGTAACCAGTATCTTCATTAAAACAAACACTGCGTGTATGCCAATTTAACCTTAGTGTATAACCAACCTTCTTTAAATGAAGATAGAAGGAATATGCATAAATGCTGAATTGTCAACATTTAGATTGATTTCCTAATAGAGAATATTTAGATATGAATGTCAGCTGTGCAGGAAAAAATAACTTTTTGCTCATATTCTAGCACTTAACATTTGATGTGATTCCTTTAATTGATTCTGTGATTCTGCATCTAAAATATATAAATCTCCAATCTTCTCATGATTCACAACATGTTTATGTACAATCTTCCTAAAAAAAAACTTAACCAACCATTTTTGGAGCATTTTTTCTCTATCAGCCAGCATCAAAAGTTCTCATTCCTCAGAGTGGATGGCACAGAGGGAACAATGCATGCTGGATTGTAGAAATTTAGACGCCGGCCGTGAAAGCCTACGTAGCTTTAATGCATGCTGAATTTTACAAAGAGCATGAACATTGTTTCGCTATTTATTGTTCATAAATCATTTTATCATTCACCATTATCATACCTATACAAATTATTCTCTATCCTGAGTTTGAATCCCATAATTCTATCAGTTTCACTGGTTCAACCATCAAAGGAAACCTTGCTATATATTTTCAGAAGCAGGTATCACTTGTCAACAAAAAAATATTTTTGGATGTTTCTGTCACTTCATGAGTCATATACTAACTTTGGGTTGGAGAAAATTAATATGACAAACAAAAAATGTATTAGTTCTAGTTTCTCTGGTTCACAATAGGTGGAAATATTTTATTTTAATGGACTAAGAGAAAACAATACTATTTTAATTAAATAGGTTGACATGCAAATTCCAGTTGAATTTTTTTAATGAGCTTTACCCTCCAAGAGTTCTAAATTGATGGAAGAAGCCCTGAGAGGTGGTTGCATTTAAAGATAATCATATGGTGGCTACATAAGCTTGGCTTGCCTCTTGTATGTGAATTCTGGAGCATCCCATTACAGAAATCATCAGTAATCTGCAAGTACTTCATTCCAATGGCGATATCTTTGTGCCACTTTTCATTTGTGTTCAGCATATTTGATTGCGTTGAGAAGCTTTCATGTTTGCGTAAGTCTCCGTCATGTAAACTGCATGACCAACAGGAATAGAAGCAAGACTGTTACCGTTTTGAAGTAATATACATCTTTAAAACTTAGTAGGAATTTATGAATAGCCTCCATTCCATAGGAAATGGTATCTGAATGTGGAATAGGTCCAATAGCAGATGGAAGATTTGAGTATTGAATCGTTCTGTTTTTCATTGACAGTTCTGCCTTATTAAATGGAGTCAGTCACAAATAGCAGTCATCTATATGGTTTGTAGGCTCTCGCCAAACTGGTACACCAAAAGACATAGATCGTTTTATATTTTTCAGCCATTCTCGTAGTATAATAGAACAAGAGTTATAACAGGTGTAAGTGGAGTTCATGACTTATGCTGCTCTCCTATCTTCATATCAAAGTAATGCTGATAGGCTGTCTTCACAAGAGCTGTCAAGTTGAATTTATTTCATGAAAATATTAGTTCCCACAAATGTAACAAGATGCAGCCATAGCCGAAACATTCAATAAATATTATGCTAATTCACATAAAGTAACAAGAAATAATAAAAAGGAACGTAAAGAATTTAAGAAAGATTTGAAACAAGAAAGAGAATGTGATCCTAACACTCAGTGTTTTTTTTCAAAATTTTAATATGCAAGAACTAAACATTGCAATAAATAATCTAAAAAACAAAAAGTCTCCTGGACCTGATCACATACATCCAGAGTTCATAAAAAACCTTGGAAAAACAGCAAAACAACAACTACTAAAACTCTACAATCTATCCTGGAAAACCACTGTACCTGCTGAATGGCGAAAGGCAATAATTGTCCCACTCTTGAAGAAAGACAAAATAGCGTCAGAAATAAAAAATTATAGACCAATAGCTCTTACTAGCATAATAGCAAAAGTGATGGAAAGAATGGTGTCACACAGGTTAAATTGGTTTCTAGAATCAAAAAATTTAATTTTCCCATGTCAAGCTGGATTTAGAGAGTTCCACTCTACAAATGAACAAGTCTTACTTCTCAGTCAAGAAATCAAAGACTCCTTCAATAAAAAAGAAGATAATTTATCAGTTTTTATTGATTTCCAAAGTGCATATGATTCTATATGCAGAACAAAACTACTAAAGAAAGTAAAAAAAATAGGGATATAAGGTCCAATGTTTTCGTGGCTATGTCATTTTCTAACACAATGCTTTATTGCAACCAGATATGGAAGAAACATATCTAAATACAAACAAGTACACCGTGGCTTACCACAAGGCGCAGTGCTCAGCACAACACTTTTTAATATATTTATTAACGATCTGCCACAACAAATACAAGAATCAGGTGTGAAGTGTGCACTATTTGCTGACGAATTAGTAATGTGGACTTCAAAACCAAAAAGCAAAAGTACAGAACTAGAAAAAACCATGCAACAATCCTTAACCAAATTACAAAGGTGGACCAAAGAAAATTTAATGACTGTTAATACAACAAAATCAAACTACCAAATCTTTTCACTAAGAAAAAAGCCACTAAAAATAAAACTAAATTTTGAGGGTCAACAATTACCAGAAGCAAAGGAAGTAAAGTATTTAGGAGTTACATTTGATACTAAACTTACATGGACCAAACAAATAGAAAATGTAATACAAAGAGCAGAGAGGCGCCTTTCGATGTTAAAATGTCTAACAGGAATGAAGTGGGGATGTTCCAGAGCAACTCTTAATACAACATACAATGTATATATAAAGCCATTATTTACTTACTGCAGCGAAGTTCTTGTAACAGCAAACACAAAAAATATTCAAATCTTTCAAAACCAAAGTCTGAGATTAATTACAGGTGCTATCAAAACCACACCAATAGCAGCTATGGAAATACTAACCAATCAATGTCCCATTGAATATGAAATAGAAAAAGCGGCTCTTATTCAACACGAAAAGTTGATCAGACTCCCATTCAATACATGGCACAAGAGAAATTTTACACATACACTAAAGACTCAGGAGAGCTTTCTTTCCAAAATTCAAGACATCAAGAAGAATGTATACCTTCCTAATTCAAAGGAGAACTTCATATCTAAAGTCAATCCGACACAAACATTAGACATCACATATTATTTACACCTGACAGAAGAAGTTAAGAAAAGTGATACTCCAACTAGTGTTCTAAAATTATTGGCATTAGAGACAATCCATACTAGATTTCCAGAACATGAATGGCTCCATATTTATACTGATGGATCATTAATATCAAACCAGGATGGAGCAGGTGCTGGAGTCACATGTCACCTCTTTTCCTATTACAAATCTTTAAGTTATGGAACTACGAACTTTGATGGAGAAATTGAAGCAATTCGAATGGCCCTACAAAATCTTTTGTACAGAATTTCACATTTTCAGCAAGCAGTTATTCTCTCAGATTCCAGGGCAACAATTATAGCAATTACTTCCAAGTTGTCACCAAAAAACCAAACTATTATACAATGTTGGAAAATCCTTACCCATCTAACAGCACTTCAAAAACACCTAGTCTTCCAATGGATACCAGCTCACTGTGGACTGAGTGGTAATTGAGAAAGCTGATTTTCTTGCAAAAAAGGGTACTGGCAATGTGCAGAAATCTATAGTTAATCTACCATTTTATGCAGCTAAAAGATTAGTCAACTCTGAATTCAAAAAAATTATTGCAAAATATTACTATGAAAAATCAAAGAATAAAAGATGGGAACTACCAAACATTCAAACAGTAATTCCTGAGTATCCTCGAAAAACAGCAGTTGCAACCTTCAGGTTGATTACAGGACATGATTGTCTGGCAAAACATTTAAACAGAATTGGAAATATTCTTCACCACTCTGTCCTCTATGTGATCTGCAAGAGGAAATGGATCGAGACCACCTTCAAATATGCCCGGCCACTTCTAATGCCCCATCCATCAGTGAAAAATATTGGAGAGCAAGAGGATTAATGACTTCATTGTCAGAAATCCAGCATTAGCTAACAACAACAAATGTAACAAGTTATTCACTGAATTTATACATTTTTCATGGCATTTTAATAAAGCTTACACCTTAAAATAAATAATGTTACTGTCGTTTAGCTGTACAGCAATAGACAACATCAAGAAATATAATTACAAACATTTTGGTATTAAGCTGAGTCTACTCCTACGTACTAACCCTATGTACAATGGGATTATTACTTATAAACATTTTACATTCTGGCCTACAGTATTTAAATAAATGAACATAAATTTATATATACATATCACTGTACAGAATATTGATAAATCTATAGATACATAAATATACACATCTCTATACAGAATATCAAGTTCAGTATAACTACTATAAATATTTCATTTTGAAAATCAAATTATGAAACTAATCCTAAAAGTTCCAGATACAAAAACTACTTAACTCTGTTTATAAATATTCCTCTACTGAATAACAAGGTCTAGCAACTATCCATACATACAATATGTTCTTAGAAGATGTTACTCTACATTGTCTTATTTTTAATGGTAACTTATTGTAAAGTTTTATGCCCAATATTTCAAAACTCTTCTGAGTAGTCAGTCTGTGATTTCTAACGTTAATAAGTTGATGGGCTCGAGTATTATACAAGGGTATAATTTGTCTTATTTGCAATTCTGATGTGATTGTTTAAACAGTAGTACAGTATAACTGTATAAATTTATAACGGTCATCATTTTTAACCTAATAAATATTGGTTTATAGTGTGCATCTGAAATTATTCAAATAATCTTTTTTTGTAATAAGAGTAGGTACCTCAGAAACATGTGAGCTGTTACCCCATAGTGAAATTCCATAAGTTTTATGCTTGGAAAAAATAAAAATACTCTGATCTAATGTATGCTTTGAATATGTGCACTTCCAGGTTTCTGATCAAACGAACAACTTGGGAAAGTTTAGATATTATGTACTAATATGTTGTGCCCATGATAATTTATTGTCAATTACTATTCCTAAAAATTAATGTTGTTCAAACCATTATTTATTGGTGACTCTCATAAGTTAACGCTAGAAGGATCGTACTGGTCATTTTGACCGATTAACGTTGTTTAAAAAAGTATGTACATTGAGGTAGTGTGATTATCGCTTTAATATTTTGTGACTTTTAACAAAATAGAGCAAGGGTAATTCCCCAAAATGTGTAATATTTGTATAGCAGGTTTTTAAAAAAAAAATTTACTTGCTTTGTACCTTAAAGGACAGTAGCCGGTCATTTTGACCAGTGCGATTATTTCACACGTGTTGTAACTATACTCCATCCAGCCTTAGATCCGCACCTTGTATCCTTCTGCGATAACCTGATGTTCATATCACCTGCGACTAACACAAACAAACAGCACTTGAACTCCTACCTCGTGTTTATGTTGCAACAGAATGATATTTACGCGGGCGTTTTAGGAAAAACACTGCTATCACTTTACATTTAAGTAGGCTTTACCAGGGTTATCATACATCTTGAAAACTTACAGATAATCGCTGATATTTAAGGTACTATATTTTATGGTGACTTTGGTTTTGGCGTATCGCGAGTTAGTTGTTGGCGGCTTGTGTTTACATCAAGTGCGGATCTAAGGGTGGAGCGATTATAAATAGTGGTACCAATGTATTTAAAAGTTATCCAAGGCTTTCGGTCATTGTTGCAACCCAGTTTAATAATGTTTAGCGCTAGAGTAGGCGTGTTGTAACTAACAATAATAACAATGTGGTCTGAAAATAACCTAAGGAAGCTTAGTTTTAAAGAGTTTAGCTCCAGAGTAGACGTATTTTAGAAGTTGTATCAAGATAGTGAATGGTAAAATTTGTTCGAGGCCATACTGTATCATTGCCATGTCACACCATAATTACCACTGTATCTTCAAGAAGATGAAATGTTGAATTATTTCCATAGTTTACAGACAATGAGTCAGAGGGAGAGAACATATTTAGTGATGAGGAATTATCCAATAATGATGATGTTGAATATATTCCTGATCAATCGGATAAAAGCGAATCGTCAGAATCGGATGTTGGTGATAATACAATGAGAACCTGTACAAGAACGGGCAAATGACCACGCTGTTGCAGAACCACATGACCCTGTCCTATGCAAGAGAGGCAAGATTCAATCAATGACGTCAAGCTCCACAAGAAATAAACTTTCCAGCTGTGGGAAGTAACGAGTCCGCTGTTGATGATACAATGTGGACAAGAATTGAACCGGGAAATACATTTGGCAGACGGGGGCATCACAATGTATGACAGAAAGGCCAGGTCCTAAAGATTACGTAAAGAAACTAATAGTGAGTGGAAACTATGCCAGCGCATGGCAAGTATTGGTCGATGCTAACATTCTCCAGAATATAAAAAAGTGCACCTGGATCAGGGCCCGTCAAGAATTTCAGGACAATTCTTGGACTCTTGAGCTAGACCAACTTGAAACAGCTACAGCCACATTGTGGTCAAAGGTGTTGGGACCACCATTTTTCTGTCGTGTTAAGGGAAGGAACAAATTTATTGAGATCATAAGGGTTCTGAGATTTCATGATAAACATACATGTGACAAAAGACTGAAGACAGATGGCTTTGCAGCGGTCATATCAATCTGGAGTCCATTTGTACAAGATGGCAGATTTGACTAAATACAAAAATGAGCTTATTATTTATTTATGCCAACAAACTTACTGTTGGTGTTTTTAAACACACAAACCGTGTGTGGGCAATGTTTGAGAGGTAGAACTGGAACTTAAAAATTCAATGCCACAGCTGGGATTTGAACCACAGATCCTCTGCTTATCAGGTGGGTGCTCTAACCATTAGGCTACTGTGACAACCTGCCAGAATGACATTGAATTCTCATACCAGTTCGTATTTTTCCCAGTAAACCACAAAGGCAGTCTCACATTTCAATGTGAGCATTGTGTGTATCACACTCTACTGTATTGTTACCAGTGTTACAAACTACTTCAGAATGCTAAAGTGATTAACTGAGTATGCATATCATTTATATGATCTCATGTTTTTTAAGTGGTGTACTTCAAATTGTAATGGATTCACGAAGTTTAATGACTAAATATTACGTAAACTCCTTTAAAATGCAAATAAAGGTCCTGTTTCATACATAAAATATCGTGATTTAAATTATATTATAAATGAAACGCTGAAAACCAATTGAAAGAGGTACCGGTCAAAATGACCGATGTTGGTCCTTTTAGGTAGCAAGGCAATGTCGGTCCTTCTAGTGTTAAACATATTCTGGGTTTTATTTTCATTGAGTAAAAAGTTGAACCATTTGCTGGCTTGCAGTAATATATTTTTTGCTGTAACTTTAAGTGAATGTAAATCCACTAATGTCTAAAAAAGTGGTGTCATCTGTATACAGAATTGAGTGGGTGACTATGAATGATGATAGATCATTTATCATTAACAGAAAATACTCATAATGGTCCGAGGACTGAGCCCTGTGGAGTGTCGTGTTTGACCTCTGTTATTTTTTACTTATGACTTATACAGACCACTTGTTTACGATTTTCTAGTTATGATCTCAAAGGTTTTATGGCAGGGCCTTTTACTCCATAGTAAACCAGAAATTCTGACAAATTAGAAGAGAAGCAATATTGATCTTACACCCGCAGCAACTATATGAATGTTTATAACTAGGCTTTGGGACCAGTTACAAGCGATGTTAAGTCATTACTGTATTCGATTTCACTTCATGTTTGTTTACACTGGGGCAGAGGAGGGCAACACACCTCTATAGTAACCTGTTTGTATGGTGACGCAACTGTAGTATCCCCACCCATAGTGTGCAACGTCACAAAACTTCCCTGTAAACATAATTGAAAAGCCGACCATGTGCAACCGGGACTGAAGCCTATTTATAACCTACAAACAGCTGAAGAAGATCTTGTTTTGTCAGTTAATTGGTGTGCCTATTTCAAAAATAAAATTTTCTCCAAAACAGAAAATGTGGACTATGGAAAGTGACTTGTTATTTTATTGCTAAAACAAGAGCTAATCAGTCATTTTTATGGTTATTCGTTATTTCAGCAAGTAGAAATTAATAAGAATCAGCTATTGAGCCCAAAACATTGTCATTGTTTGCCAGCATATCCAGCCATATAACATTAAACTTTATTTGGTTTTAAAACTTATTTAATTTGAAGCTTCTACTTATTGCAGCTGCTTACTACAGGATTTATTAAATCTAATGTTTAAATTTCTGTTAAACCCTGAAAATGTTGGATATTTTTTCATATCAATAAAATGTATTGTAATCTATTCACAGTCAACTATTCAAGATCTTTTCAACATTGATGTTGCTGAGAATGATGCATCTAGAAGAATGGCCGAAGTTCTTGATCGTGATAATGAGGTAGAAAAGAGGCAAACTAAGGAAGAAAGTCAGGTGAGTCAGTATTCTAGTGTGAAAGAAAAATAATGCTTGGTTTTACCAACCATCATATTGGAATTTTAGAATCATAAGTTTGGTGATGGCTTGTTAAAAGTAGAAGTTCCATTTCATCAAGCTGCATCAGCATGCTTACTAACTACTGAAATTCCTATTAACTTTAAGGGAATGAGTTTCCTTTAAATCATTAAAGTAGTCACTTAGTTTATGCTTAAATTGATCCATTAGCTCTTGCGAAATGGCATTACACTCATTTTGATTCCTTCCTTGGGAACAATAGATGCTTTTAAGCCTGAAATGTTGCTCTTTGGGCTTGCAAAATATATCAGTACAGGACATGTATTTGAAACAATTCTGTGAAATAGATGATGTGAATTTGGTCACTTGACATCAGTTTTATCAACTTGATATACCAAATTATTGGCAGGACATGCTTCGAAGACTTAATGACCCCATTTGACGAGCACCTGAAAATGTCCTCAAAATGCCAACAATCTGTTAAGTGCAGCAATATGAGTGCTTAAGCTTGATTCATTTTCCAGCATTCTCTATTTTTAATACAAATGTAATGTAGTTTAAAAATCAAAACGTGTTCAGATATATGAAAAAGTTATTCAGAGCAGTTGTTTCCTTGTGTCCATGTTGTTTGATTTCCTTGAGTGAAGCTTCTGCACTTATACAGGAATAGCAAATACAATGGAACTTGGATAATTTGAATGCTTATAATTCAAAATCATTGTTAATTCAAAGATTTTTCTTGGTCCCTTGAATTTGTGTTTAAACAATGAAAAAACTTGCATTTAATTTGAATTTCATTTTCTGTAACTCGAAGTCCTTGTTCAGAAATGTCAGTCAAAGGTTAATAACATGAATATTTAATGATGACTTCATCCATGTGTTTCTGCAAAAGAGGTCATTGCTCTAGGGTTGTTCGTTTTGCTGGAATGCCATTTGAGTGGTGGAATAGCTTTCTTAGCTGGCGGCCTTGAGCTTCTATACCTGCTCCCACATACCTTTGTTTAAAACATGTGTGCCTTCAGTTGCCACTTGAGCTTTCTACTGTTCAATGTGTTGCAAATCAATGCCACTTAGTAAATGGCGTGTCCAGTACAAAGCTTTAACTTTTGTGGAAAAAGCAGCCATCATTCAAGAAGTTGAAAAGGTTTGAAGAAAAATTTTGAAATCACAAAAGAATATGGGATATCACCCAACATTTTGTCAACTTATTTGAGAAATAAGAAGGAAATTTTAAGCTGGGCCTCGAGTGAAAATTAGGAGAATCGAAAAAGAATGAGACAACCAGAAAATCCAGATGGATGTATGTACCTGTATTGATAAAATGTCAGTTTTAGACAACTTTTTAATTTGAATTGTTGGCAAAGTCCACGTATGGTGAAAAGAGGTAAACCCATACTCCCCTCTTTTGCAAACGTTGGAGTTCGTTGAGCTAAAGCTTTTCAGCAGTCAGACACAGATGAATCACAGGCACCTGAACCAGGCTTAGAAATGTTAGAAAACCTGGAAAAAGCATTTATTTCTGCTCAGGATCGTACTACTTCCCCTAAATTGGTCTATCGCAAAAACTCAAAATCATTTTAATGCCAGAAAGCACATTATTTCAGTGGTAAAAGACTTGACATCAAAGGGATTAATAAAGTGTACACCGGAAAGAAAGACAGACCACCCCAGTCACTGAATTTTACAAGTCGGAAGAGTTAGCTAACATATGCTTGGAAAGATAGTGATAGTTGGGAAGCGTGGGGAAAAAAGAACAAGTGCAGAAGGAACTAAATCTTTGCAATTTAGAGGATCTCTTTATCATTCTGTCATGAACGGATATATTGCCACTAAGATCATGAACGGATATACTGCCACTAAGACAGGTTTCTCAAAATTCACACAACTTCAACCTCAACTTGTGTTTTAGTGGGATCTGGTGGCACCCACACTGTGTGTTTATGTATGATCCATCAGAACATTAAACTTACGATGGATAGCACAAAGTTAAAACTTTTAACTATCAGGAAGAACTTTTTAAAAACATACCACCACTACATTTCAAGAATCATTTGTAATCCACCTGAACCATCCTGCTGTTTTAATAACTGTAAAATGTGTCCGGGGCCCTTCAGCTCTAAAAGAATATATTGAATCTGTTTTCTGGTCTGCTTTAATGGATACAATAAGTTACAAACAGTGGATTATGGCTAAAAGAACAGCACTAGAGATCTTGAAGAAAACTACAGATGAATTTATTTACATCTTATTGGAGAATTGACAGTATTGAAAAACATTTGTTTATAGCATCACAACAAATTGTGTACTACCAAGAAATTTGTACTTCAAAATACAACCAGAAACCAACAGGAATTGCTGCTTTAATGTAGTTTTCAGAAAATTACTCATTTGTAACCCAAGATAAAGTTTCCGGGTTTCACTGGAACAACAACCAGGCCATGCTACATACTTTTGTTATCTATATAAGGATGGTGGTTCTGTTAGAAGTATGTTATTCGGTACAATTTCCAATTATTTAACATACAGTTAATTCTAATTATTATTGCAGTTCTCTTGTTTCAGAGATATTTGATAAGGTTCATCAAAATAAATTTTAAATTTGGCTAAAATAATTTACTTTACTCATGAGGCTTCATCCCAATATAAAAATCGGAAAGACTTTTCAAATTTATGCAGTCATCTAGAAGATTTTGCAAAAAAGGCAGATTGGTACTTTTTTTGCAACATCTCGTGGAAAGGGACCATGTGATGACGGGAGAACTATCAAGATACTAGCAGCTCGAACAAGTCTCCAACGTCCAAGACAAGATCACATAACCACATCTTATGAATTGTATCAAAGGACAGCATCAAGTTTGATAATTGTAACATTCTGTTATATTTTGAAAAATGTGTACAAAGTTGGACAAATGCTTTGTGTTAGGTTCGAACACACACACAAGTTCCAGAAACTCTAACCACACATGCATGCATTCCACTTTTGAAGTCAAAAATGGTGATAAAGGCACCTTTGCATGCAACAGTGTGCAGAGTAACGATATACAAGAAGACACAATCAATGAACCTTTAAGTCTGCGTGACCTTCATTTGCTGTGAGCCTCTTCCCATGCCGAGTGTCAAGCAACAGCAGAGCGCTATGCAATTACATTGCAAGCTTAAATATTTGCTTATTATTTTTTTTCCAAGCTTCAAACAAGGGATACCAAAAATTGAAAACTGCAATTAATGTGTAATAAGAGATTCAAGCCTATATAAGTTTAATCTTTGTAAAAAAGACATTCATACTTAATGCATAAAGAAAAAAGTTAAAAAATAGTCATTATTGCTATGCTATTGTTGTATATCAGTCAACAACAGAATTCAACTTCAAAATGAGTCATAGTTTATGGAAATCTGATGTAGGATTCTTGAGTTACATGGCACACAAGTTGTGTCATTTGCAAAATAATGCAAATTTTACTGAATTTTAGCTTAAAATGTATAAACATGTAAATGATAATTTTCTAACAATTGTTTTCTTTTACAGTAACTGACACATGTAGAAATTATTAATAATTTTAAAAATTGTGAGGTCAATTTTCTAATTTTTTGTCCAAAAGAAAATGGAATAGCCCATATGTGCAGAGCACCATCGATCAGTTGGCATGTAATTTTGATGTTCAACTTTTGCAATGGTGCAATATAAAGATAGCAGAGGCCAGCGTGATGCAGCATAGTGTTGTATACATTCTAGAACTCTGCAAACATAGGATTGCATTAATCAGTTAGAAACTCAACACACTATTCCATTGAAGGTTTATGGTCATGTTGCTTTTCTTTACTCTAGAGTGAAAGTTACATGTTTTGTATGCTTTGTTGTGTCTGGTTGTTTAATCTACATTAAAAACCAACAAAAATTATGAAGTCATTTTAAAAAATGCAAGGTCAGTTTTCTCATTTTTCATCTGATTTGAAATGAATGGCCCACATGTGCAGAGCACCATCGATCAGTTGGCATGTAATTTTGGTGTTCAACTGTTGCAATGGTGCAATATAAAGGTAGCAGAGGCCAGCGTGATGCAGCATAGTGTTGTATACATTCTAGAACTCTGCAAACATAGGAATGCATTAATCAGTTAGAAATGCAACACACTATTCCATTGAAGGTTTATGGCCATGTTGCTTTTCTTTACTCTAGAGTGGAAGTTACATGTTTAGTATGCTTTGTTGTGTCTGATTATTTAATCTACATTAAAAACCAACATAATTTATAAAATCATTTTAAAAAATGCAAGGTCAGTTTTCTCATTTTTCATCTGATTTGAAATGAATGGCCCACATGTGCAGAGCACCATCGATCAGTTGGCATGTAATTTTGGTGTTCAACTTTTGCAATGGTGCAATATAAAGGTAGCAGAGGCCAGCGTGATGCAGCATAGTGTTGTATACATTCTAGAACTCTGCAAACATAGGAATGCATTAATCAATTAGAAACTCAACACACTATTCTATTGAAGATTTATGGCCATGTTGCTTTTCTTTACTCTAGAGCACAAGTTACATGTTTTGTATGCTTTGTTCTGTCCGATTGTTTAATTTACATAACGAACCAACACCAATTATTATAAAGTCAACTTTTTAGAGAACAATACAGTCATGATAAACATGTGCTGCACCAAGCATTTCCGTTACTTCATCTTTAGTAATCCATGGACTAGCTGCCCTGAAACTGCACCATCATCAGTTGGCAGTAATTTTGGTGTTCAACTTTTGCAATAGTGCAATATAAAGATAGCAGAGGCCAGCATGATGCAACATGGTGTTGTATACATTCTAGAACTCTGCAAACCTAGGAATGCATTAATTAATTAGAAACTCATCACACTTAAATGAAAAACTGAAGCTGTTAACTGTGAAGCAACACAAATCTTAAATAAAATAATTATTTAGAGACTAAAAGCTTCAAATATCTTAATATTTGTTGCAAATTCTTGAAATTTAATGCAGACCGTAGTTTCATGATGACTCCCATCATATCTTCAATGCTTGTTATAATAGTTGGCCAAAAATTTGTTTTTTATCTTTAAATCTAAGAGTGGAAGGCAGCTATTATTTTCATTTTCTAAAGTTAATTTTATGGCTTTTTCTTGTAAATTTAGAAGTTTTAAAGTGTCGTTTATCTGTTTCTCAGGGACAACAGCAAAAATGTCATCCACTTATCCATACTGTGTTTTAAAAATTAAAGGGAATACTTTAGTAATTTGTATTTCAAAAAAGCTTATGAAAAGATGAGCAAGACATGGTGAAAGTGGACCACTCATTGCCAGGCCAGAAGTTTGCTGAAAGAAATTACCATTAAACTGAAAATATTTTGATCTATACAAAGATCTGTAACCTGCGTGAAATCATTTAATAATTCTTTATGTAATTCTATAAAACTTAACCATTTTTTAAAAAATATTGAAAGCTTTTCTCTAGGAATACTAGGAAATAAAGCAGTTACATCAAATGAAACAAGTTTATTATTGTCAGACAATACTATATTGCTAATCTTTTCTGCCAGTTTTTAATATTTAACTTTCAAATTTAAAGTACTGGATTTTTTATTCAACCATTTAGCCAGATTGTAAGTGAATTTATACAATTTATAATGCATCTTATTTTAGTTCCTGGTTTGTGAACTTTGAGAAGTGCATATAATCTGGCTAAAACTGGATTACTGACTTTTAAAATGTTTTTCTTTATCGGGTATTGTTTCCACTTCATTAAGAACTTTATTAAAAGTAGAAATTATACAATTCCATTAAGGGTTTATATTCATGTTGCTTTTCTTTTCTCTACAATGGAAGCTACATATTTTATTTCTGTTGCTCTGTCCGATTGTTCAATTTATATAAAGAACCAACACCTTTGATAAGTCAACTTTGTGGAGAAGAATGTGATAAATGTGTTCTGAACCAAGCATGCCCTTTACTTCATATTTTGTAATCCATGGACTAGCTATGCTAGTAATGATACAAGTCTTGTAGGTATATGGGAGATGTTAAGAGCAAGAACTTAAAAGCATTTTTTTTTATATTTGGTAAGCCTTGTGTTCTTAACAAAGCACCACTCTTTGCAACTAGAGCACACTAGGAATGAATGACAAAATTAATAACTGCTTCTTTGAAAGCATTTCACTGCTAAGACTAGTTTGGAAATATCTGTTGTGGTTCCTTCAAATGCATCATGGGACATGCCTACAATGAAACAAACTTTCTCCTTTGTTCTACACTGCAGCAGTTCAAAATATTTGCATATCCCATCCATAGTTCATGCTAAAGTATAAAGGGTAGGTAACAGGAGCATGCAGTATAGCAAACCTTGCAGTTGAGCAATTTAAGCTGCAGTTGAGCAATAAAAGCTGCAGTAGTCCAATGAGTTTTCTTCAAGTTATTCTGATAAACAT
Organism: Tenodera sinensis; assembly: GCA_030765045.1. Taxonomy (NCBI): domain Eukaryota; kingdom Metazoa; phylum Arthropoda; class Insecta; order Mantodea; family Mantidae; genus Tenodera; species Tenodera sinensis. The sequence continues at coordinate 46,780,675 of CM060961.1, read as the reverse complement.
TGTATTTACTCATATAATTAATGTGCTCTCTGGAAGAAATTTTGTATTCTAAAATTAGAAAATGTAAAGTATGTAAAGAATGAATATTGTGGTTCCTAGTTTCACTGCATGAAGTTTAATCGCCTTTTAAGTTATACATCACTTGGGATGGTCAAGGCTAGATGTGTCATTTGCAAGGTTATGTGAGTTTGGCAAGTTCATCAGCAAAATAGACTTTCAATTCATTGAGAGCATTTAAGAATTCTGAGTTAAAACTCCATATAGAAAGAGAATAAAAAATGCCAGCACACTCATTCCAAGTAAACAAGAAATCAAGACATTCAAGAAATTCACATACCATCCAACAGCTTTTTATTCATATTAATCCCATAGGATCTTAAACAACACACCATTATTGTAGTCACCTCCCCTCCAAAAAGTGTTTTAAAACAAGCAATAGAGCACATCAGGAACATAAACCAAAAAGACAGGAAAAATCAGTAGTAGTCTTGCATTTTTGACAAGAATAGCATACCATTAACTGAGCACTGAAACCACAAAAGAAAGTTACAGAAAAATAGAATTTGCAGTTTCGAAAATATTCACATTTGGAAAGGTAGGCACTGCATTTTAGTTTTGAAACCTGCCAGGAGACATCCTAATGGAGAGGTTCTTCCTACTGCTACAAGGGACAAAGCAAACCAACATGAGAAGTGGTGCCAGAAGTCTACCAGGAACTGATGATAGCAAGTAGTTCCAGAAAATTATTTTCTCTACCACATATACCAGGTGGAAGATAATGTTTAGGCCATACGTTAACCAGGGGTTCTACATGATGAATGTAACCAATGTGTTCAATAGGTACAATTATTGTCAATAGAGAACCATGTTGCTGGACAAAAATAATTGGTGTCAAATATTTGGAGTATTTAGAGCCATCTAGCTTCTTAATGAATATATATAAATAGTTTAGTATTCCACTAACTGCCATGCAAACATTTTGTAAACAATGCTATAGTGTCTTTTTATTTTATTTTGAATGAATTTAGTAGTAATTTAATGTTAACATGACGTTGAATCTCTCTTAGAAATTAAACTTTGCATGACATTTTGCTATTTTTGATCCAAGTTAAACGTTTGGCAACTCCTAGTTCTTCAGTGTTTTATTGTGGAATTAAACAGCTATGGTTTTGGCCTCATTAATTTTGAACCAGTTGGAAATTTTATTTACTGTGCATGATATGGTATCTTCAAGTTTCTTACTGTCCTTCCCATTAATGAATATAATAATGTGTCATTTGCAGCATTAGTAGTTCTTACGTCAGATTCATTTTTTAGATAAAGTGTTAGAACAAAAATAGAAGGGGACCTAGAACTGTGCAAAAGGAATTGAGAACAATTATGCATAATTTTCCTAGCATAAAATTATAAATTTTTACTAAGGAGAGCTTGAAGAAAATATACTTCATGTGTAGTACAAGAAAATTGTCCATTATTTGCAAAATCTGGGTATTTATATCTACCATTTGAACTTGGTAAAGCTTTGTTAATTTTGTTTTAATAATTCCTCCATTTTTCTCATTTTAGTCACCATCTTCATCTCACGAAGATAAAGCTGCATTAGGAGCACTTGAGTCTGCATTGGCTGCTGCTGAAGATGAAACTGATGTTCAGGCAGCAAGAACAGCAAAGGCAGAAGCAGCTGCAGATCTGGCAGAGTTTGATGAGACCATTCCGCTGGAAGAGGGGGAGGCAGCTACTGAACCAGAATTGAGTAAAGCAGAACAAGAAGTTCAAAATCTTGTACAACAGGTAAGTTTGTTTGAATTGACACGTATGTCAGAACCATGTTGACAGGTTCATATTCCAGACAAAATAGAAAAACAAAGTGCCACTGTAGATAAACTAAAACTGGCATTTCCTTGCACTTTAATAATGTTTAAAGAAAAATCAAGTTCTTGATTATTCCGTTCTTTAGTCATTCTATTCATTACCTATGTTTGTTCCATGCCGTTCATTCTAGTAAACTCTTTCAAGTTCTTCCTGCCATTTCTAAAGGCCTGGATTTACTTCCACACCATAAGTTACTAATAGTATTAAAATGATGCATCCAAAGATTATCATATTTATCTTTTATTTATTCTTGTTCCAAACAGACCAATTCTTACTTATTATACAAAATCCATCCAAAAAGAAACAGTATACATACTTAACAGATTTCAATGTGTATATTGTGTTTAGAGTTGCATCAAGTTATCTGTGGAATATGCAGTGTAGTTTTAAAGTAAATTATATGTGAACTTTAACATAATAAAGCTATTAAGATTACAAAATTTAAAATGGAATTTAAAAACTTTCCACTTGCTCCACTTACCTATACCAAGTTCAGTCTTAGGTTTGTCTGCATCAAAACAAACCCACGTGATCAGTGCACCGTGGTACAACACGGTAGCAATGCGTGCAGGGAAGTAGTCCCATTCTAGTAATCTGAGTTTTAGAATGAATTTATCGTTAAATGATATAACATTCTACACAAATACCTGAGAGGTTAATTAACGCTGATGTATACTGATAAACAGAGCTACAAGTCCCAACATGCAACTCATGTAATAATCTGATATCCAAGTATTGTTTACAGCAGCAGTTTCTATTTAGAATCATGGCGGACGGTCTCGGTGAATTTGCTCTTGCATCTTCGTCGACTTATGTAAAGCATAAGGTGGGAAAACCATTGACTAGTGGTGAAAAAACAATAGTGTTGAACGTGTATTATAAGTTGTGTGAGAAATATCCAACTGTTCCCATCAAAGAAGTAGTGAAATTAACTTCTGAGTTCACCGGTGCTTCGAGTACCAGTATAAACAGTGCTCATAAAGAAAAAGCTGAAACAGGAAAAGTGGTTACACCCGGGAAAAAACGAAAGCGCGTGAATTACGCCATGCAAGAATGTGACGAGTTTGTTAGAAATGCAATTCGTGTTACATGTTAGTCACTCTTTAAATTGACGGAGTAAGGGATCATTTCGTTTCTATTATGTACCACATGCACTCACCACGTGGTTGTGTTGTGACTATTTCTGGCGCGAATGGTGGAAGGATACATTATAACTGCGCACTGGCCACCTGGGTTCAATTTCGTGCGGATCAACCTTAGAGTGAATAGATAGTAGTAGATATTAACTATGGCTATTGCAAACGTTAGTGCTGACAATTACTATTCTCTTTCCCATTGTGCAAATAAATTTTAAGGTTCAAACAATATTTATGTCCCTGGCTTTACAGCGTGATTTCACAGCATGTTTAACTACACAACACTGCAAAGCGTGGCAAGCTTCTAATGGGATATTGTGTTGAGCCACCCACCATTAATGTTTGTGACAGCTTTACTGTATGTTTCACAGGCTGCAATTCACATTGTCAGCTAGCTAGCTAGCTAAATAAGTGGACCAAGAAGTGTTTCTTAACTCAATTTTAAATTTGATAATATAATATAAAGTTTCATTCCTCACATGTTAAGCATGCCTTAGCCATTTCGATGCATATGCATTACCTGTGAATCATGAGAGCCATACATTTGTTGAGAAAATACCATACTACTGCTCAAGACATATATCTCATGTTGTTTACTTGTCACCAACATAACAATCTGTATTGTATATAGCAATTAAGGTCACTTGCATGTAAACACAAAAGGTGTTCCAGCAAACCAACACTATGCCCGAAAGTACATGTTCCACAGATATTAGTAAAAATTAGTAACATGCAGATACCATCTCTTAAAATGTACAGTAAAACTTCATTTATACGGTAATTATTATTTATTTATGCCAACAAACTTACTGTTGGTGTTTTTAAACATTCAATGCCACAACTGGGATTTGAACCACAGACCTTCCGCTTACCGGGCGGATGCTCTAACCTTCCCGGCAAGCGGAAGGTCTGTGGTTCAAATCCCAGTTGTGGCATTGAATTTTTAAGTTCCAGTTCTACCTCTTAAATTTTTCATTTATACATTTTCCAGGGAACCAAAGGGAAACATATATGTGTAAAAAATGCATAAATGAAAGTCAGCAAATAAAAATTGGAACATTTATACAGCATATGGGTTACAATTAAGAAGTGAACAACAAGAAATAATAATAGGATTGTTTAACTATAATCAGCAATATGAAAGAATACAAACACAAGAGAAATGCACCAAATAAAAATAAATACAAAGAAAGTTGAGTCACTTTAGGAAGTATTCCATTTACTTGTTTTCTCGTTCTCCGCCATGGTGTGAACGGTACCATTCAGTCATTATTTCCTCCAACATTATAGCATGTTACAAAATGTTCATATTTTCTATCCTGAATGTGGGTCTACTATTTGTAGAAACACCTAACACATGCGTGTTTTCTTTAATTTCCACTGCCTTATCTACAATTATATTTAAGGAGACAGAGCAATCCCTAATTTCTTAGCAATTTCTGTGTGTTTCATGCCATCGCTTTCCTTCATTGCATTCAAAGTGTATAATTTTTCTGCAATCATAATGCTCCACCTTTTCTTTTCACCCACGTTCACTAATGAGGTTAATCACAACTAAAGCACAGAACACAAGTGACTGAAGCAAGTACAGTTTGGTATTTCATAACCGCTTGAAAATAGCTTCAAGGTCACACTCACTTCCGCACTGAGGGACATTTTCCAAGAAATTACTACCTGATAAGCCTAGGAGGAGCATATGAAAGAATGTGAAATTGCCAAATTGTTTACACGAGCTTACTGCACATACACTGCGAGATGTATGTACATTGTTCGGAAGCAATCATGTCTTCGGGAAAGCAAGGTCTCATATATTGGCAAGCACGAGAGATCTTTTGTGTTGCATTACTGACTGTACGTCAAGGTAAAATCACAAGTATTTCGCTCATTCGCTATTCTAGTAAACAAATAACAAGCGATCAGAGCGCTCTGACAACTGGATGCTTTGCCAGTGTGAGTGTAAGTTTTGGATTCAAATATTTCTTGAGATTTTAAGGAAGGAAACATTATAAACATATAATGGTGCATTTTGCTCTTGGGTACGAAAGCTATGAGTGTATAAGCATAAAAATCATATAAACAAAATAGTTTTCTGTAATATGCTATAGGATTTTACCAGGATTGCTGAAAAAAAAAGGTATAAGTGTAAAACATGTAAAAGAAGTTTTACTGTATATACTTTTTTATAGATGCCATATACCCAAGTCAGTACTCGTTTATCCTTAAACCACTATTTTCACATATCTAGCTCTTACACTACACATCTTAATTCCTGACACTGCTGTCATAGCAGTACCTGAGCTACATCAGTTTTATGCAATGTACACATAGCTACTTGGTCTGTGATGGCAAGTGTGCAAATACAAATGTCACAACATTCAATACCAAGCTATGTATCTCAAGAATGAATGCTTGGACCCAGTGTTCTGTTTTATTTGAAGCCCCCCCCCCGCCCTCCTTCTCTTTCTCTCTCAGTTATATCTTAACAATCATTGCGATACAATGTTTATAAAGTAATGTATGATGGCCTCAATAAACTGAAACATCCACAGTGTGGTAGGGAGAGAATGAAACTTACCTCTAAGAAACTACTCTTAGACTGATTAGTAGTGAGTTTTGACACAGGTTTGGTGTAAAGAAAGATGTTGCCATGCTGAAAACTTTTCAATATTGTACTTGTGTCAGACTTTGACTGGAGTTTCAAGCTTGCTTTTTAATGTGGCCCAGCAGAATTTACTTCTTACAACAGCACTGCACTTCTTGTGCACATTGATGGCTGTCATGTATTCTTTCAAATATCTGAACTAATCATTCGTTTATTTGTATACTTTGAAAATAATTTTGAAATATAGTTTTGTACCATTAGTTTTAATTTTACAAAATGAAAAATAAATTTGGTGTTTTCTGTGCTTTAACAGTGTTTAGCATGAACTTAAAGCACTTAATTTGATTTTAGCTTACACCAGTGGAGCGGTATGCTATGAAGTTTGTGGAAGAGACAGAAGCTGCATGGTCAGCTGAGCAGTTGGCAGCTGCAGAGGCAGAGATAGAACAGCAAAAAAGGGAGTGGGAATTGGGCCGTCTCCAGGCTCTGCGTGAAGAGGAAGAACGTCAAGCACGTCTCACAGATGAGGATGATCAGTTATTGACATTCTCCCAAGAGGATGCCCAAAATCAGGTTAATGGATCTAATACTACTGATGAATGTGCAGTGGGTAAACGAAGAGGTAGGGGGAGGGGGCGAGGTGCAGGTGGGATGAGAAAGTCTGTGCATTTGTCTGTTAGTGATGGTGATACAACGTCAATGTCCTCAGAAGAAAGTGATAGCAGTTTGGAAAGTTTTAATAGTGGCTCTCAAAACCATCGTAGCAGAAGACGTAAAAAGCGTTCGCTTTCAAATAATCACAGAATAACAAGCTCCACAAGTCCAAGAACTCGCTCAAGAGGCTCAGTGAGCATTAATCTGTGGACCTTAGATGTGAGCCCTATTTTACCTGGTGTTAAACCAGTTAGTACAACCGGAGTGCCAAGGGGTAGTAGGGGCATACGAAGGGGAGGTGGAAGGGGAAATAAATCTCCGGATGAACAGCAAGTGTTAGCTGCAAAACGTGTATGTAATTCCAGTGCTCATGGATCCTCTCCCACTAGCCCCTTTTCTAATCCAAATCTTGTAATAAGGACTAGACGGGCGTCAGTATCACACCAACGGCAGGCTGAAGGCAGTGATGCTGAGTCTCCTAGTAAAAAAGCAAATAAATTAATTAGAAGATCTGAAAATAGCATAGAGAGTAATGGTCCAATTTCCTGAGCCTGGTGATAATATGTGCTTTAAGCGCATTTTTAATATTAACCTTCTTGTTAACTGTAAATAAACTATCATGCCAATCCCTTCTCAGGTTTTGGAACTTTTTTACATTGTTTCAGTTTTAAATGGACTTCTGTACATATTTAATAGTATTAAATCAAAGGCTTCAAAATGAAGCTTATTTTGGCATTGTATAACACTAGACTGCCATTATTACAATAATGTAAAATATAATAATTTATGTCGAGTGAATGCATGATATCTAATTCATGTGGCTGTGGCCATGTGAAACAATTGTAAACTATTATGTGACATGTTGTCACAGACATTTCATGTGATTTAAAAGGAAATAAAGTAATTTTGCTTTCCTTGCTATGACCTGTGTTTTACTTATCTCTTGGTAACGTTTCCAAGTCTGATCAAAGGTTGAGCCCTGTTTTGGTGTCAAACTTTGCTCTGTGTGCTTGTTTATATTTTGCATTGGCTGTCAAAATTAGTTTGGTATGGCACAGGCTTGTCATTACCGTAAAATATAGAACAAAGTGGCACCAAAACCTGCCTTTGCCATTCCAAACTTGGAGACGACCCAAGATATAAGCATGCACTGTGAGCAGGAAAGGCAGCTACTGTGACAGCAGCTGTTTTCAAATTGTGCTTTAAAGAAGGGCTGTACAAGTATTGGAAGTGCTCAGGATTATGTATATTCACAAATAATCTCTGCATCCAGAATTTGTTTATTCAGGGAAGAAATTTTATCACGATCTCTTCTATCTGCCTGTGGTAGTTAGACAAGTATTATATTTACCCTAAAATTTGATCTGGATTTCACTGAAAATACCATTGTGTGGTCCACTTAACCTAGTAACAGAAACATTTTAAAGAACGGTCTCCGAGAAACAAAAGTCAGATAAATACCATGTCCCCTTTATTTTATTGAACTTTGTATGACCAACAAACTTAAAGCTAGAATGCAGAAAAAATGTTGTTGTTAGCTAATGCTGGATTTCTGACAGTGAAGTCATTAATCCTCTTGCTCTCCAATATTTTTTACTGATCAATGGGCCACTAGAAGTGGCCGGACATAGTTGAAGGTGGTCTCGATCCATTTCCTCTTGCAGATCACATAGAGGACAGAGTGGTGAAGAATATATCCCAATTTTGTTTAAATGTTTTGCCAGACAATCATGTCCTGTAATCAACCTGAAGGTTGCAACTGCTGTTTTTCGAGGATACTCAGGAATTACTGTTTGAATTTAATTTAAAAGGTGAGTTAATTAATAACACTGAGCAACACTTACAACAAGTTGTAAGTTGTAAGTGTTGTTCAGTGTTATTAATTAACTCACCTTTTAAATTAAATTAATTACAACAACACTGTTTTCAAACTTCTATGAAAGGAAGATACTGTTTGAATGTTTGGTAGTTCCCATCTTTTATTCTTTGATTTTTCATAGTAATATTTTGCAATAATTTTTTTGAATTCAGAGTTGACAAATCTTTTAGCTGCATAAAATGGTACATTAACTATAAATTTTTGTACACCACTGGTACCCTTTTTTGCAAGAAAATCAGCTTTCTCATTACCACTCAGTCCACAGTGTTTGAATGTTATCTTTCTAATGTGCTCCTTAAGTCATGTTTTTAGATTCCTTTTAGTTTGGCCAATGTATATTTTTGGGCAATCCTCACATTTTATTTGATAACCACCGGATTTTGAGTTGGTTGGTATTGTGCCTTTTAATGGTGGTTTAGTAGGTTTCTCAGGTTGAATCTGTTGTCAAACAAATCGACAAATCAGCCAGAGCCTATTACTTCTGGTCCATTCAGCACACCATAGAACAGGATATAAAATTACTAAAACAGGTAAAAACAACAGCGGAACTGATAATTTGGGAGAGAATACATATAATAAAGAATGTTCAAATAGCCATGAATTTTGAAGTACCACAAGCAGACGACATACTGAAGTATATATCCAGCAATCCAGATAGCACAGTCACTACCACCACAGATGTTTCCTCTTACACTCCCAGTCGAGAAACCGTTGACAATGAAGACACTGTCTTTGAAATGTGTCCGGCTAAAAGTAAGTGTAAGTGAAACTACAAGTGCCTATAGGTCGATTCATATACTTTCTCTATCACTTTGTATATATTAAGTGGAATGTAAATACACATTTATGGCATTTTTAATTCTTGCTAGATCTTGTTAAACCTTGTCCAGTGTTGTCAAACACTGAAAAATATTTGATAATTTTTCTTATAAATTCCTGAATTGAAAAACAGGTTTGTTTATTCAGAAACTATTTGACAGTCATATTGAGGATTTTAATGAGTTTTACATTTTTCTGCAAAATCCTCAATATGACTGTCAAATAGTTTCTGCATGAACAAAATAGAGGATTTTAATGAGTTTTACATTTTTTCGGCATTTTTACTACACTTACTACCCAAAAATAGACAGATAAGTAGTGGAATATTAGTTGGAGTCAAAAAGGATATTAAATCCTCCTTTGAAATTGTTAAAGAAAGGGATGACACAGATAAAAGTGAATTAATACAGCTAAATTTTTGGGATAACAAAACACATCTACATTTATACAGTATTTACAATCCTCCCAGGAATGCACCAGATCTCTCACTTATTGACCAATTAAATAAAACAATCGTAATTGGGGATTTCAATGCTCATTCCAAAAGATGGGGTTATGAAAAAGTGGATTCTACAGGGAAGATAGTGGAAGAATTTTTGAATACCACAACTTTTGAACTGATTTATAGTAAAGAAGATCCCACAACCTTCATACATTACTCTGGAGCAGGCAGTAACTCAGGCCTCTTGTTAGCTACAACAGATATTGTTTCAAAAATTAAAAAACAAGTTACAGAAGATCCAAGTTCTGGTCACAGAGCAGTAATTGCTGATATAAAACTAGAGAATACAAATAACAGTCAAGGTCTTACGAATCTGTATTGGAACCTCAAAAAAGCAGATTGGATCAAATATAAAACTGAATTAGAACATAAATTTAAAGAACAAACAAACTCACAACTGTTTGACCAACCAGATCATATGAACAAAGAATTCTGTGAAGTCATCCTAGAAACTGCAAAAAAACATATTCCTCGTGGAAGAATTAAAAATTTCAAACCCTTTTGGAACCCCCAGTTAGAAGAACTGAAAAAGCAAAGGGATATAGCTAGAAATACAGCTGAACAAACAAAAAACATATCGGATACACAAATATGGAGGAAGAAATGTGCCTCACTAAAAAAAGAAATTAATACTGCTAAAAGGAATCACTTTAATAATTTCTTAGAAAAAATGGATTATAGGACAGATGGTAACAAAGCTAATAAGTTCATAAAAAATGTCAAGGACAGGAAAGAAAACAACAGCACACCTATCATACACAACAATAAAATATTAGTAAATGATGCAGTCATACCCGAAACATTCAATAAATATTATGCTAATTCACATAAAGTAACAAGAAATAATAAAAAGGAACATGTTTCATATCTGGCTATTGCCAGTGTTGTTTACTTTCTCTACTGGTAAGTAGGGGAAGTATTGTATTCCACCCAAAAATTTGATGTCGAGATTTCACCGGAAATGTATGTTTTGAGACCCCCTGAATCCAAAAAAAAAGTATTTTTAGAAAAACGTACATGTGTGTGTCTGTGTGTCAGTCTGTGGACAGCATAACTCAAAAACAAAAAGTCGGTTAAAAACAAAATTTGGTATTTAAGTTTAATGTCATTCAAGGTTGCGACATGAACGTTTTGAAGAAAATAGCCCCACCCTAAACTACCCTTTACATGGAACATTTTTCGAAAATTTTGATTTTCTTGAAAATGGCTCTAACGATTTTGATTAAAATGCCATGAAATGTATATCTTGAATTTTCTGACTATAGCCCCTGTAGTCGTATTTAGTCTGGACGACTTTTGCATAACTGGTAAACCGTTAGAGATAGACTAAATCATACTGTACAAAAAATGTAGATCTTGCTAAAATACACAATTTATGTCTCAATAAATTTTCTTGTAGGGTGAACCATTTCGGAGATATTCCTTGTTATGTGTGTGAGTTTCGGAAAACTTAGAACTTTAGCGAAATGCAACAACGTTGTTCATTTTTTTATATTTTAATCGTGCAAAGAGAACAGGCTCTCAAAGCTTAAAAAGATTTGACTGTCGCACAAAGCCTGCTGTATTCTAATATCCTTGCACCTACAAGGAAATAAGTAATAAAATAATTTGTACGAACGTTTATCTTAACTAACATGGAGATATAGGAATAAGAGTTTGTTGGAATGGTTAGTACAAGAGTAGAGAAAGTCATGTGAGTGCAACACATCAGATTTTTACTTTTTGTATATATTTTTCTTGTTGCTAGTATTTTTATTTTTGAGTAAAATTTATATCTGGCTATTGCCAAGAATCTTTTATGGGCGCTGATGACCTAAAAGTTGAGCGCCCTTAACCAACCAACCAATCCGCTCACTGGGCAGTCACTCTAACCACTAAGCTACTGTGACAATCTGCCAGAATGACATTGAATTCTCCAATTATTATGGTAATTATTTATTTGTGGCAACAAACTTACTGTTGGCATAAGTAAATAATAATTACCATCTAAAGGTTATTTAAACCTGGGACATAAAGTACTTATGATAGTGAGTCACCCTTGGAGTAATTATCTCTGATGTGAGATGTCCTCTGTGGTTTTCCTGGAGAAATACGAATCAGTTGGAGAATTCATTGTCATTCTGGCAGGTTGTCACAGTAGCTTAGTGGTTAGAGCGCCCACCTAGTGAGTGGAGGGTGTGTGTTTCAAATCTCAGCTATGGCATTGAATTTTTCAGTGCCGATTCTACCTCTCAAACATTGCCCACACACAGTTGTATGTTTAAAAACACCAACAGTAAGTTTGTTGGCATAAATAAATAAGGCCTATGTAACTTTTAAAATTTACCATGAATTTAGTGTTAGTGTTTGGCATGCTGAATTTAAAACTAATCTCAGTTTTTCAAAAACCTATATGCAGAGAATATTTGAGCTTATACAGTTATGTAACGTATGTCTTAAATTTTCACCTTTTGCTGAAAGCATAGCGGATAGAAGAGATAGTGTGAGCTCTTCGGGAGTTACTATGGTTCGCTCACAAGATGGCACTGGTGTCACGGTCGCTTCACTTTAGTTCACGAATGCATGGTGAAAATGGGTTTCATATTATCAATTAGCATTTTAAATACCTAAAATCGTAAGCACGAATATTTGAAATACTGTTTTGAAACATCGTCTTTCCTTGACACATAATATAGGATGCTATTTTACAATAATGGGTATTATAATTAATGAAGAACAATGGGAAATATCAGCTTACATGAATTTACGCTGAAAAATTAAACCATAATGCAAATTACGTGTTATGTATATAAAATATCGAAACTCACTGTGGAATTAGACGTTGGAGACCTTGGAGAGTTTACGTGTTTATTTTGCTGACTTCGATGACGTCATTTCTCTACTGATTTCCTTGGTACAAGAAAAGAAGCGACACTTCATGTAATGTAGTGTTAACTTTCCAACTAAATCCAGTTTGTGTTCCACGCAGCATCCTATTCCACTGGGTCCTAATATGATTTCGTCTATGTTATCTAAGCACTCGTAAAATATATCACCCCACAAACTTTCAGACGAGCACATTTTCTTCTCCAAAATAGCCTCGACTTGCAAAAGAATATGAACCACACATTCAGAGGGTTAGGTTAAACCCCTACGATTTTTTAGGGTGCCATAGTCTTTTATTGTGGTGAAAGTGGAAGCTAATGTGTCAGAGGGTAGATCGGTGGACAGAGTAGAGGCACAGGTTTTACAACTAAGTTTTTCAAGCATTTTTTTTTACTATATAACACCCTAAGTTGTGTACTAAGCATCTTTTAGAAATATTGTCCTCATAGAGTTCAGGAACTTCACTTTCCCAGTCAAGTATTTTAGTTTTGTTCTTTATTTTGTTTTCAACAAAATCCAACAGCTCACAGTTTTTTTTGCTCAGTTTCTTTTGCCAATATAGGAATTTGATTCATAAAAGGTGTAAGTGGTGGCTCCACTTTATTCTCATAATTAGCAGCATTTGACAGTGCAAGTTTTACAGGGACATACACAGCCTGTAACATATGTAAATGTAAAAAGTCAACTGTGGAAGGATGGTCATCACAGCTTAAAGAACGCATAATTCCAAAGTGCCGTTCAAGAGGGTCTTGATTGAATTTTGCTGTTAAGACGTATGCAAATCCTCTATTCCTTAAATACTCGGACACTTCCAAAGTACTTTTTAAGGTGACTCTAAGAGATTCCATTGTCCTAGTTGAGCAGAATGTGTTATTTTCAGACATTATTATGCGAAAGAAATCTTTCAGTACTGTGTGAGATTGCGAATTTTTATAGAGTGCTTTAATTGGAACTGTGGAGTTTAATGTATCTACAACATTATTTAAATCTCTTGTGAATAGTTCAGTATTTTCGCTTTCCTTAAATTTTTCAAAATTAATTTTCCTGAAGAAGTCAATGGCATTTGCAGTGCTGTTACTGAACAGTTGAAAACACAGTCTCACATTCATTCTCTGAAAGAAGGTGTGGTCTATGTGGGATGAGGTCAATTTCGGGCAAACTCTAAGACCAGCAAATTTAGGAGAAGTGATAAATATATCTATAAAAATTATATTGGATGCTCTTATTTCTATATAAGACATCCACCTTATCATGAAAATAATTTCTCATGCATTTTATTATGTGGACGCAATCTGAAAAAGCCCATATTCTTCTTTTGTCATCAAGTGGGTGCTGTACATTTTCACATGTTGCTCCTATTCCTAAATTTTTCCATACTTTTTTGTTTGATTGACTTCCATCACTAGTGAAACCAACAATTCTTGTCCCTGAGTTTTCTAAGTGGATAATTACTTCTTAGCTAGTATATCACCAGGTGTAGCATTTCTACTTGCGTAAATCGGTACTGGTTGGCTCCAATTATGCAGCATTAAGGGAACAAACATAAAAACTAAAGCATAGTTAGCCATAGAATTTTTCTGATTGTCAGGAGTGTGTTCGCCTAGATTCACGAATCCGTCCACTTTTAGTGAACGTAACTTCTCTTAATTTGCCTTCATCAAATATTACAACTCCAAGACGTTTGTTTTCATGTTCTTCGTGACTGAATGTAGTAGAAATCGCATTTAGAGCATTGCTGTATGTGCACTTTATCCCTTTAGATAATTTCCTTAAATGGGCTTCAGAAGGCAGCAATTCAATGTCTATAACCTTTAGGGCTTTTAATTTTAAATGACAAGCTTTCTAATAGAAATTCATTGGTGTAACGCATCCCCTTCGAGCTCGTCTGACATTTTTTAAGCATTGTATCTACAACCGGCTTTTGTTTTTTACTTAAACAATTTAAATTGCGTTTACGTTTGCAACAATTAGTAGCGAATTTCTTTTCTACTATTTTTAGTTTAGCCCTCTCTTTAGTTCTAACTAAATTTCTATTGTGGTTTCTATTTCTTTTCTTCAGTGTAGCAATTTCATTATTGACACTTGTTTTGTGACCTTGGAGGAATTAGAACTGTTTTCTGTGATTTTCTCATTGTTGAAGGACGGTGCGTTTGAATTAAGAACTGGTTGACTGGATCCTGCATGGTAATTTACTGTTGAATATTGCTTTACAGTAATTTTTTGTCTCTGCTTTGTGGAGATTTTCGGGATTTATGTATTGTAGTTAAGTAGCTGGGTAAATTAGGAAATATACAGGGAATTGCCCCTGACTTTAACCGCCATTTAATTCTAGGGATTTCAACTAGTTTTCCATGCACAGCGAATGATTCAACTTTCACTAAGAAGTCCTCTGGAAAATGTTTGTCACAAATACTAGATTTAACAGATAATTTAGTGTCTTTCCTAGGAATATACTTTTCCCATTTTAAAACAGATTTTTATCTTTAGGAGGAGTAAAAAAATGTTTAGCTTCTGAGCAGTTTCGGTATCCTGAACCACACCTGGGTACAAAACAAGTTGCCATTTTTAATCAATTATGGATGTTGCTTGAAACTTACGCTTTGAAGAACACACATTTATGCACAAACTTAGAAGCAATTTCATAAGCTATATACCTAATTATTCACAACACACAACGCATACGTATAAAATTATGTCTGTACTTCCGAATCACATACTAGGCAGTTCGGCCGCATTTTGAGGCGACTGCGATCGCCACGCCACAGTTTCGATCAGTTGCCATGGGACCACTGATCTTGCAGTAAACTAGCGGGAGAGTTCACACTTTCTCTTCTATCCGCTATGCTGAAAGTGAAGTATTTAATCATTAATCCAGAAGATTGGTCTTACACAATTATAGTGTACAAGAGCACTTGTTTCTAAAGCCTAAACAGCTGGTTTAATTTAAGGCAGCTGATATAATTAAAAAGAAAGCTTTATATAACCAATAGCACTTCTTTCAGTACATATTTTTAATGTGTCAGCAATGAAATATTATTAAACTTTGTGGAGACAATATGGTAGTGAAAATTCCAAACTTTGTTGGTTGGGTGTGCTGGTATGTTACATAATGGTAACATCTGCAAAATTCTCAAGTATATAAGTTCTTATGTTTTCTTCATACTGAAAACACGCTGAGATGTATAGCACACTCATGTCCTTAAGAGGGTTCATGGCTAGATAATTCATTTACACCATCTCTTTCTGTAATGTATTGTGCCTACTTCACAAAAAAATGGACAGTAATAGGGGTAGAGATGTGCAGAATTTGCCGTCTTTCTCTCATTGCTTGTGTAACTATTATGACCTAGAACCACAGCTTCTAGGTCTATTTCCAGAAGATGCTCAGATGGTGCGAAGCACTTCTTGCATCCCAATTTTACATACTGCAATTCACTTAGTGGGTTTGCTGACTGCAAACTGTGAGTGTTTCCTAAGTAATCTGGAAGTTTTTGTGTGTGTCCTCTGCCAAACTCAACCAATATATCTACAGGGATTTGTATATAAATTCACATTGAAAGTTTATTTTTCTGAAATCTGTGCAAAGAAAAGGTGTTTGGCTCAAAACACAAGAAAAACTAACTACTTTTATCTTCTATCAGGATGAAGATATCAGATTTTAACTAAAGTCTTTGGAGAATAGTTGATAAATCAGCCCTTCCATGCAGGTACAAGTCAGCATATTCATAATGCAACTGTGTACCACAATGAATTGGATTGCTTTCTGTGAAAATGATTTGATAGTTGGTGGTAACGTGATCAAGACTATCTATCAGACTGCCATCTGAAGGTAAGCATGCAGAAAATGTAATTGGTGGATTATGCAGCATAATGTGGGGAGATTTTAGAAAAGAACATTTTTGAAGATTAATAATCACCAATATTTTGCTCCATATTCATGAACTGCTTTTGTACATGGAAGTTTGTATGCCCAGAAGATATCATTCCTAGAAAATAATAAGAAATGAGGAACACTTCAGCAGTAATTGCTCTTTGATAGTGCAATGAAACTCGCTTTCATCCTGATAAAGAAAAGAGAAAAACACTTTTAGTACTGGCAGTTTTTGTTGAAAGGCTGAAAATGAAGTCTCTGAAGCCTAAAATGGCACACTCAATGTACATGGGCACATATAATGCATAGAGCCGCTAAAGAAACTGAGATTACTAGGATTCAATTATTTTTTAAAACAAATTTATATCCACTGCTAATTAAAAATTCAAGGGATTTGCCACTATTAACTTTACTTTTTTCTCCCATTTTGGAAGAACTACTTCATAAAGGTACAGATATTACTGCATAAATTGCAACACTGTAATGATGCAGTGCTTCGATAATGGTAAGTCTCAGCAATTTAGTTCTGTGCTCAGAATGGCAGAATGTGACAGTCAAAATACACCTTCAGACTAAGTTAATAAACAGAAAAGTTTAGCAACTTAGATTTAAAGATATAGGCTAAATTGAAAGTTTAAATAATTATTAACATTTGTCATAATTGACTAATGTGACCTTTATAAAAATAAATCTTTACCACAACATTGTGGTTATCTCCAAAAATATAGATTAAGAAGAACAGTCCAAGAAGATATACATTTCTGTTTTGTTGACAAAGAAGATTCCAAAAGTATGTATCATAAGGTGCATACTGACACCTTATGTCCTATAAGATATCACTGTTATGTGAGGAAGTGCCTTGTTAAAAAAGATCTAACCTAACCACATGCGGATCCATGCTCTAGTGATATGGTATGTTGGCTTAATCTCTACTATGTGTGTTAAGCTTTATGTATATCCTCCCGTACATCATTCTATTTTATTTGCACCAACATATCATAAATATATAAATTAACAGCAGTTGGAATTTCTAATTCTATAAACAAAAGTTTACATTGCTTGAGCTTGTTTAAAATTGTCATAATTCTAATTAAGGAAATTGAAGCTATTAACAGTGAAGCAACAAGATTCTGAAGTAAGAACAAATTAGAAACTAAAAACTTCACTTATCTTAGTAATGTTGCAAGTTATTTTTTCAAACACTGACTCGATTGAACATAACAACATTACTAAGATAAGTGAAGTTTTTAGTTTCTAATTTGTTCTTACTTTAGAATTTAGTGTCATAATTCTTATTATCTTTTTTTAGAATCCTTAATACTTCTGTTATTCTTAGACTACTGCCGTATAGTACTATTCCATAACTATAGATTGAATGACTGAAAAGGAAGGAAATCTTTTCTTACAGTAGAATCCCAATAACTTGACCTAATATGGACTGAGAAAGTTGCCAAAATGTCCAGTTTCACAGAATGAGTCTATTGTCCACAGCCCATGACAATACTGCAAATAACATAAATACATGTTTTAGCATGGTATAGGAAACAGAAAAGTATAACATATCTAAAATGTATTACATATTAGTATGCTTTCCATTGTCCGATCTCTTTAACGTATGCAATTTAATTTCCATTATCATGTTAACTTACCTTTTCTTCTTGTTCAATATTTTCGCTGGCACAGATATAACACACTGACAGTAAGTCTGAAATCTGAGAAACAGTACTGTAATGAGAAATATGTAACTGAAAGTTTAGCTTACCACGTACATAAGTACTGGGTAAGGCAATAAAGCTTCAAATCTTTCAATGTTTGTGCTATGTATCCACATTATTAGCAGCAGGCGTTTGATTTCGTGATAATGTTCTGCTGGCTGCTTATGTTCTGACTGGATATCAAAGGTCAAAGTGCGCTCATCCCTTTTCTTACTGTGAAGGAGAATGCAGTAGGTTGTATATGTACACTGATTAAATTTTACCTATACTGCATAGTGGATTTAGAAATTACTACACTCAATCTTGACAATACAAAAAAAAAAAAAAAAAAAAAAAAAGTAAAAGCATTCATTGAATTATATAGATTGTCGAGTTATTGAGGATCAGGTTATTGGGATTCTACAGCACTGCCTTTTTTAGATATACGCAATAACTTATTACATACCAAGTCAATGTGTGGGTTCCAAGATATCTGTTTTATCATTTATGATAAGTTCCACTCTGTCCTCTATGTGATCTGCAAGAGGAAATGGATCGAGACCACCTTCAAATATGCCCGGCCACTTCTAGTGCCCCATCCATCAGTGAAAAATATTGGGGAGCAAGAGGATTAATGACTTCATTGTCAGAAATCCAGCATTAGCTAACAACAACAACAACTCTGTCACAGTCAGCATTTACGTTTTAAATTAAAGATAATGTTTTGTTATTTGCTGGCATTCAAGTTTGAGCATATAAGTCACATTCTTGAATGCAGATTCCCTTCCACTAGTGAACTCAGTAATCTAATTGTAAACAGTCTTCTGACAGGAGCTTCTTCCACATATTGCAGTTAAATGTTGTGAATTTCTGTGTTTTGACTCCTTCCTTACACAAAAATAATGCAGTCCAACTTTGTCCATGATAGTCATCCTCCATGTCTTTCTCTAATTGACACAAATGTTGTCCTTTCATATATATGTACTCTTATAACTGCTGTCAAGCATCTGCATGGTGTATTAGTATCAGTTCATTGTATTACAAATGAACACAGGTTGTGTGTTATTTTTGAAACATCGCTATTGTAAATTGTTTCGAATGCTCCGTGTACATGGTATTGAATGGTTCTATTAAGGATTGACTTACTTGATCTCCCTTTCCCATTATATTGATCCTTTTCCGATGTTAACACAATTTCTTGCTGAGACACACTCGTCTTTTGCTTGGCAGCATTGTATTTTGACACTGACACAAACCTACATTTAGGATATCATTGTTGAAGACTTTCAGGCATATTACTGAGCAGAGGTATACATGTGTGCTCAATTGAAACATTTTTGTGGTGGGAATAACTGTGGTCTAAACAGAGAGCCTAATGATACAAACTAGCATGAAACATGTGGCAAAACATCAAAAGATGCAGATGTCAGATAGTAGTAGGATTTGTCTTGGATGAAATCATTCCGTCGGGAAAAATTAAATTTTGTAATCATAGCAGCTCTCTGTTCTACCTTATGCATTTAAGATTAATGCTGCAGAGCCTCTTTTTGGGTGAATGGCCAATGGGAGTTTTCTTGGTACAAAGAAAGCATAATGTTTGTCAGATATTCAGAGCCCTGTATTTCAAGCACATAAGTTTTTTGTGCAAGTTATAACTACATTAACCGCATCAGATGTTGGAAATGATGTGTTGCCACCAATCTCTCAATACTTTTAAGGAAATAGCACAAACAATCATGTAAATAAAACCATGCTTTGCCTGATGAAAAAAATAGTAAGCATGGGTTAATAGAGCTATCATTAACATTATCCAACATACAATTGCAGAAATTAACTCCACTTGTTACCACGTGGTTGCAACTTAAGAACTACAGTTATCACACTGGGTTTTAATTTTAAAAGTTGTTGTTAGCTAATGCTGGATTTCTGACAATGAAGTCATTAGTCCTCTTGCTCTCCAATATTTTTCACTGATGGATGGGGCATTAGAAGTGGCCGGGCATATTTGAAGGTGGTCTCGATCCATTTCCTCTTGCAGATCACATAGAGGACAGAGTGGTGAAGAATATATCCCAATTCTGTTTAAATGTTTTGCCAGACAATCATGTCCTGTAATCAACCTGAAGGTTGCAACTGCTGTTTTTCGAGGATACTCAGGAATTACTGTTTGAATGTTTGGTAGTTCCCATCTTTTATTTTTTGATTTTTCATAGTAATATTTTGCAATAATTTTTTTGAATTCAGAGTTGACTAATCTTTTAGCTGCATAAAATGGTAGATTAACTATAGATTTCTGCACATTGCTGGTACCCTTTTTAGCAAGAAAATCAGCTTTCTCATTACCACTCAGTCCACAGTGAGCCGGTATCCATTGGAAGACTAGGTGTTTTTGAAGTGCTGTTAGATGGCTAAGCATCTTCCAACATTCTATAATAGTTTGGTTTTTTGGTGACAACTTGGAAGTAATTGCTATAATTGCTGCCCTGGAATCTGAGAGAATAACTGCTTGCTGAAAATGTCAAATTCTGTACAAAAGATTTTGTAGGGCCATTCGAATTGCTTCAATTTCTCCATCAAAGTTCGTAGTTCCATAACTTAAAGATTTGTAATAGGAAAAGAGGTGACATGTGACTCCAGCACCTGCTCCATCTTGGTTTGATATAAGTGATCCATCAGTATAAATATGGAGCCATTCATGTTCTGGAAATCTAGTATGGATTGTCTCTAATGCCAATAATTTTAGAACACTAGTTGGAGTATCACTTTTCTTAACTTCTTCTGTCAGGTGTAAATAATATGTGATGTCTAATGTTTGTGTCGGATTGACTTTAGATATGAAGTTCTCCTTTGAATTAGGAAGGTATACATTCTTCTTGATGTCTTGAATTTTGGAAAGAAAGCTCTCCTGAGTCTTTAGTGTATGTGTAAAATTTCTCTTGTGCCATGTATTGAATGGGAGTCTGATCAGCTTTTCGTGTTGAATAAGAGCCGCTTTTTCTATTTCATATTCAATGGGGCATTGGTTGGTTAGTATTTCCATAGCTGCTATTGGTGTGGTTTTGATAGCACCTGTAATTAGTCTCAGACTTTGGTTTTGAAAGATATGAATCTTTTTTGTGTTTGCTGTTACAAGAACTTCGCTGCAGTAAGTAAATAATGGCTTTATATATACATTGTATGTTGTGTTAAGAGTTGCTGTGGAACATCCCCACTTCATTCCTGTTAGACGTTTTAACAGTGAAAGGCGCCTCTCTGCTCTTTGTATTACATTTTCTATTTGTTTGGTCCATGTAAGTTTAGTATCAAATGTAACTCCTAAATACTTTGCTTCCTTTGCTTCTGGTAATTGTTGACCCTCAAAATTTAGTTTTATTTTTAGTGGCTTTTTTCTTAGTGAAAAGATTTGGTAGTTTGATTTTGTTGTATTAACAGTCATTAAATTTTCTTTGGTCCACCTTTGTAATTTGGTTAAGGATTGTTGCATGGTTTTTTCTAGTTCTGTACTTTTGCTTTTTGGTTTTGAAGTCCACATTACTAAGTCGTCAGCAAATAGTGCACACTTCACACCTGATTCTTGTATTTGTTGTGGCAGATCGTTAATAAATATATTAAAAAGTGTTGTGCTGAGCACTGCGCCTTGTGGTAAGCCACAGTGTACTTGTTTGTATTTAGATATGTTTCTTCCATATCTGGTTGCAATAAAGCGTTGTGTTAGGAAATGACATAGCCATGAAAACATTGGACCTTGTATCCCTATTTTTTTTACTTTCTTTAGTAGTTTTGTTCTGCATATAGAATCATATGCACTTTGGAAATCAATAAAAACTGATAAATTATCTTCTTTTCTATTGAAGGAGTCTTTGATTTCTTGACTGAGAAGTAAGACTTGTTCATTTGTAGAGTGGAACTCTCTAAATCCAGCTTGACATGGGGAAATTAAATTTTTTGATTTTAGAAACCAGTTTAACCTGTTTGACACCATTCTTTCCATCACTTTTGCTATTATGCTAGTAAGGGCTATTGGTCTATAATTTTTTATTTCTGACGCTGTTTTGTCTTTCTTCAAGAGTGGGACAATTATTGCCTTTCGCCATTCAGCAGGTACAGTGGTTTTCCAGGATAGATTGTAGAGTTTTAGTAGTTGTTGTTTTGCTGTTTTTCCAAGGTTTTTTATGAACTCTGGATGTATGTGATCAGGTTCAGGAGACTTTTTGTTTTTTTAGATTATTTATTGCAATGTTCAGTTCTTGCATATTAAAATTTTGAAAAAAGATATTGCACTGAGAGTTAGGATCACACTCTCTTTCTTGTTTCAAATCTTTCTTAAATTCTTTACGTTCCTTTTTATTATTTCTTGTTACTTTATGTAAATTAGCATAATATTTATTGAATGTTTCGGCTATGGCTGCATCATTTGTTAATATTTTATTGTTGTGTATGATAGGTGTGCTGTTGTTTTCTTTCCTACCCTTGACATTTTTTATGAACTTATGGGCTTTGTTACCATCTGTCCTATAATCCATTTTTTCTAAGAAATTATTAAAGTAATTCTTTTTAGCAGTATTAATTTCTGTTTTTAGTGAGGCACATTTCTTCCGCCATATTTGTGTATCCGATATGTTTTTTGTTTGTTCAGCTGTATTTCTAGCTATATCCCTTTGCTTTTTCAGTTCTCCTAACTGGGGGTTCCAAAAGGGCTTGAAATTTTTAATTCTTCCCCGAAGAATATGTTTTTTTGCGGTATCTAGGATGGCTTTACAGAAATTTTTGTTCAAATGATCTGGTTGGTCATGTAGCTGTGAGTTTGTTTGTTCTTTAAATTTATGTTCCAGTTCAGTTTTATATTTGATCCAATCTGCTTTTTTGAAGTTCCAATACAGATTCGTGTGACATTGACTGTTATTTGTATTATCTAGTTTTATATCAGCAATTACTGCTCTGTGACCAGAACTTGGATCTTCTATAACTTGTTTTTTAATTTTTGAAACAATATCTGTTGTAGCTAACAAGAGGTCTGGGTTACTGCCTGCTCCAGAGTAATGTATGAAGGTTGTGGGATCTTCTTCACTATAAATCAGTTCAAAAGTTGTGGTATTCAAAAATTCTTCCACTATCTTCCCTGTAGAATCCACTTTTTCATAACCCCATCTTTTGGAATGAGCATTGAAATCCCCAATTACGATTGTTTTATTTAACTGGTCAATAAGAGAGAGATCTGGTTCATTCCTGGGAGGATTGTAAATACTGTATAAATGTAGATGTGTTTTGTTATCCCAAAAATTTAGCTGTATTAATTCACTTTTATCTGTGTCATCCCTTTCTTTAACAATTTCAAAGGAGGATTTAATATCCTTTTTGACTCCAACTAATATTCCACTACTTATCTGTCTATTTTTGGGTAGTAGGTGTAGTAGAAAACCAGTAAAATTGAAGTATTTAAGTTGGTCATTTGTTAGATTTGCTTCCTGTATGAAAAATATATCAATATTATAGTCAAATACAATTTTATTCAGTTCTACTCTTTTTGTTTGTGTGAGACCACCCGCATTCCATTGTAGAAGTCTAATGTTAGAGCTTCTATTAATATAATGTTTTAGTTCTCGAGAAGTAGTCCCCGGCCGGAGATCCAAATGGGGGACTATTTTAACTCCGGAACATTTTACTCCTCGAGTCATATTGCATAAATATTGAAGAGACTTAGCAATAAATGTAACCACTTTTTAGAGAACACCATATTTTTATGTTTTGGCAGTCACATCGCTCTCTCACAACCCCCATAATGTCTGGAGGACCACACCTATGGTTGGTTTACGGGTCTCACCGACCAGACCGGGAGAATTATCAAAATAAATTCACCGACCATATCCTCTGATTACCAATCAGAGGACGTATATGTATACTAATTTTCATTTTAAAAGTAGTGGCGTTCCAAGCCAAGTATGTAAAATTCTGATTCCTGTGCAAGAGTTTCAGAAATTTCTTTGATCTTCGCTCTTAACATTTCTGTAAGGTCAAAGTTTTTCCTTTAAGAATATGGGGTTAGTCTGGGTGACTCAGTTGGTTAGACACTGGCCTTCTGATCCCAAGGTTGCAGATTCAGATCCAGCCCAGACTGATGGTTTTTAAGTGTTCTTAATAAGGACAGCTCCATGTCAGTAGATTTACTGGCATGTTAAAGAATTCCTGCGCAACAAAATTCCAGCACACTGGCAACGTTTATGTGATCCTGGCAATTGACAGCATCATTAAACAAGAAAATATTTTTTTTTTTAAGTCTAAGAATATGGCAATATACTTTCAGCTTTCTTATCAAGAATAGGTTCCATTTCCCAAAGTCTTTTCACAAGATGACAAACCATTTCTCTGCGAGGTGCATGGAGAGCTGGGAATCTGCTAGAAATCACTGTCTCACACACTTAGTTACTATCTAAAGCTTTATTTAAACCTGGGACATGAAGTACTTACAATTGGATTTGGGATAGTCTTCTCAGATCTGAGATTCCCTAGTGGTCTACCGGGAAAAAACGACTTGGTTGGGGCCGCATCTGAAACAAGATCTGTGGTTCAAATCCTGGCTATGGCATTGAATTTTTCAATCCTGGTTCAACCTCTCAAGTTTAGAATGTATATGTAACAAAAATGACTAAATATGTGCATACACATGGGCTAAAAATTCCAAATATGGGGTGAAAATAAATGATCATTTATTCAAAATTGGACTATATGTGTACTTGTCACATAACAGTTCAAAGAATACGAAACACTAGTTCAGGTTCCTTACAAATATAATTGACTGTGACTAAATATATTTTGGTGGAGGCACTAAATCCAGATCTACCTAGTCTCACAATTGATTCACCACTTAAAGTTGCACTGATTTTGCACACTCCACTATGTTCTAGATTTTTAGCTAGCAGTATGTTTAACTTTTGTGGCCTTTCCAATCTTTCCAGTGCAGTAATTGACATTCAGCCATTTTCCGGTCACGTGTCACCTCTTTTCCTATTACAAATCTTTAAGTTATGGAACTACAAACTTTGATGGAGAAATTGAAGCAATTCGAATGGCCCTACAAAATCTTTTGTATAGAATTTCACATTTTCATCAAGCAGTTATTCTCTCAGATTCCAGGGCAGCAATTATAGCAATTACTTCCAAGTTGTCACCAAAAAACCAAACAATTATAGAATGTTGGAAAATCCTTACTCATCTAACCGCACTTCAAAAACACCTAGTCAATGGATACCAGCTCACTGTGGACTGAGTGGTAATGAGAAAGCTGATTTTCTTGCTAAAAAGGGTACCAGCAATGTGCAGAACTCTATAGTTAATCTACCATTTTATGCAGCTAAAAGATTAGTCAACTCTGAATTCAAAAAAATTATTGCAAAATATTACTATGAAGAATCAAAAAATAAAAGATGGGAACTACCAAACATTCAAACAGTAATTCCTGAGTATCCTCGAAAAACAGCAGTTGCAACCTTCAGGTTGATTACAGGACATGATTGTCTGGCAAAACATTTAAACAGAATTGGGATATATTCTTCACCACCCTGTCCTCTATGTGATCTGCAAGAGGAAATGGACTGAGACCACCTTCAAATATGCCCGGCCACTTCTAGCACCCCATCCATCAGTTAAAAATATTGGAGAGCAAGAGGATTAATGACTTCATTGTCAGAAATCCAGCATTAGCTAACAACATTTTCCGTAGAATACCAAAGCTTTTGGCTAGAATGCTTTGTTGCTTTGGGGAACATTTAATGCTTTTCTAATACAGGAGAAGTTTATTTAAATGTAAGCCATGTAATCTTTCACTGTTTTGTCACCAACTGACTTTGCAGATTCAATTGCAACATTAGTGTGCTGTCAAGTTTAAAACACTGTATGCTACTACCTCTAACTGTGTTTCCCATCCTTATCTTTGGTTTGGATGGTAGTTGCATATCAGAGTACATGTCTCTCAGAATTTGAGTCCTGCAAGGGACCTTCAGTGACCTTGAAGATATTAACACTTCCATTTTAGAATAGCTAGCTCAAAAAGTTTTGCACACCGATGAAACGCTTGAATGAATCATCTTGGGATAGATTTCTTTCAATGCTTTATTACCAGTTCTGACCATTAAAGGGCATCACTCAGAAGCGTGAACACGCTCTCATATCTACTATATTTAGCATAGAATTGCCATGACATCATTGAACAATTTGTCTGTGCTCTTGTTACTTTATGCAAGACCTTACATGCTAACAGGCTTGTAAGGCTCACCATTCATTAAGCTGATGACAATATTATCAATTATTCTCCCTGCACTGTCTGTCGCCTCATCAAGTGATATCCATATTGGAGTTATTGTATAGAGTTCCTTATTTCTCACAGCATTTCTTCAGAGAAAAAGATGGGGCATAACTCTGCCTTAATGTTGAGTGGTCTGGTATACTTTGCACCATCAATTTTACCAGGAACTCCTTGAAGCATAGGTTGTTTAACTTGTAAAGTGGTATACTCTGTGGCAATAAGAGCTCAACAAAGATCCTCATTAAATTTACTCTTTGGTTGTATATTTGTTAGAAATATTTTTTTCCCTTATCTTTAGCTTTGTTTTTCTGTCAAACTGTGTTGTTGCACTAAAAATCACTAAGCTCTGTGCCATGTTTTGTGGCAGGCATTACAAAACATTACTGTACGATTTATTGATAATCCTTCATTCGGAAAATAACTTAATGCAATTGTAATTTTACAGTTGAGGACTTATGATCTGGCAGTGTTTTAACTTTGAAGTGCACTGAATGAATGACTACAGTTATAAATCACACTGAAGATGCACTCAGAAGTTGTACATAACTGTTAATAGTTCACAATGCTCTAATAGAAGCAGTTAATGTGGCGGTTAAAAATTTTTGTAATTGCCTGGTCTAGGCCTTCTGTGGCCAGGTATAGGAAATTCTATTGTCATGGGTGCTGACTCACAAAGCTGAAGCTAACGCCCAGCAATAAATAAGAGAGCACCTTTCATAGATATTTATAAGCCAGCTTTGAAATCCAATTGCTAATAAAATAAAATTTTCTGTTAATCTGGCAAGAACTTTGAAATCATAAAATATGAGACATACTTAAAATGTTAAGTTATATAAATGTATGCAAGATTTTCAATGGAAAATCAGATATGTCTTAAACTACTCCAAGTATACTAATTTGTAAACATATAGTCAAGTTTTAACTTTAATGTAGAAACAAATATGTACTTGCATAGAAATCCTAGGCTTGGTAATATGTTTCTTGGAATAGTAGCACTATAAGAAGCACCTTTTGGGGCTGTTTTGCAGTAGAGGTTCCTGTTGTTTTTGCTCTGTAGCTTTCAATGCTCATTTTATTACAGTCCTTAGCTCCTGGCTCAGATCCAACATAGATGCTTAGAATCTCGCAATGAATGTATAAGTTCATTTCTAACATGAAGTTCAATTTATGTAGTTTTTGCTGGAGTCTTCTTGAACTCTTGACAGGCATATATGACATACAGATTTATTGATGCAATATTCAGAATATTGTAAAACAAACATATAGGCCACCTATTTTTCAAATAGTTAATTTTCTGATACAATTGATTCAGAGTCTTGACAATTCCCTTGGTATTTATTTTATCTGAATAGAGGTGCCATTATGCATGCTTGAGTTACAAGTTTGTTCTCAGTTTGTGAGAGATGGGCATAATATCCTCTGAAAATATGAAAAAGGATTATTGACTTCCCTGGTGGCCCTAATGACCTAGTTGTCAACGGGCCCTTAAACCCAACTCACTCACTTCCCTGGTTAGGTCAACAAACTCAAATGGAGGCTGTTTCTAACCTTTCTGTATTGTTTCTACAATTGTTAAAAACCATAATCATATTAGTTTCCTAACAAGAGGTACATTCAAACAAACTGTTCTGCAAAGCGGTCAGTAA
Organism: Tenodera sinensis; assembly: GCA_030765045.1. Classification (NCBI taxonomy): domain Eukaryota; kingdom Metazoa; phylum Arthropoda; class Insecta; order Mantodea; family Mantidae; genus Tenodera; species Tenodera sinensis. Next base: position 46,752,836 of record CM060961.1, on the reverse strand, counting down.
TGCTACTCCTGGAGTTGTTTCTTTCTCAAGATAGAGAATGGCTGTAATATATGTAGTTAGTACCATTATTACAAGTCATGACAATTTTCAGGCCATATTTGTTTGGCTTATTGTTTATATAAACCCTAAAAGGCAATCTTCCACAAAACTCAATCAACTGTTTCCTTATCAATGCAGTAAGATCTTAGCTTGTCGTTTGTTCCACAGTTACATACAAATGGTTCCCATGGTATATACTTGTTTGGTGAGTGCCAGTTTACTTCCCTTTCTGCAGTTTTACTTGCTTGTTCTTTGTTGTCAAATATGCTGCAGTATATTAAGAACATAATCCTTTTAGGAGACATAGTGACATGATAGCAATCACTGCAAAAATTGTCAAACAGCAGTTTAGCAGATAAATGATTATCATCCATACTAACTGACAGATTCAAGAGACTAATAATTGCTTTAAATTCTTCCTTACAGTTGTTAATGTAGCATGCATTACTTTATAATTTTACCTTTATCATTCTATTTCTTTATGCCTAAAATAATCTCATCTATGATTTCTTAAAAAATCTTATTCACTTGACTTTCTCTACCCATTATAATTTATTTTTATGTAGCTACTACAAATTATTCCTCCAAAAGCTAACTTTCTTACCTATTTCATGTTAATTTAAATAAGTCCTTGCAGAAGTGGTTTCATTACACATTTTGTTGTAGGGCAATCGGACAAAGAAAGCAGACCCAAAAGCCAGGTGTCACCATGTGCTGGCCATGAAATTCCACACCTTTTTCTGTTACATCACAAGGAACAACTGATTGTTAGTCAGCAGAAAATGTGTTCTAAAGAGATCAATGGTTTTTATTCAGTACTTCTTTTTTAATCTCTTAACATTAAATAGTTATATAAAATCATACAAAAGACTTCACAGGTTGTTCCCAAGATATACATTTTATTTGTCATGCAAATATCTTAACGTATGCCAATTTAATCAGTGGAGCTATTTTTGAGAAAATCAACATGTCTTCATTTCATATCTTTGGCAGATACCAAATAGTATTTTGGTTTTGATTTATACATTCACAGATGCACACATGGACTTTTTTCCAAAATACTTTTTTCTGGGCCATGGGTCTTAAGATATGTATTTCCTTGTGAGATCTCCACCTTGAATTTTTGGGTGGAATACAATATTTCCTTTATCTGCTATAAGTATGAGGGCCGTCTCAAAAGTAACTTGCACTATTTTTTTAAATCTGCGCGGCAGGCAGAAAAAGTCTGAAAGTCCCAGGGTATATAGGTATGGGTGTAGTAGCAGCACCGTAAAATTCCTAGGCCCCCAAGTTTATTGCTTGGACATTAAAACGGCAGTAACAATGGAGACTCCACTCGTTCCTACCACCGATTGTGAAGTTCGCGCTGTAATCCGTTTTCTGACGGGAAAAAATAACTGTATGACTGAAACTCATTGTGAGTTGTGCAGTGTTTATGGAAAAGACGTTTTGTCAAGACAAATGGTTTCTCGTTGGCCCCAATCGTTCATTGAAGGGAGAACAACATTACACAATGAGCAATGAAGCGGCCAACCCTCCACTTCCCTCGCTCCGGATGTTGTTGACGAGGTTCGAGCAGTCGTGAACACCGATCAGTGCCTTACACTTGATGCAGGTTTGTTTCAACTTGCTCCGTATATTCAAATAAGCCGTGCATCGCTTCACAGGATTATTTCTAAGGATCTGTGTCTATGGAAAGTGTGTGCAAGTTGTGGAAACGAATGGATGAGGCAACTCCAAAAAAAGGCAAAAGTTGTTGCATCGGCTGTCAAGGTCATCACAACGATATTCTGGGATTCGAAGCGAGTACTGTTAATCAATTACCTGCTCCATGGGACCACGATGACAGCTGCTCGCTATTGTGAGGTGCTGAGAAAACTCAAAAGAGCCATACAAAACAAAAGGAAGGGAAAGTTGAGCAAAACAGTTTTTCTGGTCCACGATAACACTCGCCCGCACGCTGCCCGTGAAACTCAAGCCACTTTGAACAGTTTCGATGGGATGTTTTCGGTCATCCATCTAGTGCACCTGACCTTGCACCGAGTGATTACCATCTTTTTCCGGAGCTGCAGCAACATCTTGGGGGAAGGCGCTTCGTAAATGATGAGGAACTGAAACAAGAAGTGGAAAGATGGCTATCCAGTTTGGCGGGAGAGGGGTTTGACATTGGGTTAAAAAAACTGTTACCACGGTATCAAAAATGTATTTAGGTTCAATGAAATTATGTGGAAAGATAGGTACTGAATGTAGCTTTCAAAATATACCCTTTTTAAAATATTTAAACATTTTGTTATTTTTTAAAAAAATAGTGCAAGTTACTTTTGAGACGCCCCTCGTATTTCCTAGAGAAAGTAAAAATTGGTAAAACCAGCACAATGAATTAGAATCCATTGCTTTTTGTAGATTCAGATTTTATGTGAGGAAGCCTTTGCAATTTTACCACACTACTTAACTGATTGTAACTTCCAGTGATATATAGTTTTGCCAATGAATTCTTGTTTATGTTTGTATTTTTTGGTTTAATATTTCCACTGTTATTAGCTCAGTCGTTTACTCCTGTATTTGCTTTGCATGGTTTTTTTTTTTGTATCAGAATAAATCATGAATAAATACACAGCCAGAGTGTAGCGCTGATGACCTCAGCAGTTTTGTGCCACATAAAGACTGCTATTACTACCACTACACCACCACTAATAGTACTAGTATTACTCTATTAGTATGACCACCACTACTACGGCTACCACGACCACAAACATCAGCACCACACCACCACCGCCATCCTACAACAACCAGCACCTATGAATTCATTACAAGAAGCAGCAGAAATGGTATTTAACATACAGTGGTTTCTTCTTTTAGTTGTATCTGCAGGTGACTATCTTCCCTTTCTTGTTCTCACTTTCAATTTCTTGGACTCTATGTAGTGTATTGTCATCATCTTCTTCCTTATTAGTAGAAAAATCAGGAGCCTTATGCCTGCCAACAGAACCCCACATTTTTTAACACACCCTTCTTCTACTTCATCTTCTAATTCTCCATCCTCCAATACTTGTGACTGCAATTCATTAACAATATGAAGCATTCTTTCATCATTGTCTGGCTGTCTCTCTATTACTCTGAAAACATCAATAAAATTTAGTCTGCTGATGGATAGTGCTTTCAATGGCACATTCACATAACCAAAATATAGTTTGATAAATTTGCGTTATACAAACATATGCTAAAATGTCCAAGCAATGCATGTAACCTTTTTAATTACCATTAACCTAATGAAGCATGTTCTTTATGTATACTCTGTTCATCTAGAGATTAGAGGAGATGTAAACAAAGCCACGTGCGTTTTGACCACAGCGTGCCCTCTTGACGCTTTCGCCATGTAAATAGTCCCTTGAAGAAATACTGTTACTAAGGTCTAAAATGTCACTTAATCTTTGCTAAAGCATGAACTAAGTGTACTAAGCATAGCTAAAGTGTAAGAATACGCACCTACGTGAATTTGTAACCAGCCTAATTCATTCTGCGCGCGCATTATTCAGTATGACAGTAACATGGCGGAACAAGTGAGTGCTGTAAAACATAAGCGCGGCAGAGCGTTGCGAAGTGGTGAAAAGACAATAATATTGAACGTGTTTAACAAGTTCTGCGAGAAATATCCCGAACTTGCTATCGAAGACGTGATAAAATTAACATTCGAGTTTACTGGTGTGTCAGTTGCAAGTATTTACAGCACACGCAAAGAGAAATCATCAGTTGGTGAAGATCCCAGCCAAAAGCTTCCACGTGCCAGATAAATGGTGGATGTAGTTTGCAACGAATTTGTGAGTGTGAGATCTGCAATCCGTCGAAAAGTTCGTCAGTCAATGAATCCCCACCTCTAACAAAGTGCTGTTGGCAGTTAACTCTGAACCCGATCTTCCAGATTTAAAACTAACCTCCCTCCACAAGCTGCTTCTGGAGATTGGTTTCGAGATTGTGAGCTGAAAATGAAAAAGTGTTATTGTGGACAGAGATGAGGTAAGTAGCAGTTAATTTCCATGTGCTACATGTTATTTGAATCAAGTAAATATATCCTTTTAGTAGTGTAAAATGCATATTATAACTACGCGTAGCAGTTGGTAACTGTGTTGCGTCATTGTGAAAGCACGTGGCCGCGGAGTGATACAAACCGGTGCTTTGTTTATATCTCCTCTTGGGTATTGTACAGTTTTAATTTTTTTTTTAATGCACATCAAAACTTGGAAAGTGAATTCACAATAATCTAATTTTAGTCTCTGAGGTTTAAATTGTTTTTGGTTGTCTGCATTTTGTAATATAATAGGTATAATGACTTGTCTCATTGGACTGTCACAATGTAGTGTGTTATTATGAATGGCACCTCCCTTGATTCTTCATGCATATGCTCTCACACAATATTTTATGCTATTCCTTCACAATGTATTTGACAGACGAGTACATTGGTGTGTTTTGATCAATGGAGATGAAGGGCCGATGCACAAGCAGCTAAGCATCTATACTAGGAGAAATATCCTCATATACAACAACAAAAGCAATGGAAATATAACAATTACGAATTAAAATAATAGCTTTAAACAAAATAATTCTTCAACCAAAGTTATTTGTGAATATCACATGGTAAAAAAATTAGTACATGCAGGGGATTTGAATCACCTCTACAGCTCACAGATTACTTATGAATCGTGCGCTCATTCTGAGCCACTTTAAATGGCTTAAGAGGGCTATTTTACTCTTACATATTGAGTTCAAATAAATGGAAATGCTAGTTACACAGTAGCTTAAGGCAGCTCTTGCACAGCAAACCTTATTTTTTCAGTAAAAAGACTCATTTATTTCATTTTGATTCATGATATAGGAACTGGCTTGTAATAGCAAGCTACAGATCAAGCACCACAGTTTTATGTTAGTAATTTATGCCATCTTATTTAATAGACATAAAATATATCTCGTAACAAGGAGTTGACTCCTTCACTGTTAATGAAAGTAATCAGAGCAATATGTATACTTCTTAAAAAGAAAATAATGAGCAAAATTAGATTTTTATAATCTTATATTACTTAGACTGATGTTTGTAATGGATATGATAAAGTGATTTTTGGGGGCCCAAAATCTCTGATGTTAATTGTCTATTATGCATGTTATTTTTTGTGTAGGTACCAATTTATTTTGCGCGGTATCTATTTCCTTTGCATACAATATTTTGAATATAATATAATTTTGTGGATTAAACTGCATTACTAAACAATCCAAGCTCTATCATTTTTAGATTTACTCAGGGTTCATAACATTATATTATTTATATTTGAAATCAGTGTTTAAGTAATTTACTTAAGGAAAGAAGATTCATTAAGAATATTTTGGCTCAGTGATGTTATTTCACACTTGTTAACTAGCAAATTTTCCTTGTACATACGCCCTAAGATAAAAAAAATGAGCAGACTCTGGAAGCATATATTTGTCTAAGTCCATGTCATTTCTGCAGCCAGTTTTTCAATGGTGTCACGAAATGCGTGTCTTTAGCGTCGTTCTGTTGTCATTTCTCATATTGAGTCTCAACTATTCAATATGAGCGGATGGCTGAGTGGTTGGACTTAGACAAATGTACGCTTCCAGAGTCTGCCTTTTTTTTTTTTTTTTTTTTTTTAATCTTAGGGAGTATGTTCTATTTGGTCTCTTGTCACAATTAATTGCATTTATAAACATGACATACTAAACAAATTGTTTACTGTTTTCAATTACATCAACTTAATAAGCTAAAGAAGAGGTTAGGCAAGTTGGGAATTCGGCTGTTGTTGTAAAGCTGGTGATTTTTGTATACATATTTTTGTTTTGATAACATAATACAGTAGAGTAATGCTTATTGGATCATTTATCTTCATTTTCAGGTGTGGGTGTCCCAAAATGCAAAAGAGCAAATGCCAGTAAGTATAGCAATATTTTGTAAGCTATAAGGGTGGAAGGAGTGTTGTATTTAATTTTATGGGAAGCTTTTTGAGGATAAAGCTAACAATTTTTCTACTCCAATCAATTGTGTAAAGGGGAAAAAATGCTTAAAGCAAAAATAGTATATTTGATGTTTGATATGTTTATGGACCATATTCTACTTCTAATTTTCTAGTAGAACACTGAAGAGATTACTAAAAAGAACAAAACATCTTATTATCTTTTAGGAAAACTCGCCAGCATTGTATGATTCTGATGTACATTTTGTGATCACTAACAAATTTAAAATGGATTTTAATCATTCATTCTACTTCTGTACAAGCAGTGTACAGAAATCTATAGTTAATCTACCATTTTATGCAGCTAAAAGATTAGTCAACTCTGAATTCTAAAAAATTATTGCAAATTATTACTATGAAAATTAAAAAAAATAAAAGGTGGGAACTACCAAACATTCAAACAGTAATTCCAGAGTACCCTTGTAAAACCGCACTTGCAAACTTCAGGTTATTACAAGACATGATTGTCTGGCAAAACATTTAAACAAATTGGGATATTATTTATTTATGCCAACAAACTTACTGTTGGTATTTTTAAACACACAAGCCGTGTGTGGTCAAAGTTTGAGGGGTAGAACTGGAACTTAAAAATTCAACTGGTTTGATAATTTAATGCCATTCTGGCAGTTTGTCACAATAGCTCAGTGGTAGAGCAGCTGCCCGGTATGCGGAAGGTCTGTGGTTCAAACCCCAGTTGTGGCATTGAATTTTTAAGTTCCAGTTCTACCCCCCAAAAATTGGGATATTATTTATTTATGCCAACAAACTTACTGTTGGTGTTTTTAAACACACAAGCCATGTGTGGGCTATATTTGAGAGGTAGAACTGGAACTTAAAAATTCAATGCCACAGCTGGGATTTGAACCACAGACCCTCCTCTTACCAGGTGGGTACTCTAACCATTAAGCTACTGTGACAACCTGCCAGAATGACATTGAATTCTCAAACCAGTTCGTATTTTTCCCGGTAAACCACAAAGGCAGTCTCACATCAGAGACAATTACCACAGTGGTGACTTACTGTTGCAAGTACTTTATGTCCCAGGATTAAATAACCTTCAGATGGTAATTATTATTTATGCCAAGAAACTTACTGTTGGTGTTTTTAAACACACAAGCCGTGTGTGGGCAATGTTTGAGAGGTAGAACTGGAACTTAAAAATTCAATGCCACAGCTGGGATTTGAACCACAGACCCTCTGCTTACCAGGTGGGTGCTCTAATCATTAAGCTACTGTGACATCCTGCCAGAGTGACATTGAATTTTCAAACCAGTTTGTATTTTTCCCGGTAAACTACAAAGGCTGAAGTGAGACTGCCTTTTATTTCTCTTTTTACCAGTTTTACCTCAGTCCTCATAACTGGCAAATGTAGGTTTAGGGTACCTCTGGTACTTGCACCAGAGGTACCTTAAACTTTGAACTTTGGCCTGGAATATTTGCCTCCCAAATATTTCATGTAGCATCAGTGTCCACTGCCTATTTAGTAAGAAAGTTATATAATTTGATGCAAGTCCTCATTTTCCTGATACTTAAAGAAATTAAGGAAAAGTCTGAAAGTCCTTTTGTTTTTTCTTGAGTTTTTGTTCTTCATTTTTGCAGCTTCAGATCTTTGATTTCAATACCTAGATATTGAGGTAGAATTGAAACTGAAAAATTCAATGCCATAGCCAGGATTTGAACCACAAACCTTATGCTTCCACGGCTGCTCTAACTACTGAGCTGCTGTGACAACTAGCCAGTATGGCATTGAATTCTCCAACTGATTCATATTTTTCCCAGTAGACCACAAAGGGAATCTCACATTAGAGATAAATATCCCAAGGGCGACTTACAATCGTAAGTACTTTATGTCTTGGGATTAAATAACTGTGGCATTAAATTTTTCAGTTCCGATTCATTCTACCCCTCAAACATTGCCCACCCATGGCTTGTGTGTTTAAAAACACCAGCAGTAAGTTTGTTGTCATAAATAAATGATTACCATCTAAAGGTTATTTAATTCCTGGGCACAAGTTGCCCTTATGGTATTTATCTCTGACGAGAAATTCCCTTTGTGGTCTACCAGGAAAAATACGAATCAGTTGAAGAATTCAATGTCATACTGGCAAGTTGTCACACTAGCTCAGTGGTTAGAGCAGCTGTGCATGAAGTGGAAGGTTGTGGTTCAAATCCTGGCTTTGGTAATCATACCTCTCAAACCAAATTTGGTATTTAACTAACTTATTTCAATAGCTTCTTTGCAGCATCAGCCGTTTCCGACACATGCATTATGATTGGTTTGAATGTTTCAATACTTTGTCATTCTTATAAGGTGTCTGTCACTATTCAATCGTTTCTCACCGTGCCCTGGAAGGAGTATGAAAACCAACATATAGTGGCCTACTTATAAATATTTTGACAATTGACTCAGTTTCCTCAATCCCTTCTTGTATCTGCAATGAAATGTGTAATGTAGCTATTTCTGCAAAAAAAAAAAAAAACAAAAAAAACTTTTGTAAGAATAGCGTGTAGAGTTGAAGCACATATTGGTAAAAGTCAAAGATAACAGCGGAGTTTGAATAAGAAAGGTTTATATAATTAATGCAATTTTAAAATTGTGCCGTGGTGCAATTATCGATTCATGAGTTTTCTCTCAGGTTCTAGTCTCAAGAGACCAATCAACTTCAATATTTATTACTTGGCTTTCAATTATGAAACTAGTAACTTGATGATAAATTTATAAGTATGGAATAACTATGTTGTCATTACTTTTGTATCAGCTTTTATCCCACTACAGTGTTAATACATTTTCCTCCAATGGAAGACTTTAACACGGTCCATTAACACGTCTGTCATCAATGGAAGACTTGAACAAAGTGTGACACCTCTTTGAAAAACTATCCATCATCGTTGTAGTTCACGTTGAGAAATGTTAGCAATTTCCTGGCAGAATTTTGTTTTAATTTTTCCAGGGTGTGTGGGTTTGTCTTGTGTACTTTATGCTTTGACTATCCCAGAGATGGGAATTGCAGGGGGTTAAGTCGGGGGACAAAGAGAGCCACAAATCTCTGCTAATACTGTCCTGAAACACACTTTCAGTTTAAGAGGTAGAACTGGAACTTAAAAATTCAATGTCACAACTGGGATTTGAACCACAGACCTTCCGCTTGCCGGGCAGACGCTCTAACCACTGAGCTAACTAACTTGAGAATTTAATGCCATTCTGGCAGTTTGTCACAATTAGCTCAGTGGTTAGAGCGTCCGCCCGGCAAGCGGAAGGTCTGTGGTTCAAATCCCAGTTATGGCATTGAATTTTTAAGTTCCAGTTCTACCTCTTAAACTTTGCCCACACACGGCTTGTGTGTTTAAAAACACCAACAGTAAGTTTGTTGGCATAAATAAATAATAATTAACACTTTCTGTTGTTGTCAATGAAGGATTGGCCATATTAGCTATGCTGAGTCTTGTTGAAAAAAGGCAAAATCATGCTCCCTGTCTGTTAATTCTCTAAAAAAAATGGGGGGGGGGGGCACAAAATTGTAGTCGCATATGTATGTACGGGCATCAACTGTTGACTAGAAAAGAAATTGCCGCTATAACTCAGAGCATAATATTGTTCATGATGAAGTACTCCTTCATTACAAAAAAATTGGTGTATGCCATTAGTGCAAAAAGGTTTCTCAGAGCTCCAATAAGCAATTTCTATCTCTGGGGTAGAATTTTCTATAAGGCTTGGCAGCATTTCTCAACGTGAACTATGGCGAGTGATGGGTAGTTTCCTAAAGAGGTGATAGAAATGTATGGACAATAACAGTGGCCAGTTTCAGCACCTTCTTTCATAAAGTTGGCAAATAAAGCCTTTAAGAATAATTTTGAAAATGTATAGTTTCATTCGCATCATCCAGTGATAGCAGCAGACAGCAACAGGCACAGAGGATGCCGACAGGCATAACACCTTGCAACCTATTTGGAAGTTTTTTTGCTTTCCTGGTATAAAAGAATCATAACTATAATGATTTAAATGTTACCCAAAGCCTATATAAACTTTAAAGCTGTAACATTCACACAACTTGTTAGAAATAATACCAAATTACACCAATAAATGATAGTGGATAGAGAAAATTACCTGAATGTAACATATGAGGTTCTTTTTATATTAATACTGAGATATTCAATAATTCTCCTTCTCCACATGCAGCTTCTCTCCATTTGCTTAAATAATCTGAGTTTACTCTATCTTTATTTCACATCTAAATATAAGTAGGTCTTTCTAATTGCATGTTCAATTTATTTCCAGATGTGGTGCCCACCAACTCCACCGCAGGATGATAATGATGTATACATAGACCACTCAATGGGCTTCCTGTATGAGCATTCTATCATGTCAGAATCTCAGTTGCCTGTTGTCTATGTGAAGAAGGAGCACAAACGAATGAGAGTGGAAATGATGCCTGTAACAGAGCGTGAAGGTGAGTGCAGTGGGTCACAGGAACATGGTGTAACATGAATGCAGCATTAGAGTGGTAGGGTAGGGCCCCCTTGCAGAAACACTGTGATGAAGCAGCTGTCAAAGGTAAACATATGTGTAACAAATATTTAACAAATGATTCATCAAAGAAGAAACTTTCCTTCAAATGCTTCCTCCTGAGGAGAAAAGAAAGCACTAGGAAGAAGCAGTAAGACCACATTTTTATAATTAAAGCATTTCAGATAATTTAGCACATATGCTAAATCATGGATACTAATAAACTTGATATCATAGTTGCAAGAAAACAAACAACATTTGCATGTTGTTACAAGGAGGTTATTTGACTGATCTGCAGAATGTGAAATCTTTATGAAAACCATTTGACATTCAAAACCAAAAAAAGGAAAGCTGTAGGATACAGCAAGAATAATGTTAGGGGGCCCTGGAACTCCCTCCACCTTTAAAATAAAATATATGTTTATCAAAAGGAAGAGCTGTATGTCACATAATGTTCTGATTCAATTGACTGTTGCAGAAAGCAGTTAAAAGAACAGCATTATTTTTCTGTGATTCAGAAAAATATTTTTGCACTGAATGGTATGGAAGTACATAAATATTCATAGAACCAATCTGGAAAAATACTTTGGTTTAATGGAATTTCAAACAAAGAATAAAGAGCAGAAAGATAAGCTACAGTGCCTTGCATCGGTTCAAACAAGCTTTTCTTATGATTAAAGATAAAAGTAAAAACAGAATGTATGGATACAAATGCACATGAGCATTGATGTTATAACTAAAGTATAATAATCTGAGTCATCATACCCTATATTGCAAAAATACCAATGAGCATCCCATAACTCTTTATATCAGTTTCTATTTCAGTTAATTTCTTGGTGTAGGTCCTTAATGCAAAGAACTTACTAAACATTTCACCTTTGAAGCGCAGTGGAAGGCAACAGTTCTGTTAGCAGATATTGAAGGCCCAATATGATACTGATTTGCATAATTCATATGATTTACTTAAACTTTGGAAGAAAAAGAAGCTACACTGTACTAAACTACACATATTCCTAACTTTCTTTTAAGGCATACAAATATACACTTACAATGATAATTTTTAATAGTACATAACAAGAGATAACTGAGAAGTGTACCATGGAATATTAAGCCTTGTTAAACTTTTTTTTTCTTTTAAATATATGACAAATCACTACTATGACTATGGTCATACAATACCAGCAATTCTGCATTGTCTATGCAGCTAATACTAATTTGAAAAGCAGCTATTAATATTACTATCAGTTTTCTAATTCAGCTTAAACCTTCCATTGATCTGTTCCCTTTTACAAACAGCAAGGGTGTGCTTTATGCTGCTTAAATTGCTTCTTAATTTTTGTTTACATCATTATTTGGCTGCTCTTTGAAGGAAATGTGTCAGCATATGCCATTTTAATTGCTTTCCATTTTTTACATAAAGGCAAATGGGGAAAGAACTGAAACATTTGAAGATGATATAGGAAGGTTTCTTCAATACTACATTATTTAAAGAAGATGGCAAAAGTACCAAGAAAAGTAAAAATGATACAGTTACAGAAAACTGGTGATTCTTTGAAGGATGCTTTAAATGATCCACCCTGAATTCAGAATTCTGCAGATATGATCTTTGAAAAACCTTAATTGATGCTATGAAATAATATTGAATATTAAGTGTAATTATGACCAAGAAAATTGTAACTTCGCAAAGATAATATTGCAATTCATGAAAATAAGAAAAAGAATTTTGAAACAAGCACACAAACATTTGGAAGCATCATAATGAATAAAAGTAATGCGTGTAATCAATAAGCATTGTAAATTCAAAGCAAAGGTGGAAAATGTTATAAAATCTTAATTGGAAGCACAAGTGAAATAGCAAGAATTATTAAAAGTAGAACACTCATTTAAGATGTATTGCTACGTATATAGAAACACATTTTACAGCAAATACTCAGGAGTTGTACAAGACTGGAACTCTTTTCTCAGCAGATTATTTCAAATTGTTTACTCACAGTTAAGTATTTACATATGCTTATATTTAATATTTAGAGTAATGATATTTTAGAGTAGTTCTAAGTTGATAATCAAAGTTGGTCTTATTGATATTAATGGTTATGCATTTAACACAGTTTCCCTTCTTCTAGATAGTAAAATTGAGTTGGTTTACTGACACATCACTTTCTTTTTAAAAATGGTACATGTTTCGGGGGCTCATTTTCTTTCATCCTCAACCTGATGCTGACATTTTGCCTTGTTGACAAGTTATAGATCCTTTGGAAAGGAGATTATGTGTAATTTACCTTGTCTGAATAACAAAACGGGTAGGTAACATAAAAGATACACTTGCTTAGTCACAGTTCACTTCAGCTCTGTTGTATTTTATTATAACAAAAGTGCAATGTTGTAATGGTTGAGTTTGAATAATTTATTCTGGAATCCAGAACAGCCTAGGAGGTATCATCCATAGTGAAGGAATAGAAAATGCGGAAAGAAATTCTTGAAATAACTTTTCAGAAAATTACTTCTGATATTCCAAGAAAAACTCTCTTTTGGATTTAGAGCAATAACTTATTAATGCTTAAAAGTTTAGAAACTATTGCAGAAAACATAGATGGGTACAACTCTTAGAAGATCTTTCTAACATTATTAGTCTAATTACATAGAAAAGCATATTGTTATTGTTATATATTACTTATACAAATTTTTTATTTTGTTTCAAAATGTGTCTTATAATGAGCTGTTAGGCTAGTTGGTCTGGCTGGTCCAGACCAATGGTTTTTAAGTGTGCTGTGGGACAAAATTCCAGCACAACAGCGATGCTGATATGATCCTGGCAATTGACAGTGTCGTTAAACAAAATAATGACAACAATAACAACTTGTTAGGCTAAATGAATCTCTGAATTAGAATCCTATACACTATGCAAGTATAGTATAAAACTGGAAATACTGCTTATTTACTCTTCTGAGTTGTCGAGCAATAATCTATTGATCACAAGTAGCTTCTCCAGCTCCTAAACCAGATAGAAACTTTCTTTTTTATGCAACTCTTTTCTGAAAGCCTGTTAAACTATTTACAGTTATTTATTTGCTATTTTATACTGCTTTGTGACCATTCTGAGCATTTTTTAATTATTAATTTTGATAGACTACTTTGCAAGTGCTAAATATAGAAAGGCAACCATAAAAAAGTCTCATACATTGCATTTACTTGCCTTTCTCTGCTTGCTCTTCGAAATATTCTTACAAAGACCTATTATTCTAACTACTTATTAATTGATATAAAGTTTCAATTCACATTTAAACATTTCATTGTACTGTCTTTCACTAAAGTAAATACCCAACTTCAGTGAGACCTGCACGGGTTACCTAATTCTCAGGCGTACTTGCATAGATGGTATGAGAATTAAATTAGGGATATGCTTCCCTTGCTATTCAGGATTCAGGACATAGTAGCCATCGACTCACCTCACAGTTTCGAAAAGCAATATTTCAGCAATTCCTCTATATTAATGGATGTTCTTAATGTGTTTCCATTAAGTTATGGACTAGAACTAAAAATAATTCCAGTGTTGGATGCTAAGCATACGGACGTAAGCTAATCAGTGACAAATGCTTTCTGTGTTTACTATAGCAGAACTCGTTAAAAGTGCATTTGTGCAAATATACAATGCTGGGCTTAAATTTGTGTGAATCTCATTTAATGTTTCTTTTCTTTTTTTCCCTGCCCTAATGACCTAGTTGTCGACGGGCCCTTAAACCACAATCACTCATTCACTTTTTTCTCCTTTCTTTATTAATGGGAGCATTATTATTCATATATCCAGTGTGAAATATAAACTTATACAAATTAATGGAATATATCTCTGGTAAAGCTCTTTCTTTAGGTATTTTTATTCCGCTTAGTGTTGTAACTTTTCCCACTGTCTTATGAATGCTGCAATATGATTGCAATTTTACAACTCAGTGCTCTATAAGATATTAATTGCAGTTGCTGAAACTAAAACAGGGAACATGCCCACCTTAATTGTCAATCATTTCTCCTGAAATTAATAATATTTCCGTTCAAATATTCACATTCAATGACGCTTCTGTAAATTTCGTAGACTATTACCACAGGTCATGCACTATTGATGTTCACATTTGTTTACAATGAATATATGGAAACAAATATATCTTCATGTTAGAAAGTCTCTATAAGCAAGGAAATTAAAATGTTTCAGGCAAATAAGCAAAAATACTCATTTTATAACGGTTTAGTGAACTCAGCATTATTACAATGCTTAATAATTATGCAGTAGTACAACACAAATGCCATGCTATGTGGGATTAAGATGCAAAATATCAAAGGCAAATTAATTTAATATATTACATATGATAAGAAAGCATTTAATAGTGTAAAATACAGTTTTAATGGTCATGAAAATACATTGTTACAGCATATTATTATTATTATTATTATTATTATTATTATTATTATTATTATTATTATTATTATTATTATTATTATTATTATTATTATTATTATTATTATTATTATTATTATTATTATTATTATTATTATTATTATTATTATTACTGTTGTTGTTGTTGTTACTTCACACAGTGCAGTTATAGATTACTTCAATGTGAAGTAACTGTTTGCATCTTGCAGCATTGCCATGTTGTTTATTTCTAAGCACTATACAATGTTGCCATGTCCCCATTAAATCAATTTCTACCGGAGTGCCTTCATCCTGATTCTCCATTCCTGATAAAAAGCTGTAGAGAATTAAACACATTTGTTAGTTTTGTATTTCAGAAAATAAACATGTGAAAGATGAGGATCAAACCCCCAGTAGTTCGCAGTCCTGAATTCCACTGATAGTGATTCAGTGCTCTTGTTATTCCTCACTTGGGCATTCACGCTCTGTTCATATGATAAGCTTTATTTTCACTTACTTGGCAGCAAATCCACTGCAAGGCATCATATTACCTTTAGAAATTGTTTAAAAAGTTTGCTTTTTTTGCTATATATTTGTTTACATTTATTTAGAGCAATAAAAAAAGAATATTTGTATAACAAGCATGGGTACTAATCAGAGTGCTTAAAGAACACACGCACTACAATGAGACATTTTCATGCTATTGCAAAATATCAATATACAACCACAAAATAAGAAAGGAAACCTACTTATAAAGAAAATTAATATATTCACAATGTACTGATATTGGAAATATACTGAATTATTTTAAATACTGAATATACTGAAATTATATTGGAATTTGTAGTTACATATTGAAAACATTTGTTGAAATATCCATTTAACTTCTTTTTTTTTTTTTTTTTTTTCAGATTAAATCTTGAGGTGATTGATGTTTAGGAATATCTTGTTAATCAAGTAATATTTTTTGAATATGTTATTGTAAAGCATTATATCTGTTGTAGGATTTGAAGCTTTCACAGCGCTCATTATTAATCAAGGCTTTGCAGGTGATGAGCCATGTCAAATTTATGAAGGTCGAACTTTCAGCCATTCCATACTCCATGGACTTCATCAAGATCTGAGTGAATGACAGTACTCTGCTCTGTATGTAAACTATAGCTTGGTGGGTGCGCTGCCCTGGCCAATGAGTGGATGGAGATCTGTGATTGGGTCAGCTGGTTAGTGGTATGTTTGCCATCAGTAGTAGTATTTTCTACCAGGTCCGTACTCTGTCTGGGGGCACTAGAGTTGCTGTTGCAACTGAGGAGAGTCGGTGAGGCCTGATGGGGCCAGTCGCCAGACAAAAGGTTGTCAGCAATGTTCACAGTTACGCCGCATTAGTATCAAGGGATTGCCAGATCGGAAAGGAGAGTGGGGCAAAGTCCACTACAGAAGCTGCACCACAGCACCGCCGATTAATCGCTCATTTGCTGAGGCTGCCAACACTCCTTCACCACCGCCAAGTGCCAGCACAAGAATTTTGCCGTCTGCACCTGCTGTGCCTTTCCGGAGGTACAGCATTGTCATCTGTGGGGTACCAGGGACCTCCCAACATGATATGTGCTGGCTGCAGCACAACAGAAGTGGTCCTCAGCAATGAGGGCCATGAGGATCACCGCACGCAAAGGCTCGTCAGCGCTAGTATGACTGGAGCTAGCAGACCTTCGCGACCACAAAGCTGCCTTAAATGCGAGTCTGCCCTTGTTAGGGCGTTGCCTGTGCATCGAGGCCAGCCGAGTGGATCACAAGGTGCCCTATCGCCGTTGTCGTGGCTTTGGCCACAACGAAGATCATTGCGCAGCTACTCCTCGGTGTCACTATTGTGGGGCACCGAGCCTCACAAAAGACTGCAGGCCACACGACCTCAGGAGACGCTGCCACTATTTTGCCACCTGTGGTGGCTTCAGCCATTACACGGGTCAGGTGCAATCCTTGCAGTACCCATGGCGACATTCCACACCACCAGCAGCTCCAGTCACACCAGCTCCACCAGTACAACCAATCAACACAGAGACACCACCAGCCACAGCAGTTGGCCAGGACTTACAGGATGCCTTACAAGACCTCCATTTGGAGGTACTGAACATTTGCGCCTGCCTGGCTGCCATTGAAGAGACACTAGCAACAATCTCTGCTAATTCCTCCAACGCCGAGTCACACACTGATGCACTGAATCATGTCGAAGCGCATATCCAGGAATTTCACATCACCACCGCAGCCTCCACATCATCACAGAAAGCTCAGCTGGACAACATACAACAACATCTGGACCCTGCAGTCCCTACCTTACTCGACCTCTCCATGCACTTTGATGGACATCAAACACCACAACACACACTGACACAGGACCCTTTGGACACTCCATTGGGGCCGTAGCAAATAGAACATGCAACAGACTACATTCCACAGGACCAACAGCAAGAATTCACCACATACCGATGCAAACAAAATCACTGAGCTAATGCAAGGCAAAGACAGTAAATCCCTCTAGTGCTGCACTCAGGGTTTCGGCCATGGCTGCAGCCCAGAATAGCACTTCTAGCTGCTCCTTTCCATTGGAAGGTAGCATTCACTATTTGACACGCAACACATGCAGGTGTATATGTGGGACTGCACAAAGAAACTTAAATATACTTATGAAATAAACGTTAAAAGAAACTATCCCCTTCCCTGTTTTCCTACCCTGGCGAGATAAGCCACTCTTTCTTCTCCAATTCTTCTATCTTCCTCTTTCAAAAAAAAAGATATGCTGCTATTTTTAATAGCTGTTGTCCAAGCAGGGCTTAGTTGAGGTGCACAGTTTCTTTTGTAGTTGTGTGGATGTAGTTTAATTTGAGTCTTCCTTATGAGTCTGTCCCAGCATTTTTCAGTGTGTTCTAGAACTTTGATGTCTTCAAAGTTTATTTTATGAACAGTCTATACCAGGCGTCCCCAACACACCACACACTCAGGTGGAAGTAAAAGCCCTCAAGTCATGACCGAGCGGTTGTGGGCAAGAAATGGAGGTGCTACAGTGGCGGAACTATGATTGTGTAAATTAACTTACACTTTCACTGTCAATTAGATAATAATGATAGCAGTATTGTATACACTTTAATGCTGATAACTAATATAATACAAAATAAAATCTTATTGGCAGGAAATTCAATTAATGAAATACAAACACTCATATAAAACTAATAAACTAAATAAATAATGTAATATGGCATAGAACTTTCTTCTTGTTGATACTATGCAATTCAATGAAGTAAACAGTACAAATGAACAAAATATTCTTCAAATAAAAGTCTATGAAAACTACTCTTTTTTAGCCATCCGACAATCGCCGTGATTTTTGCAGTTGTGTTTTCCACCAGCTGTTCAATACGTGGGACTACTGTTTGTGAGCTACCCAATCGCAAACATGCTTTCAAGTGTTCATCACTTAATTGGCTTCTGTGACGTAACTTTGTATACTTTATTGAGGAAAACAGTGATTCGCAAACATATGTAGGTTGTCCCAAACATGCACAAAATTCTTCATGCTAAATTCTTCTCACGTTTTACAGAGATGCAGAAATGGTTTATACTTTTTCCAGTTTGATATTTATCTTTTAACTCAACATCATTTTTCAAATCGAATACTTCTAACTGCAGTTCAGCAGCACTATCGAGGGATATCCACTGAAAATGGTGTTGCAAATAACTTAAATTTTTTCTCAAGTGGTATAATGTCCTGGAATCTACGTTCAAATTCTTCACGCAATTGTCGCAGCCATCGTAAGTTGGACACTGCAGTACTAATATGTAGCGTTACACCACCACTGCACTGACATACTGGACTGTGTAGCTGTGCAGCCCACAATGAGTGTAATGTTCAGCCCCTCGTGCCCTCAAGCGACTTTGACTCGACTTGGGGATGCCTGGTCTATACAGTGCTTGACCATTGCCAATTTTTCTGGTTGTAAAAGTCTAATATTGTGTTGCATAGTTAATATTGCATTGTCCTAATATTGCATAATATCTGTGTTTTATAATCTTTTACCTATGAAATCATCCATTGAGAACATCTGATTAACTAAATAAGTGGAAGTGACATTTCTACATATTTCTTTTATATTTCATGCTGCCCTTTCTTTGAATTTCTTTAATGTTCATATTGTTTTGTTTGGTCCTAATTCATTTGTATGTTTTTTAAGTAATTATAAGGTTATAGACAAGACCTATAGTTTCAGCTGTCCTGTATTAACAAATTAACCAAAGGTTATATCCAGAGTTGCTCAAGAATTGAACATTTTTCCTATTTCTGTAGAATGTTGGTCCTGATTCATTTGTATGTTTTTGAAGTAATTATAAGGTTACAGACAAGACCTCTAGTTTCAGCTGTCCTGTATTAACAAATAATTTATTCTGGAATTGGTGTTTTTAAACACACAAGCCGTGTGTGGGCAAAGTTTGAGAGGTTTGAGAATTTAATGCCATTCTGACAGTTTGTCACAATAGCTCAGTGGTAGAGCAGCCGCCCGGTAAGCGGAAGGTCTGTGGTTCAAATCCCAGTTGTGGCATTGAATTTTTAAGTTCCAGTTCTACCTCTCATACTGAATCCATGTTAACAAAACTTTGCTCACTTATTACTAGAGTAGGTTTCTGTGCACTAAAACTATATATATGCATGTATGCTGTAAAAATGTTGAAAGTATATTCTAAAAATTGAAAAATGTGCACCAAAAAGTGTTGGTATTCAATGAAATTCATATTTTCCTCTTAAATTTATTCAGTTTTTGAATGTACTGAAATGAGGAAAGTGAAGCAATCTTCTACTTTCATTAAATTTTGGCTAATAATAGATCTGCTTACATGATTACAATTATTCATTATCAATTACTGAAGTATCATTCATTGATCACTTGACAATCATTTGATCAATTGCTTGTTTTACAGTACACTACTAAATATTTCTCTAAATTTTCTGTGGAAAATTTTATCTTCTGTCACCCAACATATTTGTGTATTAAGAGAACGGCTCTCCACACAATAGGAAGTCACTGGACAGTATCGATCGGAAAAAGGCTATGTCACTTACAGAATATGAGCTGAATTTTTATTCAAATTCACCAAGGAACACACTGTTGACATCTGAAGGAAATGCTAGTTCTGGATTCTTGGCTTCAATTCCTTCAATTTTTCAATGAAGGCACTTACCAGTTTCTCCAAGTACTTCTTTGGTGATCATGGTTTCATAAACCTACAGGTAGAAGTTAGTGGTATTCCCTTTTATCCTAGATGTGTAATTACTTCTGATAGTGTGCTAAAATAGGTTTTAATTTAGCTTGCAGGTTCTCATTGCAAGCATTTACTGCAATCTCAATATTTGCAGCTTCATTCTTGTCCAAATCTTCCAGCACCTCTTGCATACCTTTTAGTGGTCACTATAATATAATGCTGCTTCTATCCATGTACCCCATCTTGTATGAATAGGTTGTGGAGGTAGACAGGATTCTGGCAGCATTTCAGAAAATAACTTCACTCTTGAACAAATCTCTCTTCACAGAGCATATCATAGCATTCACTTCAGGAAAGTTTGTCCAAATTTCCTCCACCGGCCTGTGAAGACCATGTCCTAGACATGTTACATGCAGTGCCTTAGGGTAAAACACCTGCAAAGTTTTAAGTTTTGACTGCCTTAATCATGTATGCTGCCACATCTGTATCTATTAGCAGGTGTGTACCCTCATTTTCTTGGGCACAGGACAAGTAGCACAAACAATCCAAGCATCATGAAGTAGGTTCTTTATTCCAGTACCCTGGACATAAGAGTTTTCCCACAAATACATGGGCAACAAAACATGACACAGTTCTATGATTTCAACTACAGACAACCATATATTTTAACCACCAATGTTGTCTTGGATTTCCTGGAGCATCTAAAACAATGAAAATAAAATGAAATTTTTGGATTTACTGCATTGAGTAAATACTTCTGTACTGTGTAACTTAAATTGATAGCACTTGCAATGTTTTACAATTTTCTAAATAAAACTTACCTGTACATAAACAGGGCCAATGGTATTTCTTCTCAATCTAGACTAATTGGGGACTTTACATCTGCATGTTTCTCCAGAAATCTTCAAAATTCGATATTGTTCACTTTTTTCAGAGGAACGTTAGTTGACACTAAGGCCTTGCGAAAATCTGTTGAAAACATTATTTTCACTGTTCCTTTCAGAAAATGCCAATGTTAAGGTTAGCTAAACCTTTGATATGTTTGTGTAGCAACATTATTTTAATGAGCTGTT
Source organism: Tenodera sinensis (assembly GCA_030765045.1). NCBI lineage: Eukaryota > Metazoa > Arthropoda > Insecta > Mantodea > Mantidae > Tenodera > Tenodera sinensis. The sequence goes on along the minus strand of CM060961.1, from coordinate 46,731,557 downwards.
GTTTGTGTAATTTCAATATTTTTATTGCAGAATACCTACAAAAAAGTTAGTTTTACTGTAACTAATGTAAAAGAAAAGTATTTACTGCTGAGTGATATTGATACTATATATAACTTATTACAACATAAAAATTAACAATTAAATTAAACTCACATGTTGATCATAGACTTTGCATCAGTTGATGATGTAGGATTCTCATTAATCCATTGTTTAAGGAAATATATTTTGCTGAATTTTTCCTTTGATATCTTCACTGTTCTCTCACACTTACAAAATGATAATGATCAAGAAACGTATAAATTTAAACTATTCATGGAGAAAGAAGCATTTCAGTGTAAAAGAGAGTTCAGACTTATATTGACGCAATAAACAATAAACAAGTACCTTATTGGTGCCCCACTGCCTTGTAAAGATTTTTAACTCCAAGTACCTGACCTATGCACAGTTGCTGCTGCACTGTTTCATACAAAATGCTAAAATACTCCTTCGCTTTGAAACTTCAACTTATGTTTTCAGTTTTATCATCATTTGTTATTGCACTTATGGAATTTTTAAAAAATTTAATGGCTCTCATGAAAAAACTGAAATATGGATCCATATAGAAATGTTTGCAAAACATACATTAACCCTCTAAATATGTATTTGTATGCACTGTAAGATTCTCCTTTTAGGTCCCCCACAGCGTAAAACATATTCGCTTTATGTGCTGTTCATTTCTAAAGGAGTAACTCATGTAGGTAAGCAGGAATCCTCATTCTACTTATTGCCTGATCCCCAGAGAAACTACTGTGGAGGTTGTGCATTGCTAAGCTTGAGATTGAGAAGTCAGAACCTTAAAAATGAAGAAAAAAGTGAACATTGTTGTTAAATGCATGAGTTTTAGAGAGGCCAGTCACAATCATCAGAACTTAGATTTAACTTGCCCAGCAGGAGGAGTAAGTTCATTATAAATGGATGAGAAATATACAATGAGAGAAAATTGTGATCAGCATAACATCAGAAACTACACAACTGATATTTACAGTCAGCAGCAGAATATTTCTCTTGTTTTGTCCAAGAATTTTTAAAATTTGGGAGGTAGAGGAGTAAAGAATCTTTATCTGGCAGTTTCATTTCTGTTTGTTGAATATATATGTAAGGGCATTCACATTCCCTTAATGCGAAAATGTCAAAGCCAGTATTTTGTTGAATAATTATAAAACCAAAGATAATATAGAACAGTTTAAAATTTCATATTTCATATACTGTGCTTGTGTAAAACTGACTCAACCATCTGGATATTTTTTCACCCTTAAAAGTGATTTACATGCTGTACATCATCTCCAGAATTTGAAAGATTGGTGGGAAGAGGCTAAGATCAGAAATACACCCTCTCATATTTCATATTATTTCCATGAGTATCATTGAATTTTTGGTCCATCATTATGAATAGCATGGAAGCTTTATGATATTACTCTTCTAAGAGGTAACATTTAGGATTCAGCATAAAAAAAAAATTCTTCTAGATCATTGCACATTAATTTTATGTATGGAGAGAGTAGTCAATAAAATCAACATTTGAGATTTAAAATGTTACCTCTTGAAGTTTGGGTATGCCAGCTAGTAATAAATGCAGTTTTATGTTATGGTTGTACAAACAAATAGAACCATTAAAAATGTTTAAACTAACATTAATGCACATTTAAAAACTGCTGCAGTTTAACTGCAATATAACTCGATACAGCACTGGAATATTGTCAGTACCAATACTGAAAATACACTGTAATTTTGAATCTTCATGTCAGTTGACACCCTGTATTCAACATATTCTCTGCAATGTTTATGTTACTTGCATCTTCGCTTTTGTTAACTGTTTCAACTGAATGTGTGTGTGTTAAAGTATATTAGTTCTTTTTGCTCCAGACATATGTGTCCAGAATTTTGTCCACTTTATTTACCCCTTCTTTAAGAGTCTGGCACATAGTTGCTGTCAGAGATGGCATTACATTTTATCTTTACAAGTACATTTATAAATGTCTAAACAGTTTGATGCACTAAAAATAGTGATACAGCAGAAGACAAACATATTTTTACTTTCCTTTTGACTTTCCATTTAGCTGTGGTAAGAGGAAGTATTGACTGGGAAGGATCGGGACGCTGACCACGTCCCACCTTCCAGTACTGCACCTCACCAATGATGCCTGTGGTGGGCAGAGGTAGGGGACACAGTAGCTGGGCAGTAGGCCTTGGCCCTTCATGGGCTGTAGCACCAGAGTTTAGTTAAGAGGAAGTATTGCATTCTCCCCAAAAATTTGATATTGAGATCTCACTAGAAATACATATTTTAAGGTCCTCTGAATAGAAAAAATGCATTTTGAGAAAACGGTCTGTGTATGTGTGTGTGCAAGGGAGGAAGAGAGAGAGAACAGAAAAACTGAATACCAAATTAAGTTCAGTGTCTGCAAAGGATGTGACAAGGATTTTCCAAAAAATTGCTCCACCCCGAAAGAAATCTATACATCGAAAATTTTGGAAACATTTTCTTTGTTTTTATTTTATTTATTTCTTCTATTTATTACTGCTTGGTATTTGAGTCTCTATTGTACTGATGTTGGCCCAGGACTGGAAGCTTTAAGCTTTAGCTGTGAACAGTAGCTAGGATCATTATGCATTTTCTGTCTGGTTAAATTTTTCAAGACAAAAGACAAGATCATTGTTTAAATATCTCTGCTGGCTATTTGCTTTCATATCCCTCTTGACTTCCCACAAATAGTACCTTTGCTTTGTGATGGGCAAACCAAATACCATCATCCCTACTCTTCTTCCCCACTGAATGGGTGTCAAATCGTGGTTCATCCAGAAATGTTTCACGTTTTGCTGAGTGTTTGTGGTGACAGAGTAATTGTTTCTGTCTCTGGTAAGAGACAGGTTTTGTGAATGCAGTCATAAGCACTCCAAAATAGCTTTTGGGACTTTTGCTCAGGATGCACGTAGTGCTCCTCCAGTTTGACTATTAATAAAATTATTGCCTCACTTTCCTGAAAGCTTGTTCTTGATGCTGCATTTTCTCACCTTCCCATATGTCCTGCGCAATATTCAGAGTGTTGAGTAAAGGCAGAGAAATATAGGATAGTCAGTGCATCTGAAGTAATAGAATAGCAGTTGCATAAACAATGAAGTGGCACATGATTTCTCTTTTACTGCAGTTGGTTATCCACCAGTTGCCATCTTATTTAAAAATGAAACTCAGTATGTCAGTGGGCAAACCAAATTGACTTTATATTGTCTTCTTGGTGCAATTTGACAGCTAACAATTTTCTGGTATCCCTGTCTTTGATGTTGGACATTAATGAGAAAATTACATCTCCTTATAAACAAATGAGAATGGGTCAACAATTTCCTTGGACCTAGAAAATAGCACTGTGATGACTAGTGATCATCTCTGCTGTTCCTCAATAGCTTAGTGTGAATTATTCAAAGGCAGCATAGTACAATAGTTAAGTGATAAGACAGGAGTCTGCAAATTAGTCATCTTGATTATAGGAATAGTAATTCAACCTGACATGCACACAACACATGGTTTGAAGGAGGGGTTTTGGAAGCCACAGTAGTGTGTAAGAACTTCCCTAATATCTGGTTTTATATATGCTGCCATCTGCATTGAGCAATTCAAAGTTAATTAATTGCTCTTTCACATATGCCATGTGTAGGCTAATGTTGGAAAGGTAGAATTGCAGTAAAAGATACAATCCCATAACCATGATTTGAACCATGGATCCTAAGCTTACCATGCCACTGCTCTAACCAACTTAGCAAAATGCCAACACAATATTAAATTTAACTGATTCACACTTCTCCTGGTAAATTACAAGGACAATCTCAATTTCATTTTGGGACAACGTACTGCAATAATTCTCTTCATGTTACATTGTTCACTGAACATTTTTGTCAGGGCATGATTTAAAATTAATAAGTCATAGTTGCATATAACATGCAGAAGCAACATTCAAACAAGCTTCTATACTCAATGGGTGAAAAATAAAGTCTAATAAAAGTTAGTAATATTAAAGATAATACTTTAGTATTTATTTCTGGAGATGTACCACTTTAGAATCCTGTAACCAATCTACCCTCCTTATAATGAGGCTTTCTTTTATAGCAAAATCATGGCGTGCAGACAGCAAACTATGTCATATTTAGGATATTGTGCATTTGGAGATGAGTGAACTAATGGATGAAGTGAAATCCTTTTGTGTAAGCATCATTGCAGTTAGAGGAAGAACGTGGGAAAGACTATATATATGGGAGCATGTTTATTTCAGCTTGGAAATATGAATTTTGAAGACTTAATAATGAACACTAGTAAGGAAAAAAATATTAATAAGCTTTCAGATATGTTCTGTCAGATGACGCAAAAACATGGAAAATTTAATAATACAACCTAGAATACTTGAAAAGAAAACAATTTGATAGCAAGTGTGTATGTTGATGACCTGCATATTTTTTCTGCAGAAAGTTTTAGTTTGTCCCTTATGGTTTCCCAATTGTATAAACTCATACAAAATTAATCAAAATGAAGTTTGCTTCAAAAGCTGCTTAGAAATTGAAGATATACATTTTAGTCTTCATGGAGATATCTTATATCGTTCTTGTTAGTTAATGCTGGATTTCTGACAGTGAAGTCATTAACCCTCCAATATTTTTCACTGATGGACGGGTTGTTAGAAATGGCCGGGCATATTTGAAGCTGGTCTTGGTCCATTTCCTCTTGCAGATCACATAGAGGACAGAGTGGTGAAGAATATATCCCAATTCTGTTTAAATGTTTTGCCAGACAATCATGTCCTGTGATCAACCTGAAGGTTGCAACTGCTGTTTTTCGAGGATACTCAGGAATTACTGTTTGAATGTTTGGTAGTTCCCATCTTTTATTTTTTGATTTTTCATAGTAATATTTTGCAATAATTTTTTTGAATTCAGAGTTGACTAATCTTTTAGCTGCATAAAATGGTAGATTAACTATAGATTTCTGTACACTGCCGGTACCCTTTTTTGCAAGAAAATTAGCTTTCTCATTACCACTCAGTCCACAGTGAGCAGGTATCCATTGGAAGACTAGGTGTTTTTGAAGTGCAGTTAGATGGGTAAGGATTTTCCAACATTCTATAATTGTTTGGTTTTTTGGTGACAACTTGGAAGTAATTGCTGTAATTGCTGCCCTGGAATCTGAGAGAATAACTGCTTGATGAAAATGTGAAATTCTATACAAAAGATTTTGTAGGGCCATTCGAATTGCTTCAATTTCTCCATCAAAGTTTGTAGTTCCATAACTTAAAGATTTGTAATAGGAAAAGAGGTGAAAAGAGGTATATATCTCATATCTATGGCATTTTAAGCAAATGTTTCCTTTTTTAATAAAATAAATAAGGGTTTTGGATGAGGTGGTCTCGTGCAAATCATCATCATACTGAAATATGGTAGATCTAAATATCAAGTGCAATATGGTACTGCTTCTCTCTCATATGCACACATACACTCCCCCCCCCCCCTTAATTTTGTGAGATATAAAACTTTTGGAATCTTTGTGGGTTGCATTTATGGGCCCTTGTCTGAAGAAAGAGCACATTAGTAACACCTCTAAGAAACATCACTAGAGTAATTTAAGGAGATTAGGGAAATTGCATTTTGTCACTAGAAAATGGACCTTTGATCTTAAAATATAAAGCAGCATCTGGGCATGTTATTTCCTTGTTCTCCAGTTTTCCCCGCCACTAATTCCAATTGCTCCATCATCACCTTTCAAATCATCCATTTTGCCTGCATTTTATATCATCCTTTGCTTAATTATCATACCTGATGCTTGCGTGACCACCCGCTTCCAGCTCTTCACTCTGGTTCATAAGTTTGTCTGCTCCCCGACAGGCATCTGACCCTAGGCACTGACTTTTAAGTCCTACATAAGGGGAGGGTAATCAGATAAAGAAGATGTTAAAATAAATTTATGAGAAAGCAAAATAGACTTAATAATACCTTCACTAAATGCTGAATTATCCTCATTGCATGTTACAAATTTACAATGTAATGAAGTTGCCAAGACTATGAGTTTAACTGTGTTCAATATGACTTTGTCTTAGATATCAGAATCATACTCAAAGCTGAAGTGAATTTTAAAGAAGAAACTAAAGAAATGGGCAAATAAAGACAAAGCATCAGGAATATTTTAATATTTAGCTGGATCTGAAATATCATGTAATTTCCACTAATATAACAAATAATATAGAGCCATAGGTTTCGCTTATCTTATATGTTCGGTATAAGTTGGGTGTGTCAACAACTTACACTAGACATATAAGATAAGTGAAGCCTATGGTCTGTATATTATTTGTCATGTTGATGGATTTAATTTGCTTCACTGTTAATAGCTTCAGGTTTTGATTGTATACCAAGCATGTAATTTATTTTTAAATTATACTTGCTTACATATTTAAAACCTAAAAGTATTTTCTTCTTTATTTGATCAGCTTTGTTTTTACACTTAACTGTTATCTATTTTTAGAATGCATTATATGTTGTAGAGATATAAGTAGTTGATACATTCATTTAGCTTGCCTTCTGCATTAGTACATATGCTGGGTTTCTAAATATTCTGCCATTCCTATGGTATACCATAGACGAAAAATAAGGCTTTCTTCTGTAATATGAGTGCTGATAGTTTAAACCTAATTTAACTACACCAAGAAAAAATGAGATTGAGAGAAAAATAAAATTATCTCAAAAGGTAACAGTTCTTAGAAGTTGTATTAACAACATAACTAGTTATCAGTTTTATTAGAAATAGCCAAAGTTGTTTAGTGATGGAATAAGTACAGAGTTGATAGGAGTGAAGCTAAATCTGTTTAGCAGGAGAGTCCTAATTTATCAGTACCGTGTTACTTATGTTAATGTAATTTAGTTCTCATTGATCAGTTGACTTCCATTCAACTTGTTTATTTCCAGCTGGAAGGCATTCCTGTGGAATTGTTGTTTAAACCAAACCTTAGAAATTTAAACTTTGAAACTTCCATCCATAGTTTCATCTTTCAAAGTGTCTCAGTCTCCTCTCAGTGTGTAATGCCTGCTGCTTATATATCATATGTGTTATCCTTGCATTATTGCAGATATCACAGTAATGACAAGAACTTTAATGGTAGTGGTAGGTTACCATCTATTGAGCAATATCCATTCTGTTTTTATTTCTTCACTGCTCATAATAGCTCTTCCTAAGCGTATATCACTTTTTGTCTGTCCATAATTCTTTCAAGCTTTTCACCTTAACTTTAGTATTACTTCTAGCAGTAAGTAGACATGGAAAATGCTTACCTTTTCAAAAAAGTATCTTGGACGCTTTTATGTATTTTGGTTCATGCTCAACTGTTTCTTGAATGTGGCAAATTTCTTTCCCAATAATTATTAACGTTTCCTGTAATTCCAGTATCTATGATGCTGTGAAGACAGGCTTAACCAGATCTTTTAGGTGCTCAGGATTTTCAAGGTGCCTAACTAGTTATATACCTGCATACTTCAGAGCAACAGTTAAAAGCTCAGGTGTCACTCAAAACCAACCATGCTCTTAAATTCTTCAATTTCAGTGCTAAAATCTAGGCCTGGAATGTTTCCTTCCCAAATTTCCTTTCCCAGTTGTCATTTCATTTTATGTGTCACTCACGGTGGTGTCATGTGTAATTAGAATAGTAGTTAAGCATTAACACAATTCTTAGTTGGTGAACAATATTTTATCGGAACATTGATGTCAACTTTAGCATCCAAATGGACATTTTAGCATAGCAGAACAAGCAACCACTAATATGGGATTGTATTGGTATACATACAAACATTTTAATAAAATAAGCAATATATCATATTAAAACTGTTAAATACTGAAATACACAGTTGCTTGCTTGACATTAATATAAGACAAGAACTTTGCCAAAATGAATAAAAGTTTAACTGTATGAGCAATATGTGCTTACGTTGATGGAAAAAGGAGTGATCTTCCAAAATATTATTATTCAGTTTTACAGAATGCCTCCCTTTGCCTTTTTCACGTTATTTTTTATAATGTAAACTGTGATAAATATGCAATATGTATTCATGTAAACATGTGTAATCAACATTCAACTATGTTAAACATGAAATACTAAAAGCAGAACCACTACTAATATTGAAATATTTCAAGTTTGATTTTTCAGTCACTTTTTACATTCACCTTCACTTCACCTTTAAACTATCATACTCTTATTACAGAAGAAATGTGATGTGATGACAAATGGTTATTTAATTGGTCCTGTACCATTTAGCTAGAGCGTCTTGTTGAACTTCAAACTCCATTTTTCTCAAGCTTTCCTTTTAGCTTTCTTCACTATTCAAAGGGCTCCTTGGTCCACAGTTTATAATTATTAGCTTAAGTAGACCAGCTTCAGGAATTATGAATTTAAAAATTATTTTGCAGTAGTTAAAAAAAAGCTATATAGTTCAGCACAGTTAAACATTTGAGAGTAACACAATAATTCTTAGGTCCAAGGAACCTTTCATATTATGTCAAAAAGTGAGTAATTATGAAATATGCATTAATATCTCAATAATGGTTTGACATAAGCCATTAAAATGTTATGTGCATTTTATGTTTTATCTTTTGAGTTTGCAGTAAAAAGATCAAAGCAATTAAAAACCTGGATCTTTGGGTTTTCCCGCATGCATTCCCTTGAAGTATATTAGAATCAACAGTTATGACAGTAATAGGATTATCTATTTTGTATCTTGTCGATATATCATTCTTTAGACAAATCTTTATTTGTGGGCCGTAGCCTGTGGAACTCAATCCCAGAGGACAGTAGTCCATTGTTAGCACCTCCTTAGTAGTAGTTTCTTGTTCCTTTCGTCAGTTCCACTAATCAGAGAATCCAACACAGAATAGAAGCTCTGTTCTCATATCTGGTCTTGTTAATTTCAAATCAGAATTGTGTATTTAATAGTCTTCATTTTCCTTGATATTTAATGTGTAACATTGGGAACAGAGATTTATTATACTAAGAAACTTGCAGTTTTAGAGAAAATCTCCTTGAATTCAAACGAGTTTCTTGGACACAGTAAAACTTTATGCAGAGACTAACCCTGGCTGAGACCAAATCATTTCTAATCCCTGAAATACCTTGCTCAGTTGAGCAATTATTTGAATTTTGGATTTAGCCACTGAAGATAATATAAATTAAAATTGCCAGACTTGCTAAACTCTGACATCATTCAAGTTATTCTTTTTGAATTCTTAACTGCAGTCACATATTAACATTACAAATAGCATATAATCCATACCAGAGTGCACTGATCAGGGTGCCAGTGCAGCCAAATTGTAAATTGATCTAGAAAGAAGCTAAAAAGTTTATGAAGTATGCATTGTAGTAACATTTATTTATTTATTTATTTATTTACTAAGCTATATACATGTGAATATGACCGGTGTTCAGCCCTGGCTCATTGCCAGTCATATTCTTATTCTACAATAATTCCTTAATTCTAACTTATTCTATCACTTATATCTTATTGTTCAACTCTATTTACTGTCCAGATCCATTTATTTTTCACCTTATGTAAAAATCTTCCTACCCTCTTACTGTCTTTATGAAGCATTTCAACTATAGATCTATTTCTATTCATATTCGACCATTTCTTATTAATATATTCTTTTCTCCAACCTTCAGTCCCAATACATTTAAATATTATATGTTCTATGTCTTCATTTCCACCACATATAGGACATTGGTTTTGTGGAATGCCCTTCCTTAGACCCTTTAATCTCCATACTCCTGCTTTCATCCATGCAATGCCTTCTCGCTCCTCTTTATCTGTCACGTCTATGTACTTTTCCCTACCCCAAGAGTTTTTCATTTGTACATAAAAAATTAAGGATCTCTTTTCAGCTATCTCACTAAATATGTTTTGTATTTCTATATCGTCAAATCTTTTTCTTGCCAGTTTCCAAAAATTGTGTATATTATTTTCTCTATTCCTCCATACTTCCCCTAAACCACTACTTTCCAAGTTATTTCTGAGACAGTCTGCCCAACCCTTATTCTTTAAGCTTTTTTCTTGATATATTAGGCACTGTTTCAACAGGTTCCTTTCTTCCAAATTCAATATTCTAAACCAGTATTTCAGTGCCCTCTCCATAATCTTTCCCTTACTTGTTACCCTTCCCAGTTCTATTTGTGCTACCTGCCTAACAGTTGCATTTGGTAATCCAAGCAATTCTTTGCAGAAAGTTCTATGCACCTCATCTATGACTTCCCAACCTCCTCCTAATCCCCATACTTCTGTCCCATATAACATCTTTGCTTCAACTACCATATTGTATACATTTTCTAACCATTTAACATTTATATTAGGTACTTTGTGTTTGCAGTTTCTGGTTGCTGATAAAGCCCCTTTTCCTTTTGCTAATGCAAATTTCTTTTGTTTTTCCCAATTACCACTACTATCTAACTTCACTCCTAGATAAATGCATTCTCTCACTACCCTATATTCTTTTTTATTTTCATTCCTCCATTTTTCATATTTGCTCAATTTCCCTCCTTTTTTAAAAACTATGATCTGTGTCTTGTCCTGGTTCACTTTTAGGCTCCATTCTTTACAGTAATTATTTAATACTTGTAAGGACTGATTTAAGCCATTCACTGTGATTGAACCTACAACTAGATCTGCAAAAAGTAGTCCTGGAATCTGTATGTTATTAATAACAGGCATAAAGTTATTATTTCTCCCAATATCCATTAATACATCATCAATATAAAGATTAAAAAGAACCGGACTCAACTTACATCCTTGCCTAAGACCTTTCTCTTGTTGGATTTCTCTTGTTACAACTCCCTCCTCCACTCTTATACAAAAGGTATTGTCTTTATATAATGCTTTGAGAGTTTTCACCATTTGTTCACTCACTCCTTTACTCAACAGTTTGTGCCATAACAAATGAAGCTCAATTCGATCATTTTGTTTTCTTTAACACTTCATAAACAAACTGCACTGATGTAAATCTTGCAATAATCATTCTAGCTCCTCTTGATCTGCCCACTCTGAAAGCCTCCCGTATCTCCCAACCCTGTAGTACCATTCCAAGCTTCCCTTCTATGATCTCTCTGACCTCTTGCATAGGCCATACTCCATTCCTTTCTTTTACTCCTGATATAACTAGATTGTATCTTCGGTGCCTCTCTTCCATCAGCTCCACTCTTCTTTTGACGTACTGTACCTCCTTGCTTATATCTTGCATTTCCTTTCTAATCTCTCCCTTAATATGTATTAGTTCCTTTTCCACTCCATTGAGTTTGTTTCCTAATTTCTCATCCATGTTCTTTATTTTCTCCAAAATTTCTTCCATAACATTTTGATTTCCATTTGGCCCCGGGTTGATTTCAACACCACCAATCACCAATAATATACCTAAGGCACATGTAAGAAGGAACATGTTTACCATTTCTTCCAAGTTACCACTTGTTTTAAACTCGTTCCATTTTAACTTGTTGAATGTTCCAATTCTTCCCCTGTACGCTTGAATACTAACACCCATTGTTTCTTGAGCCCTTTTTCCTTTCACTCCAGGAGCTACCTCCACACACGTCTTCTCTCTACCACTGCTAGCTTAGTACTCCGTAGTAACATTACAAGTAAAGCACTTAATTATTCAGTTTCTTTTGAATGGTCATTATTTTTCAAAAATAAGCTACCATTAGGTACAGCTGATACTATATACTTCATAAATATGCCTTTGACCAGCCCTGTACTGAATGTTTACATACATTAAATAACATGCATGCAATGTGTTTAAAATGTGCCATTATGTTTGTTATTCTATTACAGGTCGCCGACCCATGAAAATGAGAAAAGAAGAGTCAATGTTTGCACCACGTTCACTTTTTGACCGTCCTTCTCCTGCTATGGCCAAAATGCGCAGGGATTTGAAAATGCAAAGATGTAGAGGCATTATGCGCTCTCCTTCAATAACTACATTTAAACCACCTTCAACATCAAAGCCATTAACTGAAATGGATAACATGCCAGAGTGGCTTATACATGAAGACTGGGCACTGCTGCAAGCAGTGCAAGTTCTCTTGGAACTTCCCCTTAACTTGATGATATTATCACCTGGACATACTCCAAATTGGGATATGGTAGCAGATGTGGTTAATAATGTATCCCGCATTTATCGTTCTCCCAAACAATGTCGCAACAGGTTAGTATACAGATCTTCTTGTGGGTTAAGTAATAATCCCTTTAAATATATTATAGTGTAGCAGTAGCAAATTATTTGCTGTAAACCTTACTGCACAAGAGCCACTACTAATGTTTTGAGCCTAATAATAAAAAACAAGTAATTTCTCATTGAAAATTGCTTTATTGTTTCTTGAAATATTTGCCTGTATGATCAATACATTGTTGCATGCATTCCAACTATTTGTCATAACTAGGGCTAGGAAGTTCATGCCCTAAAAACACTGAAATATGCATGCAAATATGCTCTTAAAAATTTGAAAATATGCTAAGAAATATGCACTATTTAATTGAAACAATTAACATCCCTTTGCAGTAGACAAGGCGAGTTAGTATAATAATACATAGAATTACCTTATTCCTTAGAGATTGAAGCATAAGTGGCCCCGCTGCTAGTATTAACTGCTAAATAGCAGTTCACAACCAACACTTTGCACAAATTTTCAACTGTAAAACATTTTCTGTTGTCTCGCAAAACACTTTTGTGACGTGAAAAACTTCTCTTCACGTCACAAGATGTTATCAGGGCATATTTAAATGATGTTAATTGCTTCACAGAGAGAGTGAAGTCTCTTGGTGTGACAGATGGTTTTCTTTTGAGGATGTCTCAAATATCATACATCTGGTTATAACCAAAATTTTTTGAAATTACATAATTCACATTCTCTTTCACTTTTTGTGCTATGCTACCAGGAACCGAACTTAGATCACATTGTTTTTTCAAAGAAAGTAAGTGATTCATGCAAATGAGATCCTACAGCTTCCAATCCATTATGGCTGTTGTTAAGAAAGAAAAATGGGCAGATCCTCTTTTAACCCAGTGCCTGACAGAATATTTTGCGAAGTTTCTATTGATGGAGAATCTTTTCGAGTCCAATGAATTAACAACCTCTTCGACTATTTCTGTGTGCTCAGCATAATGTAAAACTGCATCGACCCATGTTCCCCATCGAGTTCACACTGGTGCAGGAGGAAGTCGGATATTAGGTGCTGTTGATCTAAACAACTTAACTCTTTTAGGAGATTTAACAAAAATTCTCTTTGTACTGGACACAAATCTATCTACCAATGGCAAAGAATCACGTATTGTCTCAGAAATGCAATGAAGAACGTGTGCCAAACAAGTTATATGAATTAAGAAAGGAAAAATACCTTTTAGAGTTTGTCCTGATTTTACCTGCATCATTAACAAATAAAAGTAACCAGTCATATTTGATTCCACATGACCATAGTAATTTCAAAGAGTCCATCACAAACTGGGTGACAGTTACATAGTCAGTGGCCGACAATTCGCACACATTAAGAAGATAAGGTGTAGTCTTTTGTTCATTATTTAAAGCACCCACAATTATATTAGCAATAGAACGGCGCTCAGAATCAGGGGTTTCATTAACAGGCAACCACACAAACTGATCTGCTAATGCATTTTGTATATTTGACAATGCATTATTGTAACAATGTCCTGCATAAGACTTACGCAGTGTACTTTCCTCAGGCACATGTTGTCAGGTGTGCTTGGCAAGAAAGTTTTTAGATGTCCAATTATTAATTTTGAACAAGGGAATATCAGCAGCTAAACATGCTTGGCACAAGTCATAGGAAAGTTCAGTAACCCTACTTCCCAAACACTCTACTAGCTGTTTTTGAACAGGTTCGTTGTTTGCGATTTTACTAATTAAATTCTCCGTAGGTTTTGCTGTGTTTATGTGCTGAACTATTTGTAATCTTTTCTCACTCCCTACATTTTCTCACACACTCCACAAAACCGTAGGTATTAAATCACCCTAAAACTCTTTCTGTAAATTAATTAATCTAGTACTCAAAGATGTTTTTATTTTCGGCATTTGAAGAGCTTTTGAACATTTTATACACCTAGTTTAATTTGGTGGGAACCAGTTCACAACACTGTTACGTTTGAAGACCACAACACAACTACTGGTGGGTAGGCAAGCATTGCTATAATCGTGCTGCTCATAATGTTGACCTGCACTTTCACTTTGTTAATATAAACCTCTAAATAACGCACTGATTATTCTCTACGCACATACATATAATGAAGGGATGCAAACAGGGGGTTCACTGCATGACAACATGACTCAGCATTTGTTCTCACCACCTCGCGAGTTGAATCATGTGCAATACTATCAATATGAAAAATATAATACAGATGGAAAAAATAATGCAAAAACCATAAAAATCATTAAAATATACAATATAGGAGCTATAATATTGAAATATTCATGACTTGCATCATTATGTGCAATACTACCAATATGAAAAATATCCAGATGGATAAAAAGAATAAAAAATCATTAAAATATGCAATATAGGGGCTATAATATTGAAATATTATGCATTTATCAGAATCAAGAAAATATGCAGTTATATGCACCATAACATCATGTCCAAATAGCTGAAAATTCCATAATTCATGCACATAATGTAAAAGCATACATTTTTAACCCCTATGAAAAAACATGCAAATGCATGAATTTCCAAGCCCTAGTCATAACATTTTTCCCAATCCGCTTGAGAACCTCCAAAATATGATTTTCAAACACGTCAATGACTTCTTCTACCAACAAAAATCATTGTCCATGCATTTTATTCTTGTCCTCTGTGAACAAAAAGAAGTCATTGGATGCCAAATTAGGATATAAGGTGGATGAGCCACCAATTCGATTGTTTGAGTGTTTAAATAGTTGAAATAGTTGGTATTTAAACAAGATGTGAAAATGCTTGGGTTCTCTTGATGAAGAACAATCCGACGGCACTTGTTTTCATTATTTCACCAAAGACTTCCGCAGGCAAATGGTTGTGTATCATTCAGAATTGACCATTTTATATTCCTATCAAAGCACTGTTGCAACTTGACCAGTTTTTCCAAAAAAAACAGGCGACCATTTGTTTCCAAGTGCTTCAAGCACGAATAACTTTTGTTGGATTTGGTTCATCTTGAAACACTCATACAGTCGACTCCTGTTTATGTTCCAGTTCATATGCATAGATTCTGATTTGTCACCTGTTACAATGTTATATACATGTTTTGAAGTGTCATTGTATTTCTTGAGCATTTGTGTGCACCATTCAGCAAGAGCATTTTTTTAGATTGCATCAAACTATGTGGGATCCAACGGAGCAAACCTTTATCATCATGGTTAAATGATTATGCAATATTTCTTATATGCTGGTGGAACTAATGCCTAGAGGTGCCTCAATCCCACAATATGTCACATGATGATCTTGCATCATCAATTTTTGCACTGTTTCCTCACACAGCAAATAATTTTGAATGACCTTTGCATAGTTCATCAGTGAACAAAGAGTAGCCATGATTAAACTTGTTATTATAGCATTTCACAGTGGCAAAGGAGGGAGCTATATCGCCAAATGTAGAGGTAAGTTGAGTGATGCACTCTTCTCTTGATAATCTGTGTCAAAATTTATAATAAGTCATTGCAAACACTTTTTCAAGGGTTAATTCAAATTTTTTGCTGAGATACAACTTTCAAGTCACTGAAAGTAATACAAATAACGCTCTATTGACAAAATGTCTGAAGTAGATAATGGTCACAATGTCAGACTTTCCAGTGGAAATGCCAGATGGCACCTACGAGGGCCGTTCAGAAAGTAACCTCCGATCGGTCACAGTGCGGGTAGTGGGGGGAGTAGCGACGCCATCTGTGCATTCACGCACTCAGCAGGTCAGTCGGCATCAAGCCGTGGTCGAGTGAACGTCGTACCTGCGCTAGTTTAGTGTTTGTGGCCGTTTGAAATGTGTGCTGCAATAGAAAACCCCGCCAAATGTGAAGTGCGTGCTGTTATAAGGTTTTTTACAGCCAAAGGATATTCTGCAGCAGCTATTCATCGTGAGCTTTGTGCCGTGTACGGACCAAGAGTTATGAGTGAAGGAGTGGTCCGTGAATGGGTACGTTTATTTAAAAGTGGACGAGAAAACGTTCATGATGAAGAGAGGAGTGGTAGACCATCATTGGTGACGGACGAACTCGTTCAGACAGTTGATGCAAAAGTTCGTGAAAACCGACGTTTCACAATGTCGGAGTTGTCTACTGATTTTCCACAGATTTCTAAGACTCTCTTGTACGAGATAGTGACAGCAAGATTGGGTTACCGTAAGTTCTGTGCACGATGGGTGCCCAAAATTCTTACCGACCACCACAAAACTCAAAGAATGGCCTCTGCATTAGACTTTCTGTCACATTATGAGGACGAAGGTGAACCATTGTTAAACAGAATCGTGACCGGGGATGAAACCTGGATTAAGTACGTGAACCCTGAAACAAAAGAACAATCAAAGATGTGGGCACATTCAAATTCGCCTACCAAACCAATAAAAGCCCGGCAAGATTTTTCTGCCCGAAAATTGATGGCAACGGTGTTTTGGGATGCAAAAGGGGTGTTGTTGGTTGAATTCATGGAACGTGGGACGACCATTAATCAAGACGTATACTGTGACACACTAAAAAAATTACGACGGGCTATACAGAACAAACGCCGTGGTATGCTGACTTCCGGTATCGTTTTTTTGCACGATAACGCCCGTCCTCACTCTGCTCGCAGAACAACAGCCCTTCTTGAGTCCTTCAAGTGGGACGTTGTCAACCATCCACCTTACAGCCCAGATCTGGCGCCAAGCGATTATCACCTCTTCATGCATATGAAGAAATGGCTCGGGTCCCAGCAGTTTGATGACGACGAAGAGCTCAAAGATGCGGTCACAGGCTGGCTCCAGGCACAAGCGGGTGATTTTTATGCAGAAGGAATTTCAAAGCTTGTGAACAGATACGATAAGTGCCTCAATCGTTATGGAGACTATGTAGAAAAATAGTGCAAAGATGTAGTTGTAAGATGTATATATCAAAATATTTTTATTTAACTTGGTGAATTTTTTGCAATCAACCGGAGGTTACTTTCTGAACGGCCCTCGTATAACAATCAGTGTTGGCAAGTCTCAAAATATAAATGAGTCTTGTATAATTATTTCCTGGAATACTTCATACATTAAATTTTTAGCATCAGAATATTAAATAGAGTATTAGGGAAAAACCTGATGTGTCCAAAATGATACATTTTATGATTTTTTAAATACTGTTTAATGCTAAAGCCATTTCAGTTTCAGATGGCATCACAACTGGGAAGTATTTAAGCTAGTGGAGAAAGACAAGAAAGCTATATTTAGGAATATTTTGATAATCTAAGGAATCTAATTGAACTTCACTCTCTTATTGGTACACTAATAATTCTTTCTTTGCTTTCTTTTTTTTTTAAGTTTATGTGTGACCTGCATTCTGATAAGATATCAATTAGTATGGTAATACAGCAAAAGAAAAAAAAGAAAGGCAACTGAAATTATTGCTCATGTGCTGCCTACATTTCAATGGCAGTCAAGTGTTTATTTATTCTGTATAATAGCTTGTCATATTGTGTATTGAATGTTGGGGTCTGTGTTTTCACAACAGAGGTGAATGTTTTTTATCGACAAGCATTATTTCCAGTCATAAGGAGTTGAGTGTCAGAATGGACTGAGCCTCCATCATGTTAGAGAGCATTACGAGGAGCAATGTAACAAAAGTAACAAAACAAGGAAGGGAAAGAAAGACCATTACCACAAACAAGAATCATGAATGACTTCTCCAACAAGTGTTAAGAGTCTCCAAAGCATAGTCTATGGTGAACATCACTGAAACTTGGCATGACGACAGGTCTGTTCGGCAGATGTTTACAGAGCTAGGCAAATTTGCATGCCATATTCAAGTTTCTTAATATCTAACTCAAATAGATGAGCAGACCCAATTACAGTATTTCTGCCGAGTGTTGTCCATGATTTATGCAGGCCCAAATTTCTTTTATAATATATGGTTTTCAGATGAAAGCCATATTCATCTTAATGATTACATGGAATGACAACTCATTTTCCAGAGTTTCAGTGGTCTGATGTTGTCCAACAGAAACCACTGCATAGTGCACCAGTTGCAATTTGGTGTGCTGTATCTGGACTTAGAATATTGTGCCCATATTTTGTTAAACATGATACACAGAACCTGCTAACAATAAACAAGGGGTGCTACAGAGGGATTATTTTTGCCCCATATGTGCAGGACTTGTACCATTTTTGCCATATCATTAACCTGCTACTTCAGTGACAGTGGATACAGCAAGATGGAGCTGCAGCTCACATGGTGGAGGAGTCACTTGCCCTTCAGCAACAAAACTTAGGAGATCACTTAATTTCTTGTGGAATTGAATTGCTATTTCCTTCACACTCTCCAAATGTATAAATATGGGGCATGCTGAAAGCATATGTTTTCTGATCAGATGACTCACCAAATGAGATGCGTTTCCTAGGATTGATCTTGGATAGGAAGCTTAGTGGGTCATCTCATACAGCACAACTAGGAGCACAGTATGACTGTTCCCTGAATATCTTGCGAGTACTAAATGGCAAATCGTGGGGAGCCAAGCAGACAATTTTGTTGCTAATATATCACGCACTGGTCCGATCCAAACTTGACTATGGGTGTATTGTTTATTTGTCAGCATGACCATCTGTGCTGAAAAGATTAGATGTGGTCCATAATAGGGGCATCCGCATGGCAATAGGAGCTTTTCCAACAAGCCCAGTCATGACCTTCCTCTGCAATATCGGCGTGAGATTCTCTTAGCAAATTATGGTTGTGCGCTTAGATGTATGCCTCAGCATCCAACGTTCATTTCTTTCTTCACCACCACACTAAGAGAACGGTATAGGAAAAGTACCCTTAGTCCTAAGCCAGCGGGGTTTCATTTCCAGGAGCTTCTAAGGAAGCTGGCAATTGAACTGCCTAGGATGTTTGCCAAGAGTGAGAAGCTCTATCCCCCTTGGTTGCCTCTACCCCCCATGTAGATCTTGGGATGACTGTACACTGGAAGTCCACAATGCCAATTTCAAGTATCTGCACTTGTCTTTTAGAATTTGTGTCAGGTTACACTGACCGATGTTTTATTTACACCAATGGATCAAAGAGCACCAGCAGTGTTGGATATGTTTATGGAACTGAACCGCATACATTCGGTTTCCATAATAGTACTTCCATTTATACTGCAGAGTTGTATGCAATATACCGAGCTGTTTTATATGTGCACTGTTGTAAATTAGGTGACTGCCTGATATTGAGTGATTCCCTTAGTGCACTTCAGAGCCTTCTTGAGCTATACAACCCCCATCCTATTGTACAACATATCCAGGATGCCCTTCATGTTTTACACACTTCTGGCATTAGCGTGGTGTGTGCATGGGTTCCTGGTCATGTAGGTTTACCAGGGAATGAAATGGCAGATTTGGCAGCAAAGGTGGCAACCGCAGAACCTAGTATTACCATCTCTCGTTCTACTTCAGAAGACTTTAGGTCTGTGCTGTCATGCTAGCACGAAGAGTGGTCAGCTCTCCGCGATAATAAGCTTAGAGAAGTGAAAGAACTTCCGATAAACTGGGTAACTTCTTCTCGCACATCTCGTCGTGAGGAGGTTAACTTGGCTCGGTTGCGAATTGGCTACTGCAATTTTGTGCATGGTTACCTATTTAAACAGGACCCTGCACTCTGTCCGCTGTGTGACAACCTTTTGTCAGTCCATCACATGCTGCTAGAGTGTTTGTCTCTAGCGCACCTTCGAGACTCTCTACAGCTGCCTGTCAGACTTGCAGAGGCCTTAGCGGACAACAAAACAGCGGTTAACAAATAGTTTTTTAGCGCAATACAAAATGAAATTGAGGATTTGAAATTTTAGATACCCAAATTTTTTTTGGCATATTTATAACTTTATTTTAATTTTGCCTTTTGCCACTGTTTTGTATACTTATATTTTCATTTTTAGCAGTAATTTTATTTTTTATTGAAGTTTATATCTGGCTATTGCCATGAACTGTTTTTTAAAGGTGCTGATGACCATGAAGTTGAACGGCCTTAAACCTACAACCCCTCCCCCCACCTGGAATTGTTATCAAATTACGGGAGAAGATACAGGCATTTTTTGTGTCCTTGCAACAACTGGTGTTCATCAACATGTTCAACAATCTAAAGGACCATTATGAGCAATGTGTGAGACATAAGGGTACACATTATGAACACATGCTGTACTGGCACTTTTAGATATGTGTTGTCATTAAATTATTACATGTTACACACTTATTTTCTGAATATGTTTGTAATTTGTTGTAATTTTGGCTACCTTTGTTTTGCTACATACTGTAAAGAATGGGTATTTCATGTTTTTAAAAAGAGATATTTTAAGGTTTGTTTGTTTATGTATGATTTCTTTTTCTGCTTTCTAATTAAGCAGTAAGCTAAACAATGATTGTGTTGAAACCTGTTTTATACAACATAAAAAATGCATAGTGAGATAATCTTCCAAGTGTTAGTCATATTTAACTATTATTTGTGTTTTGGGTAATGTTGCCGAATACAGACTTCTTGATGTGCAATGCAGCTAAACCATGCCAACTTGACATGAAAAAATATTCAACTGGACAAAGAGGTTGGCAACTACTACTCAGAGAGGGACATGGGTAATGGAACAGAAGCACAATATAAAGCCGAAACAATGTTCAAATTCAAATTTTATTAGTTGTAGATTCTTGCAGAATTTTGACTTTACAAGTATAGAAGTGCAAACGAATAGCAGAATAATGCAAATGAAGGAGACGTATCAATAGCAGAAAGCATTACGAATTGAAGATTTCCTTTTTCCTCATTCCTCTTCAGTTCTAATGATCAATGGAGATACGCATTTCAAATAACGTTGAAATCACCAGTAATTAGCAACATATTTCCAGTAAAATATGGTGTTGAAAGCATTCCATTGGTCAATCATCTTCCACATTTAACTCTTATGAAACTTTGTATTTGTTTCATAAATGGACATTATGATGTATGCTCATATTGTACGGTTATCTTCTACAAGTCATGCACAATTGCATGAGATTGTTTTCACAATTATTCAAGGTTATACGGTTTACACAACCAAAATGCAACTTTCTATTTCTTTCATATACATATATTTACCAAATTATTCACATTTAAGGTTATCTACCTCTGCACAACTGCATAGCCTTATGATTTCATAGTTACTTCCATGCATATGGTTTATGCCTCTAAAAGGTAACTTTGTATTTCTTTTATAAACATATAATACCTGGGTGACCAAGCTTCACTCAGCGTTTTTTCTCCCTTTTTTTGTGAAATCTTGTTTTTGGGAGAAGCTACTTATTTACATAAACTTGAAAAGCAAAACGTTAACTAAATAAAAATGGTTATCGCAAGTATAGAGTCATTTCCGAGACACTAGAGATATAGTGGTACATATAAAAATTCCATAATTATCATTTCAGCTGTAAAATATCCACTGCTGAACACAGGCCTCCTGCATAGATACGCATGTAGTTTGAGGTTTTCTTAGCATTCTCCGATTGCCCATATCTTCTTATTGGACATTCCCGTTTTCATCTTTTCCAGTCCTGAATTTACATTTTTCAATTTGGCTTCCATTTTGGTTTCCATAATTTCCATTCCCGGAATTGTTACCAAATTACGGGAGAAGATACAGTAATTTTTTGTGTCCTTGCAACAACTGGTGTCCATCAACATGTTCAACAATCTAAAGGACCATTATGAGCAATGTGTGATACATAAAGGTACACATTTTGAACACGTGCTGTACTGGCGCTTTTAGATATGTGTTGTCATTAAATTATTACATGTTACACATTTATTTTCTGAATATGTTTGTAATTCGGCTTTGTAAGTTCATCGAAATCTATAGAACTGTTTCCGAGACACACAAATATATGCAGGAATTGGTCTGTATTGGAGGGAATAAAAAATATTTTTTGTGTAAAGTCACATTTTTTCAGGAAACATACCTATAAAGATCAACTTAAAAAACAAAATCTTATTGTATACAAAATTTTAACCATATCTTTAGAGCCGTTTCTGAGATCTAATGTATGAGGAAATATATGTAGAAGAATGGCTCTGTAGCACAGGGAATAAAAAATGTTATTTTTTATGTAAATTGCATTTTTTCAGGAAAGACGTCTATATAGATAAAATTAAAAAGCAAAACTTTATATGAACTCAAAATTTGATCCAAATCATTAAAGCCGTTTTCAAGATGCCCGGAACATACATATACGAGTGTACACACAAGAATTGCTCATTTAAAGGTATTAAATTTGCACAATGTCATAAGCTTATGATTTCATTTTTATTTCATGTTATGTGAGTCATAAATTAATTTGTTTGATCATCATATAAAGGGATCCTCATTTATTCTGTAATTGTGGTGCTCAATTTTACACCAGGGAGATCTTTCGGGCTGAATTGAGGAATGTATGTGTAAGTAAAATAGAGTTCCCCTCAGAAATATTTAAGGAAAAGAGCAGTCTGAACCGTGACATGGGCAAACTATTCAACATGATATGGAAGACCCTATTAGTAGGACAGTCTCCTATTGGAGAAGAAGGAACCAATGCAATTGCAAGTTGGGGGACAGCAAGGTCAATAAGAGTAGGCAATGACTAGTTGGATGAGGTTTTTAGTCGCCCAGTGAAGAAGCCAAACATAGTTTACAGTGAAACTTCAGCATAATTAAAAAACCCAACAGAACACGGCCCATACCAGAAACCAAGAAAGAAGTAACCCTGGTTTTATTACTGTCCTGTGATTGGATAGATTTGCCTCAAATATCAAGAACCTTGGACGATGACATTTTTACTTTCTGTACGCAGGGAAGTATTGTATTCTGTCAAAAAGTTGTTGTTGTTGTTGTTGTTGTTTTCTAGTGCCTTGCATCTGGCAATGAAGCCATTAGCAAAATAATTCATAATTTGTTTTTTCCACATTGATAGTCATGAGGTTTTTGGAACTCCATTCATGTACTTTGTTTAGGGCTGTTTCTATTCTGTCTTTAATTAATTCAGGTTTTTTTGGAGAGCCTGAAGTCCAAATGACTACATGCTTTTAACAGATGAGGCTCTGGGGACCGAATCACAGCAGTATAACTGTTTCATCTAAAATGGAGGAAATGTCATTTACATATGTGCTGGCCTATCACAGCACAACAGCGTCCCTCAGAGGCACATGAGGGGAAGGTCGGTGGATCTAAATACCACTTATTTATTCCTCCCGGCTAGGTCCAATGGGCCCGTTGACCAACGATAGGTGTGGTCCCCCTTGCAAAATGGGGGTTTAAGTCGGGTGATGTAACTGCCACATTGTAAAACTGGTGCCCGTTAAGAAAACAGTTACATGAAAGCCACATACATGAATATGAGTTCTGTCAAAAAGTTTAATATTGAAAAAGTCCAAAAAAGCATTTTTAGAAATTTGTGTGGGTGAGTGTGTATGGGTGTCAATAAAGGCTTTTTCTAACACGTCGCCGTATTTATTAGTCTAATTGGTCTAAACTTAGTGACTTCTTTTGAATGCTCTTTCCCTGGCTTGACAATTGGGATGATTATTGATTTATTCCATTGTAAAGCTCTGTTATGAATGTTGGTGTGTATGTGTGAGCGTGCGCGTGTGTGTGTGACTCAAAAAATGAAAAGTTGGTTAAATATCAATGTTAAGTGTTCAAGTTTAATATCTTTCAAGGACATGTCACGAAGATTTTGAAGAAAATTCCTTCACCCTCAACTACCTTTGGCATGAAAAATTTTTTGAAAATTTTTATTTTCTCAAAAATGGCTCAAACAGTTTTGATTAAAATGCCATATATTTAAGATATTTTTATGACAAATGAAATGCAAATGTTGAATTTTCTGGCTATAGCCTGTGTAGTCCTGTTTACTCTTGATGACTTTTGCATAACTGGTAAACCGTAAGAGATGAGCAAATCTTACTATACAAAAAATGTAGATCCCATTAAAACACACAAGTTATGTACCAAGTGCATTTTTTCTGGAGTGAACTGTTTCTGAGATATTCCTTGTTATTTGTGTGAGTTTTGCAATACTTAAGCTTTTCTCAAATGGAAGGTCATTATTAACCTTTTTATCTCTTGGTCATGCAAAGAGAACAGAATTTAAAAGCCTTCAAATAGCAACCAGCTTTAAAATATTTGACTGTCACTCAAAGCCTACTGTATTCTCATAACCCCCTTGCACCTACAAAAAACAGCAATTAGGTAATTTTGCAAATGTTTATCTCGATTAACACGAAGAATATAGGGGAGTGAGAGTTTGTAAAACCAGTGAGCCCAAGAGTAGAGAAAGTCATGTGAGTGCAACACATGAAATTTTTATGTCTTGGACATGCAAAGAAAATGGAATGTCATTTTACTATCGTTTAAGCCTGCTGTATTCTCCTATTCTCATTGTACCTATAGGAAAATGAATAACAAGATCATGTCTGCAAAAGTCTATAGGAAAATGAATAACAAGATCATGTCTGCTAAAGTCTATATCGATTAACATGAATTAGAAGCATAAGAGTGTTTAAGAATATTTTGTACTAAACTAAATAGAGAAATTCATGTGAGTGCACACACAACATTTTTCATATAAGTAATAATTTGCTTTCTTATTTAGGTATGAAACTATCATTATGCCACGAGAAGAAGGTAAAATACTATATGATACAAATCCAAAGAAACAGAAAAAGACCAAAGGTGTATATAAGTTACCACAGCAAACAAAGACTAGTCGTCCAATGAGAACATCGCAGCTTTTCATGCAGGATAACAACAGTACATACACACAGTTGTACACCCAGCGTTTTGAAACAATCAAAGCTATTGCCATCAAGCGTACACCTACGGTGAAGCCATTGTTGGTAAATCCATCTATGAGGAATCCAAAGCATGCAGCAGTGTTGGCAGACAGTGGAATTTCATATGACCATCCATTGACGCCTGTTGAGGTGGCTACTCGTAGAGCTGAAAGAATTGCAAAAGAGAAGCAGAAATCAGTGCAGGCTGCTGTTGTAAGTATATTGAATGTGCACATAATTATCTGCAATCTGATTTAGTTGTCTAAACTTAGTCTATGCAAGACAAATGTGAAAAGATAGTTATTAGAAATGTAGGTTATGCTTTTTAAGAATAGAGTTACCAGGCATGTTTTTTTTTTTTAAATTTAAGAACAGTGCAGTATGTGGGTTTTTTTTTTTTTTTTTTTTTTTTTTTTTTTTTTTTTTTTTTTTTTTTTTTTTTTTTTTTTTTTTTCCTCCATATACTGCAGAACTGGGTAACTTTGGCCATTTTTTAAACTTTTTGACAATTTTGGTATGAAGGTGATGACTAAAATTCCTAATTAAATTTGAGAAGATTCCCTGATGTCTGTTCTACCTTTATCATACAGAAAATAATTGCTATATGTATTATTGTTTATTATATAAAATATTGGATTGTGGCCAAAGCAGCCTAGAAAACAGCCCAACTTCTACGAAAAAAATATAGTGGAAAAAGATAGTTACACTATACTTGTGGAACAAAAGTTGCATTAAAAAGTTAAAGAAATTGAGTACTAAATACTGTATTTTCTTTTGAGCTTCACCATACATGAAAATAATTTTATGCCAAAATTGTTTTTAAAAGAAACTTATTTCTTTCTTAGGCCTGCCCATGATGTGTTTTAAAAGATGTCGTAATTGTCTAATATTTCTGGAAATAAAGCTTCCATGTCTTATATGAAAGGATGGTTGCAGTTTCCTCACAAACTGATTCTTCTGTATGTTACACACATCCTCATTGTCTGGAAACACAAGGAAGTTATTGTTTCCCCGAGATTTTTGTCAAGCACTTTATTTCATGTGTTCGTAGAATTCAAAATTTCTGCAGCACAGAATCTCTGAGTCTTCTCAATTAAGCTGCACAAGAACAGTCTTCTGCATTGTCTCTTCAACAATTGTTAGTACATATCTTAAACCGCTTATGGTGGAAGCTGCAGAAGAAAAAGATTCAGTTTGGACCAAATCATCTGCTTTTTCTGATATAGAAATGGATTTCATCGGGTTCCATTTCTCTTGGACTGGTGTTTCCTACTGACACATTCCTTCGAGATTTCACATTCAACCTCTGTGGTTATTATTTTTTTTTTTTTTCTCCTATGTGTGCAGATTTCAGGAATTCCGTGAATGAGTCACTCCAATATGGTTCACAGTTCTTATTTTGCTTTTTTTTGGGTTAATATTCTGCAAAGTAAGTTACCGCTTTTGTCTGTGCATTTTTATTTAATTTGGTCTAGTTTTGTTCCTTTTCAGAAGTGCTAGTTTAAAAAAACATGTTTCAGGACTATTTCAATACAGTTGGTGCTGCAGGAGCAGCATCTGGAATAGCCGCGTAATTCCCGGCCCCTGGTTATCATGTTGGATCTGTGTTCATATCCACCACCTAAGCCGGGGTGGCACCCAGGATGTGAGCATGCCTTCAGAGACATTTGCAATGGTGAAGGATTAATGTACCATGAGTTCTTCTAAAACTCAAAACAAAAAAATTACTAAAGTTTGTGTAAAGTGGTCCTCGCTACTTAGTAATAGCTAAAACTGAGGCAGATAAGAAATTTCAGCTCATCTTTAGAAAGTGTCCCTTAGTACTTGCTGGCCAAATTCTAAGTCCGAAGGTTCTTCATGCACATGCGCCAACAGTCATTAGCAGAATTGCCACTAGGTTGCACTGCATGCGCTAGCTGTTACTAGCAGATGATTTTCAGATCTGCCAACATTGCTTTTTCAACCACACTAGTTTTTGTTGCCAACACACTAAACACAAATGCACTCATGCTTCAGCTAATCTATTTTTCACATCATCCCGCCACAGATATACCGCCACCCAATCTTTTAATTATAATTAGATTTTGGATAATGTATAATGCCAGTATGATAAGACTAGTTGTGGGTACCCATTTCCAATATACATTTTCACCTGTAACCTTTAGCACAAGGGACGTCACATGCATATTAAATATGAAGCTCCCAAATTTTTGTGAAATTATTTCTTTATGGGGTTGAGCGTGTTTTAGCATATTGCACAAGAGAATATATATATATTTTTTTTTCTCCCATACCTACCCCTTTTCCTTGGCTCCTGCCTGAAATCTCGGAGCATGACTCCAAAAACTGCTCAGGATGACCCCTCCTGGAGGAAAACAGCTGGAATTTTCGATCCCTTTTTGTAAGGGAGCAATAAAACCCATTGAAACCATTTGTAATGGGGTGTAGCATGGCATCACATTCCCTGCATAGCATTCAGGTAGCACATTCGGGTTCTCAGCAGGTCCTTGTCGTATAGGAATTGCATACATTCTTCCTCATTATAGCACAAAGGCGCTAAAACTACTATGCTAATGAAGCGAGTCATGGCAGTCTCACAACTTGCTTCTAACAAGTTCACTAGCATACTGCCTGGTCCTGCTAAAACATTTAAATTTCAGAATGGCAACAAATTAATGGAGGAATAGTGCTATTGGCAGCGCTGAATTAACACTGCAATAACACAGCAACTTCTGCAACTTTTGTAAGAATTTGTGTACACTGCTGAGTGGGACTTAGACGAAATTTTCGCAAAATTTTCAATGTACGCTTTCTAAAGAATATCCGAAATTACTATCGGTGAGCCCATTTACTATTCAAAAGGGTTTGGATAACATTGCTGTTCCAGTAAAGTCATGCACTAGATCTCGCAATGACACGCTCCTGTTTGAAGCACATTCAGCTACCCAGGCTGCTAAAATACTGAAAGCGAATAGGCTAGCAAGTTATCCTATACGTGTTGAGATGCACAGAACCTTGATCTCCTCGCGCAGCGCGATAAACACCTATCCAATGAGGAGATTCAAGAGTATCTGACAGAACAAGGCATCATTCACGTTAACTGGGTTCAACATAAAGAAGGTGGTGAGTTAAAGCCAACTAATACTCTTCCTGACCTTTGATCGGGTAGGATCAAAGCATTAAGGCAGGGTATGAATCCATTGAAGATAGGCCTTTCATCCCAAACCCGCTCAGATGTTTCAAGTGCCAGCGCTTCAGACATAAAAGCGAGCTTTGTAAGGGACTAGCTACATGCCCTCACTGTGGAGATGAGTTCCACGATGGTGCATGTACTGCAGCTCTGTCATGTGTGAACTGCAGAGGTGAACATCCATCTAGTTCCCAAGATTGCTCCCATTTTGTAGAGGAAAGGGCGATCCAAGCGATACGGTTTAAAGAAAAGGTGCCCTTCTCAGAAGCCCGGAAGCTCTTGCATATATGCAAAACCTCTTTTCCGAGGTCCGGGACCTATAGCTCAGTTGCAGCTAAACCGGTACCAAGCAGAGAGATCGCAATGCAGATTAGCGATTTCACTGGGGCAACAATTTCAGAAAAGACACTTGTAACTCTATTCCAAAGCCCTCAACATCAGCATGCACATCTGTATCAACGTGTACAAAATATGTTGGCGAAAAAAATACAACTGTTAGATCACCAACGAAAATGTCAAACCAACCCAGAAGACTAGCAAACCTGTAATTTATAATGCCTTACCCATAAAGTTTAAGAAGAGCTACACAAAGACTGACTTACTCAGGGAGATAATCGTGATCGCAGTACATCAAAGGGATATTAGAGTCAGAGAAGATCTCCTCGAAGATCCTCTTCTGGGGAATCTTCAGGGATAGACTCAGACCGGCGCCTTTCATCTTTGCCAGTCCCCATTAGCAACTGGTTCAAGACACTCAAACCCAAGTTCGCTATGGGAACACGGACATCCTCGGCAGAGGACATGGAGCTAGGTGAATCTGCCCACACTGGGAGAACCCCAGTGGAAAAGAGGCGCGAAAAAGCATCTGAGAAGAATGCCAGCCCAAGAGAGAAGAAAAGGGCTAAATTAGTTCATCAACTGCATACTTCAAAGTAATGCAGAGTTACCTTGGAATACCTGTCCCATACAAATATCAATATGGCTATCCTACAATGGAACATACGTGGTATTACAACACAACGACCGGAACTTGAGCTTTTGCTCAAAGAAAATCAACCTTTGGTCGCATGTTTGTAAGAGACCAAGTTGCGTCCACAAGACGCTTTCCATCTAAGACAATACACCCCACTATGGTGTGATGTTACACCGGAGAAGGGTGCTCCGGCGCATCGTGGCGCTATGACGCTTGTCAGAAACCCTTACGGTCTGACATACAATCAGTCGCAATAAGGATTATATTGCCAACCATTCAGTTTACCATTTGTAATATTTATCTGCCTCCCTTTCTTGTCTTCTCTCTTCTCGCCTATTGATTTAGAACAACTAGTTTCCCAGTTATCAACACCATTTCTGTTGGTGGAGACTTCAATGCACACCACCCACTTTGGGGCTCAGGTCGCGCTTGTGCGAGAGGCAAACTCCTCGCTGATTTCCTGGACATTACAACCTAGCATTCCTCATCAGTGGAGAGCCTACATTCATATCTGACTCTTTCAATAGTTTCTCGTACCTTGATCTTGCAGTTTGTTCACCTCAGTTGGCAGTCTTGTTACAGTGGAATGTCATCTCTGATTTACACTCTAGTGACCACTTCCCATGTCTTATTAGTCTCTTAATGCAAGATACATGTATGCCTAGATGGCGCTTTGACCATGTCAACTGGAACCTTTACACCCAGTTACGTACAACAAGCACGATTCGGTGAATGATTTGGCATAGCATCTCACAGACACGATTCTCTCTGCTGCTGAACAATCAATTGCGTGGTCGACTTCTCACCCCCGTTGATTTCCTGTTCCCTGGTGGACAGAAAAATGCCAGAATACCATTTGTGCTCGAAGACATGCTCTTAGAGTTTTCCAACGTCACCCTACTTTGGATAACCTAATCCAATACAAGAAAATGCATGCCAGGTCCAGACAAGTCATTAACCTCTTCAGGGATATGGACATGAAATCACGTCCATCTAAATGACGGATGAGTGATATGGGCGTGTATACACGTCCTGTGCGTTTAAGCATTTAACCCTTATTTATCCCTTATCCAACTCAACTTATTTTAATTTTCCCTTTATGAAACATTTTAGTAAAGTCTATATACTTTACTGGCTTACCTTAACATGTTCATTCTGCAGTGATTTACCTCAAAACAGGGATAAACACACAAGGGCACCTACATCTCCACATTCGCATATTCCCTTCTTGCGGCACACGAAACACTTTCGAGATGGGCGGGACTTCTTTGCTGTTGGTGGTATCCTTTTAGGATAATGTTTTCCTTGAAGTCTGAGGGGTGCAGGAGTTTTGGATTTTCAACCCCCAACGTGGTATTGTTCAATTAGGCTGCGAGCTATTTATAGTCGGAAGTCAAGGTCGGTCATTGTCCTGTGTGGGTTTAGAGAGCTCTCCAAATTACCAAACAATTGTATATGGTTATATCCAGTTGGTGCAAAAATACCTTTTTATACCACTTCTCCCTTCAGCTACAAGCAGGAAAGTATACGTATGTATTTCAACAAAGAAAGAAACGGACTCTACTAAATTACGAAACTCGCATAAGCAAAAGTTGCAATGTGCCTCTATTCTGATGACTCAAGAGACCACGCATACCGTAGTGCTTTATTACACAGTATGCTGACGC
Source organism: Tenodera sinensis (assembly GCA_030765045.1). Lineage (NCBI taxonomy): Eukaryota > Metazoa > Arthropoda > Insecta > Mantodea > Mantidae > Tenodera > Tenodera sinensis. The sequence goes on along the minus strand of CM060961.1, from coordinate 46,700,684 downwards.
ATAAGCATGGGTGCTTCTTTACTGTTTCTTTCCGAAAACTTATATTAGATGCATTCGACAGAGCAAAGTTGACTTTTCACCACAGTGCCATTTCAACGTTTTGTAAATACAACTCAACTTTGCTGATGACATACATTTATACTGCATATAACGAGTTTTATACCAGTTTTTGTTTTATTAAAATGACTTAATATTTACACAAAATACAGCTGTGTATATACGAAGCACTTTAAATGCCCTGTGCTGGATATTGGGTAGCAGTTCTCGGCTTGCGGACGTTTTAAATGGCCATCGCTCAAGAGGTTAAGGATAGCAAAAAGTCATCATGGAGCAAATTTGTAACTTCATTTAACTGACACACACCTTCCTCGGTTGTGTGGGATAGGTTAAGGCGTGTTGCAGGTTGATCAACCCATATACCAATTGCGAGACTAAAAACAGCCACAGGAGCTGTTGTTGATTCACTTGAAGTGGCCAACATGTTTGGCAGTGCTTTTGCTCAAGTGTCTAGCGTGGAAAACTACTCCCTTGAGTTCCTTCCAATTAAAGCTCAGGTGGAATCTCAGGGCTTCGCGTTTTCTTCAAGAAACGTAGAAGATTCCAATCACCTTTTCACCATGGCAGAGCTAGAATATTCTCAATCTTCGTGATTATCAGCACCAGGACCGGACGGTATTCATGTACAAATGTTACAACAGCTCTCTCCTGAAGGTAAGACATTCCTGCTCGAGGTCTATAATCGTGTTTGGGTTGACAGTATAGTTTAATTTAAAAGGTGAGTTAATTAATAACACTGAACAACACTTACAACATATTTTTCCCGGGACGCATTTCAAAGGTTAACTTTCCTCCATTATTGTCCGGTTGATAATGGAGGAAAGTTAACCTTCGAAACGCGTCTCGGAAAAATATGTTGTAAGTGTTGTTCAGTGTTATTAATTAACTCACCTTTTAAATTAAATTAATTACAACAGCACTGTTTTCAAACTTCTATGAAAGGAAGATGACAGTATAGTTCTCGAAAATTGGCGGGAGGCCAGCGTTATTCCCATCTTGAAGGCTGGAAAGGACCGTCATCTTCCCTCCAGCTACCGTCCTATTTCTCTCACCAGTTGCGTTTGCAAGGTGATGGAACGCATAATCAATAGACAATTGGTATGGCAGTTAGATAGTCGTAACTACTGACTAACATCCAGTGTGGTTTTTGACGATGCCGTTCAACTGTAGACCATCTTGTGTCAATATTGACACAGATAATGGACAGATTTATGATGAACTGTCAAGCTGTTGGCATATTTTTTGACCTCGAGAAGGCTTATGATACGTACTGGCGAGCAGGGATTCTATGTTCCCTGTATACCTGGAACATACGTGGACGCCTACCCCTGTTCATTCAGGAGTTTTATAAAGGACCGCTTTTTCCAAGTAAGGGTCGGCTCAGTTTTTTCTAATTCTTATGTTCAGACGGAGGGAGTATACAGGATTCAGTACTAGGTGTCACGCTCTTTGCTATAGCAATTAACTCCATCTGGAAATGTGTTCCACCAGGAGTTTCGTCATGCCTATTTGTAGATGACATCGCTGACTATTGCACTTCTCAGTACAAGGCGTTCCTACAACGGCACCTGCAGCAATGTTTGGACAACCTTAGAGAATGGAGCTCAAAAAACGGCTTCCGTTTCTCAATTGAGAAGTCAGTCTGCATTAATTTCTGGCGTTGTAGGAGACGATTACCACCTTCGCTCCGTTTCAGTCCAGACTTACTTTCTTTCGCTGATGAGACGTGCTTCCTGGGTTTGATCTTGTACAGGAAGCTTAGTTGGTCGTCGCATATTGCACAGCTAAGGGCACGATGTGACCGTTCCTTAAATATCATGCGAGTATTAAATGGCAAATCGTGGGCAGTGGATCGAACAATTTTGTTGCAAATGTATGTGCACTGATCCGATCCAAACTAGACTATGGGTGTATTGTTTATTCATCAGCATGACCATCTGTGCTGAGAAGATTAGATGGGGTCCACAATAGGAGCATCTGCATTGCAATAGGAGGTTTCCCAACAAGGCCAGTTGTGAGCCTTTATGCCGAGTCTGCAGAACCTTCTCTGCAATATCGGTGTGAGATTCTCTTGGCAAATTATGGTTGTGCACTTATATGTATGCCTAAGCACCCAATGTTCGCTTCTTTTTTCACCACCACACTAAGAGAACGGTATAGGAATAGCACCCTTAACCCTAAGCCTGCAGGGTTTCGTTTCCAGCAACTTCTAGCAAAGCTTGAATTGGAACTGCCTAGGATGTTCGCCAAGGGCGAGAAGCTTAACCCCCCTTGGCTATCTGGCACGTCCCATGTAGATCTTGGGATGAACCTACACCAGAAGTCCACGATGCCTATTTCAAGTAGCCAAAGTGTGTTTTAGAATCTTTGTCAGGCTACACTGACCATCCATATATTTACACCGATGGGTCAAAGAACATCAACGGTGTTGGATGTGCTTATGTTTATGGAACTGAACAATATACATTCGGTTTTCCAAATAGCACTTCCATTTTTACTGAGCTGTATGTAATTTACTGAGCCATTTTGGTGACTGCCTGATTTTCAGCGATTCCCTTAGTGCACTTCAGAGCCTTTGAGAGCTGTACAACCCCCACCCTATTGTAAAACGTATCCAGGATGCCCTCCATGTTTTACACGCTTCTGGTGTTGACGTGGTGTGTGCATGGATTCCTGGTCACATAGATTTGCCGGGGAATGAAATGGGAGATTTGGCAGCAAAGACAGCAACTACAGAACCCAGTATTACCATCTCACGTGTTACTTTGTAAGACTTTAGGCTTGTAGTTTTGTATACATTCAATTAAAGAGTTTGCCACTAATTGTTGAGAATTTAAACAAAATCTCTAATTGCTTTCTTTTATAGTCCAAAAAGATTCTATTCATATTACAGTGCCTTTGGAAAGGCACCAATTCAGTAGTAAATTTACATTTACGAAGTTTGACACATAAATATGTCAAATTATTTTGTGTATTCAAAGATCATAAAATTACTTAATAGTATTTTCACTCTCCTCTAAAGCTGCAAAAATGAGGTTGTAATCTTATCTTTGTGTGCTGTAGTATGGGTTGGTGATGCATAATGCTGAAATTTTATTCTTTGCAGTAAATAGGAAAGTACTGGGAGAGCAAAAATCCTCTGAATGGGCTGCATGGTGTTTTGCCTGTCAATATTCTTGGCCCTCATTGCTGTCTGCCGCTATCATAGGAAGGTGCAAATAAAACTGTACAACATTCTTAAACCTACTTTTAAAGGCCTTACTGACTAACTTGATAAAAGAAGATGCTGAAACCGGTCACCATCATCCACATGTACATTTTTAGCACCTCTTTAGGAAACTATCCTCAGTCACCATAGTTCACGTTGAGAAATACTGGCAGTTTCCTAGCAGATATTTTGTTTTAATTCTTCCAGGGTGTGTGCATTTGTCTTGTACACTTTATGTTTTAAGTTACCCCAGAGATAAATATTGTTTATTGGAGCTTTGAGAAACCTTTCTCCACTAATGGTGCACCATACACTAAAGTTTTCATCATGAAGGTTTACTTCATGAAGAATATTAGGTTCTGAGTTATAAGGCCAATTTTTTCATGTCAACAGTTGATGCCCATACATGCTGAATACAATTTTTCTCCTTTTTTTAGAGAATTAACAGACAGGAAATATGATTTTGCCCTTTTTCAATAAGACACTGCAACAACTCATAAGGCCAATCTTTCAATAACAACAATTGAAAGTGTATTTCAGAATTATTAGTAGAGATTTATGACCCCCACTGTCCCCCAATCTAACCCCCAGTGATTTTTATGTGGAGTAACTTAAAACATAAAGTGTACAAGACAAACACACGCTGGGAGAATTCAAACCAAATATCCACCAGGAAATTACCAGCATGTTTCAACTGAACTTTGGTGAGTGATGGATAGTTCCCTAAAGAGGTGCTAACAACAGTGGACAGTTTCAGTATCTCCTTTGATAAAGTTGGCAAGTAAAATCTTTAAAAATAGTTTAAAAAATGTATGATTTCATCCCCTCATTTCTATGACAGCGACAGATGACAACAAATGCTGAGGAAATGGACAGGCAAAACACTGCACAGCTCTTTTGAGGTCTTTTGCTCTCCTGATATAACTCTATGGTGAGTAATATAAAATTTTTGCATCAAAAATATTAGTGAAACGCATTGCTAGATTTTTCACCAACATAACTTTCAACAACATAGTTAGCTGTGGTTGTTAAGGCATAGACTAATGAATGGCAGATTCATGGTTCAAATTCTGCCAGGATCGTCCTTCCTGAATGAGGTTTTCGCCAGGATTTCCTGTCTGCATAACTGATAAATGCTGGGGAGGTACCCTAAATTCCCAAACTTCTTTTCTCAAGTATAATTTCATTGCATATATCATCAGTTTCACTGACACATATGTAGCAAGAATGGGCTTTGAACACTACTAAATCACCAGCATATCGTATGTGTGCAACCTATATTTTGCTTAATAAGCTTATGACATACATAAATTTAATCTTAGGCACAACAGGAACAACAGCAACAACAGCAGCAGCAGCAACAACAGCAGCAGCAGCAGCAGCTTGTGGCACAGCGATTACAACAGGTTGCATCAACAGCTGCTACCACAGCTACTTCCAAACCATCAACTTCTGCAGCACCAAGTACCTCTTCCTCACAACCACAGGCTGTAGTAGTCGCTGCTACCACTGTGATACAAACAGGGCCACCAGTAGCTACACTAACACCAGCACTCAGCAGAGTTCAGCGTCCAGTAGCAACACTCACTGTACAGGTATTCATAATGCATTGTTATTTAACAAGGGTACTTCTATAAACCTGAACAACACTGATTACAGTTATTATTTATTTATGCCAACAAACTTACTGTTGGAGTTTTTAAACACACAAACCGTGTGTGGGCAATGTTTGTGAGGTAGAACTGGAACTTAAAAATTCGGCTCATGTTTAGAACAGCTCACTTTCCACTTGCCAGCCAGATTATAAGTCCGAACTTACTTACTGCGCATGCGCCAACAGTAGTTTCACAATCGCCCACTAGATTTCACTGCATGACTAGCAGACGATTTTCACATCTGCCAACATTCCTTTTTACACTACACTAGTTTTTGTTGCCAACACATTAAACACAAATGCACTCACTCGCGTCGTTGCCGCCACAGACATACACCGCTATCGCCTAGCGCAACTCCATACTATTGTTGTGGATTCTGTACATTATTTTTTTGCTCATTGTGTACATTATTTTGCTCTTATACTATTGTTATGGATTCTGTACATTATTATTTTGCTCATTGTGTACATTATTTTGCTCTTGCTCACACAGATATATCGCTAGTGCGAATTATTGTGTACATTATCCTTATTGCCTTGTTACTGGGTCCACGATACGCTGGCTCGTTCTTTATTATTATATTATTTTATTATATTATTATTTTTATTATATTATTATTTTTTTAAATTTATTTATTTATTAGGAGGAAACAAAAAAACAAATCATGAAGTTTACATTGAATTTAAACATTTAAACATTAACTTTTCGTGCCTTGATGATTTTCTTGTGATATTGTTGATCACCCAAAGCTAGCTGAAGGTTCTCAGGAACCTTATGATAATGATTATTATTATTACATTTATATTATATATTATTATTTATATATAATACTATATATTATACTTATGTTTATTATATTTATATTATAATATATTAATATTATTATATTTTTATTATGTTTATTATTTATCGTTCTTTTTTTGTTTATTTATTTTATCTTTTACCTTTATCTTTTATCTTTTTTTGTTTATTTATTTTATATTGTTATTATTTAATGCTATTATATTTATTATATTATATTTTTTATTATATTTTTATTATGTTTATTATTTATCATTCTTTCTTTTATTTTATATTATTATTTTATTATATAATGTTATTATATTTATTATATTGTTATATTTTTATTATGTTTACTATTTATCATTCTGTTTTGTTTATCTATTTTATTTTATATTATTATTTTTAATGTTATTAGATTTATATTATATATATATATTATATTTATTATATTATTATATTTATATTATTATTTATCATTCTTTTTTTGTTTATTTATTTTATCTTTTATCTTCATCTATCTTTATTTTATCTTTATCTTTTATCTTGTTTTTGTTTATTTATTTTATTTCATATTATTATTTAATGCTATTATATTTATTATATTATATTGTTTTATTATATTTTTATTATGTTTATTATTTATCGTTCTTTTTTTTTTATTTTATATTATTATTTTATTATATAATGTTATTATATTTATTATATTGTTATATTTTTATTATGTTTACTATTTATCATTCTGTTTTGTTTATCTATTTTATTTTATATTATTATTTTTAATGTTATTAGATTTATATTATATATATATTATATTTATTATATTATTATATTTATATTATTATTTATCGTTCTTTTTTATTTATTTTATATTATTTTATTGTATTTTTATTTAATATTATTATATATATTATTTATATATGTATATATATTATATTTAGTAGTATTATATTATTATATTTATATTATTTTTATTAATTATCGTTCTTTTTTATTTATTGATTTTATTTATTATTATTATTATATATATTTTTTTTTTTTTAATTTTAATTTTCGAGTGGAGAAAAAATCCATTTACGGAGCCCCATGTGCTGGGATGGCACAGAGGGGGGACTGTAGGCTTCGCCCTAGGGCACTACCCACTAAAAAAAACTCCACCGGAAGCATAGGATATACGCAGAAAGGAAAAGGTGAAAGAGGGTGCCAGGACGCAAGTGTTGTAGTAAGAAGGAAGTAATAGGTATATGTCATTAAGGAGTGGATAGGGGTTTTGGACGTGGCCTGCTGAGTCCTTCACACCACCGGGAAAACCTTCCTGATGTCGTCCATAAGTTCATGGAAGGGGTTGACCCTTCGGTTTCATACATCTTGCCGCCATAGGTACTCGGCAAGGTGGATGTCAACCTGGTTTCGGCGAATACCCCCCCTGGATATGTGATGCCAAAGAGACCGCCATCGGGACTCTATATTGTTGGTGTGGGCATGGGTTACTGGATCCACGAAATGTTGGCTGTGGTTTACTGTTAGATGGGCAGCAAAACCCCCAGCCATCAACCCAGCATATCCTGCCCAACAGTCTGTGTGGATTGTGCTGGCGAGTTCCACGTGCTCCTCAATCAAATTAAAGAGGGTGGCACCATCTCTTCGGTTGTTGGGGCACACAGCCATGCGCACCTCATTGGTAACCACGTCAATCATCCCCAGGATCCAGTTACCTTCCACAATACGACCCCGATGGTACTGTCTTCGGCCAATCTTACGACGTGGCCGGCACCGCCTATTTTGCCCCTGCTGATATACTTGTCATCCATTGACGACAGACAAAGCTCTCTACAATAGCTGAACCACTCAGCTATTGTTGCGTTACTGATAACACTATCGCCCATTGAACATTGCACCGCAGTTTGCTTGTAGGATAACCCATTCGCAAAACTGTAGGTGAGCAGCAGTACCTGGGCTGGTGGTATTTTGGTGTTTGCGAACCAGGTACCTTTGGCTACGGACTCACAAAACTGTTCAGGGTGACCCCTCCTGCAGCAAAAAAACTGGAACTTTCTTCCCCTTCTACTCACGGGGTGTAGCACGGCATCGCATTCCCTGCATAGCATGCGAGTCCTCAACAGGCCCTCCTCGTAGAGGAATTGCATGCATGCCTCTTCATTTAAGCACAGAGGCGCCAAATCCAATATACTGATAAACCTAGCCATTGCGCTGCTTGCTTCTAGGAAGGTCAACAGCATACTGCCGACTCCCGCAAAAACATTCAAACTTACTATTGGCAACAAACTCCTAGGGGCATTCTGCTGTTGACAGCGCTGCATTAACACAGCAACTTCGACAACTTTCGTGACCATTCGTACACACTGCCGAGTGGGACTTTGCCGAAATTCTGACCAAGTGCTTGCGTAAGCTTTTCTAAACAATATCCAAAAATTCAATGCTGTGGAATTGTGTGTTTAAAAACACCAACAGTAAGTTTGTTGGCATAAATAAATAATAATTACCATCTGAAGGTTATTTAATCCCAGGACATAAAGTACTTGCAATAGTAAGTCACCATTGGGGTAATTGTCTCTGGTGTGAGACTGCCTTTGTGGTTTACTGGGAAAAATACGAACTGGTTTGAGAATTCAATGTTATTCTGGCAGGTTGTCACAGTAGCTTAATGGTTAGAGCACCCGCCTAGCAAGTGGAGGGTCTGTGGTTCAAATCCCAGCTGTGGCATTGAATTTTTAAGTTCCAGTTCTACCTCTCTGATTACATTTATTTATTTATGCCAACAAACTTACTGTTTGGTTTTTAAACACACAAGCCGTGTGTGGGCAATATTTGAGAGGTAGAACTGGAACTTAAAAATTCAATGCCACAGCTGGGATTTGAACTACAGACCTTCCGCTTACCAGGCAGGTGCTCTAACCATTGAGCTGCTGTGACAACCTGCCAGAATGGCATTGAATTCTCAAACCAGTTCGCATTTCTCCTGGTAAATCACAAAGGCAGTCTCACATCACAGACAATTAGCCCAATGGTGATTTACTATTGTAAGTACTTTATGTCTCAGGATTAAATAACCTTCAGATGGTAGTTATTTATTTATGCCAACAAACTTACTGTTTGTGTTTTTAAACACACAAGCCGTGTGTGGGCAATGTTTGAGAGGTAGAACTGGAACTTAAAAATTCAATGCCACAGCTGGGATTTGAACCACAGACCTTCCACTTACCAGACGGGTGTTCTAACCATTCACCTACTGTGACAACTTGCCAGAATGGCATTGAATTCTCAAACCAGTTTGTATTTCTCCTGGTAAACCACAAAGGCAGTCTCACATCAGAGACAATTACCCCAATGGTAATTGTGGTTGAAATCGCTGCTGTGGCATTGAATTTTTAAGTTCCAGTTCTACCTCTCAAATTGATTACAGTGTTTGGGATAAGACAGACATTGATTGTTTTATTCACCAAAAGAGTTTCTAGATTAAAAGGTATGGTCAAATAACAAAATACAATAATTTCTCACAATTTACAATATCTCTTTTGGGAACAGTCTACATAGTAGTACAACTAGAGCAAGTACAGTAGAATCCCACTAATCCAAATTAATTGGTTTGGTCTATTCAGATTTGGAAATGTTGAGATTATCTGAGGAAAAAAAATTATATCAATTCAGGTAAAGGATTAGCAGCTAGAAAGTAATGTAGCGATGTATGGAAGTGATAACTTTGCGATTACCATGCACAACATGACAATTACTACGTTTCCATGAGGAGTTGAAATCCCATTCTCAATACAATTCATGTTTGCATGTTGAATACAATCTGGGATGAGATCAATTTGGATATGTGGGGCTCAAGCATAAAGAATTCCAAGTTTTATGTTGGTCACTTGATTTGTGTTGGCGAACCTGTGAAACTGTGTATTTTAAGCAGGCCTTGAGATAAGTGAATGTATTTTAGAAGAATATATTGCAAGAATATAGAAACAATAAAAGTGGCTTTGTTGTATTTTGTCATGCCACTTTTGCTAAGAAAACAAAATGACAAGTGTGTGGCATGTTACAACAAGTAGATGTTTCCATTGCAACAAAATTTTGATCCAATCTCACTTCTAAGAGGATCTGATCCAAGGATTCAGCTTGATTTGAATCCACATTTCCATGCAGTATTCAGTATGGAAGAGCACTCAATCGATTTGAATTTCCCATAGAAACGTAGTAAATGTATTCAGCATAACGACAATATATTCTTCTGACCCGTGGACGTAACAGATTGCATGTGATAGTGGTAGTACATAGGTAGTTCAGTTTGTATTGTTGTTGTCAGTGGTCATTCTACAATAATTTATGCCTTTTGCTTATAAATTAATACAGAACAGGTAATTATTATTTATTTATGCCAACAAACTTACTGTTGGTGTTGTTAAACATACAAGCCGTGTGTGCGCAAAGTTTGAGAGGTAGAACTGGAACTTAAAAATTCAATGCCACAACTGGGATTTGAACCACAGACCTTCCGCTTACCAGGCGGCTGCTCTAACCATTGAGCTATTGTGACAAACTGCCAGAATACCAGGAGAAATACAAACTGGTTTGAAAATTTAATGCCATTCCCAGTTCTACCTCTCAAACAGAACAGGTGTTTGTTTGTGTTAAACCGTGTCAGCCAAACGAAAACATAGTTCCTGTACGTTAAAGAAAAACTGGAAGTGGTTAAATGACTTGACAAGGAGGAAAGTGCTGCAAAATTGGCTATGGTTTTTGTGTTCAGATTATCTGGAATTTTGGATTAGCAGCTTTTACTGTGTGTACAATTTGGTTACATGATCCTTGTACATTGTGCAACACAGAAACTTAACTAAAAAAAAAACAGGCAAAAATGTAGGTAAGTGAGGCAGAAGAATATGTGGGTTAAAAGATGTCGTTTTACTTTGTTTGAACTGCTTCTGATTTAAGAGTTTTCAGTTACCGGGCACTTTTCATAAAGAAATAATCCTGGGGTGTGATACACTCTGAATTGTTTTAATGATACAGGTGTGACTTATGTGATCCTTGGTATAATAAGAATGGTGATCAGAATTCCTGTTAAAGGCTGCTAGATTCATATGGGTGAATGAAAAAGTCTCAAAAATGTAAATGCAGGGTTTTGCTGTATATGGAATTTTCTGAACACTGATTTATGTATGAATTTATAGGAACATTTGAGAGGTAGAATTGGAACTGAAAAATTCAGTGCCACAACTGGGATTTTTCATTTCCGAATCTAACTCTCAAACATTGCCCATTGCTTGTGTGTTAAAAAATACCAACAGTAAGTTTGTTGGCTTAAATAAATAATAATTATAGTAACATGTTTCATGATGTTGATAATGTACTTTTAATAATTAATACAGCTATTTATTTACTTGAAGTTCTCCAAAAAAGTATCACATAAGAAAGTACAGATTGTATGCATCCAATAAGCAAAGACTGCATATCTCAGGGACTTTAACTTTTATTGACTTCACCCTAAAATGTCCAATATGAAGATAGTGCCACAATACATTTCCATAAGCCTGCTTTGGCTTTTCTTATGCTGTAACTTTTACAACTTAGGCATTTCTTATGCTGTAGAAGGTGAAGGTGAACAAACCTAGAAATATTACTGTTTTCATTCACTAAAATGAATTGTTCCCAAAACAAATTTAAATTAATGAAACATTAAGAGGTAGAACTGGAACTTAAAAATTCAATGCCACAACTGGGATTTGAACCACAGACCTTCCGCTTGCCGGGCGGACGCTCTACCACTTCTACCTCTTAAACTTTGCCCACACACGGCTTGTGTGTTTAAAAACACCAACAGTAAGTTTGTTGGCATAAATAAATAATAATTAATGAAACATTACTTGTATTGATGTTTCAAATACTGACTCAGTTCATTGATTTAACTTCATTTGCTGTGCTTAAGAATCTGCTACAGTTTAAGGAGAGTTGCGGATGAGATTAGGAAATTCTACAATTTGTATCCTAGTAGTACTAAAGTTTAACCTGATTAATATGTAGTTTTTGGATATACAGCTTTACAAAATTTGAAGTATATGAGGTAAATGGTTTTTTAATTAAAACCTTTTAATTGATTTTAAAGATACCCCAATAAAAAATGCTCCTCGCGCAACAATTTTTATGGTTTGGCATGAAACTTGGTCTGATGCTTCATGCACTTGCTAGTCATAATTGCTCTGGATTTTGATTTTACACCAGTGCCTTAGTATCTGGAAATTTTTTAATATGTCTATTTACAGATTTAATGTTTTTTTACTTCCCACCACCAGTTTGAATGTGAACATGTTCTATGTTACTTGGCTGATATCAAAATCCAAAGCAATTTTGGAGCCTTATATAAATAAGAACATATCCTGAAATTTTCAAAAGAATCCCCTCTGTCACAAGGAGTTTTTTAATTGTGTGAAAATGCTGAAAAAAAAGAAAGTGAGAAAAACAGCATTAAAGTTTTAAAACATTCTAGATAGGCATTGTGGTATAAGTGAAGGCTGAAAGGACTAAGTAAGAGTATGACAGAAACAATAATCAAACTCTACCAGCAGAATACTTTTTGCATCATATGTGAGGAGGAAGAAATTTTGGCAGAAGTTATGCAGGAGAGAGGCCTCAGACAAGGTTGTAAACTGAGTCCGATCCTGTTTAATTTGTTTATAGACAATATTATGGCTAGTCTTAGTGTAGTTTATAATCACATGTCATTTTAGAAAATAGGGAAATTCCAGGTCAATTGTAGGCCGATGACTTAATCGTTGCATCTGTATCTGAAATTGGTTTAAATCGTGCCATATTTGAAACAGAAAGATATTGCAAGGCATGGGGGCTGAGGGTGAACCAAAGAAAGTCTAAGATTATGGTGTTTAAAAAAGGAAAAAATTCTGAAAAGTGGTTAATGGGAGGTAAAGAAATATGAGTAGTGGAGGACTTCATCCACTTAGGTATTAAACTTAGCAGGAATGGGGACTGGGAGAAACAGAAAAAGTGGTCAGTAGCCAAAGGGAGATCAATAATGGGGCTACTGAGAAAATGCCTATATATTGCGCCAATGATGCAGGTGAAATGGTTTGAAAGGTTATATGCAACTTTAGTGGAATCGAGATGGGCTTATGGAATTGAAATATGGGGAATAGACAAGGGCTGGGATAAAATGGATTTAATATTTAGAGCATTTTGTAAACGTATGTTAGGAGTACCACAGATTTCAGCTAATGTTGGTTCACTTCTAGAAATGGGGAAAATTAGTGTGAAAGGAATGGTGATGAAAAGAGTAACAAAGTATTAGCTTCGGGTAAGTCAGCTACCAGGGTCATTGCCTTCTATAAAATGACCAAACTGGCTCAAGTATAGAAAAATATTTAGAAATATGTAATAGAAAGGAGAGGGAAGCCATTGCTTGATTTTGCCTTGGAATTTTGAGGTATGAGGGGTAGTGTAATGCAAGGTATCTGTCCAATCTGTGGGGATAATGAATATTCTATAGGAGTTTTCACGTTATGAAGGCACAATGGCTCTTATGGAGAATCAGCGTGGCATTGCCACGTATGTTGCGCCTCTGTGATTACCGTGTTTTTGCTCACAACCCGGTTTATTACTATTAGTTTTTATTATTATTATTATTATTATTATTATTATTATTATTATTATTATTATTATTATTATTATTATTATTATTATTATTATTGTCATCATCATCATCATCAAACACGTTAGGTTGTGTCTTTGTTTCCCCGTATGCCTTCCCGTCTCTGGCAAAACCCCTGTTATGAATGCTTGCAAAGATGCATGTACCTACATGGTTTATAGAACTTCCATTCAGTATATATTTAATTTATAATTCCACAAATGCCATTTATTGTAAGGACAGTTTTCAAATTATTATATATTTTTCAGTTAATTTCTAGTAATATGCCTCAATTTATTGCACTCTCTTAATGACTGTTAGCACTTTACATTTGACCTAAATATAATACATATGATGTTACCTTAATCGGACATGGGTTCAACACCCAAAGAGAATTTTTTTTGCTCGCTACTTTTAATAATTTCGCCTTTTCTTCTGCGATCCATTGCACACCAATCACTTGACTGCAATGCACACAATTACCAGAGAACTTGCAAAACTCGCTCACGCCTCAAATTCCCGAAACCTATTGAAAACCTCCTAAAGTACAATTTCTTATCGGCCCTTCAACTGCCACACATCTGGTTTCCATCATCTGCAAGACAGGAGAACCGGTTGTTGTTGGCCGTGTTCTTGGTGCTCTAAAACATTTGACTTTAAATGGTGATTTATGGATGGCTTGTTACTGGAGATGTTCTATATTTATATAAAAAATAATTTCGTTATTTCCTTGACAACTTTGTCGCTGGAAGTTTTTACGTAGACTTACAGAACGAGAATTAGCCAGCGATGACATTTTCCACTGTATAAACGAAGAATCCTAACACTGTTTTAAACTTTATTTTTTTTAAAAAATATGTTTAGACATATTGATATAATCTAAATACTAGCGTGGCCTATAAAAGCAAGCGAATAATCTAGATTTTTTTCATTGCAATTATTTTGGTTTAAATGTGCGGAGCGAGAAAAATGTTAAAAAATCTGCTTTCAACAAAATTTTACATTTTATTATTTTAAAAAATGAACAATTGCATAAAAGGTTTATCGTGCATACCATAGTATTCTTCGACACATTTTACACCTAAATGCATGTTCATACTTTATCTTAGTCACATTTGAAAACACACATTTGGCAACGGTGCACCTGATTCTTCCATAAGAATAACATGGTCCATAAGAGCCCGTTGTGCCTTCATGACGTGAAAATAGCTATAGAATAATTACTATTCTAGTAATGGAAGAGTGAGGAAATAAGAAATAAAAGTGCAAAAGAGATTGTAACATTTGACATTTATAGGAAAATTGGCCAGGGCCAGCTCCTATAGATGTCACAGTATATTTAACTTGGCAATAAATAAATAAAAAAATAAATAAACATTCTAACCTCATCCGAATTTTGTTGCAGCATAGATTTCACTTTCTGACCTCTTTTCCTCTTCTCTGCTGACAATTCTGCAATTTATGGCCTCCCTTGTGTGTATTTGTTTCCTGACACAGCATTTTCAACTCTGAACACATTGCCTGGCATTGCACTTCTGATAAATACATATTGCTTCAACTGAAATGTTCTCTTTTCTTAGATTATTTAACACTTGCTGTGACTTCACACACCCCATATTAAACTCTATTACAGCTTTCAGTACTGCAAGTTCAAGTTTATTCCTAGACACACTTATTTTGGACAATAGCTCCACACAGCATTCTAGCAGCTGGTCAGAACCAATTCTCTGATATGGTGGTAGAATTTTAGTTTCCACTTCTGGGGACGACTTGCTAGACATTCTCTTGTGACTTTTTGGATGCAGATTGAGGACAATTTCTATGATTGGGTTTCTGATCTGTCGACATGCAGTGTCTCAGTGGGCATGTACTCCTAACCACCAGCCATTTAATCACTATGCACCACTGTTTAAAAATGGCTGCCAGGCCTTTAAAAATGGTGCTGGCATAAAGTCATTGCACTTTTTCACACACAAAACATTAAACAATTTTTCAACATAAAAATCTAAAAATCCTTTTTTTTACTCCCCTTAAGACATCAAAAACATAAAAGCATGAGGGATAGTGGTAATTAGTGTAAAACGTAGTACATGTGCTGTATGTTTATTCCTGTTTTCTAGTCATTAGCCAAACTGTCAGGTTCACAATGAAATTATCTCAACAGAGTACATACTATTTTTGTTATCTGAGTTTTGTGCATATCTTAAGTAAAGTTTCTGTGAGTTGTAAAGGAAAGGCCATGCCTTGTAATATTTGCCTTATTTTATCAGGACATGGTTGCAGCTGGTCAAGTGAGAGCAGTAGCTAGCACTCCAGCAGTTGTATCAGTCGCCAGTTTAACGCCAGCACAGGTGCAAGTGGCCCAACGCTTAGTGTCACAAGCTCAGACAGGGACATCCAAAGGTGTGACAACAGGTGGCACTGTAACAGCTGGAGGAAAGACTTTAAATGCAGCACAGTTACAATTTTACAAGCAACACCAGTTGCTAAGGCAACAGCAGCGTCTTCAGCAATTGAAAGTTCTGCATGCCCAGTCTGCAGCAGGTCAATCAGGGCAGAAAGTAGCAGTAGCTGTTACTTCTGGTTCAGCTATGGGGGTGGCAACTGTTTCTGGTGTCACAGCAGTTCAGGTTTCCCAGGCACAACAGCAGAGAGCTCAAGTAAGTTCTGCATTTTAGCATACCAAACCCTCAGTTCTAGATTTTGAGTTTGCTTGTTCAATAATATTAATGCTACTTGCATTTACAGACTTTATTTCTTCCTCTCTTAGGCTAGTTAAATGGATACTAGAGAGTATGGAAATTGCATGTTCTTTTAAGCATGTGGAAAATTAAGAAACAACAATAGAGATACTTCTTGACCACAAAACGTAGGGGAAAAGCTCAGAGAAACACACAAATTATCTTTTGGGTGTAATACCTGCATTTCATTGGAAGATGTGTTAATTATCTCACACCATATAGCAATTTGAAATGCTAACAATATGGAAATTTAATTACCTTGGACTGCAGCTAAATTCTGTTGATACTTCTTCAAATGAATGGGAGATAATTAAATATAAGCTAGCCAGCAAACCAAGCAACAAAACTTTGCTTCAGAATTTTGCAATAAAATTAAATAGAACATGCTTTAGGTTGAGTTTAATTCCATTTATTTTTTAATGCAGAAGATAATCAAATGTCAACTAGCCAATGAGTTCAGGTCACTAATTTTGCTGAAAAATGAAGAAAAACAATAGATTAGTTGAGGCAGTTTTAGTAAGGTTTATGCTTATTAGCTGAATTGAATTTATTGACTTCATTTGGTTACATAAACATTTATACATGATACAACTTTCCTCTATTTGGAGTACTTTGAATTGGGTTCCATACAGCTGAACATTCTAATTATATTGTATATAGTAACCCTTCCCCTTTCTCCACTATCAATTTGTGAGCATTTGCTTCCTACCATTTCATAATCTTCACCTGCTCCCACTTTAGTTTCTATTTTCTGATTTATTTTATCTCCATCTTTTTTTATCTTTCTCAGCTTTTCTTATCAGCTTTACTCTTGTAACTCTTATTAATTGATTTTCATTATGCACTTCACTATAGTCAGTGAGAGTTAACCTGCCCACCTCGGTAGCGTGATGGTTAGCATGTCTGGCTCACATTCAAGAGGTTGTAAGTCCAAATCTTGCTGGGGTAAGTTATCCGGATAAGGTTTTTTTCCGAGGTTTTCCCTTATCCTGAGAAGACAAATGTCGGGTAACTTAAAGCTCCATGGACTTCAGGCTTATTTGGGCATCATTTCACCCGTTTCATTCATTCACCATCCGATATGACTTTAAGTTGGAGGACATTAATTTAAAAAAAAAAGAAATAGTGAACCTGGCACTTGACAGCTAGCTTATTCACTCACCTGTGAACGAGGCTAGCCCATCTCATCCAATCATGTTACAAACACATCACACAACGATTAATCGATTGGACAAAATAGGGCTAGCCTTGTTCGCAGGTGAGTGAATCAGCTAGCTATCAAGTGCCAGGTTAACTCTCGCCAACTTCAATTTTCACTACCCCAGTTTCACTGTAACCTTACTTTCACTATATATGCATTCTCCCTACTCCTTCACTTACAGCTTCCCAACCACTTTTTTAACTTTGCTACTTTTGGCAAAATGTCCCGTTCTTTCTTTCTTTCTCTCTCTACTGCCTAGTTTTCATTTTCCCCTCTCGTGTCCTTTGATCTATCAGTTATTTTATATGTCAATTTTTATTTTATATGTCAATTTTTGTCTATCAATGAGTTTGCTCCTTTCTTCCCCCCCCCCCACTCCTAGAGACTGTGCTTATATCATCTCCCATCCTGACTCTCTCACCTCTTTCTTTCATGCTCCACTGTCCACTATTTCTCCACCTTGTTTTTTGCTACCTCCACACCTTCCTTTTTTGGACTTCACACTTGTAACTGGATCCACATGTACCACACTGCTGACTAACAATCTGCTCACAAACCAATGCATTGGGTGCCCCACTTCCTGTTACTGCTTGATCATTACAGTTCCATCCCCTTTCTAAGTTCAATGATTGCTGCTCCTGCTGCTTTTCTCCCTACTGCATGATCAACTAACTGTATACAGCTGGAAGTTTTTTGTGTATACCCTCTTGCCTTCATTTCTTACTAGTCTTCTCTGTTCAATTAACAGCTCTAATTCCTGATATCACTCCTCATTATTCTTCAACTCTTGAAAAACTAGGTTGTACCTTCTGTTTCTGCCTTCTATACTTTCCAATTTTCTTTCTAACTTTTGAATTTTTAGTTTTAACGTCTCCATTGCTTTGATTACCCTTTCATGTTTCATCCATTGTTATCTGAATCTCTCTGTCAGTTCTTTATCTCTTACTTGAAATTTTATTATACTTGTACATGTATGTTATTTTTTTAACTACTATCTAACAAGTCACCTGTTTATAGGGCATTTGCCCAATTTTCTTGTAAACGTATGTGACAATAAATCAAATCAAAATATAACTGTGTGGTTTATCTGCTCTTAAGTTGCCATGTCACTTAAATCCTTTTTCCACTCACCTGTGAGAGCTTTGTTCACTTTATGTTCATTGACCTTCACTGCCTGATTCCTACTTCTCACTTGATAACTAATAATGTTCACCCAGTAAAGTAAGTACACATATTTGCTAAAAGAGAAACATTAGAGTAGAATAGCTTTATTGTAGTCTTATCCATGAAGATAAATGAATATCAGAGTTTAGTAAAACAAGCATTCTTAAACTTTGCTTAAAATTTCTGAGAGGCCACATATTAACCATGTTTTGCATTATCAAGTTTACATGGACATCTAGCTTTACTATCTCTATGTAAGCAGTTTCTAAAAATTGTGGTATTTCTGTATCAGATTTTAGTGCAAGTTTTTTATTTATTTAACACTTCAGCTGTTCTTATTTTTTTTCTTTCTTTTCTTTTCATTTTATCAGTAATGTCATGCAATAACCAACCAGGAGCTCTAATTCAAATATAGAAAGCATGAACCACAAAATCACTCTATTCTCTGGTATGCCAATTTAATGTATTAATCATATTATTTCATTTCACTAAATTTGTTTTGACTTCTAATGGCAAGAAGTTGTTGTTGTTTTCTATTGCCTTGCATCTGGAATGAAGCCATTAGCATTCGTACTTTCCAATACTTTTGAACTGTAGTTTCTTCTGATCTTAATGCTTCACAGGTCTTCAAGTGGTCTTCGTTCATTTCTGCTGGATCGTTACACAGGACACATTTGTGAGGCTGAGATACCTATTCTGTAGTGATGACTTGCTAAGCAGTCGTGATTTGTCAATAGTCAGAAGGCTGCAACCGCTGTTTTCCTTGGTCTCTGGGGGATTATATCTGGGTTGGAAAGTAGTGTAATCCATTTTTTATCTTTGGCATTTGTTTCTATTTCTTGTAGGTATGAATGAGAAAAATTTTTAATGATCAAGCATTTTATTGAGGAATATGAGAAATTGAATTTAGACTTTTGTTTTATTGTTGTGCCTTTCTTTGCAAGTGAGTCTGCAGCTTCGTTACCCATGACTCCATAGTGTGTTGGAATCCATTGGAGAGAACAGTCTTATTAACTTTTTGGAGTTGTGTTAACATTTTGTAGCATTCTCTAATTTTTGTTGACTTCTTTGTAGTATTTGAACATATTCCTTGAATTGCAGCTTTAGAATCTGAAAGAATTACTGCCTTGTTAAATTTATTTAAGGGAAGATTTAATAATTGTCGGAGAGCAATGTGTATAGCCTCTATTTCTCCATCATAATTTGTTGTGTCTCTGCCAACAGAATGATAAAAGGAAAAATGTGAACACGTAACTCCAGCTCCAGTAAGGTTTTCCTTGGAGGATCCATCAGTATATATGTGCAGCCATTCTTCTGTGGGATACCTAGTATTGATTGTTTCCAGAGCTAGAAGTTTTTGTATTTCTTTTGGTGTGTCTGATTTACTTATTTCCTCTATTAATTCCAAACTGAAGGTAGGTTGCAATAATTCCAATGGATTTTCTCTTATAAGTAGATTTTCTTTGGTGTTAGGAATGTTCAATTTGGATTTAATCTGTGTTACCTTTTCTAGGAAACTACTATGAGTTTTAAGGATTGAAGGGGGGAGGTTCTCTTCTGTCCATTTAGAGTTTGGCAGTCGTAACATTTTCTCGTGTTGGAGCAATGCTTGTTCTTCTATTTTTGTTGTTATTGATGGGGTCCGTGTTAAGGCAAGCATGGCATCAATAGGTGTGGATTTAACTGCTCCAGTGATTAGGCAAAGAGCCTGATTTTGTATTTGTTCAAGTTTATTGATGTTAGCATTTGCTGCTGTTATTAAAGCTTCAGAACAGTACAAGAGGTTTGGTTTAACATACATTTTGTATGTTGTGTTAAGGACTCTCCTTGAGCAGCCCCATTTAGCACCAGCTAACCTTTTCCGGATTTGCAGTTTCTTTTCAACCTTTTCTGAGATGTTTGTTATATGTTTTTTCCAACTTAGCTTTCTGTCGAAAGTGATGCCTAAGTATTTGGCATCATCAACTGCTTTGAATGGTTTACCATTATAATTTATGTTAATATTAACTGGTTTGTATTTTAGTGTAAATAATTCATAATTTGTTTTTTCCACATTGATAGTCATGAGGTTTTTGGAGCTCCATTCATGTACTTTGTTTAGGGCTGTTTCTATTCTGTCTTTAATTAATTCAGGTTTTTTTGGAGAGCCTGAAGTCCAAATGACTACATCGTCAGCAAATAAAGCAATTTTGGTTTCTAAAGTTTTTATTATTGATGGAAGGTCATTTGTATATATGTTAAAGAGTGTTGTGCTCAGAACAGCACCTTGTGGAAGTCCTCGGTGTGTTTGTTTATATTTGGAAATGTATGTATTATATTTTGTGGCACAAAATCTTTGTGAAATAAACTGAGTTATCCATTTAAGCATGTTACTTTTCACACCTATTGATTGCAACTTCTCAATTAATTTGTTTCTCCAGACTGAGTCATATGCTGATTTAAATTCAATGAATTACTGCTAAGGTATCCTCCTTTCTATTGAAAGCTTCCTTGATGTCTTGGCTTAGTAGGAGTACATTTTCACTTGTACTATGATTCTGTCTGAAGCCGGTCTGTGAACTATTAATTAAGTTGTAATATTCTAGGAACCAGTTAAGTCTAGATGCCACCATTCTTTCCATCACTTTTGCAATAACACTGGTCAAAGATATTGGTCTGAAACTATTAATATTGTTTGAAGGCTTGTTTTTCTTTAAAATCGGGATGATAATGGCTTTTTTCCAGTCGGAAGGTACAGTCATTCTCCAACACGTGTTATACAGTTTAAGTAGGATTTCTTTTCCTTTCCTGCCAAGGTGTTTAATAAACTCTGGGTGGATCTTGTCAGGTCTGGAGATTTTTTGTTCTGTAATTGTTCTATTGCTAAATCCAGTTCTGTTTCGTTAAAATCCTGAATAAAAATATCATTTCGTATACCTTTTGGCTTATTAGTTTCTCTGATAGTTTTTTGGATAGCCTTATCTTGTTTTTTATACGCTTGGGGTATTCTTTGTGACTGAGCATAAAACTTGTTAAGGGATTCTGCTATTTCCCTACCTGTAGTTAAGCTTTTGTTATTATGTTTTAATGGTTCAGTTGTATTTTTTGATAATTTTGTTTTATTAAGGAATTTGTATATTTTATTTCCATCTTTCCTATAGTCCATATGTTCTACAAAATTTGTGAAACTGGCCCTCTTTGCTGTAATTAATTCTTTCTTAAAAATGGCTGCTTTTCTTCTCCAGTTTTGTACATCTTCTGGACACTTGGTTCTTTCGGCTTTGACTCTTGCTATATTTCTTTCGTGTTTTAACTTAGATAAAGATGGAGACCAAAATAGCTATATTTCTTTAACTTTCCTTTGGGGATATGTGTTTTGGCTGCTGTCAATAATATTTCACAAATTTTGTTATTCATTTCATCTGTTGACTTGAACTCGGATTCTAACAGTATATTACACTTCCCTTCTATCTCATTTTGGAAACTGGAGCAATCTGCTTTTTTAAAATTACAAGAAGTTTTAATTTTAATTTTTGGTTTGTTACTTTTATTTATTAGACCTCTTATGGAGTTTATGGTGATTCTGTGGCCTGAACCTGGGTCTTCTATTATTTCTCTTTTTGTATTGTCAATTATGTCAGATGACACCATCAGAAGATCAGGATTTGTACCTGAACCATTATAATGAAGGTAAGTGGGTGGATCATTTGGATTAAATATTAATTCCATTGTTGATGAGTTTAATAGGTCTTCTATGACTCTTCCTGCTGAATTTATATCTCTGTAGCCCCACCTAGGGGAGTGTGCATTAAAATCACCTATTAAAATACTTTTGGGTTCTATGGGAATAGAATTTAGATCTAGTGTATTGTCTGGAGGATTGTAGATACTGTAAATTCTATAGTGGTAGTTACTTTTCCATACTTCAATTTTAACTATTTCTATTTATCTTGTTCTTCCATTGTTTTTTTGGATTTGGATAGTAGCTTTCATATTTCTTTTAATTCCTGTAAGAATACCACTTGCTATTTGACGAGCCTTTGCAAGTATATGTGTAGTGTACTGATCCATTTCAAAGTATATTTCCTGTTCTTCTGATATATTGGCTTCTTGTACTGTGAAGACATCTATATCTTGGTCTTTTAATATTTTCATTAGCTCTTGTTTTTTAGGCTGGGACATGCCTCCTGCATTCCATTGTAGAATTCTTAAAGTATTGGAATTGTGATGAAATTTGCCTAAAGATGTCCCCACCCGGAGATTCGATTGGGGGACAGTTATAACTCCGGAATGTTTATCTTTAGGACTCATATTCATGTATGTGGTTTTCATGTAACTGTTTTCTTAACGGGCACCAGTTTTACAATGTGGCAGTTACGTCACCCAACTTAAACCCCCATTTTGCAAGGGGGACCACACCTATCGTTGGTCAACGGGTCCATCGGACCCTGCCGGGAGGACTAAATAGGTAGTATTTAGATCCACCGACCTTCCCCTCATGTGTCTCTGAGGGACGCTGTTGTGCTGTGATAGGCCAGCACATATGTAAATGACATTTCCTCCATTTTAGATGAAACAGTTATACCGCTGTGATTTGGTCCCCAGAGCCTCATCTGTTAAAAGCAGGGTGCACCACGGGCAGGATGAGGATGGGAATTGGGTAGGAGAGGCTATAGGAGGCGCATCACTACCCCTTACTACCCCAAGAAGTGTGTGTGTTTATTGTGTGGTCCAAATCTCCTGGCATTTACTGAGAACCAACATGATGCAATTACTTTGTTGCCAAACTTGATGCCACTTCAGCAGAATCTTTTGCATTTGTGGTAAATGCCATTGCAATTTTTGCTTCTTGGGCTTGCTAACAGCATTTTCATAAGCATTTTGATAAGTTTATAAATGTTAGAACAGAGCCTAACGGAGCCTGTCACTGAAAAAACTGATCAGCCATATTACACCTAAGTTAAACTCTCAACTGAGCTGCCTGCACCACTTCACTACTCATTTTGGTTTTTGTTAATGTCCACCAAACTCAAGTTGCCTCAACTTGGAGGAAGTTACACCTCTAACATCCTAAATTTGTAGTATATTTATTCATTATTCTTATATCTATTAAAAGATTGTTTCAAACAATATATGGATGTTATAAAGAATGTTTCTTGAACTAGAAGCTTTCAATATTTTGTTTAGCAATCCGTAACATGTCTCAGAAGTATTATGTTTTGAAAATACACATTTTGGTTCACCAAATTGTGAAAACTAACAGCCAGTTGACAACATTAAGAAAACAAGTAATTTAATTAACACCAGGAATGTCTTTATTACCATGACAAATAAAAGTCTCCATTTAAACTAACAAAAGGCAATTGTAAATTAACAAGATATAAAACTCAAACCACTGGGTATATATAAATATTATTCGCTTTTGTACTTGTTCAGAAGAACTTCACCTTTTATCCTAGCTACTAGTTGCGTTTCTGTGTTAAGAAATATGCATGTGTGTACATGATACTGTATACAGAGTTATAAGTGGCAAGCTATACTTTCTATATGCTGCTATTTGTTTAACGAACAGGCCTCAAACATTCGGAGATTTGGATCCAAAATTGGTAAGAATTGGTAAAGAAGCAATTTAATAGCTTATGTCTGTGTATCTTTCAGTTTATAAAACAACCTACTGCAGCAGCAGCTGCTGCCGCCAAGCAAGCAACTATTACTCGTGCAATGTCAGATTCTGAAATGACAGCCCTAATTAAGAGACAGCAAATTGCTGCTCAACAACAACAGAAGGGTGGAGGTGCACAGGTGGCTCAAGTGCAAGTTCCAAATCAAAGTGGCCTTACAACTGCTCAGATTTTGGCACAGGCTGGCCTTCAAGTAAGTAAATAACATCAGCTTTTGGTCTGTTAGATTCTATTCCAGTATTTTATTTTATTTTTAATTACCATAGAAGCTCTATATGTCATGATTTCCATTTAACAGCAAAGTCAGGGAAATACAAAAAGGTCAGGGAAACTTTGAAAGGTAGAATAGGAACTGAAAAATTCAATGCCATCAAAGTTTGCCCACACATAGTTTGTATGTGTCAGAACAATCAGTTATCTTTGATTAACCTGATATATGTCAGGGAAACTGTTTCAAGTATGTCAAAAGATTAGCTAGTTTTCTGAAAATGTCAGGAAAATTTTCACGTGGATTCTGTTGTTATGGGTTTTCCAAATAGGAAAAAAGCATGATGCAGATTGAATAGCGGATTCTTCCAGGCTGATAAGCCATGGTATGCTGACATTTTGACATTCAGATGTTTCATCCACATCTGCAGTAAACGTCATCAGTGGCATGGTCTCAATCTTCTTTGTGAAGCTTTAGTCACAATTGATTTGTTGGCAGTGACTATTGGAAATTCAGTTGTATTTAAAGGTGAATGTGGTGGACACGGCTTGGCCTCTCTAATGTTGCTGGTCACAGCAGACCATAGCTTATCAGCACGGAAGAATCCACTATTCATTATTCTAACTCTGGCCATGAAAGCTTACGATTACTTATGATGCAGATTCATTGGAGGTGTTGAAGTTCAATTAGTGTTACTGATTTGTTTACATTTTGAGTTCACACACATTTCCTATAGCCAGAACATAGGAAAAAATTATCTTTGTATCATTTTTAATTTATGATGTTGATATGTAGTGTTTTCTCAAAAATAATACAAATAAAATAACATGAAGAGCATTTGGCAGGTAGGGATTGATGGAGGCTGATTAAAAAATTCAACAGTTATTGCCTTCAGATTTCAATACATTTAATGATGCATATTCAGTAAAATGTTATAGTAGGTACTATATTAAAAAAATAGCAACTGCCAGGAAACAATTCCTCAATATAGTCATGGAAAGTCAGAAAAATCATATCAAAATAGTGTGAACCATGCATACAATATGCAGTGGTTTTAAAGATGTTGTTCACACATTTGTCTATTGTGACTGGGTGATGTGAAATAATATGTATAATAATTTCAAGATGACATACTTAGCTGACTAGTTTCTTCAAGTTTTAAGTATGCTATAAAGTGCTATTATGTTACAGTAAGGTAACAATATAGTTTATCCATCAATTCAGTTATACAGCCATAAGTTGCTGTGCAATAGAAATGTGTATTTTGGTAAAATAAGGTTTTTACCTGGGCAGTGCCGTGGTCAAGCGGTTAGACCATCCACCTATCACCTAGAGGGCCCAGGTTTGACCCCAGGAACCTGCATGTGATATTCGTGGTGGATGGAGCGGCCTCTGGGCAGGTTTTCTCTGGGTTCTCCAGTTCCCCTGCCACTCATTCCACCAAATTGCTCCATTATCACCTTTCCATTCATCCATTTCGCCTGCATTTCATATTATCCTCTCCCTCACTCTCATACCTGGGCTTGGCTGACCACCTGCTTCCAGGTCTTCACTCTTTCCGGTCCATAGGTTACTCTGCGCCCCGGCAGGCGTCTGACCCTAGGCACTGCTTTGTAAGTTTTAGGGGGTGTAAGTCCTACATTGGGGGAGGGTAATCAGGTAAAGAAGAAGGTTTTTATCTCTTGCATTCCATCAATTATTTGGTTTGAATAGAATAAATAAATGTATGATATTTTTTTTATTGTTCCCTTTTATATCCTGCCTTTAACTGCAGAGGTCATATCGGCAGCCTTGACAATTGGTTTTAATCGCTTAACAGTGGGGTTTATACATTGAATTCACAACATTCACACTTTCATTCATACTTCCAGACTCGGGAAGGATGAGGAATAATCCTGACTGGAGAAAAATTCCTACCCCCCTGCTGGGAATCAAACCCAGGACCCCTAGCACAGCAGGTAGGTGCTCTACCAACTGCGCCATGGGGCCAGCCGTATGATACTTTGCTGAATATGCACCCAAGGAAAAAAATGAGCAGACTCTTGAAGCATGTATTTGTCAATGCCCAAATCGTATCTGTGACCAGTTCACAATGGGATTTTGGGACACATGCCTTTAGTTCATTCAATTTTCAACTTTCGTAGTAAGTCTACTGAGTATGCACTGACAGCCAAGTGGTTATAAGTAGGTACATAGCAATGAGGCCTATGGCCTAGTAAGGTATGTATCCTGAACAACATCCCCCCCCCCCCCTCCTGAAGAATGTGATGTTTATTAAGCATATCATAGTACAATTTCCAATTGCTAAGGCTTATTTAATTTCAAGGCATTTATAACCAAACACACTACTTTTCTTTTTCAGACTAAATATGAAATAACTAAATATTCCTAAATGAAAAAGGAATTAAAGATAGAAATTAACTTAATATCACATGTGTAAACCCTTTGCCAGTATTACTGCCCTTATTCTACAGGACATGGATTGATATCACATGCCTAGTCAAATTCTCATGAGAGGATGCTTCCTCTCAAGCATCCTATATTTGATCCTACAAATTCTCTTTTGTCTTGCAGGCCAATTTAACTCCAAAACTTTCTGTACCTCTGCACACATCTTCAATAGGATTCAAATCTAGTGAGCAAGGAGGCCAATCAACCACTGTGCTATCTTGTCTTTGCGAGAACAAATTTGAAACCTGCTGATTTGTGTGGACAAGGTGGTCATCCTGCTGAAATTCAATTATTCCATAAGGAAATTCAGTCCTTACATAAGGAACCACGTTTTTTTTTAAGGATGTCTTTATACTTCTGGCTATTTAATGTACCATCAAACTGCCACAACACACCTATACTCATGTTCAGGTCAAGAATAAAGTGGCACCTTTGATCTTTTCTAATCACCTTCACATAGTAGGTTATACTAAGACCAAAAATAGTCCGTCATAATGCTTTTATCACACATCAAAAGGTAGGCGTGTGTTTCACAGCATTAAATAGTTGTGGTGATGCTGTACAAACTTATGTTAACTTTGTGTTTTTTAATGTAATTTTTCTAGTTTTATATTTGAAATAGTATGTAGATACCAACGTTAACCTTTTACAAAGATAGCATAAAGAATGGAAATAATTGTTGTTGTTGTTGTTGTTGTTGTTGTTGTTGTTGTTGTTGTTGTTAGCTAATGCTGGATTTCTGACAATGAAGTCATTAATCCTCTTGTTCTCCAATATTTTTCATTGATGGATGGGGCACTAGAAGTGGCCAGACATATTTGAAGGTGGTCTCGATCCATTTCCTCTTGCAGATCACATAGAGGACAGAGTGGTGAAGAATATATACCAATTCTGTTTAAATGTTTTGCTTGACAGTCATGTCCTGTAATTAACCTGAAGGTTGCAACTGCTGTTTTTCGAGGATACTCAGGAATTACTGTTTCAATGTTTGGTAGTTCCCATCTTTTATTCTTTGATTTTTCATAGTAATATTTTTCAATAATTTTTTTGAATTCAGAGTTGACTAATCTTTTAGCTGCATAAAATGGTAGATTAACTATAGATTTTTATAGAATGGAAATAATGAAATCATCCAAACAAGTAATTTAATGTCATTTATAGTCATCTACAATACAAAGGGTAGTATGGAGACATTAAATAAATTATATTTGTAATTTGTATGTACACTATACTTTCATATCTGTATGTTATGCCTCAGTTGTCCCATAGCCTTTGTATCTCTTCGGTTACCGAATCTGGTTCAAGATCAAAATGGTGACAACCATGTGTGGTGCGATGAGTTCCCACACTTGGTATTTTAAACCATACACAAATGTTGCAAATTAAATGCAAAGTGTAAATAACTCATTTTAAATGTGTATAGTGGGTTATCAAAAGAAAAACTGGACTATAGATGAAACTGTGCAAAAGGCAGCCTCCCTAATGTGAGGGTCAGTTTCCATCATATGCTGGCTAGCAATGAGTTTAGAGTGCGTGGTAAAGTGCAGCTAATTCACAGATTGCAGCCTGAGGTAAGAGTGTGCAGAAAAATAAATATCCTGAATATGTACTAAATCGAACACATTAAGCGGTATTGAAGACATGCAGTAAGACTAATTGGTAAATGTAAGTAAATTGCATTACTATTTATTTATGCCAACAAACTTACTGTTGGTGTTTTTAAACACACAAGCCGTGTGTGTTATTTAATCCTGGGATATAAAGTACTTACAATAGTAAGTCACCATTGGGGTAATTGTTTCTGATGTGAGACTGCCTTTGTGGTTTACCAGGAGAAATACGAACTGGCTTGAGAATTTAATGCCATTCTGGCAGTTTGTCACAATAGCTCAGTGGTTAGAGCGTCTGCCCGGCAAGCGGAAGGTCTGTGGTTCAAATCCCAGTTGTGGCATTGAATTTTTAAGTTCCAGTTCTACCTCTTAAAAATTGCATTACTTTTACCATTTGCATTGTATGTTGAGATGGTGAGCTTACTTCATTACTGTGCTTCTAGGTTGTGTTTAAAGCCAAGTCACTTAACCAAAAACAAATATATTCAGCTAATGAATGTTATATACCAAGAAAGAATGCAACTCCCACATCTTTCTTCAGATAGACATGCATCTAAAATACATTTTATTTGCAGTAATTTAAAAAAAAATATATTATATAATTAAGGTTTACTACCTTAATTGCCTTTATTCTCTCATTTGCGGTTATCTGGAACTTATTTGTAATAGCATGTGGAATAGTTTGTACGTGTTAATGTGATATCAAATTTGAGTGTAATTTTGTTTATAGACAGTATGCTTTGCAGCCCAGCTGATGTTGACATACATGCTGGAGAGGGGGAAGTGGTGGCAAGAGAACAGAGTAATACTTCACTTTATTCTTGACCTGAAGACAAGTATGCACCATTTCATGACATCCAACCCCAACACAGCACAGATACATGACCTTGGCAGTTCTATTTGTGCCATGTATTTTGCATCATAACGTTTTCCTCTGGTGCAATAGACAATTACTTTGTTCTATTTGTAGATAAAGATGTCATCTCATCTGTGAATATAAACCTATTCCAGTTATGCTTAATATGTTTTCTGCAACTGCAAAAACAACATAATCTGTGATCATATGTAAGCCTCTGATTCTTAGCTGCTGATCAGTAAAGAGCCCTGCTGCAGTCAAATAGCTCCAGGCTGTGCAGTTCAGCCCAAGAAAATTAGAATTACTTCTAATTGTAGACACGTGCCGTAAGGGATTGCTGTCTACTTCTTCCAGAAAAACAGTATCATGCTGAGGTGTGGACAAATATTTTTTGACTCAAACCAGGTCAATAACAAACAATCTCTTCCCTTGATATGCACCCTCACCTTGTAGCTGTAGATATAGGGACTTTACAACCTGAGACGCGCACGCATGATCATGCCGGCACCATTTGTAACTGAAGAATGAGACAGTGTGCATCTCCACTACTGAGTTGGTTAAATATTTTGTTTAGCTTTGCAATTTATGGCACTTATTTTGAAAATGAATAGAGTACCACCTAAGAGATAGAATCGGAACTGAAAAAATCGATGCTACAATTGAATTTTTCAGTTCCAATTCTACCTCTCAAATTTTGCCATGAATGTCTGAAAATTAATAGATATCTTATGCCTGCAAAACATACAGGATTGCCATATATTTAAAAACTTTAAATTTAAATAATGAAGAAGAAACATATGTCAAGGATTCCAAACTAGGCTGTTCAGTTATGAAGCACTTTCGTTTTCACTGCGTGTCTACCATGCATACACCTAAACTGAAAGGTATCTATCTTCCTACTTATCACATAGCTTTGAGATGAATGCAGGGCCGTATTAAATTGTCTGTTGTACACACAGTGTCAGCAAATGCTTCCAATGTTTTCCGAATCAAACTCCCTATCGAGCTGTAGATGATTTATTTTCCCTTAGGCTGTAAATGTAATTCAGCAGTTAAGACTAAATAGGTAGATAAGAGTAGAATTTTGTTTCAGTTGTTGTGAGTTAAAAATCACAGATCTGAAGCTAATTTCAAGACAGTTTTTCACAGAGTTACTTGCAAAGAAAGGCACAACAATAAAACAAAAGTCTAAATTCAATTTCTCATATTCCTCAATAAAACGCTTGATCATTAAAAAATTTTCTCATTCATACCTACAAGAAATAGAAACAAATGCCAAAGATAAAAAATGGATTACACTACTTTCCAACCCAGATATAATCCCCCAGAGACCAAGGAAAACAGCGGTTGCAGCCTTCCGACTATTGACAAATCACGACTGCTTAGCAAGTCATCTCTACAGAATAGGTATCTCATCCTCACCAATATGTGTCCTGTGTAACGATCCAGCAGAAATGAACGAACACCACTTGAAGACCTGTGAAGCATTAAGATCAGAAGAAACTACAGCTCAAAAGTATTGGAAAGCACGAATGCTAATGGCTTCATTGCCAGATGCAAGGCACTAGAAAACAACAACTTTATGTAAAAATAGCCTTTGAATCAAAAGATTGTTGTTCAGTGAGACAGTTCCTTTTTTTAGTACCACATACTATTTTTTACCACTGAAAAGAAGAAAACACTTAATTTCAATCAGTGTGGCTGTCGATTGCTACTAATTTATAATTTTATGAATATCACTTGTTAGCTGTTGTGTATAAAAATTCAGTTTCCAATAAAACAAATTAATATCTGTAATGGTTTTAGCAATATCGGAATGCTGTGGGTTAGTAACACAACTTTTCTAATAGTAAAGTCATCACAGCCTTCTGTTTTGTACTGGGTCATCCATATATTGCCACATCATAGCTTAGATGGAGTCCAGCACAGCTGATAATCTATCACTTCCTACTGGCCAGGCAGTCTAAGAGCCTCCTATATTCAGTGCAATATTATTTTGTCACTGGAAACTTCACTATACTCGACACTTTCTATCATGAGATTCTTCCTGAAACAGACAGGTTTTTCAGTTTTCGAGTGTCTCCAGTTTTGAGAATTTAAATACATTTATATGCAAATGAAACCACACTTGATCTGAAAAGAGAATGAGATGAGGATCAATTTCTCATCATGCACATTATTCAAATTCCGTTCATGAAATCTTAATCTTACAAACAGCATTTGTAGAGTTTTAACCCAGGTAACTTTGTAGCCTTTGTACTCGGAGAGCAAAAAAACTCCAAACGGGCTGCACAGTGTTTTGCCTGTCTGATTCCTCAGTGCTTGTTGCTGTCTGTCACTATCATGGAAAGGTGCAGATGAAACCATACAAGATTTTTCAAACTACTTTTGAAGGCTTTACTTGCCAACTTTATGGAAGGAGATGCTGAAACTCTCCACTGTTGTTGTTCATACTTTTTTGATACCTCTTTAGGAAACTATCCATCACTCGCCATAGTTCACATTGAGAAATGTTGGCAATTCCCTGGCAGATATTTTGTTTTAATTCTTGGGTGTGTGGGTTTGTCTTTTACACTTCGTTTTAACTTACCCCTGAGATAGAAATTGTTTATTGGAGCTTTGAAAAACCTTTCTTTGCTAATGGTGCACCGTACATCAATTTTTTTGTCATGAAGGGGTACTTCATGAACAATATTAGGTTCTTATAGGGTCAACAGTTTGAGAAACAGTTGACACCCGTACATACGTGAATACAATTTTGACTCCAACCCCCCCCCCCTCCCTCTTTTTTTTTTATGTTATTTAAGAGAGAATTAACAAACATGGAGCATGATTTTGCCTTTTTTTTCAACAAGACTCTGCAACAGCTCATATGACCAATCTTTCGATGAGAACAATTGACAGGACAGAATTATTAATAGAGATTTGTGGTCCCCCGACCTAACCCCCTGCGATTTCTATCTCTGGGGTAACTTAAATCATAAACTGTGCAAAACAAACACACACACCTTGGAAAAGTTAAAACAAAATTTCTGTCAGGAAATGGCCAACATTTTTCAACCTGAACTGCGACGAGTGATGGATAATTTCCTAAAGAAGTGCCAAAAATATATGGACAATGACAGTGACCAGTTTCAACATCTCTTTTCATAAATTTGGTAAGTAAAGCCTTTAAAAGTAGTTTTAAAAATGAGTGGTTTCATCTGCACTTTTCTATGATAGCAGCACAGGCAATGAGTGCCAGGGAAGCAGAAGCAAAACACCCTGCAGCCCGTTCGGAAACTTTTTGCTCTCCCAGTACAAGAAATTCATGTGTGCTAGGCAGCTAGAAGTTTTCATAAGTGGAATTTTACAAGTGTCATTGAGAGTTTTTTTCTGATAACAATGTACATCACCTTCACTTTCTATCAAGGACACTTACTGTTTCACGAATTTTATTAAGTAATTTATGAAATTTTCCTTAACTTGAACCAACATACAAATCATAAATAATCACCTATTGTGGAATAGAAGAATCAGGGTATTATTCTCCATTATTCTCTCTTTACTTCATGTGGTCCTCGCACTGAAAAACAGCAAGCTATGCTGCAAGACCTTGAATAAAGCAGTTATCCCCATACACTCCCGGTCACACAAGTGTGTTGCTTTTATGCACTGAGGTGCATCAAACAGCTCTTGTTCCAAGTTATTTGGATGACACAGTACCTTATGTTGCACTTTATTGGTGCAACAAAAATGTAAATCCAATTGCATTACCTAGAAGCCAGCAAACCTAGTATGGAAGCTACATTCGCTTCTATGAATCGTTGCAAATGCTAGCAGAGAACAAAAGACATGGCATAAAAATTGCTTATATACAATTAATTAGCATAAGATTAAAACCTTAGAAGAATACAGTTTGCTCTTTTGTTGTGAGAGTTAGAAGTAATTGTACTCTAACTAGCACTGAATCTTAATAGCCTCCCTGGTCAGGCAATTCAACTTTTGTCTTTTGATGAACTTTTGGAGATTTCAGATTTGGTTACATGGAACATTGGCACCTCTTGACAGAAATGCATCCTCATACCTATTCTCAAGTGAACAAGAATATATATTATGTTGGGTTTTACTTAGTTCTTTCAGACAAGATATGCTGGAACAGACAATTATACTTGAAAAATTGAGATTACTCTCTGATTTTGAACCATAGATCTTTGACTTGCCATACCAACAGAATTATCACAGCTGTCTTTCTGAACTAAACTACAAATTTCTCTCATCTGCAAACCTCTAGAAGATAAACTCAGACCTGAGAACAATAATAATAGCAGCCAAAGAGGCAGCTCTGAATACTTTTAAACCCCTAGTTGTGAGATAATACCTGACAGTAGATGAAAGAATGAAATGAAATAAAATGAGCTTGGAGACCTTCAGCGCTAAAATTATCTAATATTCATCTGAAGAATTAAGGAAAAACCTGAATAAAATCTTCTGCTATGTGGCTTCTCCATCTAGGATTTGAACCTGGTCCCACAATATAAGAGGCAGAAATCTTATCATTACACACCACAATGAAGACAATGAAGGCTATTGGAATCGACTATTAGAAATGTTTAGTAGTCAAGACACCGGCCGTGAAAGCCTAAGTACATATGCTATTGGATCGTTTCATGTTTGTGGTGGTGATTTCTTGCAGATTTATGTGTTAACTTATATCTCTGTTTCTAAAATCTTTGTAAGTCATTTCCAAAATTTTATAGTTTTACTTATCCCCCTCGTTTCCACATATAGATTTAGTCACAGACTACTTTGTATATTGTGGATTTCTTACTAATTGGTATCTGAAATTGGTCCTCTTAGCAGAGTTTTTATCTTGATAGCTGTTTTGGAGTGACATATATAGTGTTCCCTGAGCAAAGTTTTTATCTTGATAACTGTTTTGGAGTGACATATATATACATGAGGGCAGTCCAGAAAGTGCCAGACATTTTAGCCTATCGTGGCGATGAGTAGGGCTAGAGCCATCATTTTGATGTCAGAAGGTTTGTACATCAGTATGCATCCAGTTGTAGCATGAGGATTGTGCCTTCCTTACTTTGCTCTCTATGAGTTGTCAAAATGTGCTCTGCAATAGAAAATCCCACCATTTGTGAAATGCAGTCTGTGATAAGGTTTTTGTTGGCTAAAACAACAAACCAATTGAAATTTATTGTCAACTTTGTGATGTTTACAGGCAGGGAATGATGAGTGAAAGCAGAGTCAGGCAATGATGCATTGATTTTAAAAAAATGGCCATACCAATGTTCACAACGAGGACCGCAGTGGTTGACCTAGCCTTGTGACTGATGAACTGGCTATGAAAATCAATGACAAAATTCGTGAAAATTGTTGTTTCACAATTACAGAACTTTGGGAACAGTGATAAAGCAATGGGTCGTTACAAAACACTTTGATACTGACACTGAACTGCATGCCGGTGTAAACCAACGGTTGAAATTGCAGGCGGCAGATTTCTACAAAGAGGGTATTGAAAAAACTTGTGCCACGGCATGATAAATGCCTCAATTTGAATGGCAGTTATGCAGAAAAATAGCATAGGAGGGTACCTTTCAAATGTAGATAATAAACTGTGCTTTTTTTCAGTTTGTTAATTGTTCATTTCAAAACGTCTGGGACTTTCTGGACCACCCTCGAATATCCCTGAGTAAACTTTTTATCTTGATAGCTGTTTTGGAGTGTCAAATATGTATAGTGTTCCCTGAGCAAAACTGTTATCTTCATAGTCGTTTTGGAGTGACAAATATGTATAATGTTCCCTGGGCAAAGTTTTTATCTGTAGCTTTTATCAATAGCTGTTTTGGAGTGACAAATATATAGTGTCAATTGAGGGTTAGTTATGTTTACACTATACCTCATTTGTGAAAATTAGGACAAGTTTTGTCAACCTTGCTTCCCATCCTCAGCTTTCAACCAGCTATTTCATGCAGTTGTGTCATCTTGTATACTATTGATGATGGTGAAAATCTCTGTGGTGGTAGTATGAACTTGCTATGCTCTGTTGGCTGGAAGTCAGAGTTCATAATTGGGCCCTTGCTTTTTGTGATATGGACATTTTCCCATACTGAGAGCTCAGCTGAAATATATAGTGAGTTATAGGGTAAACATAAACCATCCTTCAGTAGATGTGATTAACCTCACTATTCAAAAACTTTCCAATCTTTAGTGAATATATAGTGTTCTTTTAAGATTCTTCTGAAAGTATAATCTAGTCGTCGTGGTAAGTAAATTTCCTGCATAATTGCTCACAGTAATCAATAAGAGGGATCATCACATTAAACTCAGTCAAAGCAGAGAAATACGCAAGAAATTTATTGAACAACCCAGAATCTGTAAACATTTTTGGACATACATTTATTGTAATTAGTATAAGAGGGATAAAAGTATTTTTGTATGAATTGTATAAGTACATAAAGGAAAAGGTAATGGATACAGAAAATTATGTGACCGTTATGCAACAGGCTTTTTTTCTTTCTTTCTGTAAGTTGTATGAGTTTTAGCTCCTTTGAAGAATATTCATGTACTCTATTTTGAAATACCATCTGGCAACAACCTCTCAAGAACACTATGAAAAGACCATCAGATGACAACAACAATAGTGCAACATTAACTTCCATCAGTAGTGCGGTAACAGTAGCAACAGCTAGTTGGTTGAGAAAGTAAAACAGTTTTGTAAACTGTAAATATCCTGGCTAAAGCTTTTAAGTAATGAATACTATATGTACAAGCTTAGGCTTTCACTGCTGAAGGTGAGAGATTTTGGTCTTGTAACCAACATGGTACCTGGCATCATTAAGGCACAGACTCGTGAAGAGGGAGGTATGTAGTTCAAATCCCTCAGGACTGTCCTCCCTGATTGAAATTTTTTCAGGTTTTCCTCAGTCCGTATAACCAGCAACCATCAGGTAAGTGCTCTAAATTTAAGCCTGAAATATTTTATTCCCAAAGTTCCTTTTCCAATTATCACTTCTTCTGATGTGTCACCAGTGTCACTGCCAGTGCTGATGTATGCATTAAGAACAGGCATTAAATACTATTACAAAACTTTGGGCTCGAACACTGTGGTCTAGAGGGACTGAGGAACCTTTAGACCCTCTACATCATGGCCCACAAGCTTGGAGATCTCTCACCTTCAACTGATATATATATGGTGTAAACTGTTCCAACTCAGCAGTTTTAAAATTTAAAACACATATAGCAGCTTTCACTCTAGAAAGTATTTAACATTTTACTGAAAATGTTGATACTGCCCTTTTAAGCATGTGCAGGAAATATCTCAACATTTCCTTATTTTTCCGTGCACAAGTGGTATGAATTAACGTACACCTGGTGAATATAATCTGATTTTTTTTCCAGTATGGTATTTCTATTTAAGAAACTGCATTTAGGGGAAATGCACATTAGACTTGGAACTAAACAATTGCACCCAAGTCACCCATTCAAAAATTATCGTGAGATCCGTCCTTTAGGCTTGGGAGGATCTGTTAGTCCCTCATTTTCAGGAATGTCTTGCGTTTTAAGCGTATTTTACAGAGAACAGCATTACTCCTGGTTTTCCCTGTTAACCATATCCCTTTTTTACTTTCTCTACTGGTAAGTAGCGGAAGTATTGTATTCCACCCAAAAATTTGATGTTCAGATTTCACTGGAAATATGTGTTTTGAAACCCCCTGAATCCAAAAAAAGCATTTTACTTTCTCTACTGGTAAGTAGAAGGAAGTATTGTATTCCACCCAAAAATTCGATATTGAGATTTCACTGGAAATATATGCTTTGAGTCCCTCTGAATCCAAAAAACAAGCATTTTTAGAAAAAACGTCCGTGTGTGTGTGCGTGCGTGTGGATAGCATTACTCAAAAACGAAAAGTTGGTTAAAAACCAAAGTTGGTGTTTAAGTTTAATGTCTTTCAAGCATGCGACATGAAGATTTTGAAGAAAATAGCCCCACCTTAAACTACCCTTCACATAAAATATGATCTGAAGCTTTCTTGGTGACAAACATATTCAAGATGTTCTCGGGCTTTGAGCCATGTGTAGTGATGAAGAGTAATTGACGTTTTGGGAGGGTGCATCTCTCCCATCATCAGGATGATGAATGGCTAACTTAGTGAAAGGACCAGTATATGTACTGTCCGCTAGTACAGACCGAGCAGAAAATACCAAGTCTAATCTTGAGGTGGTTCAATGCTCTGTTGGAATCTGTGTTTTCTGAGACAGTCGATCTCCAACTTTAAAGCTGGTTTCCAGGAGGGGCTGAACTGCAATCCAGCATCCTGGTTTAGCGTGCTCTTCTCCGAGGAGATGGCCAGAGCCTCCTTAACCCTCCATCCATCTCCTCCAAGAAGAGCACATTAAACGGGGATGCCAGATTACAGTTTAGGCCCTCCTGGAAATCAGCCTTAAAGTCGGAGACCGACCGACTTAGAAAACACAGATTCCAACAGAGCGTTGAGCCACCTCAAGATTAGACTTGGTGTTTTCTGCTCGGCCCGTACTAGCAGACAGTACATCTACTGGTCCTTTCATTCTGTTCATCATCCTGATGATGCACACTCCCAAAACGTTGATGGCTCTTCATCACTACACCTGGCTCAAAGCCCCAAAACATCCCTTTACATGAAAAATTTTTTGAAAATTTTGTTTTTGTTGAAAATGCATCTAACGATTTTGATTAAAATGTCATATTTTAAGATATTTGTATAACAAATTAAATGTATATATTGAATTTTCTGGATAAAGCCTATGTAGTCCTGTTTACTCTGGATGACTTTTGAATAACAACTAAACCGTAAGAAATAGACAAAATCTTAATATACAAAAAAATATATACCTTGCTAAAACACACAGTTTATGTCTGAATAAATCTTTTGATGGAGTGAACCATTTCAGAGATATTCCTTGTTATTTGTGTCAGTTTCGGAAAACTTAAAACTTTCATGAAGTGGAACATCGTTGTTCATTTTTATTTTCTGTGCTATGTATAGTATAGTAGAGGAAGTATTGTATTCCACCCATAAAATTCAAGGTCGAGATTTCACTGGAAATATTTGTTTTGAGGCCCCCTGAATCCAAACTAAGTATTTTTAGCAAAAGATCCATGTGTGTGTGTGTGTCTGTCTGTCTGTCAGACTGTGGAAAGCATAACTCAAAAATGAAAAGTCGGTTGAAAACCAAAGTTGGTATTTATGTTTAATGTCTTTAAAGGATGCGACACGAAGATTTTGAAGAAAAGGGCTTCACCCTAAACTACCCTTTACATGGAACATTTTTCGGAAAGTTTTATTTTCTTCAAAATGGCTCTAACAATTTTGATTAAAATGACTTATGTTTGAGATATTTTTATGACAAATGAAATGCATATCTTGAATTTTCTGGCTATAGCCCCTGTAGTCGTATTTACTCTGGATGATTTTTGCATAACTGGTATACTGTTAGAGATAGACCAAATCTTAGTATTCAAAAAATGTATATCTTGCTAGAATACACAATTTATGTCTAAATAAAATTTTTATAGAGTGAACCGTTTCGGAGATATGCCTTGTTATTTGTGTGTTTTGGAGAACCTATACTTCTGTCAACTGGAACATTGTTATTCAATTTTTATATGCTAACCGTGCAAGGAGAACAGAATTTAAAGATTTAAAACATTTGACTATTGCTCAAAGCCTACTGTATTCCCATATTCTCCTTCCACTTACAAGGAAATAAACAAATCAGATAATTTCTGCAAATGTTTATCTCAACTAACACGAAGATATATGGATATGGTTAGTAAAAGAGTGTAGAAAGTCATGCGAGTGCAACACATCAGATTTTTAGTTTCACTACTGGTAGTAGGCAAAGTATTGTATTCCACCCAAAAATTCAATGTCGAGATTTCACCGGAAATATGTTTTGAGGCCCCTCAAATCCAAAAAGCAGCATTTTTAGAAAAAAGTGTGTGCACGCTTGTTAGTCTGTGGACAACATAACTCAAAAATGAAAAGTCAGTTAAAAACCAAAGTTGGTATTTAAGTTTAATGTCTTTCAAGGATACGACACGAAGATTTTGAAGAAAATAGCCCTACTCTAAACTACCCCGTTACATGGAAGATTTTTCGAAAATTTTGATTTTCTTGAAAATGCCTCTAATGATTTTGATTAAAATGCCATATGTTTAAAATATTTGTATGACAAATCAAATGTATATATTGAATTTTCTGGCTATAGCCTATGTAGTCCTCTTTACTCTGGATGACTTTTGAATAACTCGTAAACCATAAGAGATAGACAAAATCTTAGTATAGAAAAAATGTAGATCTCACTAAAACACACAATTTATGCCTGAATAAATTTTTTTGTAGAGTGAACCATTTCAGAGATATTCCTAGTTATTTGTGTCAGTTTTGGAAGACTTAAAACTTTAGTGAAATGGAACATCGTTCATTATTTTACATGTTAAGCATGCAAATAGAACGGGATCTCAAAGCTTCAAAAGATTTGTCTATCGCTCAAAGGCTACTGTATTCCATTATTCTGCTTGCACCTACAAGGAAATAAGCAATAAGATAATTTGTACAAATTTTTATTGCAACTAACATGAACAAGATATTGGAATAAGAGTTTGTAACCATGGTTAGAACAAGAGTAGAGAAATTCATGTGAGTATAACACATCAGATTTTTCTCTGTGTATGGGTGCATATGTTTAATGAACAATGGCTCCCATCCTGTGAATGCAGGTTCTTTAGTCTTAGTGTTGTCCTGTAATATGGAACCGTAAGAATGTTTTCTTCAGAAAGAATCTCTAAATACAGCTTTTGAAAACATTAGTGATAGTTATTGTCTGAAAAGGGGTAGGATGATATTGCACCATTTTTCTGTAGCAAATCAGGTCAGTAGAAGATTTATTCACTTCGTGCATTTGTTCTTTTAATTTCTATGTCAAATTCATTTGTAGAAAGAATACTCAGCCACGGAAAATATGGTAAAATGTTTATAATATTGAATAAGCTAGTAACAGTGATGTGAATTTAAATTTTATATCACTTAAATCTTTTGTCTTGATCAGTTTCAAGAGCTACTTACTCCCATTGCCAGAAGTGACCACTGGTTCCTGATGGCATTGTCCAATGTTTGGTGGTTGCTTGTGGTGACGTGTGTGTGTTATATGATTAAAAATGTTTCCCAAGTATCTGATGTGTTGTGTTGTGTTTTTTAAGTTTTAGGAGTGTTATATTTGGTGTGATATAATGATTGGTTGTCCAAAAGTGGTGTGAAACTGAGATTTGATCCATCTGTTTGTATTTGACACAACGCATGTGTTCTTTTAAACTGGTTTTTAAATTTCTATTAGTTGTAGCTATATAAATTTGGTCACATTCTGGGCAATTAATATAATAAATTCCTTCTTTTTTGTTCTGAAGCATTGGGTCCTTTGATTTGTTGCAGAGTAAGTTTCCCTATATTGAATCAGATGTGTTTTTTGAAAATGTAATGGAATTTAGAGTGAGTTCTTGGGTGGAATGTGAACTTCCAAAAAATTATTTTGCTCCTTTGCTGAATGAGTTTTATGGTATCTAGTCTATTTGTTTCTAGTCTTTTTTTTTAATTTGATTATTTTTTTCATCAATGATTTGTTTGGTGAAGCCATTATTGTCTGCTATCTGCTGCATCGACTATGTATTTGTATGCTTATTTGTACTGTCCTGTTAAAGGAGTGTAAACCAATCTGTGAACTGAACTGGCTAAACTAAAATGTTTATGTGGAGTCAAATTGAAACTATTGTTTTCTCGGTATGTGTAGTATTTCTGTAAATACCAAAATTGATCCTGTTTTAGCATCCATATACTTTTAAATCTAGGAAAGCTAGCGTGCCTTCATTTTTTATTTCCATAGTGAATTGTATTGTTTTGTTGTGTAAGTTGAGTAATTTGAGAGAATCCTGGATGAATCTGTTTGGTACTATACAAAGATATCAACAACATACCTATTATTTTATTTATGCCAACAAACTTGCTGTTGGTGTTTTTAAACACACAAGCTGTGTTGGCACAGTTTAAGAGGTAGAACTGGAACTTAAAAATTCAATGCCACAACTGGGATTAGAACCACAGACCTTCCGCTTACCGGGCGGCTGCTCTACCACTGAGCTATTGTGACAAACTGCCAGAATGGCATTAAATTCTCAAACCAGTTGTTTTCAGTTGTGGCAATGAATTTTTAAGTTCCAGTTCTACCTCTTAAACATACCTATGCCCAACCTTGTACATATATTAAATGAAGATGGTTGTGTATAACAAAATTTTAAAAAAAATAGTTTAAAATGGTCCACTTAAAATAGAAGAGGACTAGTTTTGGAGAGGCAGTCTAATATTTTAATAACATGCTCCACTGTTTTAAACATTTTATTTTCATCATAAGTTTTATAAACAGAAATAAATTAAGGATATCACGAAACTCAC
Organism: Tenodera sinensis; assembly: GCA_030765045.1. Classification (NCBI taxonomy): domain Eukaryota; kingdom Metazoa; phylum Arthropoda; class Insecta; order Mantodea; family Mantidae; genus Tenodera; species Tenodera sinensis. The sequence continues at coordinate 46,658,957 of CM060961.1, read as the reverse complement.
CCAGCAAGAGAACAAATTTATTTTCAGAAGGTTCACATTCCAATCAAGAACTGACTACAAATTCCTTGTTTTCAAAAACACAACACCTGTTGAGCTCCAAAAAATAGTTTTCAGCGTAAAGCGATTACTTTGCAGTAAATCAAAGGACCCAATACCTCAGAACAACAAAACATGGATTTATCAAATCAATTGCCAAGAATGTGGCCAAATTTATATAGGTAAAACTAAGAGAAATATAGGAACCAGATTAAAAGAACCATGAGATGTACCAAATACAAACAGATTGATAAATCTGGAGTTTCACACCAAGTTCAGACAACAAATCATTACATTACACTAAACATGACACTCCTAAACATCTACAAAACACACAACAATCTGGAAATTTGGGAATAGATTTTAATCATAAAACACAAGCACCACTTAATTTTGATTTGCTACCATCAAATCTACTATGGAAGTTCATCGTACCACACTTAGATGTCACCACAACTACTATCGTGCTGCTCAAATGGTTAACATGCACTTTATCTTTGTTAATAGAAACCTCTCAGGTAACACACTGATTATTTTCCAAAGTCGCCAATGCCTTGCGGTGTACCAGTGAGCACATTACTTCAGCCAATGAATGTGTAGAAATCACAAATGACAGATATTAATTCCACATGGAGTAAAACACAGCATTGCAACACCTTCGCTGTTTTCTCTCTCATTCTTCTCATTCATTGGAATTCTAAGAAATAAATGTCCATGCTTGTAACGCATATGTTTATTTGCAGAAAACGTGACAAAATTGCTTTCTGTGACACTGAATCTTCTTGCATACTTCAATGCTGCAACGTTAAGCATTTGAGCAGCACAATAATAACCACCAAACATCAGACAATGCCAGTGGGGGCAAGTAACTCTTGAAACTGGTCAATACATAAAAAGTGTGCCAATTTCAGACTTAATTTTTATAAGTTTAAATGTGATCAGACATTTAGATTAGAATTCATATGAATATTTGAGAGCATACCTCCACGTGTATAATATATAAGGACTATCTATCTATCTCACTACCTATCGATCTACCTATTGACCTATCTATCCGTCCGACCATTCATCCATCCGTCCCCATCCACCGCCGCCACCACCACCACCACCACCACCACCATCATCATCATCATCATCATCATCACATGCTTTGGCATGTTAAGATGTATACAGAAGTTTGTTACTTATTGGTAGAATTTACTGAAGGTATCATAAAAACAAGCCCTAATGACCAAGTTGTCAAGAGGCCCTTAAACCCGATAAAAACAAGCGGTAAACAATTTTGAGCAATAATGGTGTGTTAAATCTTTACCAGGAATGAAGATGCCCAAAAAGCTGTACTCTTTGTATAGGGAGATACATGTATAATATGTTATACTTGGAAGGCCTACACCAACAAAAGCATAAGTTTTACTGACACGTGAAGTATTGTTAAAATCAACAATATGAGAGTATTTCAGTCCTTTCTTATACTCATGGAGTAAATTACTGTGGAGTAAACTTGAGTGTACGAGTCAGAATTTACTATGGAATAAACCTGGAGTAGAAAGCCAAGTCATATACAAGTTTTAAAGTGTGAAAAAGAAAAAAAAAAAGATGCAAGATTGTCTGGATTAGACTAACAATCTCAACAAAGAAATTCAATATTAATATATTTGCATATAGTGAGTAGCAAGACCCAGTGATATTTAGAAAGAGAGGAAGAGAATTCAAACAATTTTTCATGCTTAGGAAAGAATTCTTATGTTCATTCTGAATCTATTTTTAGATAATTTATATTGAACTTAGAAAGGAATTAGGGTTACCTCCAGAATACAGTTTTACCCATCCTGCAAATGCTTAAAATCACTTCTAGCAAAAGCAGCGGGCCTTAAAAATTGGAGGGGTTACTTTTCCATTAGCGTAGAATTTTCAGTTACTCTTACATGTGTTTACTTTGCTTTAATATATGTATTATTTTTTAGGCTTTTCTTCTCTTATTCAACATTTTCATTTACTGTTTTTTGCATTCCATATTTTTAGTATTGGTTTTCAATCTCCAGTAACATTTGTCCTTTCCCCTTTTTAATGTTACCAATGACCTTACTCGTTAATATCGCTGTAAACATTATACAGGGTGAAGTGAAATAATCCTGAAGTGTTTAAGAGCAAATTCATCTTATTGTGAGTAACAAGTAAGTCTAATACCAAAAAGCTGAAGAGTTTGTAGGTTTCTAGTAAAAAGTGTTTTTTGGATAAAAAACGTATCACCACCTTGCTGGATTCTGTTGACTAAAGATTCTCAATTTATGACTATATTCATAGAAAACTGAATAAACAAATTTTTTTCTTCTGGCATATTTCAGTAAAATGAATGGTTTTAAGTAAATTAAATTTAAAAAGTCCATAATTTGTTGCCTTTGTATTCTGTTACAACCGGCAACATTGCATCAGCTGCTTTTACTTTCTTCCGATATTGGTGTAGGTCGTAGGGCACATTTACTTAATTGCATGCAAATGTTTTTTTGTCAAAGCCACAGCTAGACCAGAGCAGTTAAGCCTGTCTATAAGCAAATGGTAGACATATGGAACACTTCCTCTAAATTCTTATTTTAAATTTACATACTGGAGACAAATTCAGATATTTTAAATTAATTCCAATGTTTTTGCATACTTGTTAATGTTAATAAATGCTAGTGATTAAAATTATGGTAATTTTTTGTTTCTGAAGCTACCAAATAAATAATGACTGGTCTGTGACTGTGGAATTCATTACACATGAACAGCAATGTCAATTTGTTTAACTTACATTTCTTAAAATATTTTGGTATGTGTCATGCATACTCAGGTACACAAATCGTATCAGAAACATTAGTGCTGCAAATTTCACTAACTCAAAGCTTTTAGCGCTCATAAGCTTATTTTAAATCATGTTGGAGTAACCATTAGCAAAAGTGCTTCCAAAAATTTTTACATCATATTATACAGATTCCTTTATTAGATAGTAATTAGATATATGTATTGGTAAGAAGCACATTAATCCCATTTTAAAACCGATATATTGAAAATTAAATAGAATTGTCCATTCCCAAGTTGGCCTAACCTATAAACAATTGCACACAAATTTTAAGTATATTTAGTGGAGTGTAAATTCTCATTATAAATTAAGCTTTCCTAAAAGTTTAGCAATAATTAATTTCAAATCGTTAAATTCAACACAAATGATGGTATGCTCCAAAGTAATGAATGGTTCTCTGAAGTTCTTTATTCCCAGAGTAAACAATTCCCATTATAAATGTAATGAAGCTTGTTAAATTAATTTTAAAAAAAATAGTCAACTTAAGGGGTACAGCCTTCTTTAATAAATGCTAATTCCAAAGTAATTTATTCCAAGATGCTGTATGTCAATGAAAGAAATATTATTATGGTATTCAATGAAGAAACTAGCCACACTTTAATTTGTCACACCACCCCCAGAATTATCAACTGCCATGTATTTTTAGCTTCCCTTTTCTTTATTTTAGACAACTGAAGTGGGTTGCCATAGATCAAATTAGCATCCGGTTGCCTTTTGAGTTATGTTCATTTATCATATAATTTGTGCTATAGCCCTTGTGGAATCCATTTTGTTTAGTTGTTTGTAGGTTAATTTTCTGTTTGAAGATACAATTCTGTGATTCTTTGTAATGTGTAACATGATAATTTAAATGTCCATAAGTACGTTCACCTCAACTGCATTCTTTTTCAGTAGATTACAAATTATTTTTGAGTCAGTTATAAATACTAATTTCAAAACTAACTACCGTTTTTATCTGTCATTTCAGGATTTTTGCTTCAATTTTAAGGACCAATATTCGGGTACCATTTTACAGCCAAAGAAGTGTATATATTTAGCAAAAATTGGTGGGAGGGTGGACAGATAGATAGATAGATGGCAAATGATGGCACAGAAATTGATTGTAAAAGTATTTACAGAGGAGAGAAGTTTTCTGAAATGTTAGGAAAGGAAAGAGATTCTCTGTAAATGCATCAAATTGATAAATGCATGTATATAATTGAATTGAAAGAAAGTTGTACCTGTGAGGCAGGGATATAAATTGAACATTTTGAATAAGGAAAATTGAAGCTATTAACAGTGAAGCAACAAGATTCTAAAGTAAGAACAAATTAGAAACTAGAAACTTCACTTATCTTAGTAATGTTGCGTGTTCTTTTTGAACAAGCTAACCCAGGGTTTCAAGTTGTCTCCAACTCATTCTCAAAGCTATATCCTGGGTTAGCTTGTTCAAAAAGAACATGCAACATTACTAAGATAAGTGAAGTTTTTAGTTTCTAATTTGTTCTTACTTTGAACATTTTGAGTTTATTTCTAACACAAATACTTCTGTTACACTTTTCAAATAGGTATACAATGCATATTTTGGAAGCCATTGTCAAAAACCTGCTTCAGTAGATTAATTTTGATTTCAACCAGCTCTCTTCCTCCGCCCATACAATCAACCTACAATGAATGGTGGAAACAATGATTTAGAAGATGTAATGTAAACCCCGCGCGATAGCCCATGAAGGGCCAAGGCCTACCACCCAGCCGCTGTGTCCCCCACCTCTGCCCACTACAGGCGTCATTGGTGAGGTGCAGTACTGGAGGGTGGGACATGGTCAGCGCCCCGAGCCCTCCCGGCCAGTTATGCAGTTTTCTAGACCTGGGGCCGCTACTTCTTCATCAAGTAGCTCCTCAATTGGTCCTCCCGGGACCTAACGAGGCTGAGTGCACCCCGTGCCAGACCTCCCAGAGGGGATAAAATCCCCCTGCTGGTACCGCGCCAGAGGCAAGTGTGCTATCAACTGCGCTACAGAGGTCTGATTTAGAAGATGTCATGCTTAAAAAGCTTAAGGGTAGTATTTATGTTACAAAATAACTTTAAATGTTCAAAATATATCCTGTACTCTGATATTGGTTGATTTACATGAAAATTTCCACCTGTTCTTGCCTCAGATCCAACTGTTAAATAGAAACAGTAATAACTTAAAGTGCATAGTTAAAAACCCTAACTATAACAGTAAAAACATTTAAGCTAATAGCACATAATATGCTTTCAAACTCGTTTTTATTCATTTTATTTGATTTTCTTGTAATTAAAACCAATTTTAGCTATGAATTAATGAATGCTGGCTGCTAAGACTAGTTGTCTAAACAAGCTCAATGGACTAGTTTTAACTACCACCATCTTTTAAATTAACCTTTATAAGTTGAAACTGGTTTTGATGCATTATGGCTTAATGGTAATGGCATTAACGTTGAGAATGCTACTCATGAGCAAATTTTTCCTTGAATTGTCTAATTTTACTTCATATATATTTTAAAGTCTCTGACCATGTAAATTTATAGTAATAGCACTGATATTAAAATATACAGTAAACTTTGTTGTACTTTGCTTATTCAAGCAGATAATTTATATTGGCACACAGCAATTTTACACTTATGAAATATATGGGAATACATCATAGTGGTATTGCAAGGAATTTCTTTGAAATGCAGTTAATTTTTAAACATGTCAGGAGAAATTTGTTGTAATTAAATAATTAAAGTACATTTAGCTCATACATTCGAAAACAAATTAATGGTTTTCTCCATTACATTTTTTGTAGAATTTTTCTGGAAGCTGCATTAGGGACACTTAATGTATGTTTTAATAGAAAGGTTTAATGATTGCTTGAGGTCCAGCAGGCTGGAACTACTGGGCAGACGCAAGTGGCAACCTTGGTGAAGACAGTTTCCACTGCTGGGGGTAGTGGTACAACACAGAGTGTGACTATCCCGATGGCTCTGCCCCAGGTGAAGGCCACATTAACTCCTGGCACCATGAAGGCCGGCACAACACAAAATTTAAGACAGCTTTCTCTACAGCAACAGATTGTGCCTCGGAAAATACCACCTCAGAAGATGGCTCAGCTCTCACATGTAGGACTTCTTTTCACTTTTAAGGGCTTTGCATAGAGCTGATTAATATAATTTGGTTTTAGGGTTTCAAATTAGTTCCATCTTTTTCTTTCATTAGGGGGAAGCACTAAAACAAAATCAGAACCTCATACATAATAATTTTAAACTTCATGCAAGCTTTCACCTTTGGCAGTGCCTAAAATAATCTGTACAGCTTAATATGTAAAAGTTTGCTGTAGACTCCTCTTCCCTGGATGCAGTGTTGTGGTAAAAGCTTTCTATACCTTCTATTTTGGTAGTTCAAGGTAAATGAAGATGGGTGTTTCATACATAATGCTGAGCAAATAATTTAACACATTGGTGAAGGGTATATTTAACCTTTAGAAACATAGATTTATAGCTTACATCCTTCAAAATGAGGTGGGTGATACAGCAGCTGATTCATTTGTTGAGCTATTTTTGATGATTTATTTATTGTTTATCACTATCCTCTTCTATATATTTGCTTTCTCTGTTGGCCTTACTTGGGTTTCCCTTATTTCACATTACACACATCTTAGGCATTGAATTCTGGACAGGCTTATTCCATTGATGAAATATAGCTTGTTTTTAGAACTGTAGAACTTTGATGATGATGATGATGACGACGACGATGACAACGATGATGATGGACAATGATGACGATGATGATAATATTAATCTAGGAATCCAGGAAATGTTTCTGTCAACACTCAAAATAGCTGAGTTTTTCTTTTCTCCATTTTAAGTGCCATCTTTTTTAATCAGCTTTTCATAAACAGAGCATATCTTTCAAGATTCTGTTAAATAAATCTTGTGAGGTTTGCATTGCATCTAGGGTTAATATTTTATTCCCGAATAGCTCTTTCAGTCTCTGGATTGCAATTTTATACTCTCTAAAAATATATAGCTCTAAGAATTGTGCAGATCTTGTTTTTGGAGGGATAATTTGAGTCACAATTCTCTTATTGTGTAACACCCATGTTTCCCTGTCAGATGGCATTATTAGCCTGTCCACTTCAAGAATTCAAAATGAGCAATGTGTTGTTTATAACATCATACAATCTCTGCCATTTCTCTAGGCTTTATATGCTAGCACAATATGGAATAAATGCAAGCTTTGAATCTCACTATCTCATGAGAGGTAAAAAACAACCTTGGGTATTACTTTTGCAATGTTTTTAACGAACAAAAATTCCCTTCTCACCAAAGTGGCCCAGGTTCAATCCCAGACAACCACATGTGGGATTTGTGGTGGGCGAAGTGGTGTTGGGGCGGGTTTCCTTCGGGTTCTTCGGTTTCCCCTGCCATCTCATTCCACCGGTGCTCCATCTTCATTCCATGTATTATCTGTGTCACCACCTGCGGTGCAATATGTAGTAAAAGCGGGCATTAAACACTACAAAGAAATAGATAAAAAATCTACCTATATATTGATTTAGAAAGAAATTGAGTCTTTCCAGTTAGGTTATTTTCCTTGTGAGTGAAATGAACTCCCAGAAGTATCTAGCAATTACTCAATGATTTCAGTCTTGAGTATGCTCTTGTTCTATGCTGTATCCAAAGTGCTCATTCAAAACCTTATCTTCAGTTTAATATACAGGGATATAGAATTATTGCCTCTTACAGGATGGAGCAGAAAAACAGAAACTAAGCAGGGGGCGGTTCAAGTTAAGCGTAAAGGAGTGGGATATATAATTATGTAGACTTAGCCTCATGCCATCAACACACCTTAACAATCACTATGCAGCAGTTAACAGTTGGGAATTGGTCCTTCATTACCTCACTATTAACCCTTCCCGAGCGGACGTGTTTTATGGCTCTGAGCGGAAGGCAATTTTGCTAAAGTATGAAACTCTATTAAATACAGTTAAAACTATATAAAAATGCTCAAATGTGATAAAACACATAGTATACCTTGCTTTTTGTTGAATTGGATGATAATTGCCCTCCAGGAGTGAAGTTTTGTTAGTCCGCATAGAAATGTTGTTACAAAAATGGCATAAGTAGCTCTTCTCCATTTTGTACAGCGTAGTTCGTACGTATACGTATTCACAAATAAACCAGCAGTGCTTCAGAAACTAAATAGTGTCACATTATGATATTTAATACTTCCATTTGTAATAATAACGGTAATGATGATAACAAATTATAAAAGTTTTGATAGAAATGTGCAGTTACACCTAGCTAGGGCAGGGTATCTGAAATTGCATATGAATTGCATAGCGACTTGTTTATCTCAATTCTATTGAGATAATACTATCTCAGTGCTTTTATATCGGCAATTTCTGGGAGATTCCAAGAAGTAATCCTGGCTTTTTTCGTTGATGGTGTCGCCTTTTTTTTTTTTTTTTTTTTTTTTTTTTTTTCCCCTGAATACATGTTTCCTCAGTAATTATTTCCATAATTTCGTCATCCAAAAATAGGCCGAAAAATTCTGCTGGAAGGGTATTCTCATCAAAATGAGAAGGAAGTATTGGTCCCTGCTGGATATTGTGAACTGGGATACTAGATGTAGGGCCAGGGTCAAAATTACCCACCTCTACAGAGTTAGGTGTAGAGCATCTGCAGCGTCACTTATGTCACTCTTGCTCTCACTTGCACTTACACACGAATTCTCGCATATATCACTCTCATCATCACTGAGCACAAAATTCGATAACTCGCTATCACTTTTGTTCAACGATTCTACAATTTCTTGCTCTGTCAAACCTTTCTTTCCCGCCATTCTGTCAAAAAACGAAAAAAACTCTCGTTTACTGGATGCAATCACTGCACTGTTTATTCCTACACTACTGAAAACTACGACAGAAATGATTAAATATGGAAAATCGGTGATGAACTGACCACAAACATCTGAAAGAACATTTTCTGCCATCTATTGGCAGTATATATGAATTATTTGAGCAAGAGGAGCCGATCACAATAGCTCTATGACTCCAAACCCATATATGGGTTTTCGCTCGTCATGGTCCGGACAGGTCGCCCATATATGGGTTTTCGCTCGCAAAGGGTTAAGGTATATTATAAAGTGCTGAAAGTAAGATGTAGACTGCATTCATTGAGTGCAGAACACACTACAATTAAAGAATAAAAGGAAAGGAAAGATATAGTTTCTTGGGATGATACAAATAGCAATAATATGATAATTTAATTTGTAAGGAAGTGATAGTGAGAGAAGTAGCGATAAAGCTACTTTTGAAGTTGGGCTATCGAATCACTATATAGTATAAGCTAACAACAATAAATTACAGAAGAGAGGACAAACATGGAAAACAGGAGCCTAAAGAACTGAAACACTTTCACTAAACAATGTAAAGAAAATGCAAGAGAAAGAAAAAAGGTACCCTAATCCACAAATTTGGAACTAACAAGAGAAAGCTGCTTAGAAACAACCAGAAGAGATCAGACTATTTAAATACATTCAAAGATAGAAGAATAAAGTATGTCTAACATTCTGGTAATTACGAGTACTGGAGGGCATATTATTCAGGCTTAGTGTTAGGCTACTTAACCTTGCCTTATGCTAGAGCCACTGTCACCCTCAAAGTAGTCACCTACACATATACACCAGTCCCAACGATTCTGCCATTTTCCAAATGCATCCTTAAAGTCACAGATGTTTCTTCTTGAATCCTCTCAATTGTGTCAAACCAACGTCCTTTCAACTTGATTTTCAGTTTGGGGAACAGAGCAAAGTCAGAGGGTGCCAAATAAGGTGGGTACAGTGGGTGGGGGCCAATTGTCATGTTTTTTTCGTCAAAAGTTGCTGGTGGACAAGTAATTGTGACACACATTATTGTGATGCAACAGTCAGCTCCCTTGTCACCTAGGTTCGGGCTATCGTCTCCACATATTTTAACGGAACCATCGCAAATCATCACAGTAGTATGTGGAATTCAATGTTTGATTTGGTGGTATAAATTCTTTGTGTACAATCCCCTTGGTGTCAAAGAAAATGAGGAGCATGCTCTTGACTTTGCTCTTCACTTATCTCGCTTTTTTGGTCTTGGTAAGTTCGGGCTCTTCCATTGCACAGTGCGTAATTTCCTATCCAGGCGACCAAAATTCAAAAAATTACTTTTTAAGGTATGAATATGGTGGTTTGGTATTGTATTGTGGACACCATAAGCCATCTTGTGGCACTTTTCTCAATCATTTTGAGCAAGGCATCTGTTTTATATCTTGCCATGAACATCAGTATCTTAATAGTGGCTCCGAACCACTGCAAAACAGCAATAGCAAACATCAGTTTTGGAACTTAATTCTTTATTAATAATATGTTATTGCAGATCAAGCTAAACATTGCGTAGCCATTAGGAGCATTATATTCTTTCTTAATAATTGGCTTTTATAATCCTTTGTAGGTAGTGAAAGTCTGCGACAGTGTATTTGTGTGAAAGTCTTAACGTAGTTTTACTCCTCACAGCCTAGCATTAGTTGGAGAGCTTTAAGATTCTTTTAGTATTATCACAGGGGTAGTACAGATATATTACATTGTTGAAAGAACCAATGTTGCTTTCAAGAATGTCTTACAGTTTACTAGCACTCAAAAATTATCAGCTTTCCTATGAATCATTTTTAAAAATTTTCCACTACACAATGGCAGACTTCAACACTAATGAAAAAAATATTTCTTGTGAAACTCTGTAATTAATTGATTTCAATTATTGTCACTTGTGACACAGTTTCTTTTATGAGAATTGCATCAAATTCACAATTATTTTTCACTTTATAATGTATAATATTTGTTTCGTCATTACATTATTGATTACAGTCCATTCCTCCTTGGTTGTAGAACAATGAACAAAAGAAGTCAGCCTATGCTGCCTGTATTCTAACAGAATTATTTCAGAGGGCTTTCTATTGCCTCTACATTTACATTTGGAATTATTTTGGAGGGCTTGCACAAAATACTGCTTCAATTAGTTGCAGTTCACTGTGGTGATACTTTTTGTGTTCTAGCTATGGAAATTGAAGCTAAATGTATGCACCATAAATTTATGCTATCCTCACCCACATATTATGGCAATATTTATGTGTGCTGTTCTAAATATTACACTGTGTTTTGCTTTTAAATTTCTAGTTTTCTTTATTTAAACAGAGTTTAGAAAAATTATTATAAAATGCTATCTCTGGAATTTTTATATATTATTTCTACATGTCTCAAGAGTATGCTTGCAACATGTTTTGCTGCTCTGTTTTGAGTTATTAATTTCTCAGAGAGAAGTTTTTGAAGTCTGGGGCAAATCCAGCAAGAACAATGAGGACATTCTTTTTAAGTACCTTTTAAAGAAAACATATTGAAAATCTATCAGAAGTGTTGCATGTTAGTGTTTAAAACACATTACATTTGTTCTGTTTAAATGTATAGATCCACTGGTCCAAGTACAACAGAAGGTGGATCAGGTGTATGAAAAACATTAATAATTGGCTTGACCAAGAACTAGTATTTTGTGATAACTTATTCAAGAGCAGAGGCAGTGTAGCACAAGATTCCAGTTTCCACATACAAAGCAAACATATAAGGCCAACTACAGAATTTGACCAGAGTTGCATAAGCAAAAGGAGAAAATAAGACAGCTATTGGAATATGAAAGCCCAACAGAAACTTCACAGGCAGCACATAGTAGCTTTCGATGGTCTGGAAAAAGAGATGCAGCTGATCTAGTCAAAGAGTTATCCACTGCTACAACAAGAAGAGCAACAACAATAAAAAAAATTGAGAAGTGAAGTAAGGCTCATCTCTTACACATGCGATGAAAAAGAAACAGCTTCTGATGGATTTTCAGTACTGGCTTTCCTTAGAACTTAATTAAAAAGAACGTCCTTTGTTCTTGCTGGATTTGTGCCAGACGTCAAAAAGTTCTCTTCAAGAAATGAATAACCCCAAATGGAGCAACGAAACCTGTTGCATGTATGTTCTTGAAATATGTAGAAATAATATATACAAATTCCAGAGATAGCATTTTACAACAGTTTTTCTAAGCTCTGTTTAAATAAAGAAAACTAGAAGTTTAGAAGCAAAACATAGGGTAATATTTAGAACAGCACACACATAAATTTTGCCATAGCGTGTGGGTGAGGATAGCACAAATTTATAGTGCATACCATTAGCTTCAACTTCCGTGGCTAGAACACACAAAAGATATCACCACAGTTAACCACTCACTGCGACAAACTGATGTTTGTTATCGCTGTTTTGCAGTGGTTCAGAGCCACTAATAAGATACTGCTGTTTAGGCAAGATGTGAACCTGATGCCTTGCTCAAAATGATTAAGAAAAGCGCCACAAGATGCTTTAGGGTGTCTTCAATAAAATACTAGACCATCATATTCCTACCTTAAAAAGTGATTTGTTTGAATTTTGGCCACCTAGATTGGAAAATCACACACTTTGCACTAGGAGAATTGTTGTTTTGTCCCAGAGTCATAAGCGTACATCCAGCTCTTGTCACCATGATGACCTTGGACAAGGCGGTTGGGTCATCGGATAGGACCTGACAAAGTTCCGTGCAAACTTCAACATACTGCACCTTCTGATCAGAGTCAGGATCCTTGGTACAAATTTTGTGGTGAAATGATGCATACTTCTTTCCCTGATTACCCTCCCCTTATGTAGGACTTACTTGCCAGCCTAGGGTCAGACGCCTGTCAGGGAGCAGAGGGACCTCTAGACCAGACAGAGTGAAGACCTGGAAGCAGGTGGTCAGCCAAGCACCACATATGATAGTGAGGAAGAGGATGATATGAAATACAGGCGAAATGGATGATTGGAAGGGTGATAATGGAGCAATTGATGGAATGAATGGCAGGGGAAACTGGAGATCCCAGAGAAAACCTGCCCAGATGCCGCTTCATCCACCACGAATACCACGTGTGTGTCCCATCTAGATGGTAGGCAAGCAGTCTAACCACTCAGCCACGGCGCCACCATTATACTTCCAGACTCAGGGAAGGATGAGGAATAATCCTGGCTGGAGAAAAATTCCCACCCCTCTGCCGGGAATCAAACCCGGGACCCCTTGCACAGCAGGTAGGTGCTCTACCAACTGTGCTTTGGGGCCAGCTGCATGCCCAACTCATCAGTTAAAACTCATTGGCATGTCTCATAACCAGCTTCATGAGCACGATCTTCAATGGTTCGACATCAATCCTGGCGAACAAGGTATTGCGCAGCTGACGGGTCTAGCAGTATGAGCATCATCTTCAATAGCTGTACAGCCGGCCCTGAACTGAGCATGCCATTCAAACACGTGTATGATTCATCCTTTGTCCCCCAAACACTTGTTTAATCATTGTATTTCCATAGCATTTTTCCCTGAGATTTGCACAGAATTTGATGCACACTCTCGGTTCTAATTTTGGATCCATCATAAAATCACCACACACTACACACAGAGTATCATGAAAAGTACTACAGAATCTCAATACATCTAAACAAAAAAAAAAAGAGAGAGAGAGAGAGAGAGAGAGAAAGAACAACAGCTCCATGGCAGTAGATTTACTGGCATGTAAAAGAACTCCTGCGGAGCAAAATTCTGGCACACCAGCGATGCTGATATGGTCCTGGTAATTGACAGCATTATTAAACAACAAAATAAAATAATTTCAACACATCTAACCAGTGTATGAAACTTAAAACACTCACTCATTAGATGTGCTAGTGTTGCCATCTATTGGTGCAAAACTACTGCAACTATGTTGAGATGGCAACACCAGCCCAAATATTTTGGATGCCACCTCGCATGGCAACAATTTTTTCACACATTACTCTGTTTATAGACAGTGAAAGTAGGTTTTAAAAAATCTGATGTGTTGCACTCACATGACTTTCTCTACTCTTGTACTAACCATTCTTACAAACTATAATTCTTATATGTTCTTCATGTTAATACAGATAAACATTCGCAGAAATTATCTTATTGCTTATTTCCTTGTAGGTACAAGGGAGATAGTCAAATCTTTTAAAGCTTTCAAATTCCATTCTCTTTGCACAGTTAGCATATAAAAAAATTAATAACAATGTTCAATTTGACAAGTATAAGTTCTCCAAAACTCACACAAATAGCAAGGCATATTCCAAAATCATTCATTTTGTCATTTTGTGATAAAGGGGTTACATTCAGTACAAATGGACGAGTTTGTACATGTCCATCGGTACATACATTTAACCAGACTTTATTATTGATTTGCTGCTGACGTGGCGATGGGCAATGTCATAGCAACCATTAAAAAGCAGATGTTACCTTGACACCAGACTCCTGAGCCTGTGTATATCAATATCATTATCTAAACATCAAACAGCTAATTAGGTTTGAAGAATTAAGGCTGGGTCACAATAACTGAGCATGGAAACCAGAATGAGAATCACAAAGTTAAAATTTATGTATTATAAGCGTGCACAATTAATGGATAATTAATTGATAATTCTCCCGGTCAGGTCGGTGAGACCCGTAAACCAACGACAGATGTGGTCCTCCAGACATTCTGGGGGTTGTGAGAGAGCGATGTGACCGCCAAAACATAAAAATATGGTGCTCTCTAAAAAATGGTTACCATTACTGCTATTGCTCTCTTCAATATTATTGTGAAAAATATTGGAGAGCAAGAGGATTAATGACTTCATTGTCAGAAATCCAGCATTAGCTAACAACAACATTTTTTGTATAGTAAGATTTTGTCTACCTCTTATGGTTTACCAGTTATGCAAAAGTCATCCAGAGTAAATACAACAGGGGCTATAGCCAGAAAATTCAAGATATACATTTCATTTGTCATAAAAATGTCCCAAACATATGGCATTTTAATCAAAATTGTTAGAGCCATTTTCAAGAAAATCAAAATTTTTAAAAAACGTTTCATGTAAAGGGGAAGCAATTTTCTTCAAAATCATGTCACATGCTTGAAAGACATTAAACTGAAATACCAACTTTGATGTTTTCTTAACCGACTTTTTGTTTTTGAGTTATGCTGTCCACAAACTGACACACAAACACACACACACACACACACACAAAACACACACACACAAAACACACACACAAAACACACACACACACAAAACACACACACACACACAAAGCACACACACACACACACACAAAACACACACACACACAAAACACACACACACACACACACAAAACACACACACACACAAAACACACACACACACAAAACACACAGACACAAAACACACACACACAAAACACACACAAAACACACACACAGACACACACACAGACACACACAGAGACACACACACACACACACACACAAAACACACACACACACAAAACACACACACACAAAACACACACACACAAAACACACACACACACAAAACACACACACACAAAACACACACACACAAAACACACACACACAAAACACACACACACACAAAACACACACACACACAAAACACACACACAAAACACACACACAGACACACACACTCTCTCTCTCTCTCTCTCTCTCTCTCTCTCTCTCCTTTTTCTAAAAATGCTTTTGTTAGATTCAGGGGGCCTCAAAACATATATTTCCAGTGAAATCTCAACATCACAGTTTTGGGGGAATACAGGTACTTCTACTTTACTATACTATATATAGTAGAGAAAGTAAAAATGTATGAAGCTTTTTTTTATTATTGGTCTGCTTTATTCACAAGAAATGATGCATCTTTCCCTGAAATTAGTCTCATTACAACATAAATAAAACAACAAAATTAGTAGTCTTATCACAAAAAATGCAATACTCAAAAGAGTCCAACGGGACACATCTGCTAGAATAGTACTATAGAAGTCCTTGTCCTCATCTGTCTCTGCACAATTTTCTTAATGTTGTTCTTTTTTTTTCTTTCTTTCTTTTATTCCTTTAAAAAAGACTTCTGGAAGAGCATAAGAATTTAACACACTGCCACATGTTTTAACTTGTGGTTTTAGCCCACATCAGATATGCTGTATATGTGCTCAGCACTTCACAGAAACTATATTACTTTTGAATGAGCTTTTTTGGAGCCATCTTTATGGGCAATGTGGATATCACATTTTCAGAGCATTCAACAAAGCCCCAAATTTTCCAGTTCCTTATTGATGATCTTGACTGTACAATGATTGTCTAATATTGTGTAGTAACCACTGGGAGTCAAGATTTTATTTCCATTAACCTTATGTTGAACTTTATTCAGGTTGCCTAAGGAAAACGCCAATGGAAGTTTTCAATAAAGCAACTATGTGAGTGATGGTGCATATCTTGTCATTTGTGTTAACCTTTTCAGCGATATGGACGTGAAATCACGTCCATTTAAAATGACAGATGAGCGATATAGGCGTGTATACACATCCTGTGCATTTGTGCATTTAACCCTTATTTATCCCTTATCTAACTCAACTTATTTTAATATTCCCTTTATGAAACATTTAAGTAAAGTCTATATACTTTACTGGCTTACCTTTATATGTTCCTTGTGCAGTGATATGCCTCAAAACAGGGATAAACACACAAGAGTACATTTCCACATTTGCGAATTCCCTTCTTGCGGCGCACGAAACACTTTCGAGATGGGCGGGACTTCTTTGCTGTTGGTGGTATCCTTTTAGGATAGTGTTTTTCTTGAAGTCCGAAGGGTGCAGGGGTTCTGGATTATCTACCCCCAACGTTGTATTGTTCAATTAGGCCACAAGTTATTGATAGTCAAGTCCAGGTAGGTCATTGTCCTGTGTAGGTTTAGAGCTCCCCAAATTACCAAACAATTGTATATGGTTATATCCAGTTGGTGCAAAAATACCTTTTTATACCACTTCTCACTACATGTACAAGCAGGAAAGTATATGTATCTATTTCAACAAAGAAAGAAATGGAGTCTACTAAGTTACAAAATATGCGTAAGCAAAAGTTGCAAACATGCTCTATTCTGATGACTCAGAAACCACGCATACACTAGTGCTTTATGTCACATTATACCTTGTTTTGCTGACGCGTAAGCCACACATACAATGGGTTGACTACTGTTTCTCTCAGAGAACTTATATTAGATGCGTTCGACAGAGCAAAGTTAACTTTTCACCACAGTGAAACAAAATTGTGCTATTTCAACGTTTTGTAAATGCAACTCAACTTTGCTGATGACGTACCTGTATACTGCATATAACGAGTTTTATACCAGTTTTTGTTTCACTAAAATAACTTAATATTTACACAAAATACAGCTGTGTATATACAAAGCACTTTTAGCACATTTAACACTTTAAATGCCTTGCGTTGGATATTGGGTAGCAGTTCTCGGCTCATGGACATTTTAAATAGCCATCGCTCAAGAGGTAATGAAGGGAAATATAATTTGTAACATTCATATTGTTTGGACATTAAGGTCAAAGGAGAACACTGCATCACATATATTTCTTATGCAAGTAAAATCTTAATATTTAGGTTTCTTAGTCAAATGTTCCAGCACTAATTCTGTAGAATATATTTTAAATATTCTTTGTCAGCATTTTTGGAGAAATGTTTGGGCAAACCCAATGTATCATACGACCGTGAAAATATATGGTGATTTCATGTTTCTCAACTGATGTCAATAAATACTGAAGTGCTTAAATGGTAGTAAAGGTGCTATATTGTAGAAGAAACTGAGGTGATGAAAGCAATTATCTTTGTCTTTGTTAGATACAATAAATACGAGGGCCGTTCAGAAAGTAACCTCCGGTTGATTGCAAAAAATTCACCAAGTTAAATAAAAATATTTTAATATATACATCTTACAACTACATCTTTGCACTATTTTTCTACATAGTCTCCATAACGATTGAGGCACTTATCGTATCTGTTCACAAGCTTTGAAATTCCTTCTGCATAAAAATCACCCGCTTGTGCCTGGAGCCAAGTTTTGTGGTGGTCGGTAAGAATTTTAGGCACCCATCGTGCACAGAACTTACGGTAACCCAATCTTGCTGCCACTATTTCGTACAAGAGAGTCTTAGAAATCTGTGGAAAATCAGTAGACAACTCCGACATTGTGAAACGTCGGTTTTCACGAACTTTTGCATCAACTGTCTGAACGAGTTCGTCCATCACCAATGATGGTCTACCACTCCTCTCTTCATCATGAACGTTTTCTCGTCCACTTTTAAATAAACGTACCCATTCATGGACCACTCCTTCACTCATAACTCTTGGTCCGTACATGGCACAAAGCTCACGATGAATAGCTGCTGCAGAATATCCTTTGGCTGTAAAAAACCTTATAACAGCACACACTTCACATTTGGCGGGGTTTTCTATTGCAGCACACATTTCAAACGGCCACAAACACTAAACTAGCGCAGGTACGACGTTCACTCGACCACGGCTTGATGCCGACTGACCTGCTGAGTGCGTGAATGCACAGATGGCGTCACTACTACCCGCACTGTGACCGATCGGAGGTTACTTTCTGAACGGCCCTCATATATTGTTGCAGTGGCTAATTACCAACACCAGGCACCAAGGTATGGACTAAGTGCCTGCCTGCATTAATGACCCATCCTCTTGACACGACAGTAGGTCAAGTGAAAACAATTGCTATTTCTAGGAGGGCCCTAATGATCTAGCTGCCGACGGGCCCTTAAACAATACTCACTCAAGCTATTTCTAGGTTTCAGAGCCTCCATTTTGTGCCACTCTGGAGGCTTCGGTTCTCAGAATCTTTCTCATTGTGTGGAGGACCTATATAGGTGGTTGCTGAACACCCAGTTGGAACACCCACACGAAATACTTGCCCCACTCAAGCCATCTCATTTCTACCGCTACGTTGACGACACATTCGTTATATGGCCACATGGACTAGACACTTTGCCGAGCTTTGCCCCAAATTCAGTTCACCATGGAAGTGGAGAAGGACAGAACTCTGCCATTTCTGGACATTCTGGTCTCCAGAAACAACGGTACTCTCGAGCATGCAGTGTACTGCAAACCAACACACACTGACCTCTATTTGAATGCTCACAGTTTCCATCATAAATCACAACGGGTAGGAGTTCTCAACACTCTGGCCCACAGAACTGTCTGTCTCCGATCCCAGCCACCTAAAGCAAGAACTACAGCACCTGAGGCACACTTTCCGCCAAAACGGCTACTCCGTAGACAATACTGAAGCCACAATCTCCAAGGCCAAGAGAGGAAAACCACAATCTCAGCAAACACCAGACAAGCTGGTCGCCACTGCCTGCATCCCATTTACTGGCAATCTATCCAGCAGTATCAGTAGAATTCTCACAAAACAACATAAGAACCATCCACAAACCGCCTTTGAAGATCAAACACCTAGTGAGACCAGTAAAGGACAAACTGGACCTTAATGTACCAGGAGTATACCATATTCCCTGTGAATGCAGGATGCCGTACATAGGGCAAAGCGGCAGGACCATTTCCACCAGAGTCAAGGAGCACGAACAGTCTGTACGCTTAATGCAGCCTGACAAGTCAGGGCTAGTGGAGCACTGCTTTGAAAATGACCACAGAGCTAACTTCAAAGGAATGACCATTGTGGCAAAATGTAACGGTTTCTGGGAACGAAGGGTTAAGGAGGCTCTGTCCATCTCCTCCGAGAAGAGCACACTGAACCAGGACGCTGGATTGCAGTTTAGTCCCTGCTGGAAACCAGCCTTAAAGTTGGAAATCGACCGGCTCAGGAAACACAGATTCCACATTAGACGTCGGTCTGGGTGGCTCAGTTGGTTAGACACTGGCCTACTGATTCCAAGGTCGTGGGTTCAAACCCGGCCCAGGCCGATAGTTTTTAAGTGTGCTTTAAAATGACAGCTCCATGTCAGTAGATTTACTGACATGTAAAAGAACTCCTGCGGGACAAAATTCCGGCACACCGGCGACGCTGATGTGATCCTGGCAATTAACAGCGTCGTTAAACAACAAAATCATTTTTTGACACTTAGATACTCTTGCACTTCACAAAACTGCAGGCATGTGTCAGGATCGCCCTCCAGTAAGTCATGGAAGAGTTGTGGGTGACATAGCTTTATGTGAAGAGAGTTCAACATCCTGTGCAGAAACTCACCCAAAATTTCTAATTTAAGGAAGGCTCTACAGGTCAACTTCTTCAGACTTGCTACAAATGCCTCTGCAACCAACATGTCATCTTCTTCTGTTCACACTGATCGAGCAGATGGGATTTTGGGTCACCATGAATGGGACCTGTTACGAGGGATGTTCAATAAAGACTGGCAGTGATTTTTTTTCCCTTTCATTAAGTGTCTGATTGCGACGTCTGTCCATGTGTCATTGAACTACGTATTCTAGTCGCTAATCACTGAAGATCACACAGTGATAGCTCTATCAGTTGATTGTTGACAGCCTGTGAGAGTGAACGTGTTTGATAATCACCTCTAAATATCATCACGAGTACAGAAGTCACCCAATAAGGGCATAGTTTTGATTACCAGAGGATAGTCTGCATTCTCACAGTTCCAAGACACTCTACAGACACTGCAGATTACTATAACACTATCCTGAAGCAATTGGTAAAGGATCACATCCCCAAAAGCTAAAGAATCTCATTCAGCAGTGCCAGCTTCGTCAAGACAATGCCAAGACACATGTTGCTGATGCGGTTATCGAATTGCTGGCACAAAATCATATCTCCACGGTACCTCTTCCACCTTATAATCCTGGCCTAGCTCCATGTGACTTTTTTCTTAACCTGAGAGCCAACATGAAACTTAAGGGACGTTGGTTCGACAATGAGACCAAAGCAGTGAAAGCTTTAGAGGCAACCCTGAACAGGCTCTCAAAGATTGGCTTCCTGCACGTTTTCCAGGAATGGCAAAGGAGGTGGGACAAGTACATTGTATTGAGGGAGAAGTATTCTGAGGGGGGGCAACAGTCTGTATGAGTGATTTTTTACAATACATTGTTGTATGAATATTAGTGCCAGTCTTTCTTGAACACCCCTCGTACATTGGACTTACTGCGAGTTCAATAGTCTTGATGGGGGAATGATCTGTTGAATATTTCTTGCCAGCGAACATGCACTGTCCTGTGTTTCCACACTTCCAATACTCCTTGAGGATCCTGTCCTTCACACTGCAACTATTCGCCATCACCGTTTAGTGCCTATAACAAGTGCTGCTTATGCCACATCTGTATGAAGTACATTGGTATTACATGCTCACAGGTTCACTTTTAAGTAGTTTTTCATTATGTGGTAAGTTGAAACACTTATCTGGATGAGATAAGACTTGTCAGTGCAAGTACCAATATGGGTAACAAATAGCATAAATTTACCTGCAAATATGGACACTTATCACTGCCACACTTAGGTCACTTGAGTACTTTTACTGAAATGTCTTCTTCTTCTTCTTCAACCAAATAACTCAAGAATCATCTCTGAATTCATTGAACATTATATTATTTCACTGTGAGCATTCATTTTGATGTCATATTAGCTTATCATGCAAAAAACTAAAAACGGTGGAACTACTTATATATGCATATGATAAAGCTATGATTGGGAATGCCCCTTAAACGTGATTGAACTGGTTATACTGCTATACAGCATACTGTTGATATCTGATGATCGTACAAAACCATCAGATACATCAGCAAAGTGATAAATCAGTAGTAGAAAATTATTTTTGGCTGTCTAACCTGTGTACTGTAACCAGAAACTTTCCAATAATTTTCAATTTTGGATAATAGTGTAGTAAACTGAGTGTTTTGGAAAACCCCTACAATGCATTTGAATATATAACTTCCTAGCTAATTGGCAAGCATTTTTGGAGAGGAAATGACAGAGGGAGAAGAGACCAGGTAGCATTTTTACCTTTGCAAATTAGATATTACACAAGGAGAGGGAGTCGAAGTAGTTTTTTCCAAAGTTAGTATTAGTGTTTCATTCTTTGTCTTCATCTGTCACAAGAATTATACACCATGCTTTACATTATATTTAGCAGAGGTTTTCCTTTGTGTATAGAATGTTTTATTTATTAGCTGCCTTACCCAGTGTTGCTCTGGTAGCTTTTTAAACTCAAGTGATGATTTAATTTACCTCCCCCTTTCTTTGTGAAATTATTGTACAATGATCTAGAAGATTTTTATGCTTTCTCCCTTTATCCCTTAAAACTGAAATTTTGTACAGCTTCAGCTATCCCTAATGACAGATGAACCATCCCCAGATATTCACACAAAAGTATGTGAAATACTGGCAGAATATCTAACTTCTTTAATAATGCAGTTAGTAGTTGTATTTTGGTTTTATTATTATTATTATTATTATTATTATTATTATTATTATTATTATTATTATTATTATTATTATTATTGTTGTTGTTGTTGTTGTTATTTATTGTTATTGTTATTATTATTAGGGCTAGTAAGTTCATGCATTTGCATGTTTGTTCTTAGGGGTTAAAAATGTATGCTTTTACATTATGTACACGAATTATGGAATTTTCAGTTATTTGGACATGATTTTATAGTGCATAAAGCTGCATATTTTCTTGATTTTGATAAATGCATATTATTTCAATATTATAGCCCCTATACTGCATATTTTAATGATTTTTATGGTATTTTATTATTTTTTCCATCTGGATAATATTTTTCATATTGATAGTATTGCACATGATGATACAACTCAGGAAGATTTCAATATCATATCCTCTATATTGCATATTTTAATGATTTTTATGGGTTTTTTATTATTTTTTCCATCTGGATAATATTTTTCATATTGGTAGTATTGCACATGATGATACAACTCACGAAGATTTCAATATTATAGCCTCTATGTTGCATATTTTAATGATTTTTATGGTCTTTTTATTATTTTTTCCATCTGGACAATATTTTTCATATTGGTAGTATTGCACATGATGATGCAATTCCTTAGGTGGCAAGAACTAATTTTGAGTCATGTTCTCATGCAGTGAATCCCATTTCCACCCTTTCATTATATGTATGTGCGTAGAGAATAATCAGTGTGTTATCTGAGAGGTTTATATTAACAAAGATAAAGTGCAGGTCAACGTTTTGAGCAGCACGATTATAGCAACGCTTGCATGTTGCATGTCCACCAGCAGTTGTATCGTGGTCTTCAAACGTAACAGTGTTGTGTTCTTCAAATGCCGAAAATAAAACCAACTTGGAGTGCTAGATTAATTAATTTACAGAAAGAGTTTTCGGGTGACTTAATATCTACAGAATACAAATAATAGGATACTGTTTTGTGGAGCGTGTGAGAAAAATGTAGGGAGTGACAAAAGATTTCAAATAGTTCAGCACATAAACAGCAAAACATAAGGAGAATTTAATCAGAAAACTCGCAAACAAAGAACCTGTTCAAAAACACCTAGTAGAGTGTTTAGGAAGTAGGCTTACTGAATTTTCCTACAGCTTGTGCCAAGCATTTTTAGCTGCTGATATTCCCTTGTTCAAAGTTAATAATCGGACATTTAAAAACTTTCTTACCAAGTACACTCGACAACATGTGCCTGAAGAAAGTACACTGTGTAAGACTTATGTAGGGCATTGTTACAATAACGTATTGTCAAATATACAAAATCAATTAGTGGATCAGTTTTTGTGGTTGTTGATGAAACCTCTGATTCTGAGCGCCGTTCTATTGCTAATATAATGGTGGGTGCTTTAAATAATGAACAAAAAACTACACCTTATCTTCTTAATGTGAACGAATTGTCGGCCACTGGCAATGTAACTGTGACCCAGTTTGGACTCTTTGAAATTACTATGGCCATGTGGAATAAAATACGACCGGTTACTTTTATTTGTTACTGATGCAGGTCCTTATATGGTAAAATCAGGACAAACTCTGAAATGTATTTTTCGTAACTTAATTCATATAACTTGTTTGGCACACGCTGTTCATCGATTTCTGAGACAATACGTGATTCTTTCCCATTGGTAGATAGATTTGTGTCCAGTACAAAGAGAATTTTTGTTAAATCTCCTAAAAGAGTTAAGCTGTTTAGATCAGGAGCACCTAATAGCCGACTTCCTGTTAACTCGATGGGGAATATGGGTTGATGCAGTTTTATATTATGCTGAGCACATAGAAATAGTTGAAGAGGTTGTTAATTCATTGGACTCGAAAGATGCTTCATCAATAGAAACTGTGCAAAATATTCTGCCAGGCACTGGGTTAAAAGAGGATCTTAGTTCCATATCTGTTCATTTTTCTGCCTTACCAACAGCCATAACGGTATTGGAAGTTGTAGGATCTCCCTTGCATGAGTCACTTACTGTCTTTGAAAAAAACAAATGTGATCTAAGTTCGGTTCCTGGTAGCATAGGACAAAAAGTGAAAGAGAAAGTGAAGTATGTAATTTCAAAAAATTCTGGTTATTAACAGATGTGCGATATTCGAGACATCCTCAAAAGAAAACCATCTGTCACACCAAGAGACTTGACTCTCTCTCTCTGTGAAGCAGTTAACATCATTTAAATATGCCCCGATAAATCTTGTGACGTGGAGAGAAGTTTTTCACGTTACAAAAGAGTTTTGCATGACAACAGACAATTTTTTACAGTTGAACATTTGTGCAAAGTGTTGGTTGTGAACTGCAATTTAGCAGTTAATACTAGCAGCAGGACCACTTCTGCTTCAACCTATAAGGAATAAGGTAACTTGATTATTATTTATACTAACTCGTCTTGTCTACTGCAAAGAAACATTGTTTTAATTAAATAGTGCATATTTCTTGGCATATTTTCAAGTTTTTAAGAGCATATTGGCATGCATATTTCAGTGTGTTTTAGGGCATGAACTTCCAAGCCCTAATTATTATTATTATTATTATTATTATTATTATTATTATTATTATTATTATTATTATTATTATTATTATTATTATTATTATTATTATTATTATTATTATTATTATTATTATTATTATTATTATTATTATTATTATTATTATTATTATTATTATTATTATTATTATTATTATTATTATTATTATTATTATTATTAATTATTATTATTATTATTATTATTATTATTATTATTATTATCATTATCATTATCATTATCATTATCATTATCATCATCATCATCATCATCATCATTATTATTATTATTATTATTATTATTATTATTATTATTATTATTTTGTTTTTTCCTTCATACAAAGAAGTATCACAATACGCTACACTCAGGATCCAATTTTGATTGGCCAGTACATTACCACTACAATCATTTCCTTGATTTGGCTCATTGGATTAGTATGCTTTATGCTTGAAAATTGTTTGAGAGAGAACATGGAGAACATGTATGCCCTCTCTGAACTTATTTACAGTGAATTAAATAATCGGTTAGCTGCTGCAGCACTGTACAGGGAACAGTATTCCAATGGGTGCCCACATCACTCACATCCCAGTTCACCAATAGCCATCTGTGAAAGTATAGAACCTTCAAGGTTAATAGGGGTATACAGGTGTTACACAGACTTGACTCAGTGCAATTTAAGTTCTGCAAAGAATTGCCAAGAGCTACCAGCACATGCACAATTACGTGTTAATCTATGGCAAGCCACATACCAAGAACAATGTCTTCAGCAGTCTGAATTCTTTTCATAGGTATTGTTTACTCCATAAACCACAAATAAGGCCCATGCTCATCTGTGGAGCAGAAAGCTGGGTCTTAAACAAAGATAACACTGAAATATTTGGCCCCCTCAATGATAAGCGCATTTGATGAATAAGATATAATACAGAAATTTACAACCTGTGTAAAGAGCCAAATATAATTAGTCATCAAAACTAGCAGATTACAAAGCCTAGGATATCTATTTAGAGGAGAGAAAAACAAATATTTTGTTTAATATCACTGTCAATTGCCAAGATCACATCAGTGTCACCAGTGTGCCGGAATTTCGTCCCACAGGAGTTCTTTTGCATTCCAGTAAATTTAATGACATGGAGCTGTTGCTTTTAAGCACACTTAAAAACCATTGGTCTAAGTCAGATTTGAACCTGCAACCTTGGGATCAATAGGCCAGCGTCTAACCTACTGAGCCACCCAGACCAACTGCGCAAAATTGCTGTTCTGGAGAGGACATTAACATCACCAAAAGGATTACATTTAATGACCCACTATATGCTACAAGGCAGATAGGAAGACTGGCAAAAAGGTGGATGGATGATTTGGAAAATGACCTCAAAAATATCAATGTGAGTCAATGGAAAAAGAAAGCCTAGGAGAAGAATCAATGGAAAAGAGTCATCGGGGAAGTCTTGGCCTAAATAGAGCTGTTGCACCAGAGAAGAAGGTATTGTTTACTGATGAGGCCTTATTCACCAGGGATGATCTAGTTTTCAATCCTAGGAACATTCATTTGTTGGACTACGTCAATCCACATGCTATTTGGAGAAGAGTTACCACCAGACATTTTGGGTGAACAGATGGGTCGAAATTATTTCTGGCCATGTTATTAGCCCTTTGGTTAAACAGACATGTTTATTTTTATTTGTTGCAGAACATTTCATTTGCATTTTTAGAAGATGTATCTCTTCATGTTTGTCATCGAATGTGGAGCACAGCCCCATTTCTCTGTAGCTGTGCAAGAGCATTTGAACCAAGTTTCCAATTTATCAGAAAAGGGAGTCCAGCATACTCTCCCAACCTCAATCCAATTGATTTCTTTTTCTGGGGTCACCTCAAGCCTATGGTGCATGAAGCACCTATTACCTCAGAAAAGGGTTTAATTTCAGCAAGACTGCTCTGCTGTAACATGTGAGGCTCGCACTCAGGAGATCGTAAATTTGATACCCTTGACCAACCTACCCAACCCATCTTTTTTTTTTTTTTCCAGGTATTTCCCTGTGTCGCTAGTGGGAAAGATAATAACATCCCCCGAATTTTCTGTCCCTCCATTTTCACCTCTATTCTCATTTCACTTCACTTTCATCTTGCTTGATTGTTTTAGGGTTCTAAGTATCAGCGTGCTCTGTACATCCTCATACTCCAGATTGGGGGAGGTCTCTGAGTCCCGGGACACCAGGGGATCAGAAAGCCCACAGTGGGGGCAGGGGTGGTAATCGGAACCACCACCAAGGAGTTCAAATCATGTCAATAAATGAGATCAATCTAACTTTGAAAGTTGACCAAAACACAGTCAGATAATGGAAAGAAAAAATGATGGCACTGTTACAGACACTCAAAGAGGTAGTAGCCCAACAAAGCTTACTCCTAAAACTAAGGGCAGAGTTAGGCATTTGTGTATGAGTCAAGTGACGGGAATAAGAAGTGTAATGAAGAAGCTAAACTTATGCATAAAAAGTGCACACATTTTATTCACAGACAAGAGTCATGTGATACTGCATCGTAAGCCAAACCATCACAAGAGGTACATCAGGACCAGTAACCCTCAACAGATTTCACCTATAGTTTACTCCTAAATTCTCTCTAAAAATTATGGTTATTGGAGGCTTATCTCATTACGATAACACAGTTGCATATCACTCTGCAAAACCAAACTATGGTTGGAGAGTACTGCTGACAAAAACTTCTGCCTGTATACCAGTTGTGGTGGACTTAGGCAATTTCCATGTTGTTCACTTGGGATTCTGAAGCAAGATGATGCAATAGCAAATACTGCTACTGCTAATAATAGATATCATTTGGAAGAACTTCAGTGATGTCTATACTGTTTAGCTAGGAAATTCTCCAGACGTTAGTATCATTGAAAATTTGTTGGCTAGACTTCAGGGTAGCATATATTGAGGCATCTAGTATCAAAGACTGACATAATCCCAGCCAGTTGACATGGGAACTTCAGGTGTTCCTACCTATCTTCTTGCATTGAACTTAATGGTGAATGTAGTTCCATTCAGAAACAGGCAAAATAAGTATATTGTGGCATTTAAAATATGTGGGTACTCTCAAACTCCAGTCGAAAAGGGGGCTTGAACTCACTGTGAATATGTCCGCCTTTGATACTAGGGGCCTCAGACAGTCTAGACCACACAACAGAGAACTATTCATTGAAAGGATGAAGGAAAATGGGCACATATTGACCAACAAACATCTGTGACTTTGATAGTTTCTGAAAATAGATTTTAGAGTGCCACAATAACTGGACATCAAACCAAATACTAAAATCATACATCATCAAAAGTTTTATCTTTAGGGCACTATAAAAATAAACTCAATATTTCGTACTTTTGACTAGTTATTTCAAAATTTGGGGATGGTAAACTTTTACATCATCCTGTAGTAGTGACATCATGCAATTAGAACATTTTCTAGTCTAGTAAATTAAACAGAAGTCCTGCAGCACTGATCATACGAGGGCTGATCAACAAAGACTGAGACTGATTTTTTTTTCACAGATGTTTATTACTCCAACTCAATGTTTACATGATCTTTTTCAAAGTAGTCCCCTCCTACTTCAATATACTTTTTATAGCGTCTCTGCCAGTCCTTGAACACATGCTGCAGACCATTCTTTGTCAGGTCCTTGAGAATCGCCTCACTTTTCTTGAGCACTGCTTCAGAGTTCTCAAATCGAATACCCCTAAGCTTTGCCTTTAGTGATGGGAATAAAAAAAAAGTCACAAGATTGGGGCTATAAGGTGGATGTGGCACACAGGTAATGTTGAATCAAGCTAGAAACTGCATGACTTGATTTGCGACATGAGGCCGTGCATTGTCATGATGAAGTCGCCACCCAGTTCGAGAAAGCTCTGGTCGTTTCTTTGCAATGTGCTTCCTCAGTGTAGACAATACTGACGTGTGGTATGCTGCTGTAACAGTAGTGTGAGGGAGAACTACATGCTGGTAAATCATTCCATTACAGTCAAAAAATGTGATCACCATCACTTTCCCTGCAGATGGAAACTTTTGCCTTTTTTGGTGTTGGAGAACCTGACGATTTCCATACTGTGCTGGCTTGTTTTCCTTCAGGATCATAATGATGCAGCCATGACTCACAGTGATAATCGATTTAAAAAATGCATCCCCTCCATCAGCAAAAAGATGCAGCACCTCACAGTTTGTCCCCATTCGCACAACCTTTTGTGCGGGAGTCAACAGATGTGGCACCCAACGAGCACAAACTCGGGTCATATGGAGATGGTCGTGCATAATTGTAAACACACTGCCATATGATATTTTCAACACTTCACTGAGGTTACATAATGTTATATGCTGATCCTCTCGGACAATCACAACAGCTGTGTTGATGTAGACTTCAGTCACAGCAGAAGCCGAAATACCAGGCCCACCTTGCTTAACACTGACAAGTCTGCCTTTTTTGAAGTCCTTGAAGCACCTAAACACTGTTGCACAAGGTAGTGCATCTTCAATTTATGCTTGCTTCAGCTTTTCATAAGTTTTGGTGGCTGTATGGTTTAAATGAAAACAGAATTTGATTGCGCTGTACTGCACCTATCGCGTCACCTCCATTGTCTGGTATGCGAAATGCACGTAGGGTCTATAAAATAGAGCATTACTACCAACCTTCCAATACGAGAGTGCTGCTGCCTACCAAAATTATACATAAAAATCCGCTCTTTTCAAATATTTATGTTATAGATATGAAACTATCATGGAAGCTACAGGAAAAAATCAATCTCAGTCTTTGTTGATCAGCCCTCGTACTTTTAGTAATGGTTGTGCTGTTATAATCTTCGCAAAAGTTGAAGGCATATGGAGGTGGGCTGTACTGCAGACTCCAGCGAATCTTAAGCTTGCACCTCTACCAGCTCTCCCCAATGTGGTACACGCATATCATGCGCTCTTATGTATAGAACCTCTGCCGGTACACGCACTACGCTTGGCAACAGCGCTCCGCTTGAGCCCAGCGTTCACATACCTTTAACTTTTGCGAGTGGTATAGTAATCACTGCTTTAATGCCAAAATCTTAAAAAAAGTTTCCCAAAAGACAGGAGATTATAATGAGACAATGTGATACAATTAAAATACCTTGTTTACCATTATTGGAAAGTTTTATATGATGAAAGTTTATAAACATAGCAGTTATACAAATGTTTTTATTAATCTAGTATGCTATTTGTTTTAATGAATATTTTTTGGCTTGCATGGGGAACAACATAGTTCACAATTGTTATTTTATGCCAACCAGCTTACTGCTGTTTTTTTTAAACACAAGCCAAATTTGTAGGCAATGTTTGAGAGGTAGAATCAGGATTCTAAGGGTTATTTAAACCCAGTACACGAAGTACTTATGCTTGTAAGTCCCTCTTGGGGTACTTATATGTAGGTATTTGAGATTCCCTAGTTGTCTACTGGGAAAATACAAATTGGTTGGGGAATTTAATGTCATACTGGCAAGCTGCCATGGCAAGTTACCATGGTTAGAGCAGCCACACATGAAGCGGAAGATCCATGGTTCAAATCCCAACTATGGCATTGAATTTTTCAGTCCTAATTCTACCTTTCAAATAGCTCACAATGTTTAAACGGCATAAAGTTCTCGCCTTTGATACTATAGGCTTGGATCTGCACTCCAATTGGGTCAAATTACTTGGGTGGAATTTTCATTTTGGGTTTTGCCTTACTTGGTTGAATATGCCAAGGATTTAGAGCATTAGTTTCCTATTCTCATTAATTGTCAGGTATGATGTAGCTGCCTAAAGGATATTAAATTTATCCCAAGAGGAGGAGTAAGAAGAAGCAGCAGCACCAACGGTGGTGGCGGTGGCGGTGGCGGTGGCTGTGGCTGTGGCTGTGGTGGTGGCATAAATTGGCACAATTTGATGCTAGAGAAACATTTCAAGTATAAGAAAGATAATTTTAAGTTAAATATTTCTTGAACTCCAGTAAAATATCCTGTTCAGAATACTTGTTTCCTTTTTCCCTTAATCTTTCCTTCTTCTTCTTCTTCTTCTTCTTCTTCTTCTTCTTCTTCTTCTTCTTCTTCTTCTTCTTCTTCTTCTTCTTTATCTGATTACCCTCCCCATACAGAGGACTGACACCCCCTAGGACTTACAAGCCTATGTCTGTGTCAAATGCCAGTTGGGGAGCAGATGAACCTATAGACCAGACAGAGCGAAGACCAAGAAGCAGGTGGTCGCCAAGCACCCTGGAGGTATGAGAGTGAGGAAGAGGATGATATGAAATGCAGGTAAAATGAACAAAAAGGTGATGATGGAGCAGTTGGTGGAATGAGTTGTGAGGAAAACTAGAGAACCCAGAGAAAGCCTGTCCAGGTTTTGCTTCATCCACCACGAACATCACATGCAGGTCCCTGAGATTGAACCTGGGTGGCCTGGGTAATAGACGAACAGTCTGACAGCTTGGCCATGACGTCGTCATCCTTAATCTTTCCAAGTATTAAAATATGTACATATAAACTACTGCTTTTGATTTTTATCCATCCTGGAAAAAGGAACTTTATTATTAAGTGAAATGTCAGTGTCACCACAACTGACTCATTTCAATTTTAATATTTATTATTGATTTTGAGAAAGCATCTTTAACTCATCCAAGGAATAAAAGGGGAAATGAACAGGATATTATCCTATACACAAGAATAAGATCAGTTTTAACACAAAAGTATTTTTAGAACAATATGCGTGTATGAGAGAGAACAGCATAAATCAAAAATTAAAAGTGTTAAATACCAAATTTAGTATTTAAGCTCAGCATCTTCCATAGATGTGACATCAAGACTTTCAAGAAAGTTCCCCCATCCCATCCCAAACTGTACTTTATTTGGAAACTTTTCCTTTTTTCAAAAAAGGCTACTGCAATTTTTATTAAAATACCATACCAATGTTAAGATATTTTCATGGTAATTTTCTGGGAATAGCCTTTGCAGTCTTTTATTTTGAATGACCCTTGCATAACCGGTCAACTATAAGAGACATACAAAACTTACTGAGTAAAAAATGTACGTCATATAATGATTTGGACTTAAGAATTTATCTTGCACAACCTTTTTGGCATGAACCATTCCCAAAATATTTTTTGTTATTGGTTTGAATTTTCAAATATTTATATGTTTCTCATGAGGAAAATCACTATTTGTTCTTTTTTCCCCTCTTGGCCATGCAAGAATAAGAGAATTCCAAAGCCATAACATAGCAACCCAGTCTCAAAAAATTTGATTATCGTTTAAACCTTACTGTATTCTCCTTATGCTATTGTACCTACAAGGATATACACAGTAAGAAAATTTCTAAAAATGTTTATCTCAACATAGAAGAATAAGCTTTTGCAATAATAAGCATTGCCAAAATAAATTCAGTACTGCTTGCTCACTCTAGTTGAAGTTGTCCTTTATCTGCTCTGTGCTGAATGAAGGGTGAATGATACAGAAGTAAACATTCAAAGAAGCTCAACTGCAACAAAAAATCTGCAGGATTATGTATTATAAAATTATTGCTTAGTGTTGATGTCTGAACATATCCTTCATGGGTTGCCATTCTTGACATCCATATTAACACCATTTAACCCATATTGTAGTGAACTCTTACTGCAAAATATGGCTTAAAACTTGAGAACTTAAATGTCAAATGTTGGATGTATTTGCATCACTTAGTATTTTGCTCATAGATTTTAATGTATATGTACTAAGGCGTTCAACATGTATCATTTTCGAATGGAAATTCATATTTATTTCTGCATCCTGAGTCCCCCAAATGTTTAAGACTAGTCTAACATCTCTGTTATAAGGATTTGTTATCCTGCAGTGATAGTCAGATAGGTACATTAAGTAGGGTTGTGGTTGAGTAGGTAACATTTTGGCTTCTCAACCATGTTTCTAGGTTCAATTCCTCACTCGAGTAACAGAAGTTTTTCTTTAATTAGAATGTTTCACTACCCTCTGCAGGGTGTGGAAGCATGAATGTGGTGTGAATGCAAGTATGTTTCAAGTTAAATATGAGAAACAACCAACACTAAAGAACCTGCAGTCAATTAGTATTTTCGCAAGTTAAAACCATCAGTATGACCATAGAAGTTAAGCACCTAGCAGGAAAAATACAATAGACAATTTTGTGACATTGTTTCTGGTTTTATTATTGTCTGCTTAAATAAGCATATCACTTTTTTGTAATGCATATTTATATCAGAAATCTCTTGTATATTTTGAATCTTCATATTTCCTTCTGCTTACAACTAGAGTTGATTGCTGTATTTTTCAATGCACCCTGGCATCTTCAGATACCTTAGTAGTCAATGGTGCTTGTTTCAAGCAGATGCAGCATTCTGCTTCCCAGACTAAGAGAACTCTTGGCGCTCATCTTGAATAATAGAGAGAGGAAACAAAAAAATTCCTGTTTGTTGTTCAACATAATTCTTTTAGCATCATCCTGCCAATAATTTGCTTTAGGGCTATGTAATAACAAATACAGTACATATACTACAAAACTTGGCTAGCAGCCACACAGCTACATGGACACATTCTGCATGACTTGGCTGGTAGTCGCGCAGTCAGTCTCCCGGTTACACATACATGAACATCAAATAAAATCTCGAATCACATTAACAATTATCAGATTAAACACAAAACATACCTTATCACTGGAGATGGAAATGACATGCGTTTGCATCAATACATCTAGGCATCTGATGAGGAAATTTTCATTCACATGTTCAGCTTCCAAAATAGCATTAACTTCTCACGTGATACTTTGTTTTAATTCTACTAACGTGTGGGGATTAGTTTTGCTGTAAGATCAGGGGACGGAGTGAGTCATAAACCCTTACTAATGATTTTATCCTTAAAAATTTCCTCAAATTATGACTCATCAGCCATATGCACAGTGGCAGAGGCCTGCTGGAAATATCAAGACTGACATTCAATGTCCATCAGCTGTTCAAAACATGGTTGTCAATATTATTCTGTATCCTGCATTTGTGCCACACTCATAAAAAATAGGCCCTGTTATTCTGCATCTGTATTGTGCACCATACCCCTATTTTTTGGTCATGCAAGGGAGTTTCATGGGTTTGTTTTAGCATATCAATTGTGTTGTGATGATCCATGGCCATGTAAATGGAACCATGCTTTGCCATGAACAGTATTAATTGTGGATCGATTGTTCCATCCTTAACATTCCTCAAAATCCAGTTATAGAAATTTACCCGACTCAGGTGATCACATTGTAGCAATTTCTGGACAACAGTAACCTTGTATGGTTTGAATTTTAAAAGTTTTGTTGCTTTGAAACTTTTGAAATGTCAATTTCTTGTGCAAGGTACCTAAGAGATTATGGAGGTGGTCGTTCTAAGCTTTCTCCGATTTCATATTAATTTCTGTCCCATAAGCACACACCGTTTAGCCTTTCTTTTCCTATCATGAATTTATCCCTACTTCCTGAATTTATTTACAAGCTAACGAATGGTGTCTCTACTTGGAACACACATGCCAGAAAATTTATTTTCAAATTGCCTTCCAACTTCCCTATAAAATGATGTAAGCACATATGTATGTACATAAACACTTTTTGTTGTACTGTATACTGCTATTGATTCATTTTGAAAACACTTCAAGCAAAACTAAATGTTTCTAAATACTCCTAATGTTATTCACATGTGAACTGGACTACAACAACAAAGAACACTTAGCTAACAGAAGCAAGATTGACACACGTACGACGATTAGCACATTTGCGCAGGGAAATGTAGTGCAGGTCATATAGGTTGTGCACAGTTTTGTAGTAAATGTACAGCGTAGTATGTGCATATAAATTACTATTTCAGTGCCTTTATGGCTATGACCAAATAAATGGATGTGTTTATTTATTTATTTATTTATTTATTTATTTATTTATACTATGAAAACCATTTGAATTAAAAATATACGTTTTCACAGTTGTGTTACTACTACCTTCATTGTGGATTAAATTTTGCAAAATCAGAATATTTGTACACAGCTGAAGTGGTATTTATTAGACATGGATTCATTTGACACACTGCACTTGTAAATGAAACATATGTAATGTGACAACTCTACAAAACTCCCGCGTGTTTCAGTCTCGAGGCATCAATGAGAGACATCATATTGCATGAAAACAAATTTAGATTTCTATTCTGCAGGATAATTCCACGGCACAAGTACAAGTAGGAGGAATAAACTTTGCAAGCCTAGTTTCAGCTTCTGCTGGAATTTCAAACGTAGACCATCCAAATAAAAATAAGTCTGTATTGTATGACCTGCACCAATGATAATAAAGTATCAATAAACTTTGTTTTTAAATGCATTTGAACAAATAAACAAGTGATAACCACAAAAACAGAAGCAGTAAATTTGTCTCAAAGCATAGAATGAGAAAATAAATTCATTTTGTACAGCATAATTTTCTTATCACTGATTAAAATAATGTAAGTAAAAGACCACCAGTTAGAACCAGCAGCACACACACAGTTACATTCTTGTGACAACTATTTTTGCAATAAATAAAGCCTGACTATGATTCATTGTTTACTTTTAATTCTGACATTTTTAATTACTTTAATTAAGCATAGATTTTGCATAGTGTTGCATATTGGCATATGTAATTGATGAAGTCTTTGGGGAAACAGTTTATAAATTATAAATGTGGCTTTTTGTACAAGATTACCTCAATGATGCAACTTACAATAACTGTTCATCGAAAGTTAACAGAAAATTATTTGTTGCTCATCAGATGTAGTTATGGTAGGTTCTTTGTGGATAACCTAGCCTAATAGTGATTTTTATCAAGACAGCAAAACTGTGAGAGAACACTATTCATTCTCATGAAACAATTTAAAATATATATATTGACTATAACATTGACATATTTGTAATACAAGAAGCAAATCTAACAAATGACCAACTTAAATACTTCAATTTTACTGGATTTTTACTGCACTTACTACCCAAAAATAGACAGATAAGTAGTGGAATATTAGTTGGAGTCAAAAAGGATATTAAAACCTCCTTTGAAATTGTTAAAGAAATGGATAACACAGATAAAGCTGAATTAATAAAGCTAAATTTTTGGGATAACAAAACACATCTACATTTATACAGTATTTACAATCCTCCCAGGAATGAACCAGATCTCTCACTTGTTGACCAATTAAATAAAACAATCGTAATTGGAGATTTCAATGCACATTCCAAAAGATGGGGTTATGAAAAAGTGGATTCTACAGGGAAGATAGTGGAAGAATTTTTGAATACCACAACTTTTGAACTGATTTACAGTAAAGAAGATCCCACAACCTTCATACATTATTCTGGAGCAGGCAGTAACCCAGACCTCTTGTTAGCTACAACAGATATTGTTTCAAAATTAAAAAACAAGTTATAGAAGATCCAAGTTCTGGTCACAGAGCAGTAATTGCTGATATAAAACTAGAGAACACAAATAACAGTCAAGGTCTTACGAATCTGTATTGGAACTTCAAAAAAGCAGATTGGAACAAATATAAAACTGAATTAGAACATAAATTTAAAGAACAAACAAACTCACAGCTGCATGACCAACCAGATCATATGAACAAAGACTTCTGTAGTCATCCTAGAAACTGCAAAAAAACATATTCCTCGTGGAAGAATTAAAAATTTCAAACCCTTTTGGAACCCCCAGTTAGAAGAACTGAAAAAGCAAAGGGATATAGCTAGAAATACAGCTGAACAAACAAAAAGCATATCAGATACACAAATATGGCGGAAGAAATGTGCCTCACTAAAAAAAGAAATTAATACTGCTAAAAGGAATCACTTTAATAATTTCTTAGAAAAAATGATTATAGGACAGATGGTAACAAAGCCCATAAGTTCATAAAAAATGTCAAGGGTAGGAAAGAAAACAACAGC
The DNA here is from genome assembly GCA_030765045.1 of Tenodera sinensis. Lineage (NCBI taxonomy): Eukaryota > Metazoa > Arthropoda > Insecta > Mantodea > Mantidae > Tenodera > Tenodera sinensis. The sequence goes on along the minus strand of CM060961.1, from coordinate 46,622,209 downwards.
ACACCTATCATACACAACAATAAAATGTTAGTAAATGATGCAGTCATAGCCGAAACATTCAATAAATATTATGCTAATTCACACAAAGTAACAAGAAATAATAAAAAGGAACGTAAAGAATTTAAGAAAGATTTGAAACAAGAAAGAGAATGTAATCCTAACACTCAGTGCAATATCTTTTTTCAAAATTTTAATATGCAAGAATTGAACATTGCAATAAATAATCTAAAAAACAAAAAGTCTCCTGGACCAGATCACATACATCCAGAGTTCATAAAAAACCTTGGAAAAACAGCAAAACAACAACTACTGAAACTCTACAATCTATCCTGGAAAACCACTGTACCTGCTGAATGGCGAAAAGCAGTAATTGTCCCACTCTTGAAGAAAGACAAAACAGCATCAGAAATAAAAAATTATAGACCAATAGCTCTTACCAGCATAATAGCAAAAGTGATGGAAAGAATGGTGTCAAACAGGTTAAATTGGTTCCTAGAATCACAAAATTTAATATCCCCATGTCAAGCTGGATTCAGAGAGTTCCACTCTACAAATGAACAAGTCTTACTTCTCAGTCAAGAAATCAAAGACTCCTTCAATAGAAAAGAAGATAATTTATCAGTTTTTATTGATTTCGAAAGTGCATATGATTCTATATGCAGAACAAAACTACTAAAGAAAGTAAAAAAAATAGGGATACAAGGTCCAATGTTTTCATGGCTATGTCATTTCCTAACACAACGCTTTATTGCAACCAGATATGGAAGAAATATATCTAAATATAAACAAGTACACCTTGGCTTACCACAAGGTGCAGTGCTCAACACTACACATTTTAATATATTTATTAATGATCTACCACAACAAATACAAGAATCAGGCGTGAAGTGTGCACTATTTGCTGATGATTTAGTAATGTGGACTTCAAAACCAAAAAGCAAAAGTACAGAACTAGAAAAAACCATGCAACAATCCTTAACCAACTTACAGAGGTGGACCAAAGAAAATTTAATGACTGTTAATACAACAAAATCAAACTACCAAATCTTTTCACTAAGAAAAAAAACCACTAAAAATAAAACTAAATTTTGAGGGTCAACAATTACCAGAAACAAAGGAAGCAAAGTATTTAGGAGTTACATTTGATACCAAACTTACATGGACCAAACAAATAGAAAATGTAATACAAAGAGCAGAGAGGCGTCTTTCACTGTTAAAACGTCTAACAGGAATGAAGTGGGGATGTTCCAGAACAACGCTTAACACAACATACAATATATATATATATATATATATATATATATATATATATATATATATATATAACCATTATTTACTTACTGCAGCGAAGTTCTTGTAACAGCAAACACAAAAAAAATTCAAAGCTTTCAAAACCAAAGTCTGAGATTAATTACAGGTGCTATCAAAACCACACCAATAGCAGCTATGGAAATACTAACCAACCAATACCCCATTGAATATGAAATAGAAAAGGCGGCTCTTATTCAACACGAAAAGTTGATCAGACTCCCATTCAATACATGGCACAAGAGAAATTTTACACATACACTAAAGACTCAGGAGAGCTTTCTTTCCAAAATTCAAGACATCAAGAAAAATGTACACCTTCCTAATTCAAAGGAAAACTTCATATCTAAAGTCAATCCAACACATACATTAGACATCACATATTATTTACACCTGACAGAAGAAGTTAAAAAAAGTGATACTCCAACTAATGTTCTAAGATTATTGACATTAGAGACAATCATACTAGATTCCCAGAACATGAATGACTCCATATTTATACTGATGGATCATTGATATCAAACCAAGATGGAGCAGGTGCTAGAGTCACATGTCACCTCTTTTCCTATTACAAATCTTTAAGTTATGGAACTACGAACTTTGATGGAGAAATTGAAGCAATTCGAATGGCCCTACAAAATCTTTTGTACAGAATTTCACATTTTCAGCAAGCAGTTATTCTCTCAGATTCCAGGGCAGCAATTATAGCAATTACTTCCAAGTTGTCACCAAAAAACCAAACTATTATAGAATGTTGGAAGATGCTTAGCCATCTAACAGCACTTCAAAAACACCTAGTCTTCCAATGGATACCGGCTTACTGTGGACTGAGTGGTAATGAGAAAGCTGATTTTCTTGCAAAAAAGGGTACCAGCGGTATACAAAAATCTATAGTTAATCTACCATTTTATGCAGCTAAAAGATTAGTCAACTCCGAATTCAAAAAAATTATTGCAAAATATTACTATGAAAAATCAAAGAATAAAAGATGGAAACTACCAAACATTCAAACAGTGATTCCTGAGTATCCTCGGAAAACAGCAGTTGCAACCTTCAGGTTGATTACAGGACATGATTGTCTGGCAAAACATTTAAACAGAATTGGGATATATTCTTCACCACTCTGTCCTCTATGTGATCTGCAAGAGGAAATGGATCGAGACCACCTTCAAATATGCCCGGCCACTTCTAGTGCCCCATCTATCAGTGAAAAATATTGGAGAGCAAGAGGATTAATTACTTCATTGTCAGAAATCCAGCATTAGCTAACAACAATATAGATATATATATATATATATATTTTGAGACCCATGATTCAAGAATCTGTTAGTGATTGATTTGTTTGCAAGAATACAAGACAGATCAATAGCCTACTTCCTTAGAATTTTAGTTACAAATCCTGCTTCTGCAGATGAGTGACTAACTATGATTAACTAAAGTTCCTCATATCTCAGAGAAATCCACAGTCTGAGAAGAAATAATTATGCAAGATGATAGCTTAGAGCAAGCATGACCAAAATCGGCTCAAAGGGGCCGCTCCACTAAAACATGTTCTTGCCTCACTCCACCGGCCACCTCTCTCCTTCACTGCTATTCAGCTTTACCTTTGCTGCATTCAGTGACGAGTATGACTTCATCAGAACATCCATTTCATGAAGAGTGGCAGGAGAGATGTTTGTAAGTTACAAAAACAGGATAGTTTGCTGTTAATACGTGGATTTCAACTTGCAAATATGTTGTTGTTTGCTAATGCTCTGGATCTTGGACTTCATTCATTCTCCATCTGGCATCCTAGTAATAAGATGTTAATTGCGTGTGAAGATCTATTTATGGAATTGCTTGGCATATGAGTAAGTGTTCTTTGTCCATAATTGAATTTGGATGTTTACAGAGGGTGCACCATGGGGTATTATATATATTTAGCTTATGAAAGTGTGCAGTTAGACAGTCATGACCAGTAGTCAAGCGAAATATTGCAAATATAAAGCCTTACAACATCAAACGCCACTACAGTGCTTTTCAAATGGGAAGAGTTCTGATCTGCAGCCAATAAGGTACGTTTACATGCACAGTGTTGTAAGCTCATTAACCTCACTCTTCATATTTCTTGGCATGCGTCAAGCCCCTCTTAAGGGGAAAGCAATATTACAACACAGCAGGACTCCGATTGGTTACCGGACTGGAGACGCTCAAGGACAAACTCCTTCCCATTTGAAAAGCACAGTAAGATCAGAATCTTGAAGCTAACTTTGGTGATCTTACAGGTGCTTTCTGAATTCTTGTATTTGTAAATACATAAAAAGGGCCATATGATACCGCTTTTTATGGGTTTAGTTTCTTATTAGTTTATTTTATATAAGATATTGTATTTCGTGTTTCAAAGTTTAAACACAATATTGAGCTTAAAACCAAACAATTTATCATGTTGATCAAATAGTTTTAAAATATTTTTAAGGCTAAATAGCAATGGAACTTTACTGCTTTATTAATTCTGAAAGAGAAACAATTTAGTATGCTAATCATAAGGCAGCATAAGAATGTTAAGTGCATAAGACAAAGGAAGGTTATAAACTTGAAGATTATGTAATTTGCCTAACCACAGTAGATGACTAACAATTATTGTATGCAAAACATTTTTAAAATAGTTAATAACAGTGTAGAAATTATTACTACCATGCAGGTGGAATGAAGCTACCACTGCCCTTGTATCAAAACTACCATCACTCACCAGAGAATGAGGAGTAAGGCAAATTCAGTCACTACTTCTCTCGTGTCCATGTCTTAGAACATGTGCACAGTATTTATTAACCCAGCATTTACAACCACTAGCTGGAATTAAAAGTATATTAATCCCATCACAGCTGAGAAATAAAGGGTGCAAAATGTTTATACACAATCAGCGAATAATTTATTGAATACATAGCAAATAATTAAAGAGAAGGGTATGGTGAACGCGCTATTCATACTTTGTAATAATTATTTTACTCTTTTAATTTGTATTTATTTCTATATCACAGTATTTTATATTTGTTAGTTTTGTGTTCAGATTACGTTTATAATAGCATCATTTCTCTGTTTATGTCTACAGTAACTAGTATATTTTATGTACAATATGGCCCCATTAATAGTAAATTAAGCATAAGCCTAACATAAACTTAAGAACTAAAATATGTATATGTAATGGAACCATTCACAGTGAATCATGCAAGTATAAAAATTAGCACAGAATTAAAAGTAAACTTGTACTTTGAAAGTTAGAATCAGAACTAAAAATTCAGTGCCAGAGCCAGGATTTGAGCCATGGATCTCTTCGTGCAGCTGCTCTTAACCACTGAGCTACCTTGGTATCGTGTCAGTATGGTATTGAATTTTTCAGTTTTGATTCAACCTTTCCAAGTTTGCCTACACATGTTTGCATGGTATATCAATGATTGGCCTTATGCAAAGTCCAAGCTTTTTAAGTTTTACATGTATCTTAAGAAACTAGCGAATCAGAAAGCAATTCTTATTACATGATTATTCTGCCATCTCCCGTAAGATTTTCTGTTGCTAGGTGTTGACTTTGCATACAATTCCAGGTCAGGAAACACTGAAATATCTGTAGAAACCACAGCAAATCAGATTCTGATTGTATATGGTGTTTCTTTCAGTGTCACATCCTATAATCAGATAGCTATTTCTTGCTAATTTTGATACTTGTACGTAACCTCTTTTGCCAATGGTTGCTTTGCAAACTGCCATATTAGCACAGCTGTTTAATACTCTCTTGCTGCTGGCTGCTGCTTAAGTTTGCATTACTCAATGTGAATGGTACACATCATGTTAAGTTTATGTCTTACATTTTACATCATTATGTTATTGCTTAATTTTTGTTGTGAGTGGCCCTTATGGCTATAGCATATAATTGAACTTTGACTTGTAAAACTTCATATTTTACTTAATTACTTTTTAAGTGTGTAAAAAGGATTACATCTAGGCAAATGAATCGCTATTAAGAGCAAGGATGTCATATGTGTTATTTAGTTTGTTCTATCAGAGATTAATGTTGCTTCTCTGTTTCTCTGCTTTCTTCCTTATCTCTGTCAAATTCTTCCTTTGTCTTAATCACATTCCTTTACCACTTTTCTCTTACTTTTTCGACAGTTGCCAAATTGTTCCAAAAATTCCTTTCTACTAATTCCAGAAGTAATTAATACCAACATTTTCATGTGCAAATTAACTCACCTCTTGTTCCATTCTTCCCGTTCACATATTTTAGTTTCTGGACTAGGTATCTGCTTACAATGAAGATCTTCATACTTTCGCACTATGAATTTTATCTTACTTAACCACATTACTCCTGCTTTACCCCCATGCAAATCTTCTCCCTACCCACTTTTATTGCAAATATCCATATAGGAAGGTGACACTGAACATTTTTAAAAGCCAGACAAGAATTAGTTTTCCAAAAATTAAATAATTTTATTATTTTTCAAAATATAATATTGATACATTTTCGCATTTGATAAAACCAGCCCTTAAAGCAATGATGCCGCAATTTAGGCACTTCAGAAACCAGGTATTCATAATGTTCCACTGCTTCATCTGATGACGAAAAAGTGATTCCACGCATTTTATCTGTAAGTTTTGGAAATAAAAAGAACTCACAAGGTGCTAGGTAAGGACTTCATGGTAGAGGGTCCATGGTGCTGACCTTTAGGGCATCTATATATTAGTATACATTGTCATAGTAAAATTATTTTTCCTTTAGGCATTTTTCACTAACTTTTTCAAAGCTTTTGTGTAAACAGACATTTGTATAACAATCAACAGTAACAGTATGTTAATCTTGTAATGCTGTAGTAACAATATGGCCCAGTTAGAAAACGAACTAGCAAACATCTTACCAGCACTGCAAATTTGTCTGACTTCTTTGGGCTTAGGTTCTGTTTGAAAAACCCATTGAGCCAATTGGTCTTTTTTTTCAGGGTCATAACAGTAACTCCATTCATCACTAATAATATTTCAAACCAAATTTGAAGTGCCACCTATGAATTTTTCCCTGAGTTTTTCGGCACCAATCAATGCATTATTGTTTTCGATCAGGAATTAGTTTATGTCAAATCTATTAACAAAGTTTTCTCACATGTAACTGTTCATGTAAAATGTTTTGGATTTGACTCATACCAATATCCATTGTTACTCAAATAAGTTCATAATAATTCTGTCAGTCTTCAAGCATTGCTCAAACAGTGGCAATATTTTCATCAGTAACAGCAGTTCCTGGCATCCTTTACAAAATTCGTCACTGAGAAAAGACCAATCTCTTTTGAATTCACTGCACCAATTATAATGTTGCCTCAGACAACAAAATGCATTTCTAAGCCATTCTTCACATTGTTTAGGCATTATACCATTCGCAAAAGTTAAAGGCATGTGAGCGCTGGCCAATGCTCAAGCAGAGCGCTGTTGCATGTACCGGCAGAGACTCTGTACTAAGAGTGTGTGAGTTGCATGTACCACATTCGGGAGTGCTGGTAGGAAGGGCAAGCTTAGGATTCGTTGGAGTCTGTAGTATGGCCTGCCTCCATATGCCTTTAATTTTTGCAAAGATTATAATGATGATTAAAAATTGTAAAAGATGGCAATGTTCACTAGTCATATTTATTTTTAGATGAACACAAAATCTTTAAATGATAATTAAATATTAGAACAAGTTGAACAACCGCACGGCAATCAACTTGTAGAACACTAGAAAGTAGCTGTCAAATATAAACAAATTTCATTTGTTTTCAGAAAGGTGGCATTCTAAAATTTTTCAGTGTCACCCTTATATTTTTCCCACACCTTTTTTTCCCTAAACTTTCTACAGCATTACAAGGTATTCTATTGTAGACTTTTCTACATTTCCTGCTTTTCTATTTTGTCAGTCCTGTATTGTACTTTGTTTCCATAATCGTTGCATATTAATTATCTGCTGATTATATCTTCCATTCCAGTTCCCTAGACTGTTTTTTATTTGAGATAACCAACTTCTTTTCTATTTCACTTTCACTTATATTCTCAAACAATCCTTTACAATATTTTCATCTTTCTTTGATTTGACCTTATGCCAATGTTTCAGTATATGTTGGAGTACTATATCTTTCTTTTCAACTCTTTTGTATCTTTACGACCAACTCTTTCCAATTTAGCTAGGGCTGCCTCATTAGAACTGTACTGGGTAATCCCAGAACCATTTTGCACAATGCTCTAAACCTTACTAAATGAAACAAAGTAACATTTATGTAGTTTTAGATTTAATTCTGTTTTAATTTAATTTCTGTCTTGCTTGGTTGAGGCTGATGTACATGAAGCTGAAGTGGAACATATTCCCAGTAAAGCACTTTGCAATTTACTTCCCCGATATTGTGCAATTACTGTTACAAATTACCTAAGTTAAAGAAATGTTAAGGTCTTAGACATTTAGTAAAAATTGCAAATCTAAGAACATTTTGTCATATTAACAGCCATAATTTAGCAAATCTTGCTCCCTGTCAAATTTGTTTATCTTAATAATTTTAGATGAAGAGATATTTTCAAAGTGAGCATTCCTATTTTGTTATAGGTAGCAGGAAAGGGAGTACCAGCACAACTTATAGTGCAATCTCAGAAACCTATGCCAACTACAATGACAGTTCAGCAGATTCAGCAGGTGATAAAACAGGTGCAACAGCCACAGTCTGTGCAACATATTGCTCATGTAAGTATAAAGCTATTTTCAGAAATGTTATATTGTGTAATTCTCTTGCCTTTGTATACTGCATCAAATTTATGATTTTAACCATTTTTACTAGTATTTCCATTTGCTTACCCTCCTTTCACATAGCCAGTCTGGGTGACTCAGTTGGTTAGGTGCTGGCTTACTGATCCCAAGGTCATGGGTTCAAATCTGGCCTAGACTAATGGTTTTTAAGTGTGCTTAAAAGTGAAATTCCAGCTCACCAGCAGTGCTGATGTGATCCAGCTCACCAGTGGTGATCCTGGTTATTGATAGCGCCATTAGCATAAAGACATTTATTTAGTTTTCCTTTCATATTAATTTTATCTACCTTTATAATGAAAATTCTAGCGTATCTTATTGTTCCTTTCCATCGCAGAATGAGTTCCTTGAAATACTTTTCTAGTGTTTTCCCATGATATTTAATACCAGTTATCTAAGGCACAGAAGCATAATTTTTGTGCCATAATTTCTTCTGTTTTATATAATGAATCAAGATCCTGAGATTTTAGAATATTGAATGCTACCCGAAAGGAAAAAAGAGGAGAAAAATTTTAAGAGGTAGAACTGGAACTTAAAAATTCAATGCCACAACTGGGATTTGAACCACAGACCTTCCGCTTGCTGGGCGGACGCTCTAACCACTGAGCTATTGTGACAAACTGCCAGAATGGCATTAAATTCTCAAGTTAGTTCGTATTTCTCCTGGTAAACCACAAAGGCAGTCTCACATCAGAGACAATTACCCCAATGGTGACTTACTATTGCAAGTACTTTATATCCCAGGATTAAATAACCTTCACATGGTAATTATTATTTATTTATGCCAACAAACTTACTGTTGGTGTTTTTAAAATAGTAAGTTTGTTGGCATAAATAAATAATAATTACCATGTGAAGGTTATTTAATCCTGGGATATAAAGTACTTGCAATAGTAAGTCACCATTGGGGTAATTGTCTCTGATGTGAGACTGCCTTTGTGGTTTACCAGGAGAAATACGAACTAACTTGAGAATTTAATGCCATTCTGGCAGTTTGTCACAATAGCTCAGTGGTTAGAGCGTCCGCCCGGCAAGCGGAAGGTCTGTGGTTCAAATCCCAGTTGTGGCATTGAATTTTTAAGTTCCACTTCTACCTCTTAAACTTTGCCCACACACGGCTTGTGTGTTTAAAAACACCAACAGTAAGTTTGTTGGCATAAATAAATAATAATTAAGAGGAGAAAAGTTTATATCTGGCAATTTTGCAGGAAGTTACATTCTGTGCCATATTGATTAGCTATCAGCGGCATGCATTAGACATATACAAAGGTGGCACATGGGAACTGGCAATTTTAATATAACTGTAAGGTAACCTGAACTGATTTAATTTAAAAGGTGAGTCAATTAATAACACTGAACAACACTTACAACATAATTTTCCGGCACGCGTTTCGAAGGTTAACTTTCCTCCATTATCAACTGGACAATAATGTTGTAAGTGTTGTTCAGTGTTATTAATTGACTCACCTTTTAAATTAAATTGATTACAACAACACTATTTTCAAACTTCTATGAAAGGAAAATAATCTGAACTGAGTTTTATATGCATATAAATACAGTTATCTGGAAGCTAAAACTTTGCCATTTATTATTTACAGTATTCACATTTATTATTAATTAGTAGTGGCAATCATTCCTTGAAGATAACGTCCTGTAAATGACCTTCTCTGCGTACATATTTCTGCAGCCATGAACGCATATTTGGCGTAACTCTGCAACTTCTCAGTGTTGATTGAAGCAATGTTGTCACGAATCTTAGCCTTAAGTTCATTTATGTTTTAGGATGACTAGCATATATCTTTCTTTTAAAAAACCCATAGAAAATAATCACACATTGAAAGATCAGGCGACTGGGCGGGCCAATTGATGTTGCTATTCTTGGAGATGAGGCACTCACCAAAGAGCTTTAGTAATGTAGCAATAGATATTCTTGTTGTGTGAGCTGTGGCTCCATCCTGCTGAAATCACATGAACTCATTCATGCAATAATTCTCAGTTTCATTAATGATACATTTAAATACATCTAAATCATACATCTTCCAAAATTCTTGTTAGATTTGGGCAGTTAATCATGATGGTATCAACTGAGGTATGATCTGGAAGTTACCCACAACATAAAGTTAGCAAATTGGAGATTTATTATGATACCTCTACGGCAGGCCTGGGGACGTCGTGTATTCGCGTGAGAAAAAACAGGTTTCTACCGTCCCATACGTGCGTGCAATAAAGGCACATGAACCAGTCAGTGGCGTACGCGTGTTGCTTAATTGTAATTTATTACAAACACAAAATTAAACCCTATACAATATTTACATACATGTTGTAGTGTTATATTTTCAGATTTTACAATGCTATTTAGACTTGCAAGACTTTGAAGTATATTAATATGCAATAAACTAAAACACTTCGTAAATCACGTAAACCTGGAGTGCTACTTACTGAGTCACTGTTGAAACGTACAATCTTTTGTGCTTCATTATTTCGTCATATTCTGGCTGCAAATTTGAACATTGCAATCGCAATATGTGCACTAAATTTTCATCACTTAAACTACTGCGTGAAGCAGTTTTCACATTGTTCAGCTTACTGAAAAACTGCTCAGAACAATATGTTGTACCAAACATAGCTACAATGCGACTGCCAAAGAGACGTAAATTTGGAAACTTCACTTTGGGTAGTGTACGAAATAACTCTACTCCCAACAGTCCTAAAGTCCGCAGAGGTGTGTTGTTCTGGAGGTCGATTAATTCCATCTGCAAAGAGTGTGGTGCATCTTTAACATCGAATGCAAATGGGTTGATAAACAACCTCCATTCTGTGTCCATGGTCTTCAGATCATTAAATCGGATTTTAAATTCTTCCAGTAAATCTTTCAGAATTGTCTTGTATTTGTTTAGTACTTCAGAAGATCCTTTAATAAATACGCATTTCAAATTTGGAAAATGATACAAATCTGTGTGCTGTATTTGATACATCCAGAGTCGCAATTTGTCCATGAAAGCCTTTAGTTCATCAATCATCGTAATGATTAAATTGTCTTTCCCTTGTAGGGTGGTGTTCAATGTATTTAAGTGTAACGTTAGATCACTCAAAAATGCTAAATCACAAATCCAGTCTTTGGCGCTAAGTTCTCCAAAGTCTATTTTCTGATCTTTTAAAAAAATGTCTATTTCGCTTCGTAACGCGAAAACTCTCTGAAGCACGTTGCCTCTACTTAGCCATCTAATTTGAGAGTGATACGGCAGATCTAAAAACTCAGAATTTATATCTTTTGAAAATTCTTGAAACTGTCTATGACGAAGTGAATTCGACCTAATGGTATTCACAATTCGCACAACAACTGACATCACTGTATCCAACGTTACTGATTTCACACACAATGCCTCGCGATGAATAAAGCAATGTACATGTAGTGCACCGTCTGGGTTTATTCCTTTTGCTGCAAGAACACCTCGAAGTCTTCCTATAAATCCCGACGTATGACCCAGCGCTCCATCGGTTGCAACACAAACTAGTTTTTCCAATGGAAGATTAAAGTGTTCCATTGTCTTTAGCACAGCGTTAAGCACATTCTTACCTGTAGTCCGGTCCTTTAACGATGCAAGATCTAGAAATTCTTCACTGATATTGAAATTTTCATAAACTCCTCTTAAAAAAAAACAGCTAACTGAGCCGTGTCTTTCCTGTCACTACACTCGTCTAGTGCTAATGAGTAGTACACCAAATGTCTGATTTTCGTTTTCAGCTGTTTCTCCAAATTGCAAGCAATTTCTGCAATTTGCTCAGTGACTGTTCGACGAGATAAACTCAGAGATTTAAAGGAATTCACTAAATCAGGGCAAATTTCTTCAGCAGCAGTTATCAAGCACTCCTTTATAAAGTCTCCTTCAGAGAGGGGTTTAGAGGATTTGGCAATTTCCTTTGCAATTTTAAAACTGGCACAAACTATCGTCTTGCTAGTACTGTCACTTTTGGCTTGTAAATGTTCTTTAAGACGATCCAGCATTTTTTCACGAGCCACACCTGTCAGCTTCTCTTCACCATATTCTTGCGCATGCGCATTTGTGAAATGCCTCCTATTGTTATAATGTGAAGGATATGACACTGTTGCACCACAAACCAAACAATGTGATTTTCCACCTTCGAAGACGGCGAAATACTTTTCTTCCCATTCGGGATTAACTGTTGGCGTAACACGTCCTGCACTCATTGTGAAAGGTACGTCACTGAACTGGTGTGTCCTCAGCCAACACACACGCTCAAGGTCGTGAGCGCAGTCCCGCTCAATGTGTACCACTCCCCCAGGGCTGCTCTACGGCTACTTTTTTCTGTTATTTATTCTCTATAGTGCATAAGTACTGATGTTTAGTAATAACTACATTTTTATTGTAGTAAGAATAAATATAATGAATATTATATATGAAATAGAAGACAACACATTACCTTTCCTGGACCTCAAAATTACTAGGAATATAGATGGTATAAAATTTGGTATACATAGAAAACCCACACATGTAGACAATTACATCAAGAAAAACAATTGCAACCCAATTTCACACCAACTGGCAGCATTTCGAAGCTTGATACATTGTTTATATAATGTCCCATTGGTGCCGTTTTTGCTATTATTTTTATGGAATGCGCTGTGCTATGAGACTCGTTTTCTATCTAGGTCGTGGTAACGGATGGAATGGAAAATCACACGATGTTTCTTTACCACAATGTATTAATTTATTAACACTTCATCGATACTTTACATTAAACAATTTCTCTCAGCACCATGCTAAATGCTTAAAAACCTTTACACTTTTTCACTTAGTAGAACTTATGCTTGATGAAAGTTTGGTGAAAGTTCCATGTTCACACTACCTAAATATGATTGTCTTTTCAGCTCGAACATACACACACGAGTGAACAGTTTTTTGGCGTCATTTGACGCGACACCGCCTTTTTCATATCCATCCGCGTATGCGTCCATCAAATAGTTCTTTCTCGTTAGGGGAGCGATCCTAATCATTCTCCCCTACTTTTATTATGGAACACATATAATTCTAATATTTATACATATATATTAAAATCAAATATGGAAAGATTTATGACGTCTTTGTGCAAACTTAGTTGTTCGTAACAATGAACCTTATCAATATGTTTTAGTCACTTAACTATCTCATACCAACATCAAAAAACAAATTACACTTTTAACAAACATTCACATGAACGATTTTCTTTTGGGGTCTTCTAATATTCTGTCTCACCGTTAAGTAAAGAGGAATTTCTGAAACAACAACACATAGAAGAAATTGCAATATTAAATGGATTCAACCCAACTACAGTTAGAAACATGTCAAAAAATGTAGAAAAGCTCAAGATAATTTCGCAAACCACTACATTAACACCACTCACAAACAACTGGAAATTTAGGAAATTCACGTACCATCCCTGGGCCTTCAAGAAATTTGAAAAAATCTTCAAGAAACTAAACATAAAACTAGCACCGCAAAACCAATACAGTTTAAAAAACCTGCTTAATAAGCCACTAAACAATACCATCCCATACAATAAAAAATCTGGGATTTACCAGATCAACTGTAATAGTTGTGACAAAAGCTACATAGGGAAAACAAAGAGAAATTTGGATATAAGACTTAAGGAACACCAAAGAAACATAAAATTAAAACAAATTGAAAAGTCTGCTGTGGCACATCATTTTTGGACTGAAAACCACAACATCGGCCTTAATATAAAACTGTTAAAATCTATTAATTCACCAATAGAACTGAATATTTGGGAAAAAATATACATCATCAAGAACAGTAGTAAAGTTATTAATTTCGAAATACCAGCATTGAATGAATTGTTAAAGCTCTGCACCCCTAACACCAGATGGCAGCAGAATAGAGACAGCAGAGAAAAGGAACAAGAGGATAACGTCAGTTACCCAACGGCTGATGATGGGATCAAATGGTCCTGAAAACGTTTCCGCTTTAAAAAAGCAGTTTAGTAGTGAAGGTAAGTGTAAATAAGTGACTCCAAATAACCTCAAATTGAAGAATAAATATACCTTAAAATTTACATTTCATGAAGCCCCCTTGCAGGTTTTAGAAGTTTGTCAATTTCCAGGTTTATTTTATAGAAATTGACAGTTTACATTCAAGTTGAATAGCATGTAGCATAAATTTCAGAATAAAATTATTCCTACATTGTATTCTGGAATTTTCGTTGTGTTTCTCTGTTGTCAAGTGCCTATAACACCTTTAATGCCACCAAACTTAATTGTAAATGGACTATTGTACACTACATCAGCAAGGAAATTCATCCAGTTCTTGCTAGTCATTCATCATCCTGATGATGGGAGAGATGTACACTCCCAAAACGTTAATGGCTCTTCACTAGACCTGGCTTGAAGCCTGAGGACATCTTGAATAAGCTGCACAGTGTTTTTTCACTGGGCATGGAAACACATGATTGCATGTGTTTTAGAAGTATATGAGTCGACCTATAGACACTTATAGTTTCACTTACACTTATTTTTGTTCGGATGCATTTCGAAGACCAACATCTTCATTCTCAATGATTGCATGCTGTTGCTGCAAGTGTCATGCTACTGATGCGGCTTTGCTCTGCTCTCGCTCTACAACTTGAGTTGACAGTGATATGGTGTAGTTCAGTCATTACAAGTTATTTATTATTTTGTCCTTACGTAATCACAAATTATATTATGGCTCAGTATAAGCATAACAGCATTTTATTTTGATATTTTGTTAATTCAGTCAGCTCTTCAACTGAAAATATGATTTGCAGAAAGATTTCCGATGTAAAAGCTCCAGGCCGTACAACAATGTATATACTTCTCTTCCGACCCCGATGCTATTAGGGTTCCTGAGGGCTATGGAGTCATTATTTTTCCAGCCTCTCCATTTCTCTATAAAACCTTAACCCCTAACATGCTGACCTGTCATGGCATGTAATACGTCCTCTGATTGGTGATCAGAGGATATTGTCGGTGAATTTATTTTGATAATTCTCCCGGTCAGGTCGGTGAGACCCGTAAACTAACGACAGATGTGGTCCTCCAGACATTCTGGGGGTTGTGAGAGAGCGATGTGACCGCCATAACATAAAAATATGGTGCTCTCTAAAAAACGGTTACTATTACTGCTATTGCTCTCTTCAATATCATCAGTGAAAAATATTGGAGAGCAAGAAGATTAATGACTTCATTGTCAGAAATCCAGCATTAGCTAACAACAACAACTTCATAATATGTGATGCCAAGCAGCCACACTACTCAAAGATGTTAAAGGTCAAGCTGCCTCACACCACTGCATGGCAAGTAAATGATGACAGTGGAGCAGTCAAAACAAATACGATTGGACCTCAGCAGAACAAAGCTTTTACACACTGTTCACAAAACTTTCTACTGCCTGCTTGTTTATGAGAATGTCGAGAAAAGATAGATTTTGAGAAAAGTCTGTGCTACAGTATTCTTGCCTCTACAATGAGCGGGGCAGAATAGAAGTGAGTCCTTTGGAATCATTAAATGTTAAACGAGACAACTCTTAGCAGTTGTACAGTGTATGTACAGTCAATTGTTGAGAGAATATGTATATGGTCAGAGACAGTTGTAGACATTAGGTTGTTGTGTCAGAGTTGTTTGTTGTGTGAATCAGTTTTAGTGAGTGTGATCATTGGAAGCAGTTTGTGAGACAGAGGAAGACAGTGAAATATGTGTCAAAGTTACAATTGCACAGAACAACTGTGAGCTGTAAGGTCACAAAGAACTGTAGATTGTGTTAACATCTATAAAAGAGAGCTGTGTTTTGTGCTTCAGTTGTAGAAGAGAAATAAAGTGATAAGAAAAAAACTGAAAGTGTCATTTGTCACACTAAATTACAGGCCACAGGAAATGTTCAGTCCAACAAACTAGGAGAGGTTTTTTATCGCATGCAGGCAGCATGATTTTTTAACAAGATTCTACCACAGCTCATATGGCTAATATTTTGATGAGAACAATTGAAAGCCATTTCTATCTTTGTGCTAAATTAAAACATAAAGTGCACAAGAGAAACCCATACATGCTGGAAGAATTAAAATGAAATATCCATTAGGAAATTGCCAGCATTTCTCAATATCAACTACAGTGAGTGATGAATAGTTTCCTAAAGAGCTACCAAAAATGTATGGGCAACAACAGTGGCCAATTCCAGCACCTCGTTTCATAAGGTTGATAAGTAAAGCCTTTAAAAGCAATTTAAAGAGGTTAGCCTGGTTGCATCCATGCCATTCCATGATAGCCACAGATGGCAACAAGCACCAATAACACAAACAGGAAAAACTGGTTCCTAGTTATTGGCTCTCCCAGTACTTAGGTATTTTTTGCTGGATTTGTATTGAAAAGTCTGCAGTTTGAACTCTACTGTACTGGAAAACTGTAAAAACTGAGCTGAATAAGAAAGCAAATACTGAGTTTTCGTAAAAGTTTAAGTCTATCCAGTCATATGCCAGGTTTCTTTAAAGTAATGATACAAGGTTTTATTAATTCAAAACTTAATTGAAAATGGCAGATTTAACTCATATTTATAAAACATATTTTCAACATATTAAAGTTTTGTTAACATAATTTTAACTATGCATAGCTTCAAATAGTGTCTGGCTGCCTGCCTGCTTTGCTGGTAAGCCAATTGGCAAGATGATAATTGCTGCTGCTGCTGCTACTATAGACATTCACTTCTTAAGCCTCTGTGTGTGCATCAATAAAGGCTAGATGCTCACTTGCCATGGTAGCATGATGCCATGGTAGCATTATTGTATTTACAAGTGGTCAGGAGTTTCCTGTCAGATGAATTCATTAAAATGAGCATCCATTAAGAACTATTGTTGATATGTCTCCAGATCAAACAGGTGCTCACTAAAGCAAGTATAATTCTGTATAATTTATCCTTTTTTCCCCCTCCCACATTAAATATATCTATTATTTATGCATAATTATTATTTTTGTTTGTTAATGATTGCCAAGAACATAACAATGCTGCTGGTTTGCCAGAATTTCATCCTCAGTTCTTTTATATGCCAGCAAATCTGCTGACATAGGCTGTCACTTTTAAGCATACTTAAAAACCATCAGTGTTGAGCTGGGTTTGAACCTGCAATCTTTGGATCAATAGGTCAGTGCGTAACCAACCGAACCTCCAGATCAATATTTATTCATAAACCATTTTATATTAGGTATAATAAAGTTTTGGAGGGGGAGGGTTTATTTTATTTGTTTACTTATTTTTTCTGAGAAGTTAATCAAATCAAAAATAAAAATTTCACTTCTTTGCATAGGCTGTTAAACATCTATAGGCACATGTTTCATACTATCAAAGCCCAGTAGAGAATTGTATATGCAACAGCCAAAAAATCTCCAGATTCAAAAGCTGGTGAGCAAGAAGCATGGAGCACTAGATACTTCTTTGAAGACATACTCCCTGATGAGAAAAAGCATCTTAACAGAAAAACCACAATTGCACTTCTCTCATGCCATTTTATTGCTGTTCATCTTCAGAACCTCCTCTTAGGCAGGGGCACTATTTTATGGGGGATAAAAATTCTGAGAGTTGGTATAAAAACAAAGTTCAAAGTGGGATAAAAGCATGAAATAATAAATACCAACAAAAAAATGAAACGAGCAGAAACAAAAAGTTACTAAAAGAATCTATAACACTCACAGCAGCAGAAACAAAAATGACATTCAAAAAAATTCACATTCCATCATTGGGCCTCGAAAAATCCAAAAATGTTTTCAAAGAACAGAACATTCAGCTAACACCAGTGAACCACTGCTCCATAAAAAATCTACTGAACTCAAACATCAAAGATACCATCCCACCCAATAAAAAATCTAGCATATATAATATTGAATGCAGTGACTGTAATAAAATGTATATAGGAAAAGCCAAAAGAAATTTAGAAATAAGATCCAAGGGACACTTTATAAACGTAAAAAAACAAACAGTTGAAAAAATCAGCAGTTGCTACTCACTTTTGGACAAAAAACCACAACATAAAGCCAGAACCGAAACTCCTCTAACACTTAACGGGAAAACAAGCTGTCCACGTGGGAACAAATCTTCATTTTGAAAAATAGAAACAAAGTATTCAATTTCAACATCCCCAAGAAAGATATCTTCAGCATGTTCCATGAACCAGCACCAGAGGAGACCTCAAAGGAAACATCACCATCCACACCAGGGAGAACCAGTCGATGTCTGGTTGATAATGGAGGAAAGTCATCCTCCGAAACATGTTCCGGTAAATTATAAGAGTTGTGCAGTGTTATTAATTGACTCACCTTTTTGGTTTAAATTGATTATTATAAAACTGTTTTCAAACTTCCAAGAAAGAAGATAAAATTTGTGTTATTGTATTTCACCTAAAGATGGTGTTCCTACTCATAGGATGCCATAGTAACCGTTGATGGCTGATTTCTTAGGATTACTCCAAACATGTTGTTGGCTTATGCTGAATTTCTGATATCCTCTTGCTCTCCAATATTTTTCATTAATGGATGGGGCTCTAGAAGTGGTTGGGCAGTAAATTATAAGAGTTGTGCAGTGTTATTAATTGACTCACCTTTTTGGTTTAAATTGATTATTATAAAACTGTTTTCAAACTTCCAAGAAAGAAGATAAAATTTGTGTTATTGTATTTCACCTAAAGATGGTGTTCCTACTCATAGGATGCCATAGTAACCGTTGATGGCTGATTTCTTAGGATTACTCCAAACATGTTGTTGGCTTATGCTGAATTTCTGATATCCTCTTGCTCTCCAATATTTTTCATTAATGGATGGGGCTCTAGAAGTGGTTGGGCATATTTGAAAGTGGTCTTGGTCCATTTCCTCTTGCAGATCACATAGAGGACAGAGTGGTGAACAGTATATCTCAATTCTGTTCAAATGTTTTGCCAATCATGTCCCGTAACCAACCTGAAGGTTGCAACTGCCGTTTTTTGAGGATACTCAGGAATTACTGTCTGAATGTTTGACTTTTCATAGTAATATTTTTTAATTTAGAGTTGACTAATCTTTAGCTGCATAAAATGGTAGATTAATAGAGATTTCTGTACACCGCTGGTACCCTTTTTGCAAGAAAATCAGTTTTGTCATTTCTACTCAGTCCACAGTGAGCTGGTATCCATTGGAATACTAGGTGTTTTTGGTAGTGCTGTTAGATGGGTAAGGATTTTCCAACATTCTATAATAGTTTGGTTTTTTGGTGACAACTTGGAAGTAATGGCTATAATTGCTGCCCTAGAATCTTAGAGAGTAACTGTTTGATAAAAATGCTAGATTCTACACAAAAGATTTTGTAAGGCCATTTGAATTGCTTCAATTTCTCCATCAAAGTTTGTAGTTCCATAACTTAGAGATTTGTAATAGGAAAAGAGGTGACACGTGACTCCAGCCCCTGCTCCATCTTGGTTTGATATCAATGATCCATCAGTATAAATATGGAGCCATTCATATTCTGAAAATCTAGTATGGATTATCTCTAATGCCAATAATTTTAGGACGCTAGTTGGAGTATAACTTTTCTTAACTTCTTCTGTCGGGTGTAAATAATGTGATGTGTAATGTTTGTGTTGGATTGACTTTATATATGAAGTTTCCCATTGAATTAGGAAGGTCTACATTCTTCTTGATGTCTTGAATTTTGGAAGGGAAGCTCTCCTAAGTGTTTGGTGTATGTGTAAAATTTTGTTTGTTCCATGTATGGAATGGGAGTCTGCTCAACATTTTGTGTTTAATAAGAGCTGTTTTTTCTATTTCATATTCAATGGGGTATTGGTTGGTTGGTATTTCCATAGCTGGTATTGGTATGGTTTTGATAGCACCTGTAATTAGTCTCAGACTTTGGTTTTGAAAGATTTGAATTTTGTTTTGTATTTGATGTTACTAGAACTTCGCTGCAGTAAGTAAATAATGGCTTTATATATACATTGTATGTCGTGTTAAGAGTTGCTCTGGAACATCCCCACTTCATTTTAGACGTTTTAACAGTGAAAAGCGCCTTTCTGTTCTCTGTATTACACTTTCTATTTGTTTGGTCCATGTAAGTTTGGTATCAAATATAACTTGCAAATATTTTGCTTCCTTTGTTTCTGGTAATTGTTGACCCTCAAAATTTAGTTTTATTTTTAGTGGTCTTTTCCTTAGTGAAAAGATTTGGTAGTTTGATTTTGTTGTATAAACAATCATTAAATTTTCTTTGGTCCACTTTTGTAGGTTGGTTAAGGATTGTTGCATTGTTTTTTCTAGTTCTGTACTCTTGTTTTTTGGTTTTGAAGTTCACTTTACTAAATCATCAGTAAATAGCGTACACTTCGTTCCTGATTCTTGTATTTCTTGTGGCAGATCATTAATAAATGTATTAAAAAGTGTTGTGCTGAGCACTGCACCTTGTGGTAAGCCATGGTGTACTTATTTATATTTGGATATGTTCTTTCCATATCTGGTAGCAATAAAGTGTTGAGTTAGGAAATGACATAGCCATGAACGCATTGGACCTTGTATCCCTATTGTTTTTTACTTTCTTTAGTAACTTTGTTATGCCATTTAGAAATCAATAAAAACTGATGCATTATCTTCTTTTCCATCAAAGGAGTCTCTGATTTCTTGACTGAGAAGTAAGATAGGATTTGAAGCTTTCCTGGTGACGAACATATTCAAGATGCTCTCAGATTGCAGTTTAGTCCATCCTGGAAACCAGCCTTAAAATTGGAAATCGACCGACTCAGAAAACACAGATTCCAACGGAGCGGTGAACCACCTCCACACTAGAGTGGGTGTTTTCTACTCAGTACGTACTGGCTGACTGTACATATACTGGTCCCTTCACTCTTGCTAGTCATTCATCCTGAAGATGGGAGAGATGTACACTCCCGAAACATCGATGTCTTTTCATCACTACACCTGACTCAAAGCCCGAGAGCATCTTGAATATGAGAATTAAGACTTGTTCATTTGTAGAGTTGAGTTCTCTGAATCCGGCTTGACTTGGGGAAATTAAATTTTGTGATTCTTGAAACCAATTTAACCTGTTTGACACCTTTTGCTATTATGCTAGTAAGAGCTATTGATCTATAATTTGTTATTTCTGATGCTGTTTTATCTTTCTTCAAGAGTGGGACAATTATTGCTTTTTGCCATTCAGCAGGTATAGTGGTTTTCCAGGATAGGTTGTAGATTAGTCCAAACATTGCTACCATCACTTTCTCGGCATTAATGAACTAGCCAAAAAATGTTGGTGATGGTGAGTATGTGCTCTCATTGCTTTAAAGCTGCTGTAATAAACATCTCATTCATCTTGATCATGATAAATTGCCACTGATCATGTTCCAAGATAGACTGATACACAGCCACATACAAGCCTTGCTGTCAAAATTCAAAATTCATAGATCTAGTGGAATGCAACCTTTCACATTTTCTTCACTGACTGCCAGTCTTTGAGGGAATCTCCATAATTGGTCAGTGTAACATCTGTTCTACCAAGGCCAATATGTATCCATTAGTCTACTTCAGTTTGTTCTCACAGGACTTCCTACTTTCTTTAAGTGTTCTTACCAATTATCACCTTTCTTCATGTGAGTTTCAGTTGGTTTGACTGCACATACAAGTGGAGAGAAGGTACAATAACATTGTGATCCTGGAATGTGAAAGTTGTTTTCTAATATCCGATGGTTAACAATGAAGTCATTAGTCTTCTTTTGCTCCAATATTTTTCATAATCATTTTGTATATTGAGAGCTGATGGACACTTTTGAAGATGATTGGAGTCCATTTCTTCATTTAGATTGCATAGTGGACAAATTGGTAACTCATATATTCTGATTGTATGTAAATTTTGGAGTGATTGGGCAATCAATAGCCAATTCATATGGACAGCATTTTTTTTAACGTTTGGTGGCCATTTCATCCAGTTACAACCCCCAGTGTACCTGGAGGGCTCTACGTGTTTTGGTTTACAGGTTCATTGAAGTTATCATCAACTTTCTCCTATATGCCATTTGGGGACTTTTCAAATGCTGTAACAGGCCAGCATTATTTGACGAGTGTGAACAAATAGAGAAGATAGGTAATGAGCGGAAAAGATCCCTATGCCCTTGAACACTCTTAATACCTGGGGGTCTGAAATGGATCAAGAATTTGGCCAAGGGAGGCTAGAAATACAAGTTAAAGAGGTAATTGGTATAATGGAAATACCAATTCAGTCATTATATTGCCATCCTGAGCAGTGCTTTTGGTGAGGAGCCCTTTCTTTTCATTCTTCAAACATGTTTGACTAACAGCTGCACCATGTGAAGATGAGGGATTGGACTTCAGGCCATTGATCAGGTCATTTCCTTCAAGTCTTTATGGAAGAAATTGAAGGGTTTCCTCCTTATTATCAGTCGTCTTTCTGCAGCCAGAATGGGAAAGTTGAAGGTTGCCATTTTAAATGCTAACTGCACTAACCAATTTTAACAGTGTTAAAATGATTTAACAATGAAGTTAATCAATTTTTTTTTCATTGAGCATGTTAGTTGCAACATTCTGTTGAACCAAGACTTGAAGCTTTCCTGGTGGCGATATGAAAATGAGTGAATTCCAGAATTCACCTGTCAGACAGCCCAAGAAAAGTTATTTCCATTGTGTTAAACTTTATGTTATCATCAGCTTACCCTTGTTAAGGCCATTGACAATTTTAGAATATGGAAAATGACTATCACGAATCAATCTGTTGGTGCAGAGTTACTGTATTTGGATTTTTTAATATGATTCCTAACTGAAGAGCCGTGTGTTAAGAATTTGAAAACTTGCAAAAGGAGTTATTTTTAAAGCAATGCAGACTGTTTAGAGCGATAATGAACAGGGTTGTAGGGGAAATATGGAAGTTAGAATTATAAACATACCAAGATATGCTATAAGTGCTTAGCAATAGCTTCAAGAAATGAACAGAATTTTTGTTGAGGTTTGATCCTCAATCAATGACAACACATTTTCATCCACTTTAGTTTTAATGTAGTGTCCACCATCAGTTTTAAACCATTCTAAAGGCTCTTTGCACCTAGCATTTTTGGTACTGCATTTTATCTTAGCGTAATGGTGCCATAGTGGCTTACTGGATCCAGAAGAAACCCTTCCATTCCATTAAAATTCCCTTAGGATATCCTCCCAGATTGGATCCTCCTTTAATTTAGATCCATTGTTAGCTTAATGGCACTGATAATTCCTAATACCTAGTAACCAGTTCTATAATTAATGCCTTTTGAAATGATAAAAAATGTTCTCTGCAAATAGATATTCAGTTGACATAGCAATTCTAACCGTAAACAATCAGGAAAATCTTGTTCTTCTTCATTTGATTACCCTCCCATTAAATTAAAATTATTTTGTTGTTAACGCTGTCAATTGCCAAGATCACATCAGTGTTGCCGGTGTGCCAGAATTTCATCCCCCAGGAGTTCTTTTACATGCATGTAAATCTATTGACATGAAGCTGCCATTTTTAAGCACACTTAAAAACCATCGATCTGGGCCAGGCTTAAACCCATGACCTTGGGATCAGTAGGCCAGCATCTAACCAACTGAGCCACCCAGACCAACAGCCTCCCCGTATGGAAGACTTATATCCCCTAGAACTTACAGGCCTATGCCTAGAGTCAGCCGCCTGGGGAGCAGATGAATCTGTGGACCACACAAAGTGAAGACATGGAACTGAGTGGTCAGCCTAGCACCAAATTTGGCATTAATTGTATATGAACATAGCCAGTTGTATACTACTGAAACAGAGCTGCCTTGACAAAAGTACATCAGGATGCATTCAGAAGCCATTAGTTAATCACTGTCCTCTCAAAAGCTGTTGTCCACAGCTGCCGTTGATGTTAATAAGATGTTAGCTAACAGTTTGTAATAAAAGCTTGCTGAAATGTCTTCTCAAAAGCTGTTGTTCGCAGTTGCCTTTTATTTTTATTGTACTGTTTAACACCTGCTTTTACTGCATATGGCACCACAGGTGGTGACACTGATGATACATGTAATAAAGATGGAGCACTGGTGGAATGAGATGGAGGGGGAAACCGTAGAACCCGGAGGAAACCTGCCCCAGCACTGCTTCGTCCACCGCAGATTCCACATGCAGTTACCTGGGATCAAACCTGGACTGCTTTGGTGCGAAGCGAATGGTCTAACCATTCGGCTATGGTGTGGCCATAATGCCTTTGATGTTAATAATATGTTAGCTAACAATTTGCAATAAAAGCTTGCTGAAATGTCTTCTCAAAAGCTGTTGTTTAGTTGTCTTTGATGTTAATAAGATGTTAGCCAACAATTTGCAATAAAAGCTGGCAGAAACCAAGAATTATGTTTCAATATTTTTAATGTCAATTGGTGAAATTGGTCCTAAATGTTTGAGAAGTTTCTAGTCTCAACTGACACCATGCAGGTTCTATGAGAGGGATGCTACTGACATCAGTCTATCTTACCCATTAGACTTGCCTATAACTTTTAAAATAAGTAGTTGTTTTTACCTGTCCCTATATTAAAGATAACAATCAAGAGATCTAATACCTTGAATGCATATAATACGAGGTGTAGCAATTAAATGATGAGATTGTTCATCTCCTATCGTGCAGCCACGTGGTGGGAGGTTGTTATTGGAATGCAGTTGACCTTGGACTTTCAAGACCAACCACCATTTGTTTTCTTTCTGTCTGATTTAATTTGCCTCTAAGCCTTGGTTGTAGAGGATGTTGTTTTGTATTAGTGTCACAAGCATGGTGAACTTAAAAATCAAGCAGCACATTAACCTCAAATTCCTCAGGAAATTAAAACAGTCACCAACAGAGTGTTTTCATCTGTTAAAGGTGTTTGGTGATAATGCTATGTCACGTCTGCAAGTGTTTGGATGGTACAAATGGTTTTCAGAAGGTTGGAAAGAGGTTAAAGATGAATGTGACCAGTGAGTTCAAGTAGTGAAGCAAATGTTCAGAAAATTAATGAAATTGTGCACAAAGACCAACATTTGAGCATTTGGATGATCACTGACATGGTGAACATGAATAAATTTTTGATGATGTTTAGTGCTGGTTTGCTACATTGGGTGCACTTCATGCCTTTGTATAACTGTTCCCATACACTTGCATGAACTAGACTAAAATCAGTGTGAGGCATACCTGGGTCGACAGAAGCTTCAAATGCTGCAAGATTTAATTTTCTCTCACTGGCAGTTGTTGATGGCAAAGGTGAGGTTCTTATGCAGCTTGTAGATGCTTCAGGTTCATTGTTTTCTCCTGAGGTTTCCAAATGCTCACTGTGTACTGCTGCTGTCATTTCACTTTTCACATTTGGTTTCCAACGCTTGTTTATTAAATTTGTAGCCTTATTGCAAGTTTAGAGCCCTTCTTGCCCTTATTGCGTTTATCACACAGCCTATTCATGTTCTGTTCTAATAAATGACTCTCTACTGAAAGATTTATCTAACAAAAAGGCAGCTGTAAACAAACCTGACTAACCTAAGCTACAAACGCTACCTACTTATCTTCCCTATTAAAGTTTATACTATCTAAAAACTATACTTATATTTCTTATAAACAATTAAATATGCAGCAATAATAATACCTAAACCACATGCCTATTCACCAACAACAATTTCACAAACACAACTCAACAGAGCAACAGACTTGCAAAACAAAACAAACATCTGTTTACCACCAAAATATGCTTTAGAGCATTCTTTTGTTGATCAGTTGAGCCAACACAGTTTTCTAGACAAGAAAATCCCTTCTCCTTGCTTACCCGCTAATTTCAAAAGCTGAAAATAAAAGCAATACTGTACCAGCTACATTGGAATGTATGTGCGCAGCATTGTGATTGAAACAGCTGGTAAACACGTGCGCAAGGGCATTTAAAAAGTCACGTGACGACCTTGAAACATACGCTAGGGCAGAAACAGAAGTGGATTATGAAACTAGAAGGATAGGAGGATTTTTTGCAAAGATAAAAAAAATTTTTAATTTTTGAGCGATTTTGGCCAAATTTCAGTTGCCCATTCCCTTAAACATGACAAAAGTTTGTGCAAAATTGGTTCCAGAAGACCTTTCTCAGGAACAAAAAAAAACATCAGAATAACATTTACTCTAATGTTATGGAACAACTCAATGAAGAACTGGACTTGCTCACATGTGATGAAACATGGATCTTCCAGTACAATCCAGAAACAAAGCATCAATCGATGCACTGGAAGACTCCCACATTGCCAAGATGAAAAAAGAAGCATGCATGGCAAAGTCAAAACTGAAGGCCATGTCTTTTTATATATACATATCAGGGGTGTTATGACTGAATGGGTGCCTTACGGTCAAAACATTTATCAGAAACACTGTAAAGAAGTCCTAATCAAGTTGAGGAAAAGAGTAAGGAAGAAAAGACTGGATTTGTGGACAAACAACACATAGATTCTGCATCAGGACAATGCATCAGCCCACAATGCCATATCTGTGAAAGTTTTTAGTGGACAAGCACATTCCTTTGCTCGAATATCCTCCATAGTCACCAGGTCTGGCTCCCTGTGACTTTTACCTGTTCCCAAAAGTGAAAAGTGCTTAGAAGGAACACATTTTCTAAGTGCTGAAGAGGTGAAAGCAAAAACAGCAGAGTTGTTGAAGAGAGTGACAATGATGACCTACAGGTTTGCTTTGAACAATGTAAAGCTTTTCCGGATTGATTAATAATATTTTTGTTGGTAATTTCTGTTTTAACAATATTGAACACATGTGCAGTGGTTTATAGATAGGGGAGGGGAGTATGCTGAAGGGGACAAAAGTTAGTTGTAACTTTGTTTGCTGTAAACCACATTTCTGATGTAATGACCTTACCTTGGTCATCTCTTGTTCTCTTCTGGCCCCCTATGCTATTAGAGTACCCGAGGGCTAGGGAGTCTTCATTTTTCCATCCTTTCCATTTCTCTATAACCTTATAACCCCTAACATGCTGACCTGTCATGGCATGTAATACGTCCTCTAGTTGGTAATCAGAGGATATGGTCGGTGAATTTATTTTGATAATTCTCCTGGTCAGGTCAGCAAGACCCTTAAACCAACAACAGGTGTGGTCCTCCAGACATTCTTGGGGTTGTGAGAGAGCGATGTAACCACCAAAATATAAAAATATGGTGCTCTCTAAAAAGCGGTTACTATTACTGCTAAGTCTCTTCAATATTTATGAAATACATTATGAGCATGACTTCGTTATCAGAAATACAGCATTAGGCAACATTTCTGATATTTCTGATGCCAGTCTCATTTTTTAATTGCCACACCTCAATAAGTTTATATTTATTTTATTTATTTATTTATTTATTACTAAGCTATATACATGTGAATATGACCGGTGTTCAGCCCTGGCTCATTGCCAGTCATATTCTTATTCTACAATAATTCCTTAATTCTAACTTATTCCAGCACTTATATCTTATTGTTCAACTCTATTTACTGTCCAGATCCATTTATTTTTCACATTATGTAAAAATCTTCCTACCCTCTTACTGTCTTTATGAAGCATTTCAACTATAGATCTATTTCTATTCATATTCGACCATTTCTTATTAATATATTCTTTTCTCCAACCTTCAGTCCCAATACATTTAAATATTATATGTTCTATGTCTTCATTTCCACCACATATAGGACATTGGTTTTGTGGAATGCCCTTCCTTAGACCCTTTAATCTCCATACTCCTGCTTTCATGCCTTCCTTTCAATGCCTTCTCACTCCTCTTTATCTGTCACGTCTATATACTTTTCCCTACCCCATGAGTTTTTCATTTGTACATAAAAAATTAAGGATCTCTTTTCAGCTATCTCACTAAATATGTTTTGTATTTCTATATCGTCAAATCTTTTTCTTGCCAGTTTCCAAAAATTGTGTATATTATTTTCTCTATTCCTCCATACTTCCCCTAAACCACTACTTTCCAAGTTATTTCTGAGACAGTCTGCCCAACCCTTATTCTTTAAGCTTTTTTCTTGATATAGTAGGCACTGCTTCAACAGGTTCCTTTCTTCCAAATTCAATATTCTAAACCAGTATTTCAGTGCCCTCTCCATAATCTTTCCCTTACTTGTTACCCTTCCCAGTTCTATTTGTGCTACCTGCCTAACAGTTGCATTTGGTAATCCAAGCAATTCTTTGCAGAAAGTTCTATGCACCTCATCTATGACTTCCCAACCTCCTCCTAATCCCCATACTTCTGTCCCATATAACATCTTTGCTTCAACTACCATATTGTATACATTTTCTAACCATTTAACATTTATATTAGGTACTTTGTATTTGCAGTTTCTGGTTGCTGATAAAGCCCCTTTTCCTTTTGCTAATGCAAATTTCTTTTGTTTTTCCCAATTACCACTACTATCTAACTTCAATAAGTTTATATAATAATTATAATAATACCTTACACACTATGTTGCAGTTCATGGATGATAGCTGCATGCACTGCCAAAACCTTTCAATGCCTTTCCTGCATTCAGATCCTTTGACATTGCATCCTTTTCACTGCCATGGAAAACAACATGTAAGCATATCTATTTATTGTGTTAGTGTATCGTTTTTTCTGTTATACTTTGTGTATATATTACTGTGTAATGGTTTTTTTGTTAAATCAGAAGTATAATATTTGTGAACTCATGCATTGAAACTGCACATTTGCTGAGTTGCAAGTAAACTGTTCCATAATGTGCTATTTTTTCTCATAAATATTGAACTTAAAGAGACATTTCTTCAAATTATGAAGTGTTTGTACTACATTTAGGGGTCCAATAACCGTTCCTTCTTTCAACAAGAATCTCATGAAATGCTGTGTAGCACTTTGAAAACAATTGTGTTAACGTCATTTTTTATCATTTCTATCATTTTTTATGCATTTGCAACTGATCTAAATGGACAAGGAAAACTGTAGGAAATAAACATTGCTCTGAAGGAGAGGAAACAATTTTATTGAATGTAATTGCAGAGCATAATAATTGATGAAACAACAAAGTAAATGGATAGTAATTTAAATCAGAGTTTTGGTATCTATTTTATTTAGTGTATTTTTCTAAATGAAGTGCTCAATACATCTTACTGCCACACAGTGAGTTCAGTATGCATCGTATAAAGCAATAACGAAATATGCTCATCCACTTTTCCAGCCGTAGCTTTTATATATGCTAATTGATTAGTTTAAGAGCAAGAACACTTACATTAAAACACTATTTTTAACATGCTGAAAATTATTACTCCTAAAGAATAAGATTAACCCCAATTCAAGTTTGAACTTGTGTCAACAATTTCATACGCAACTGATGTAAGGACAAGGAGGAGGAGGGGGGGGGCGGCGAATTAGAGTAAGAGACTGTGATTCTCAGTTCAACTTCCAACAGTCTTCCAGTTTGCTCAGTGAATATAATGGGCATTATCATCTTTAATTGACTTTGCTTAGTGGTGGCAAAATCCTCAATTGTGTGGAGGCAAAGCACTTGATGCTAAGAGTGGTGACTTTTCAATAACCCTAAGTCAAACATATCTTTGGTTCAATTATTTCTTATCTTCTTACCAATGGCCATACCATACTAAATTCACTGATCTTGTATGATCACTGAAGTTAAGCAGGATTGGATGTTGTCAGTACTTGGATGGATGACTGCTTGGAAGCACCATGTGCCATTGGCATCAGCTTTAGGTGTAGTTTGTACTCTTTGCCAATGGAAAGAAAGCCCCTGACAGAAATTTGCTGCACTTATCTGTTTGGAAACAATGCGAGAAGGACAGTGAATGTGCGTGACAGAGAATGCATGCTACACAAGGCATAAAACTATTCAAAAAAACATCTGCCCTGCCAGCGGCACCTCACATGAACAGGTTTGCCTTTCTAACACGTGTTAGACATCACTGTTTAGTACTTCTGCAAACACAGGATCACTCGATGTTGGCCATGTGTTTTTGATTGGGCTGTAACTGAGCTGTCCTGTGTATCATAAAAAGGGGTATCAGATCCATATCTAATCGGCAATCTGTACCACATTCCATGGGGACAGTATTTGACATTTAAAGTTTTAGATTTATCCAAGTTTTGCCATGAACAAGACCCCAAACTCTGTGCAGTTCAGTTAAATGAAAGCCAAGTGAATTTAATCACAGTAGCTCAGATATGTTCTAAATATTGTATTTAAACCAGAAAGAGTCATATATGGGGATATAAATGCTGATTATTAGAAATCTTACCTTCAATGGGAACAACCTAGCTCCTTATTTATAACATACCACATGACAATTTAGTAAACTTTCCAACAAGAATCCAAAATAGTTGTTCCACAGCTATAGATAATTATTTGTCAATTCAGATAGAATTAAGTTTTGCACTGTCATAAAAAAACTAATGGACTCTCAGATCATGATGCACAAATTCAGAGTATTAAAAAGCTACATTTAAAACTAAAACCTAAAGATACATATCTGAAATGTGCCAAAATAAATGAAAATACTCTGAGCAAGTTTAGCAAAAAATTTAACTTAAATCATGGAATCAAAGTTACCAAACAAATGGGAACAACAATAAATATAATAGCTTTCTTCAATGTTTCAAAATTCACTTTGATTCTTGCTTCCCAGTCAAGTTTAACAGAATATCTAACTTCAAAAGAGAGAATACCTGGATCACCTTAGGAATTAGGAACTCATGCAGGTGGTAAAAGTAAACTACATCAGCAAGTAAGAATTAGTAACAGCTTAGGTCTAAAATTCTATATAAAAAAATATTTACACTTCTAAAGAAGGTAATGAAAGCAACTAGAACACTCTGACAGTAAAATACAAATCACTTGGAATAACAACTTCTGTGGATAATACTCTATACTTAGCAAACTCTGTTTGGATTAAAAAGTCTTAAAAAGCATAAATTAATTTACTATCTCAGATACATATTATGCTTCTTCAACAAGGCAGATATTTCATAAAAGATTTCTAAATACACCAAAAGAATGAAAGTAATAACATTATGAAATCTTACTTAGTACATACTAGAATCCAGTTATACTTACAAGAACTTGGCAAGACCTGCACTTGTAATGGTAGTGAAGCATGAATATTAAGAAAGAAAGCAGGATAACTGCTAATGAAATTCAGTTTATGAGATACATAGCAGGATATACCAAATGGGATCAAACTTCCTGCAAAAATAATGGATGAACTACAATTAGAACCTGTAATTGATCACATACAACATTTCCAGAACAAAAGGTAAATCGTCTACATCACAAGTGTACAAATAGAATCCCAAAAGTCATCCTGAACTTTCATTCAAATGGGAAGAGACCTTAGATCGCCCAAGGAAACTTTGGATTGAAAATTCATCTGTGAAGTTAATACAGGCCATAGGGCCTAATACTTGAAAGGAAGAAGATTATTATTATTGAAATAATAACTATTATACATATAAATACTGTTTCCAGTTCTGATGATGGCAGTTGATTGCTGTTCCCATTGTAGTGAATTATCATCCACCTGTAGTATTTCTGCCTTTTATAGCACATTTGTCCCCTTTCATATCTTTTTTGAACTGAGATCCATGTTATCTCTCTAGGGATAGCCTTTGCTTGGATACCCTCTTATCTGTGATGCAATTGACTGACAGATTGTCACACACAGCTATCTCTTTAGGTACATACATCCTGACTTTTTCAACATTTCATCTGTCACAACTTCACTTTCATGCTTACTTTTTTCAAGTCTTCTAGTAAACATTAAGCTTCTTCAGATTTGTTCTCTCCTCTAGTCAAACAACATAACCTATAGTAGCAGCTAGCAAAGTTGAGCCTGACAATGTGCCAGCCCTTCCATTACAACAATAATATTTATGATATACAGTTGTCATTCATATTACACGAAAACAATGATGAAACGTGTAGAAGAAAAAGTATTTAGAGGCTTAAATAAACAATAATAGTACAAATATCTTTGAAGGTGTCTGGAACCCAAGCAGTAGTGACATCAGGAGGGCAGGTGATTCCTCATGCTGTACTTACTAAAGCAGCCCAAGTTTCTGCCTCATCTGGACAGACATTACAGACAAGAGTTATTCCTGTTTCTAGTACACAACAGCCCCTGAAGCAAACTATCCAGGTACGTCACAATATGTTCAAGATGTTAACACAGTAACATGTGATGTAGGAGAGGTCATCAAATTGATTTAGTCTTTCATTACTCGGTTCTTGTAAACCACACTGTGGATTATTATTCAAATAGATGTTTAGGACTTTTTATGCATTCATACTTAAATAAGAATTTGTGTTTCAAATTTACATACTTTACTAAGTGAAGTTCCTTTAAACAACTAAAGAACTCCTTTTAATACTGCAATATATAATATTTGAAAACTATTATGGTGAAGGGCAGCTTGTGAATTGTGAAGTGTTGCAGTAGAGTTTGGTATTTTTACATTGAGAAAACCTTGAATGAAATGTGAGCCCCAGTGAGGAGGTAAAGGAAACAAGAAAGAGCAATTTTCTTTTGTTCACATTCAGAAATGCTTACCATAAATTCACTGTTAAACTTCCATACATATGCACTACCTACTTTGATGCTTAAAGTTTGGAGTAAGTTTTAACTCAGATAATATCTTTTAACCCTTGATCTTCTCCATGAGGAAGAAAGTGAAAATAATATGAATTAAAGCTCACAAACTATCATGCTCGCAGCAAGTTACCACAAGCTGCTGCACTAAAGAAACATGTGGACACTTACAGTGACTGATGAATGTTTGTGTGTAAATATCTTGTAGCTGGATACAAATTTGTTATTTTATATGCAAATCAATCAATTAGTTTATTAATCCAATTTATCTTACAAGAAGATGTAGGAGACATTGTAATTAATGCTATACAAAAGTTTAGATACAATATACATATAGTACACTACAATAATTAAAGTTAGTAAATTAATCACAATTTTCCAATAGTACATTTCTCCTTGCAAAGTCAGTCGTAGGCGGGCTGTAGATGATGTTACTGATGAACAAATTCTCTTGTAAACTCTCGATTACATGAAACAGAAAAAGATCATTAAGTGCATGTTCAAGATTATTTTTATACAATCTCTCAAATTTTATCAATATAGCTCATATATTCTTCCGTTGAGTAGAATTGTGTTAAGACTAAGGAACTTCTGAATTTCCTTTTTAAACTTAATTGCTGATTTAATACTCTCTAAAGGTTCAGGTAGTTGATTAAATATTTTTATACCATTGTATTTAAGTGATTTCTAAAAAGGTTTAGTTCTATGAGCCTTTAAGTTTGTTTTTGTTCCCGCTATGTGCATGCATATCAGTATTCGTTGTTATATTACCAAATTACTTTTAACATGAATTAACATTTTTTTTATGTAAAGGCTAGTATGTTTAGTTGTTTAAAATACTCTCTATAGCTTTCTCTGGGAGGAATATCACCCTGGTTCTTAACACTGTTTTGTAATTCAAATATTGAATTATTATAATTAGAAATTCCCCATAGCGTTAGTCCATGTAATAGTAGTGGATGAAAATGGACATAATAGCAACTTTTTAGCACTCCACTAGAAACACAACACTTTAACTGGTAAAGGATGTAGCACCTTCTGCTTAATTTATTTGTCAATTTCTCCATGTGTTTAACCTACCTCAGGTATTGATCAATCTGCAGACCCAAAACTTTTGCTTTAGCCTCTAGCTTTGTTATTTTTGATCCAAACTTAATGCTTGTCAATCAGTGAATGGTTGTGGTTTTGTCTACATTGATTAGCTGATCTATTTTGAACCAGTTTGAAATTTTAGAGTATCTTCAAGTTTCATACTATCCTTCCTACTAATGAATATACTTGTTTCATCAGCAACAAAAGTAATTTTTACATTGGATTAATTTTTTAGATAGAGTAGCAGATCATTCATGTAGATTGAAAATAGAAAGGGGTCCAGGACTGATCCTTGGGGTACCCCAGAGAATACCTTTTTTTTTTTCCTGAAAGTTCTTTTTTAAGAATCTTATTTTTTATATCTAAATAACCAACTTCTACTATTTGTTCCCTGTTTTCTAGAACATATTAAGCCAATTATAAGCTATGCCCCTTATTCCACTGTTGAGTTTATTGAACAGTACTCAGGGGTCTCCGTCTAGGGGATATGTGAATGGCAACCACAAGGTACCCAAGCTGAGCAGAACATTACTTCCACTTACTGGTGTTTTGCTCCTCACTGTAGCTTTTCTATCTGACCTTACCTTGGTCATCTCTTGTTCTCTTCCGACCCCGATGCTATTAGGTTTCCTAAGGGCTAGGGAGTCTTTATTTTTCCAACCTCTCCATTTCTCTATAAAATCTTAACCCCAACATGCTGACCTGTCATGGCATGTAATACGTTCTCTGATTGGTAATCAGAGGATATGGTCGGTGAATTTATTTTGATAATTCTCCCGGTCAGGTCGGTGAGACCCGTAAACCAACGACAGGTGTGGTCCTCCAGACATTCTGGGGGTTGTGAGAGAGCGATGTAACCGCCAAAACATAAAAATATGGTGCTCTCTAAAAAGCAGTTACTATTACTGCTGTCTCTTCAATATTGGAGAGCAAGAGGATTAATGACTTCATTGTCAGAAATCCAGCTGAAGACCGCGGGCTTCAGCTAAGCCCTGCCTGGACAATAGCCATGAAACACATTCACAACAGCAACTATAGTGATTCTGGTCCAAGTACTGACCCTCAAGAAAACACTGTGGCCGGTGACAAACATAGCCCGAAACAGCAGGCCCAATCACAAATCGTCACCCGCTCATTGGCCAGGGCAACGCAACCCCCTCTCACCTAACATTGTGTATATATATATATATGGGGAGCGGGAAAAATAACGGTCATTTCATTCTGACGAAGGCCACGGAGTTTAGAATGGCCGAAAGCTCAATATTTTCAAACCTCACACGGCTGATCGCCCGTGAAACTATAATAAATCCAGCATTAGCTAACAACAACAGTTTATTGAACAAATATTTGATCTACCATGTTGAATGCCTTAGCTAAGTCAAGAAATAGATCCACCCTTGGTTCACTATTGTCCATTGTGTCATAGAAGCTATCAGCAAAAACTATTAATTGCTGCATTGGTTGTTTTACATTTCTGGAAACCAAACTGACAGGAGTTGATTATATCAAACTTAGTACAAAATTGAATCTTTCTTTCGTACATGATCTTTTCTATAATTTTTTAAAAAACCAACAGTAAGGTTATTGGCCTATAATTATTAGTATCATGTTCATCTCTTTTTATTAAAATTGATTTCACTATAGCTTTCTTCAATGCTTCTGGAAATTGTCCATTTTACAGTGACCTGTTTATCAAAACGCAAAGGGCTTTTGCTATGTAGTCACTGTATTTTTAATAATTTTGTCTGTACTACCATTCCAGGTATCTGTTATTTCATTCGTTAATTCTCTGATGATAGCCAGTACTTCATTTTCAGTAGCTGGTTCCAAGAAAATTATATTCACATTTTTAAACTCATTATTATTCTCCACTGTTTTTGCACAGCTTATATTTTGCATTTTCTTTGTAACTAATTTACACGAACTAGTTGAAAACATTAGCTATTTTCTTGGAATTAGTAATTACATGGTCATTTGATCATAATTGGATATTTCTTGTAAACAGTTGTATCCGTTTAGTTTCCTGTTTTATTACCTCTCCTATGTATTTTCTTTGCTCTTTGACATGCATTTAGGAATTTCTTACATATTTCATCCATAGATTCCCCTGAATAAACTTCATCTCATGTCTCTTTGATCAGTAGATTCTTCTTCCAATGGCACTACAGCCCAAAGCGGAGCTCAGCCTTCTTCATCCAAGACCTCCAATTATCTCTATCTGGGGTTTTGATCAGTAGATAGTGAAAATATTCATAATTTTCCCTGTGCATTTGACAAACGTTTTGAATATTATGCATGGATATTGAGACTTATGTTTTTGGTTCCATTTCAACGATATGGTCTGGGCAAAGTGGTCTAATCAGCAGGTATCAAATACTTAAATCTCATAATCTTTTAGATCATAGTTCATTATCTGATCAGTTGCACTGCTTGATGTTTCTGTAACTCTTGTGGGCACCTCTGCTGTTGGGTTCAATCCATACATATTTAGGAGAGTTATAAATTTTGATTTATCAGTACTGTTTGTTAGAAACTCTATATTTATATCTTCAAAAATTATGTTTTATAATGTTCCAATAAAAGAGTCTAAAGTTTCTAGAAAACTAGTTATATTACTTGTTGGATTACGATATATACAAATAATAACTAATTTGTTCGGTATTTCTATAGCACTAGCCTCAAAATGCATATCAACATTCAATCTTTCTAGCTTAATTATGGATTTTGCAGGCAATGTTCTAGATGATCCATAATCAATAATCCACCATTCTTTTTTATTTTATGACAGTAGCCATGTACAGTATTAAAATTTAGTAGTCTAAGTTCACTAATATTGCTATACATATTATATCAATGTGCTTCAATTTACTGCTTAATAAGACTTCTAGGTAATTTATTTTTTATGCTTTGCAATACAATGCGATACGTGTATTGTCATTATCTGGACTTCTCTCTTTTCAGCTGTATCTACCCTGACTGATTTTCTTTAGTTTATTAGGGTATTTTTGTTTTTTTGAATTTTCAGTTTCTGTATTAGTCCTTTTTTTGATACTGAATTTGAGCACTTTATCCTGCTGCCATAAAGCCTATTTACATTTTTGGAATGAGATGGCCTATTGCAAACCCAAAAGTAATATCAGAAGTTAAAATAATAACTTCAATATTATAAAATTACAATTTTAGCTGCAAAGAAGTCACATGAGGCAATAAGGCATACTTACTGGTCTGGTCTCACTGTATTTGTTGGCATGACTAAGAGAAAGATTAAAACAGTGAAATGGAATGCACTGTGTTTCCCTTTTATGATGTAGCTAGGTGCAGTTTTTGTGTGTGGCATATGTAGCAGAATATTTTTATTTTGGAATGAACATGAATTCTGACACATGTTGAAGCAGAAAAGCTACAAATCATCTGTATTTCCCCATGTACACCAACATATGCAGCATGTGTACCATACACACCTCCAGCAAATACTGTATTCATGTGTCTTAGAAAAGAAATTAATAAAATTTAAAAAAAAAAAAAAAGAATACCAGTAAGTAAAGAATTTTTTCATGGTGAAACAATGTCAACGATATGTCAGAGAAATCTACATGTATTGTTGTGATAATTTTGTTTAGATCTGTGTTTCATACTCTTAACAACTTGCAGCTATTTTTGTTCTCCTCCATTATCGTGTGGCATTGTATGTTTATGTAATGCAAATTCACAGGTAACTACCAGTCTAATGAAAAAGTTTTAAGCCAACTATTTGACCACATACTTTGTTGCGATAGAGAAATATGATTACCATGTCTCACTAATTAACTTATGAAAGTTAATCAGTAATGCATCTTAGCCTTTAAAGATAAAGCATTTGATTAATTTTTGCAACTTAGTAAACTTGTATAATCACATGTATAACAATTGGGTATACTATATTTCAGTGTGCTTTTCACCCACAAATTTCACCAGCATAGAACAGTTATTATTTCTAAAAAGCAGTGTGTATCCTAATGCCACATTTATTTGATGCCAGTTGCTGAGACATTTGTTAGAAGACAGTTGCCTGACATAACATTATTGGCTATATGTGAACACTTCCGTCCAATTGCCTAGGCAACTGCCCTCACAATTGTCATGGCAATCTATTGTCTCGAGTAGACCAAGGACAACCAGTTGGGCCCAGCTGCTTCCACCACCACCCAGAATACAGTACTGTCTGGACAACTGTTGCTGTGTGAACAGACAGGGCAGTAGTTGTGTAACAATAGCTGAGACAGTCTGCTTGTGTTTTTAAGTACAACTTCGTGTGTTAAGCTATAATTTATGTATGGCTCCAAAGTGGAGTGATGATATGAACATAAAGTTTGTCAAGTTGTATAGGGAGCAACAGTGTTTGTGAGACCAGCACGAGATCCTATACAAGGACAAAGATGCCCACCAAATGGCACTGTGTGAGATTGCCTCTCAACCATTCAGGGCTTTGGTGCAAATGAAGTGAAGGCTAAAATTAAGTCATTTATGTGCCTAGCTTGAGATGATACAACATAATGAAGGAAGTAATGGTGAAAGAAACGTTGACAAGAATGTCTTGAATCAGAAGAAAAGAGTGTATAGAAACTGAAAGAAGCATGTGCAGTTAAAACATGTAGCAAAGAAATTAAAACCACAGAATCATGAAATTGGATCCCATGTGATTGTCAAAGTAAATGTTTTGATCTTATAGAAGACATAATTATTGTTATTACCTTAAGATTTATAAGAATTATACACAAGAAGTTTGAAACCTTCAAGACTCAATAATGCTGCATAAAGAATTGTATTTTTTATGCAGTACATAAAATGTGTTCATTTCAATACATATGGAAGCACATATTTATATTATAATGGAAACAATTTATTTTAGAATGGGAAAAATACGGAAATTGTCAAATGAAAAAGGTTGTTAAGTCCAGGATATATCGTGTTTTTCCATAGAAAGACAGTTTCCTTGTCCACTCCCACTTTTTCTGTAACTCCTCCACTATAACTTCGCATGATCAGCAATAAATTTCCGGCAAAGATCATTATAAATTTAACATAATTTCTAATGGGACACAACAGACGCTGCACACCTGGCCATTTCTTTTCATCTACTACTGTGGCAATAGTTTCCCCATGTGAACAGGTTCTTGTTCAACTGGACTGGCCAGCAACTGTCTCGCAATCGTTTGAGGACAACTGTCTCATCAACTGGCATCGTGTAAACGCAGCTTTAATGCACACATGGCAGATTATTCAATTGTGCCTTTTTAAAACCTTCATCCATCATTTTGAAGGAAAAAAAAATTACAAAAATAAAACTGTAACCAACAATATACATTTACTATCAATGCAAGCTTGACATACACATGGTACTAGACGGTGACATCACAATTCAGTTGTTAATGTCAGTAATGTTTCAAAGTCCTTGCAGAATTTTACTTTCTCTGCAAAGTGCATAGTAGGAACAGAAGGTAATTGCATTATGCCTAAAAGCTTGATACCAAGATTTCACTGCAGATATACGGTTTAAGGTTTGTGCATGCACGCTTTTTCCAGGAAAATTTTCCCACCCCAAATTACCCTTTACATAGAAATTGTTTTAAAAATTTGTATTTTCTCAAGATTTTTAACAATTTTTATTAAAACCACGTATTTTAAGATAATTTTGTGACAAATGAAACATATCTTAAACTTTCTAGGAATACGCTGCATCCTCTTCATTCTAAACGATGTTTCGAATGACCCATATACAGGAGACAGAGAAAATCTTACTAGATAAAAAAATGTAAATGTTGTTAAAGCACACAATTTGTCAACAAATATTAAAATACTAACAACTAAAACTTCACTTATCTTCTGTAATTATGTACTTAATTCCTATTCCAAGGATGTTTTGGCTGGCCCTGTGGCACAGTTGGTAGAACACCTGCCTGCTGTGCTAGGGGTCCCAGGTTCGATTCCCGGCAGAAGGGTAGAAATTTTTCTCCAGCCAAGATTATTCCTCATCCTTCCCTGAGTCTGGAAGTATGAATGAAAGTGTGAATGTGTTTGTGAATTCAACGTATAAAAACACTGAAGAACAAAAAACCCACTGTTAAACGAGTAACACCAATAGGCAAGGCCACCGATATGACCTCTGCAATTAAAGGTGGAATATAAATGGAACAATTAAAAAAATAGGATGTTTTCTAAGTGAAGTTTTACTTGCTAGTATTTATTAACATTTGTTGATTTATATTGCTTCACTGTTAATAGATTTTAGCTTTATTATTATTATTATTATTATTATTATTATTATTATTATTATTATTATTATTATTATTATTATTATTATTATTATTATTATTATTTATTTATTTATTTATTTATTTATTTATTTACACTTTTTATATAATCATTTGTGAGACATTCTTGTTATTGGTTTGAATTTTCAAATATAAATACTTGACTACTGCTTAAAAGCATGTATTCCCCTAATCCCTGGGTACTTAAAACAAAACATGTAAGATGATTTCTAAAAATTTTATCTCGATTATCAAAAGTAGATTGAAGAATAAGCACTTGTAAGAAGAGTTTGTAGTCATGTGAGTGCAGCACATCAGATTTTTACTTTCTCTACTGGTAAGTAGGGGAAGTATTGTATTCCACCCAAAAATTCGATGTCGAGATTTCACCGGAAATATATGTTTTGAGGCCCCCTGAATCCAAAAAAAATCATTTTTAGAAAAAGGTCTGTGTGTCGATCTATCAGTCTGTGGACAGCATAACTCAAAAACGAAAAGTCGGTTAAAAACCAAACTTGGTATTTAAGTTTATTGTCATTCAAGGATGCGACACGAAGATTTTGAAGAAAATAGCTCTACCCTAAACTACCCCTTACATGGAAAATTTTTCGAAAATTTTGATTTTCTTGAAAATGGCTCTAACGATTTTGATTAAAATGTCATATGTTTGAGATATTTTTATGACAAATGAAATGTATATCTTGAATTTTCTGGCTATAGCTCATGTAGTCGTATTTACTCTGTATGACTTTTGCATAACTGGTAAACCGTTAGAGATAGACCAAATCGTACTATACAAAAAATGTAGATCTTGCTAAAATACACAATTTATGTCTCAATAAAATTTCTTGTAGGATGAACCATTTCGGAGGTATTCCTTGTTATGTGTGTGAGTTTCAGAAAACTTAGAACTTTAGTGAAATGCAACAATGTTGTTCATTTTTTTATATGTTAATCATGCAAAGAGAACAGAATCTCAAAGGTCAAAAAGATTTGACTGTCGCACAAAGCCTGCTGTATTCTAATATCTCCCTTGCACCTACAAGGAAATAAGCAATAAGATAATTTGTACGAATGTTTATCTTAACTAACATGGAGATATAGGAATAAGTTTGTTAGAATGGTTAGTACAAGAGTAGAGAAAGTCATGTGAGTGCAACACATCAGATTTTTTTCCTTACTTTCCAAAGAACATTATATCACAGTGCAATATTATTCCTGGTAATTAAGGATGAACTTTTTATTAAAAATAATTTCAGTATTCATGCATGTTTCCAGTTCACACAGTGCAAATGAGTACCTGGCAACCACACTACACATGCTAATTTTGCCTTCAGACCAAATGGAAGGCAAAACTATAGATATAGATGGCCTAAGTTACTGTTTCTAGTAGTGACAAGCAGATACTTTGGCACCTTGCTTTTCTAATTGACACATCACTCATCAGAACTATTATTGCTACACACAGGTGGTAACAGCTTCACCAGGGGTTCGTACTTCTGTCCCAAATGTAACAATAGACTCTGTTGGTCGGCCTCAAGTGAGTGTAGCCTCAACACTCGGATCTGCTCTCGCCAGTACAATTAAAGTAGCTCCAACTGTCTCTTCTGCTCAACAGCAGGCCATTTTATCTCATGTGAGTATTATACGTTTCCCTTCTGTTGCACAGTTATCTTTTTTAATTGAAACTATATTAAATAGCATTATTACATTAATGACTGGCTTTTTTCAAAGATTATAGGGGTAATACTTGGGAAGCAAAAACGTTTGAACAGGATGTGCGTTGTTTTGCCTGCGCACATCCTTGGCACTTGTTGCCGTCTGCTGCTATTATAAAAAGGCACAGATGAAACCACACAAAATTTTAAAAACTACTTTTAAAAGCTTGATATCTAGGTTGATATCAGATTGCATGACCAAAAGTGGTGAGCTATGGCTGATTATCTATCTCTTTGTATTTGATATTTCTGACATGTTCCTTCATTCTGGTTTTAAAATTTATTTTTGTTTTACCAATATATATATTATGGCAGTCTTCACAGTTGACACGGTAGACAATTGAATACTTGGGGTGGTATTTTTTAGAGGATGATTGAGCTAATTTCTCACACTATACTTGCTTTGCAGAGCCATTTTTATATTATAATCCTTTAAAATTATGTTGAATCTATTGAAAAATTTTGGGCGATATATGAATTTACAATATCTTTCTTGGGTATTACTAATTTTTAATTTGCTGACATCCTTTATAGTTTTTAATCTTATGTTTGTTTACTAATCTAGTTGCAAAATTGAGTTTAAATCCACTCAAGTTTACAAGTAGTTTAATATGCTCCAGTTTTTCATTGTATTCCCTATTTATAAGTGGGATATTGGTCAGTCTGTGAATTAAGCTATGGAAGTTGCTTTTGGGTTGAAATTATTATTCTTGATGTAGTTGCCTATGTGTGTTTGTTTTCTACATAGGCCAAATTCTAGTCTGTCCATGTTCCTTATAATTTTTATGTCAAGAAATGGTAGCCATCCATCTTGTTCTATTTCAATAGTGAGTTTTATTGAATGATCTATAGGTTCAATAGTTTCAATGTGTTGTGAGCCTTGTGTGTTTCTAAATATTGACATTTTTTTAAAATTTAATTGAAAGTGTATTTCAGGACAGAATCATTAGTAGAGATAGCCCCCTGCGATTTCTATCTCTGGAGTAACTTAAAACATTAAGTATACAAGACAAACCCACACACCCTGGAAGAATGAAAAGAAAATATCTGTCAGGAAATTGCCAGTATTTCTCAATGTGAACTACAGTCAGCAATGGATAGTTTCCTAAAGAGGAACCAAAAATGTATGGACAATGACTAGCCAGTTTCAGTATTTCCTTTCATAAAGTTTGTAAGTAAAGTTTTTAAATGTAGTTTTAAAAATCATCATCATCATGAACAATATGGTTTAGGCTATGTGACCTGTTCCGCTCCACACGTTAATTGAAGTGGTCATGCCATCGTCTTGGCCGACCTATGCTTCTTCTTCCTTGTGGCTTATAATTATATAATATAGAGCAAATCTGCGAATATGTCCTACCGAGTGTTAAAATTTGAAATTAATGTTTCACTTTTTTTACTGAGGAAAGATGATGGTAGATACTCCAAAGTATCTTATGAAGTGAAAAATAGATTTTTTTTTTAACGTGAATATGGGTTCAAATTTCACTTCTTACCCATATATTTCCAAAACACTAAAAATAAGCGCGACAACAGTGATTTTCATATCAATATTTCAGGAGCTATGTACAACTTTTTTTAATTTTTTTGTTCTGTACATCACACAATGACTCTTCGTCTTCGAAACGTGTATATGGCTAATAATTTTCGACATTTATAAATAATCCTTAGAGCCTGTTTAATTATTACTGTGTGTCAATGTCAGTTAGTCATGGTAAATAAGGATAAAGTCTTCTGCAGCGAAAAGTAATAGACTGAAAAAAATATCCTTTTTGATTCTGCGTCATTGCAATATAACAAATAAAAAAGTATCAGAAAGTTTTCCT
This sequence comes from Tenodera sinensis, assembly GCA_030765045.1. Taxonomy (NCBI): domain Eukaryota; kingdom Metazoa; phylum Arthropoda; class Insecta; order Mantodea; family Mantidae; genus Tenodera; species Tenodera sinensis. The sequence continues at coordinate 46,578,566 of CM060961.1, read as the reverse complement.
CTATAGTCATTCGTTTTCCCACAAAATACGTGACTAACGGACAATTAGTGCTGGCGCCCTGTGGTCATCATACGCGTACAGTGCTTGTGAGACTTCAGTCAGGATAGACGTATCAGTCCGTTTCTGACTCCATGGCTAAAACACAACGTGAATACAATGTCTCAAGGAGCAAGGCAGTTATACACAATGGAAGGAAAAAATAAAAGTAACTATGAGGAAAGGAAGAGCAATACTGAAACAAACAAAACAAGGAAGAGAACACCTCAAAGCTGAATATAGGAGATATAAGCAAGCACAGCGGGCAAGACAGAAGATAAGAGACCAAGAAGGGATTGATAAGGATACCCCATCAACATCAGTGGGTTTCAAAAGCAGACAGCATTTTGGAAAGTGCAGAAAACGTGTTGAGGAAGCATTGCCGCAATCTCCACACAAAAGAAAAGAAATGATTCGTAAGTTAGCAGTTGAAGAGGGATTACATGTTGTTCTGTCCCAGTATCAGGAAAACAACTATCAGAGGAACTTAAAAGTGCAATCATCAAGTTCTATCAGGATGATTCAATATCTTACCAAGCTCCTGGATGAGATGATTTTATTGAAATCCATGTTCAAGGAGAAACAAAAGAAGGTCACATTAGCTATCTAGTGATAACATTAAAAGAAGCACATGCACTCTTTCTACAAGACCGAGAAGAAATGTCCGTGGGGTTGACAAAATTTGCTGAATTACGCCCTGCTCACGTGCGTTTTCAAAGTCAGATCCCACATAATGTGTGCACATGCATTATACATGAAAATACGAAGTTTCTTCTCAAAGCATTGTGTAAAATCACGTACTCACTGAGACTGAATTTTGTAAGTTCATAGCACAAGTGGTTTGTGATCAGAAATCGAGTAAGTGTATGCAGGGAGGATGCTCCAACTGCTCGGGATTGAGTGGAGCAGACATTTCGGGTGAACTCGCTAATTCTCCATGCGAATGGAAGCTGTGGAGTTCACGTAATGGAAGAATGGAAATAGAAGTTAAAAATGGGTCTGTAAAAGACTATTGAAGAACTGAGCAATTGCCTGCCACGTTTCCTAAATCACGTTTATGTAAAAAGACAGCAATCCGAGGCCTTTAAGAAGGCTCGGGAAAATGTTGCAATTAGCAAAGCTGTGATACAGATCGACTTCTTTGAGAACTACACATGCAAGGAGCTGCCCACCAGGAACAACACACAGATCTCAATATTTACTGCTGTTGCCTGGTATAGGAAAGAAGATATTGGTGAAATTCAGAAACAATCTTTTGCTTTGTTGTCTGATTATGTATCACATGACAAATACGCAGTTGATATTTGCTTAAGGAGTATATTTTCGGAAATATTGGATATTGTTCCGAATCTTGAACTTGTGAAAGTGTTTTCTGATGGAGCTGCTAGTCATTTTAAGCAGAAATACACATTGAGTCATGTGACATATCTTTCCGAAGTATTTGGAATCCAAATTGAATGGCACTTCTTCGAATCCTATCACAGAAAGGGGGCAGTAGATGTGATTGGAGGACAAGTGAAGAGGATGGCCTGGACAGCTGCGAAAACAGGAAGCAGGGTTCAGAGTGCTGAAGAATTTATTAATACTGTTAGAAAGAAAACCAAAATATGTCTTCTTGAGGTTTCTGTCTGAAATTGGAGAAGCAAAAGAATTTCTCGACAAAAGATTTGAACATATTTCACCTATGCCATCCACTCAGCAGGTTCATTATGTGAAAGTATTAGGTTTAAATGTTGTGGAATATGCTTTTCTTTCATGTGCGGAAAGTGTCAGAATGATGCACAACTTTCGGAAATAAAAACAGTGTAGTGATTTGCGCATGTACTGTGGGGCTACTGCATTTAGCGTTCCTGCACTATAAGGAGTCCAATCCAATAACTAGTGTGTTATAGGTATGTGCTGTGTGCTCTCATATGTCTTCTTTGTTATGGTTTTGAGTCAGCTTTTTATACTTGCAATGACGTAACTGTGATACGAAATGAGAGCTGTCAGCATCTGTTTATTCTGTTTATATTGCATGACATTAATGCTTCTCCAAAGGATATGATTATTATCAAAACGATAAATACAATTACACACCTGTGTGTATTACATGTATGTAATGTATAATACGTATCACTATGATTTACCATATGTTATACCATGTAAAACAAAGACAAGGTATTACAATTTTCGCATAGTCAGTCACAAACTCATGTCAGTTAGTAATGCTGACCTTTTGAATAAATATCTCCAGATGAGAATAACATGCCACACCTTTTTTCAGGTCATTTGAAAGCTAGAAGTTCCTCTCTGAAGTGATTTTTCTGAACAAATCAAATAAGAAAACTTTCAGAGAAAACGGAGGACAAACGTTTGAAGTTGCAACTGCAGTTGACAAAAATGTCAGTCACGAAAAGTTTAGCGCTCACTATTAAATAATTGTTTCACTTTTTTAAGGTTTTTATCTTTTCTATCACAACCGCCAATGTATTCTCTGTCATCATGTGTCATTAAAATAACATTTTTACACCTATATTGACCATTAGACAGACATTTTAAGCAGAAAATGTAGTGTAAATGTCAGTTAGTCACATGCGGAATCGCTCTATATTAGATAAGCGAGTTGTCTCCATTCCAAGTGCATGATCATGCCATGCGTTTGTATTATTTCTAGAATGCAGGGTACATTCAGCTCCTCCCTGACATTGACGTTACGTCGATGGTCCAGTAAGTTATATCTTGCAACTGGTCTAAGAAGTTTCATCTCAGCTGCTTCCAATCTCCATTTCTGTTGTGTGGTGAAGGTCCATATTTCCGACTCGTATAACAGCATTGGCATGGACATCACTTTATAGAATTTCAGAATGGTCTCCTTTCTTACTTTTTTACATAAAGTTCTTTTTATTGTCCTATAGTTGTTGAAATTTTGGGAGTTTTATTTCTGCATCACTAATATGTCTGTATGTGATCATGCATCCCAAACAATTGAACTGGTTCACTTGTTCTATTGGGCTTTCCATTTATTATTATTTTTGCTCTTAATGGTGTATTTCCTTTATAAGCCATTACCTATGTTTTTTTCCGTAGATATTGTTAGATTAAATTCTGCAGAAATAGTATTTAAACTAAATAAGGCACATTATAAACTGTCTTCTGAATCAGCTAGAACCACCTGATCATCGGCAAATAATAAATTACTGAGAGATGTCTCTTTTATGATAAGATATTAGTTTTTAAATTTTGTTGCCATATTCTGGTAAATTCGTCAATATATATACAGGATGGTTCCGATTCTACCTCTCTACATTGCCCACAGGATGACTGTTGGTCAGATCAGTGATGAATTCAGGGGGTGGTCCAGGGGGTAATCCCCCCTGACACTTAAAAAGTCCCCACCGAGAAATTCATATCTATTTGTAAATGTATATATTATTAACATCTACTCAGGGGTCTCCGTCTAGGGGATATGTGAATGGCGACCACAAGGTACCCAAGCTGAGCAGAACATTACTTCCACTTACTGGGGTGTTTTGCTCCTCACTGTAACTTTTCTATCTGACCTTACCTTGGTCATCTCTTATTCTTTTCTGACCCCGATGCTATTAGGGTTCCCGAGGGCTAGGGAGTCTTTATTTTTCCAACCTCTCCATTTCTCTATAAAATATTAACCCCTAACATGCTGACCTGTCATGGCATATAATACGTCCTCTAATTGGTAATCAGAGGATATGGTCGGTGAATTTATTTTGATAATTCTCCTGGTCAGGTCGGTGAGACCCGTAAACCAACGACAGGTGTGGTCCTCCAGACATTCTGGGGGTTGTGAGAGAGCGATGTGACCACCAAAACATAAAAATATGGTGCTCTCTAAAAAGCGGTTACTATACTGCTATTTCTCTATCAATATATTAAATATTGGAGAACAAGAGGATTAATGACTTCATTGTCAGAAATCCAGCATTAGCTAACAACATATACAGGATGGAAGTGAAATAATCTGTCAGACTGAAGGAGGTGAGAGAATGGATGTAAATGAACAAAAACTTCTCATACATATTTTTAATTAAATCATTGTTCACTAGACAATCGTGTTTAAAGCTGAGAGTATGTGGTAACATTGCACCACCTGTTGATTGAGTAATTTGCGTCTACCGGCAACTCAATGAACTTTCTAATGCTCTATAAAAACCATTTAAGTAATGTTGACCATGAGTCGAATTCAGATGTTTTGCCACTGGGCAAGAGCGCGCTCGCCTACCACCTAGGCGGCCCGGGTTCGATCCCAGGGACCCGCATGTGGTATTTGTGGTGGACGAAGCGGCGTCAGGGCGGGTTTTCTCCGGGTACTCCGGTTTCCCCCGCCATCTCATTCCACCGGTGCTCCATCTTCATGTATCATCAGTGTCACCGCCTGCGGTGCCGTAGTAGTAAAAGCGGGCATTAAACACTACAACAACAACTGGGCAAGAGACCCAGAAAATTCTGCAAAAATCAGGTTATTGTCCACTGCACTGTATGCAAACTGACTTCGAATTCTACATTTCCACGTAATTACAAGATTTTATTTGAAATGTTTAAATGCCAAAATTTAATTCTTGTTCTATTTGTGAGGCTTACGCCATGATAGGCCAATGAATGCATGTTTTAATTAATGAAAAATGTGGTTGGTCTGTTCCTCACTTTATGCCCGCAAACATTTCTTCTAACTTTTTAAACAGAATTGGGATATATTCTTCACCACTCTGTCCTCTATGTGATCTGCAAGAGGAAATGGATCGAGACCACCTTCAAATATGCCCGGCCACTTCTAGTACCCCATCCATCAGAGAAAAATATTGGAGAGCAAGAGGATTAATGACTTCATTGTCAGAAATCCAGCATTAGCTAACAACAACAATATTTTTTCTAACTTTAAATACGCTCTCTAAACAGCCAGAAAGACATAAATTCAATTCAAATAAAATGCATACAAGGTATGTCCAAATCCAGTTGGTAGCAACATTGCTGCCAATATTGCTCCCACTTGATGATAACTAAGTGTTTGTTGCTAACATTAAGCACATCAACACACTGTAGTTAAATAAACTGGTGAAAGTTACCCACAATCCGGACATAACATGTGCATTCTTAATAAGCCTTCATGCATTGTGAAACAATGATACGAGATTAACATTATTAACAAATCAAACGCAATTTATACTTGCAAAGTTTATTTACTAAATAGCAGGGACCAAACAGGACATTCATGTTCACAATAAATAGTAAAGCTAGTTTGCTTTCAACACCGGTACTTGTGGTGAACACAGGCACAATTTTAATATTATCTGCCAGACGTATGTGGCACTGCAACTATTACAGCGTTTCAAAGGTTATGTTGCTCATGTGTAAAACACCTCTTACATTACGTATTAATACTGTTATTCTGTGTTGCATTAACCGTGTGGCACTAATAATTGATAAATCTTTAGTAAAGCATAATTTATAATGTAAATTTACTATCCACCGCAGTATGCTTAAGCAAAAAACAATTGTGTTCACTTAAGTAAACACAGCTGATGCGATGTTGCCAGTTCTAACAGAATTAAAATGCAACAAATTGTGGATTTTCTAAATGTAATTTACACAAAAACCGTTGAATCAATTGAAATACACCAAAGGAAAAGTTATTGTTTATTCAATTTTCTATTAATATAGAAGAACCTTTAATCAATAATAATTCAGCCAGGTGATGATAAATTTTTTTAATAAAAGTATTTTTTTCCCAGAAAACTATAAACTTTTCAGCCTTTTGGTATAAGAATATATATATATTCTTAACAAGAGAGCACCCTTGTCCTACACCTCTAGATATCTCTCTAGTGGTTTCACTTGTAACATTGCTTACTTTAACCCTGATTTTTGTGTTCATACATAAACTCTGTATTATCTGCACCAAGTGCGGTGGGATCCCTCACTGTATAAGTATATTCCAAAGTTTTGTTCGGTTGACAGTTTCAAAAATGTTGTATAGTTTCATCCATGCCTTTCTATGATAGCAGCAGACGACGAGCGCCAAGGATGCAGACAGGTAAACACCATGTAGCCTGTTTGAACTATTTTTGCTCTCCCGGTAATTGAACTGCACTCTTACAATGTAGATAAGACAGCTAGTCTTATATAAGTAAAAACAGAAGTTCCCAGCCAAATATCATAATCAGTACAGAAAAGCTGTTCTAAATTTTTTTCTTTTTTTATGAACAAGTTAATTAGAATAGTTTTTGGGAAGAACACCAAGTGTTTTAATATTTATCACTATTATTGTAGATGTTACTGCTATTTAACAATAAATTGTCTCTGTTGTCTGCACTATCAGCCTCTTACTCATTGAAATTAGAGCAGAATTTCCTAACCTCTGCTCTGCAGAGCCCTAAGGGCTCAGTGTGCATTTCTCAGGGCCTCTGTGGTCACTTCAGAGAAATAAATAAGTCACTCTTCCTCTTATCTACTAGGGACTATAGAGCTCTGCAAGTCCAAAAGTTTGGGGGTACTTGAACTAGAGTTATAGAATTTATTTGAAGTGAATACTTAGGAATAATTTCTTTCACTAAACACCATAACACAGAAGGAGAAAAATTAAATATAATATTCAGCCCTACACATGAAATATATCAGTAGCATCAGTAAGTCTCACCTAACATTTTTATTTATAAAAGCCATATGCTTCAGGCTCATTTTAATATATAAACCATTGTTATGTTAGTGTAAAATAGTAAGTTTTTTAATAAAGAGGGAATGTATTATTACAGATGAGTGCAGCATTGCAAGGACAGGTTGCAATGCGTCAAGCAAATCAAAGTCCAGTACGTGGAACTCCATTAGTTGCAGTAACAGTGCAACAGCCTCAATCAACTGTAGTAACAGCACAGCAAATTCCAGGACCATCAACACAGCCCAGTAGCTCTCAAGACTCAGTAAGTACATAGACTGCACAAAACAGTATAAAAGTGGGGTTTTTGTTACTGAAGAGTTTAAAATTCAAGGGTTCAATTCTTTTCATTACTGAAACAGCATTATGTTTGCCACTGTTAAACATTCATACATTACGCATACATGTACAGTGTTTTGAAAATTCCGTAAGGATATTAGGTGGGTTTTTTTTCTTGTAAATTAATTATTCAAATGTACCTAAACATGTTATGCTTTATGGCTCAACTCTGTATGAAACGATTTAACACTTTGATTGTAGTATCCATCAATTCCATGATCCAATAGTATTAGCAAGAGCAACACAATTCTCTAAAATAGTAAAACCTACCATTCATATGCAACTCAAAATATTCAAGAGTGGCTCAGAATGTACACAGATGGTTCTGCAGATAAAATGATAAAGTGGGAGATGGTATATATTGTAAATACTTTTCACATTATTTTATATTGCCTAGACTGTCCACAAATTTCGAAGGTGAAGTGGTTGCAATACAACGAGCATTAGAACAGATATACTAGGACTGATACAAAAGAAAATAAAGTAGTTCTCACAGACTCAATTTCTGCCATTCAAGCAATTGAACAATCCATACAAATCTTATAATATTAAGGATGTAAGATATTATGAGATGGCTCCTCTGTGCCCCATACCATGCTGGTCCTTACATGTCCTTACTTGCTTACTCATGTGCTTTGCCGCCAACTGTGCTCCACAATGCGTCCTAGGAAAAAAAAAAAAAAAAAAGCCCCCTAGCCTGCGCAACCGCGTCCTAGGGAAACTTTGCAGATGTCACTGAGCTGGATCTTTGTCTCCATCATGTCATATGCTTTTGTTCTTCAAGATGGGCATAACTGTTACCTCAGCCATTAACTGCTCCCTCCTCAGGTCTGCACTATCCCATCCATCCCTGGCATTCAGTTCCTTGATACTGCCATCACCACTGCCTTACTGGACTCATTCCTCATTCCCAACGTCCTCCAGGGCACTAACGTGTTGGCTGAGGTTTCCTGCATCTTCCTTCGTGCCTACCAGTTGCCTGCCAGTCTTTGCTACCAACTACTTTATCATCTCGGTCATTTCTGTCTTCATATCTTTCATTATGGATTTCATTGTCTTCATTTCATTTCTGCCATACTAACCAACAGTTTCTCAAGCATTGCCTCCATCATGATTTTTTCTCTTGCTCCGGACACCAGTGTGATAAATTGACAAGTCTTATTACTTTTAATGTCACTTTATTTCCCTTCTCAAACTGAATCATAAAACACAATTCTCTTTTTTATCATTAACACAATTTACAATTTGTTGTGATGTTGCTACTCACAGCTGTTCAATTCTATTGTAACCTTGACACAAATACTGCTCACTGTTAACAAACAACTCTGCTGCATTTGAACCAAAAACTGACTTCTCTGTCCATGCTGATTCTTAGCCAAGAATTAGGTACTGCCAATTTCTCTGGAAAAAACTGACATTTTGTCGAACTTCTCCTACTGTTTAAAACTGGCCTTTGTTCTGCTCTGTCTGGAATCCCTTCATTCTTGTCACGCATTGCCTAGCAATGTAGCGATGTGATGTGGCTAACCTCAAGCATCCTTTGAGGTATATAGCTGCTGCAATAATATTGCTAATTATTAGACCTAATTTAATTAGAATTTGGATAGAGAAAAAAGAAAAAAGTATCACTGAATTTAAAGGTATTATTTGAACAGTAAAAAGGTCACCAACAATTCCATATGAAATTCGATTAGCTTTAATTTTAATAGCTTTTCATTTAGCATTTTACTTACAGATCAAACACTATCCTGCTAAGATTTTTACAGGATCTATATGTGTACTTTTAAGTTCACTAATCTACTTTTTATCAGTTTTTTTCTTTTAATAACCAACCATTTAATTAATACCAAAGCAGACCCATAACAGCATTTAGAGGTTGCTGGTTGCCTTTATCACTGTAAAATTTAATGTAGTTATCTTTAGTAGTTTTTGGGAAAATGGGTCATTCATACTAAAAAGACATTTTATCACAAAAAGCCTGTTCAAAGCAGAAATAGGGGGCAGTGTTGCATATTATTTCAAAGAATTTGCATGACTTGAGAAAACAGAAGCTGCCATATTTAATAGAAGTACCAATTTGTAGAGCAAAGCTTCCCCAAAAGTATGGCTAAACTTTACTTCTCAACCCCCAAAGTATGTAGGAGTTATGGTTTTGTTTTCTGTAAAGTGAAAATCACTGACCAAAATGGCAGATACAGTAACATTTTTAAACGTGGAGTTCATCGCAATGCTAGCCTAAGATTCTGGGTGTAAGTGCCCACTATGGATATTCAAGAAACTTTAGAACTATGTGTGGAGTCACAACTTCAAATTTGAAACCTTTCCATGGTTACAATACCATGTAAAGACCTTAAGGTCATTTAGTACAGAACATCAACATTGTGTTTTGTTTCTGTTTCAGGGTCAACAATGAATTGACTGCAAGTGAACAGTTTGCGTGTTAAGTGCAGATTTATGCATATCTGTATAAGGACGATGCTCGTATTTGAAACTGTGTTTCAACTTATCTGCATGACATGTGTTTTTTGGATTATTGGACTTGATGTTTAAATTTCTCTCCATTCCTCTGCCCGCTTTTTTGTTGCCAATAAGCACTAGTGAGAATGCTGTATATATCATCAAACACATGTAATATTTATGATCTGTTGTATTAGGAGGAACTGCATTGTAACTGTATTACATGGAGAATGAAATTTCTTTTTTAAAAAGATTATTCTTTGAACTGTTTTATTAACACTTTGTATATAATTTTATTAAAGCCTATTGTTTCTTAAAGGCTGCTGCTAAATTATGCCTGGGAGTGGATAGAATGATTACAGCACTGAATGGAAGCATATTTAAACTCACAATTTCTTTCTCACCTTTTCTTCTTTTTCTGTGATATTTTATAGCTACTGCTTCATTCCCCCAAGTCTGTAAGTTATTCACCTGCAGAGCGACAATATTTGGATTTTAAATATTTAATTAAGATGAAATAAACAATAACTCTGAGAGAGGTAGAACTGGAACTTAAAAATTCAATGCCTCAGCTGGAATTTGAACCACAGACCCTCTGCTCACCAGGCAGGTGCTCTAACCATTAAGCTACTGTGACAACCTGCCAGAATGACATTGAATTCTCAAACCAAAGGGTCTGTGGTTCAAAACCCAGCTGTGGCATTAAATTTTTATGTTCCAGTTCTACCTCTCAAACATTGCCCACACACAGCTTGTGTGTTTAAAAACACCAGTAAGTTTGCTGGCATAAATAAATAATAATAACAACTCTGAGAATTAATAAAATACTTGATTCTGCATTTAATGTATATTCACTGAAAATGATAACATTAAAGGGAGAACTATCATTTGGTTGTTAGGGTACGAAAGCATATTTTCACAACAATTACAGCAATAGAAGAAAGATAGTAAGGCTGCCAGATTCTCCAAGATTTCTTTAATATATTGTAACAAATGAAGAAAACACCAGTTACTGCTATTCCCACTTTATTGCCCTTTAGTCAGTTAGCGTAGTGCTGTCACACTTAGATTACTTTTGTACAAGCTCAGAGTAACAGAACATCTGCCGAATCACAAATAAGAACTGTCAGACTGAACTGCTAGTCGGCACGACTCCTCAACGCTTCGTATACGTCTTTTCTCCCCCCTGCCCGGTGCTTGGCAGCGACTTATATAGGTCCTTAGACAGAGGGAAAGTTCTGGAGGTAGAATATTCAGGAGTGCCTGTGGCGGAACGGTCCAGAAACCGCACCGCCATGTAATAGCTATTGTCTCGTACGCTCCTATTGTTGTCGGCGGCCTGTGGCAGAACAGTCCAGAAACCGCACCGCCATGTAATAGCTATTGTCTCGTACGCTCCTATTGTTGTCGGCAATTAGATGCGGCAGGCGCGGTGACACTGCTCCCTCCTCAGAGTTGGTCGTCCCGACCAGCACTATCACTGCGGCATCTCCCTTGGAAACGGTTCACTGAGTACCATGTCTGCCGACCTCTCTGGCGCACCTTCGCTGCCACCTTGCTTCCGATGGGTCCGGCAACAACCCCCGCCACATCCACGCGAGTCACATCCACCGCTGCACTCGTGTTCACTCGTGCTCAGCACGGCCTCTCCTGTATCCTGCCGTCCACGATGATGTCTGCCATTCTTCCATTCACGGCACTATGCGTCAGGTGATTGGATGGCTCCGGCTGTCCCCCCATGTCCCACGCCAAGTCGGTTCTCGCGTGTTGCTCGTTTGCTTTTGCGCTTCCCTGCTGATCGTCCTCCACGTCATATCCTGGTTGGTTACGTACCCGACACACTCCTCCAGGGGATCCTCGACGACGTCCCTGAACTGCCCCTTTGTCTTCCCCGAGACGTACACTTTCGTTATCTGAAACGGGCGCAACTGTCGCCTCGGCCACTAGGTGCTCCCTCCCCGGGTCCGCACTATTGCATCTGCCCCTGGCATCCAGTACTTTGACGCTCTCGTCAACTCTTACTAGCAGGGCGCCAAGACGTTCCCCATCGTCCTCCACAACGTCCACATGCTGGCAGAGGTCTTCCACCTTTTCGCCGAGTTCTTCCACGTCTTCCGTCACGCCAATCAGTTCGCCGAGTTGTTCCACGTATTCCCTCACATCAACCAGTTCGCCTAGTACTTTCGCGCCTTCCGTCACAACCACGAGTCCCCCGTCAATCTTCGCCGATAGCTCCGTCTTCATCTTGGACGTTTCTGTCTTCATTTCGGCGAATAATTCTTTCATCATTGCCATCATCCTGGTTTCCGAATCTCCCTCCATCTTGGTTCTAACGTTGCAACTTCTGACGACGATGTAATGAAACCAGAAGCAATTCGACGAATCCCATTTCTGACACCAGTGTAACAAATGAAGAAAACACCAGTTACTGCTATTCTCACTTTATTGCCCTTTAGTCAGTTAGCGTAGTACTGTCACACTTAGATTACTTTTGTACAAGCTCAGAGCAACAGAACAACTGCCAAATCACAAATAAGAACTGTCAGACTGAACTGCTAGTCGGCACGACTCCTCAACGCTTCGTATACGTCTTTTTTTTCCCCCTGCCCGGTGCTTGGCAGCGACTTATACAGGTCCTTAGACAGAGGGAAAGTTCTGGAGGTAGAATATTCGGGAGTGCCTGTGGCGGAACGGTCCAGAAACCGCACCGCCATGTAATAGCTATTGTCTCGTACTCTCCTATTGTTGTCAGCAATTAGATGCGGCGGGCACGGTGACAATATTATAAAATAAGAAATGAAGTATTGTAACAAAAATCAGAAATAAGCTTACACTGCAATTATTGACAAGCAGTTTAATATAAATGTATGAAATCCTGAGATAGAGTTAATACGAGGAAATATGTATACATTGCTTTCAGTGTAGTCAAACAGTATCTGTAATAGATGGTTTCAAAGCAAACAACTTCACCAACATTTCTATCAGTGCAAGGTCGACATACAAGGAAGCTAGTTTGGTGAAATGCAGGAGGTGATGGCAGCAATGGGTTATCCATAGGGGCAAGTTTACCTCCACTGCTGTGATCCCTCATTGATAGCTTGCCAGTAAAATAAATTATCCACTATAGATTTTTCAGAAAGATTTCTCTGTGTGCATCTGTGAACAGCATAAATCAAAAACAAAAAGTTGGTTAAATACTAAACTTGGTATTTTAAGTTCTCCATCTGTCAAGGATGCAACATGAAGAGTTTCAAGAAAATCCTCCTAACCCAAACTACCCTTTGCATAGAAATTGTTCACAGTTTCTGATTTTCTCAAATGGTTCTATGGTTTTAATTAAATTACCATATATTTAAGATACTTTTATGGAATAACAAATGCATATCTTAAATATTTCAGGAATAACCTATGAAGCTCTCTTCGTTCTTAATGATATTTGCACAACTGGTAACCTGTTAGAGATGAGCATCTTACCACATAAAAAAATGTAGATTCTTGTTAAAACACCCCATTTATGCCACATACTTCCCCCCTCCCTTTCGTTTTTTTTATCTTATTGTTTCTGAGATTCTTAGTTGTTGGTTTGAATGTTCCATTAATTACACTTTTCTCAAATAGGAAGCTATTTGTTCAATTAACAAGAAGTAGATAGAAAAATAGATTGCCTCCATAGCACAGTGGTAGCATGCCTGCCTCTGGGGACCCGGGTTCGAACCCCAGTATGGGCGTGAGGATGCACTCAGCCTATTTAGGTACCAGAGGGGCCAATTAAGGAGCTGCTTGATGGAGAAACAGCAACACCAGGTCATGAAGGCTGTGTAACTGGCCAGGAGGGCTCGGTGTGCTGACCACGTCCTACCCTCCAGCACTGCACCACACTTATGATGCATGAGGGGGGACACAGCAGCCAGGCAGCAAGCCTTGGCCCTCCATGGGCAATTGTGCTGGGTTTTTAGATAGAAAAATCATGTGAATATAACATCAAATTTTGGGGGAGATTAATTTCAGTGCTTCAGTTTCGCAGTGGTAGTGCCTGTTATTAGCTAGGACAGTGGTGTCAAGGTCACAGGAAAGGGCGCTGATGACCTAGAAGTTGAGCGCCCTTAAACCAAATCCAAACCAAGGTCACAGGCACTTCGGGACTCAACTGTGCAAGAGCTATAACCAACGGGCCAAACATGACGTAATACATATCAACACTAGAATCGTAATCAATTGACACCTATTTACTTGCAGATTGGTTGCATCCACGGATAAAACCTTTTGTAGAGTGCATATACCTTATGAATTTTTTCCTTCAGAATTGTCTACAAGGATACATAGCATAGATACAAGTTGGATCTACAAAGGGGAACAGTACTTCTCACCTGTAAATAGAAAACTACTTGATGCAGTTATTTAAGTTGATGCAACTTTCTGATGATTAAGCTGAATTATAGGTATTATTAAACCAACCCTAGCCCTTGGGTTAGCATTCTCAAACTGTGAAGTACGCCATTTACGCACATACATACCTCTTAAAGATAGATGTTTTATTACTTTTCAATCCCATATGTAAAAATGTCATAATCTATTTTAAATGAATGAATAAATAAATAAATAAGTAAATAAATAAGAGAATAATTACACAGTATTAATAATAGTGCTTTTAATACAAACTTGTATCAGATATATTTATATAAGAAGTAAATGGCAGCTTTCAAATCCTGTTATTCCTTATATGAATATTTTTAGCTATTTTGATTAAACATAACAGAATATTTACTTAGATTATCTTCAAATAAGTTAAATAACATGAAACATTATTAGTAACAGGGGTTGGCGATTTCCTCCAAAATTAAAGGAAAGGACTACATGCAAGTTGTTTGAAAACTACTGTCCTTAAAGATACATATTTTAGCATTAAGTGCATAATGAATTTAGACAATCTTACTGAAAACCTAAGTAAAATACCATATATTTCACATTCGTAGGATCAGTCACTTGGCATGTTTTTGAATTCACACACTTTTCAAAATTTTGCTAACAAAGACAGATTCTCAGATTGGATAACAAAGTGCTATCCCAGAGTCTGTTTCTGTGGCGAGTTTTCAGGAGCTTCATTATAGAGAAAACTTGTTCACATAGGTAGGTACTGCCAAACATTGTCATAGTTTTTGCTTGTTGGGAATCAAATTTGGGAAACGTGTATTGTCAAGTTTCCGGTAGAATTCGATGAGTGTGCCTGAGCATGAATTGTCAAATTTCTCATGAAGGCGACACTCACACTGTACTTCTATCAGCTCCAGCGGAACTGCTGCATTATTTACTTTATTTATGTTCATAATGACTTTGTATGTTGTATTTTTTTAACGCAAGATATTGGTTGCATATTAGGTACTGAATGCTACTACTGACAATTTTGCATAGGAATTGTTTTTCCCATTTGAAACAGTGAATAATCCAAATGACTCATGTCTGTGCTCACTGACGCAGCCATTGCTCTGCCTGCATCACACGGAAAACTGCACTGAACTGGTTTCTAATGGTTTGGCCTGCTATGCCCAGGGCACAGTGACTGGCTCTCTCTGTGGCATTGCCACTCAGGACCACAATTGAAACCACTGAGCTAGGACATAATCGTCTATTCAGTTTTACTAACAGGCTGTCAATGAGGGATCACAGCAATGGAGATAAGCTCCCTCCTATGGATATCCCCTTGCTGCCATCACCACCTGTGTTTCCTTGAAAATGTTCATTTAGTAATGGAGGTGACAACGATAAGTGTAACTAATAGAATAAATCATTTGGATGCAAGAGGAAGTTCAAAAATACAACCAAACTTTAACAGAAGTATGATTCAAATATCCCTTCTGAAAAAACAAAATCCCACTGAAATATTTGGTTGCTTATTTGGTGATGATATACTGAAATGTCTAGTTAGCCAAGCAACTGAGTATGCAATGCAAAAGCTTGGAGGTTTTGGGGTTTACCAATGAGTGTCCAGAAATGTTTCATTTAAGGATTGTCTTCTGATCCAACTCTGTATGATTCTTACAGTTCACTAATCATGCCTCTTAAAAGATTTTCATGGTTAATAGATCACAGTGTAAATGATAACCAACAGCCAAAAAAGGGAGAAGAAAACTTCAATAAACTGTTCAGGTTATCAACATTGTTGGACTATCTTAGCAAGAGCAACTCTGAAAATGGTGTAAGCCGACAGAAAAATTGTCATGGATAAATCAATAATTCAATTCAATGGTCAGTCTAGCCTCAAGCAGTAAATGCCATAGAAAAACGTGAAACATGGATACAAAGTTTGAATAATTGCAAATGAAACCAGTTATGTTTTCCAAATTTGAGTTCTATGCTGGATAAGTTGGCCAGGAAATTGAAAAGAATCTAGGTTCCTCCAGAGTAGCAAAACACTGTAGTTCAGACTTTCAGCATAATATTTTCCAACTGTATTTTCATAATTACTTCTGTCACCCTTCATGCTTGATGTAAAGAAACAGGGCATATACCTGCAGGATATGAGGAAATGAGTTGGGTTCCAACTGACTTTGGTAATGAAAAGAACACGTCCCAAGGAGACTTCTAGTTTTGATGCAATAGCCAAGGTATCACAGCAATGGTGAGGGAAGAAACACAGCTAATTTCAAATGTTCACAATATTGCTGGCATGGCATCTCAGAAGTTGAGAGATGGTTGCATGGTGAAATGTCATACCCAGCCATTCTCAGTGATTGCAATGCTCATGGAATTTTTGGATAAGTTTGTTGTGTAATAGTCAATCTACGAGAGTGATAGAAAAAGCAAGTAATGGTGGAACAAAATTATCTGACACCACATAGATGTCACTTTTGCAAATGCTTACATAATTTATTGCAGTTGTGATCCAATCTCTTTGAAGCAATTTAGAGTCTCTGTAATTGTTGGCCTAGTTGGAGCAAATCAGCTACTCCTGACGGGAAGAAATCTCAGATCCAGAACTGATTTAAGCCAAATGTTGCACCAGAAAAACAATTTTACAAGCCATCACATATGCCCGAAGATTTACACACTGTAGTACTGCTAAGGTACCATACTGCACAAGATCAATGGGTAAAACATGTTAAATATATACTTGTATGCAACAAAGAACAGTTTTACTGAATTTTGGATAAAAAAAAAATATGTTACCATTAAAGTCACCACATGTTTGCTCCTTTCTACAATGTTAACTTCCTCCTCTCCCTTTGTAAGTATTATTAGTAGTAGTAGTAGTTTTATTCACCGTAGGAATACAGAATATTCATGGCTTCGTCAAACTTATTTCTAACATAGTGATACAATTGTTACATAATTATGTACAAATATAAACAATTATATAAAAAATTTATGTTTATAAGTAGTGTCTACTGTAGTCTATCATATGTTTACAAGTAGTATCTACTGTGATCTATCAGATATTATATCTTTACAAATATTTCACAATTTCATTAACATTGCTGCCTAAAAGCTCTTCTGTTGTTACTGGCATTGTTTTTAATAGTATATTCCTTATAGTTGATTTAAAGTTACTGTTGTATAATCCTTTTACCTTATCTGGCAATTTATTATATAAGATAACACCCTTATGTGATATAAAATTTAAACTTTGAATAAGTTGATGGTGGTTTACGTGTATATTTTTACTATTCCTGGTATTGTAAGTATGGTAATCTGAATTACTTGCAAATAGTGACTTATTCCTATGTATAAAGAGTACTATTTCATAAATGTAGATACTGGGTATAGGTAATATATTGAGTTCCTGAAATATTGGTTTGCTATTTGTTCTTAAGGGAACCTTTTTAATTATTTTTAATATTCTTTTTTGCATTTTATATATTGCTAAGGATTTAGATGTTGAGCCCCAAAGAATAATTCCATAACTGATTATTGAATGTGCATATCCAAAGTATATTGTTTTTAACATCTCCATGGGTAATGCATTGGTTAGTATTCTGAATGCGTAACAAAGTCTGCTCAACTTTTCTTCTAACTTCTTTGTATGTTGTTCCCATGTGAGATTAGCATCGATCCATATTCCTAAAAATTTAGTATTGAGAGCTTCCGTTACAAGAGAGTTGTTGATTGAAAATTGAATGGGTTTATGCTGAGCTTTTTTACTAAAATTCATGGAGACAGTTTTCTCTGTATTAGCTATTAATTTGTTATTTAGAAGCCACAACTGTATTTTTGTCATTGTTTCATTTACCATGGCTTGTAGTTGTATAGAATTTTTGTTACCAATTATCATGTTGTCATCATCTGCAAATAGTACTGTACTGGCATGCCTTAGATTCAGGGGAAGATCATTTATATAAATTAAAAACAATACTGGGCCCAAAATAGAGCCTTGAGGTACTCCCTTTTCAACTGTTTTCAATGTTGATTTTGCGCTTCCTATTTCAACTAGTTGCGCTCTTTTGCTCAGATATGATTTGAACCAGTTTTCAGCTAGTCCCCTTATACCATAGTGGTGTAATTTTCTTAATAGAATGTCGTGGTCAACCATATCAAACGCCTTACTAAGATCTAAAAATAATCCGTAAGTTTGGTTATGCTCATCTTTTAACTTCATTATTGCTTCTATAAGCGAATATAGTGCATCGTTGATGCATTTATTTTTCCGAAATCCAAACTGAGCATTATAAAGCAGTTTGCTAGATTCTAGGAACGGGACTATTCTGTTAAACATTACTCTTTCAATAATTTTCAAAAACGTAGAAAGCAAAGATACTGGCCTATAATTTCCAATGTTTTCCTTATCACCTTTTTTATATATTGGGTGTATTTTTGCTACTTTAAACTGTTTAGGAAATTTACCCTCTGATAGGGATAAGTTACATATATCTGTAATGGGGGTTATCATCGAGGGTGAGCATCTTTTTACAATGACATCTGGGATTCCATCTAAGCCACAGGATAGTTTGTTTTTCATGCCTTTTATTATACTTTCAACCTCTTTCTCTGTTACTGGGGTAAGAAAGATTGTTTTTGGGTTATACGTTTGGTTACTTAAGTTTATTTGTGTTGGTCGTGGTACTGTTGAATTTGACATTTGCATTACAAAATATTCACTGAATGCTTCAGCTATTTCTCGTGAGTTTGTTATCTTTTTCTGGTTAATGATTACCTCCTCTATTTTATTGTTCTTCGAGTTTGTCTTTCCCGTTTCTTTTTTGACTACATTCCAGATCGCCTTACCCCTGTTTTCAGATTTAAGAATATAGTCCCTATTGAAATTATTTTTTGCCTTGTTTATTACTTCTTTTAATATTTTACAATAAGTTATGTAGTAACTTTTAAGTTGCAAATTATTAGAGATTTGGCATCGCTTATGCAAAGTTCTCTTATTTTTACAGGATGTCAAGATGCCTTTCGTTAGCCATCTCTTATTATTTGGTTCGTGTGATAATCTAGTTCTTTTCTCTGGACAGGCAATATTCAAATAATGAGCTATGGTATTTACAAATAACTCAATTTTGCCATCTACATCCTTACTTTTTCTACATCTATCCAACTTTCTTTTTTCAGTAGATATGTTAAATGTTCAATATTCTCCATATTCAGTGTTCGTTTTAGTTCAGTGTCTTTTGTGCTTGGGTGCATATTATTAGCCTCAAGGTTTAACTGTATTGATACCGCATTATGGTCTGATATACCAAAGTTAAAATTATTTGTTTTGTGTGGGTTAGTATCTCTGCCGATAATTATTTGATCTAAACATGTTTTAGATGTTATTGCTATTCGTGTGGGGCTGTTAATAATGTGAATCATATTATAGGTACCTATTAATGTCCTAAATTTTGTCACTATTTCATCATTTGATAAAAAGTCTATATTTAAGTTCCCACAAACAATTATTGATCTGTAGTTTCTTTTTAGGTTTGTAAGAAGAGTCTCAAAAAGTTTAAAGAAGATTTTAAACAGCCAGTTGGGGATCTATATATACACACCACTGCCACTCTACTCATACCATTTAATTCTGCAACTACATGTTCAAAAAGCATTTCATGATTTAGATAATATGTATTATTTTTTTCTTTATGCTTAATAGTTTTTTTTACATAAATAAGTGCCCCTCCATTTTTATGAGTTGATCGACAAAATATACTAGATAATTCAAAGTAAGGAATGCTATAATGGTTTTTTTCATGCTCATTAAGCCAGTGTTCTGTTAAACATAGTACACTGGTGTCTTTCAATTCATGTGATAACAAAATGTTCAGTTCTTCCAATTTGTTCCTAAGACACTGTATGTTCTGATGCACTATTATTAAGGAACTGCATGCATGTCTCTTCGTCTGACAACACAGGCGCCGAATCTAAAATGCTTACGAAACGAGCCATTGCTTCTACCTTGTACCAAGCACAATAGCATAATGACGACTCCCGCAAAAACATTCAAACTTACTATTGGCAACAAAGTCCTAGGGACATTTTGCTGTTGGCAGTGTTGCATTAACACAGCAACTTCGGCAACTTTCGTGACCATTCGTACACACTGCCGAATGGGACTTTGCCGAAATTCTGACCAACTCATCGCGGGAACGTTTGTAAAGATTATCCTTAATATGGTATGTTTATTCTCATGGGTGACATTTTTTACATTACCCCCGTTTACAGAGGTTTTCTGTAATTCACCTATTTGTTTCTTACCTACCTGGTTATCATCATCTACTCTATTTGCTAGTTTCCCTGTGGCATGCAGACTTCTATAGCCTTTTTTTACATTACCACCGTTTACAGAGGTTTTCTGTAATTCACCTAGTTGCTTCTTACATACCTGATTACCATCATCTACCCTACTTGCTAGTTTCCCTGTGGCATGCAGATTTCTATAGCCTTATCAATTGCTTTGCCTAACAGGTATGAGCCTTTCCTATTTAGGTGAAGGCCATCCCTGCCAAGGCATGTTTCATCTATGTATTTATTTACATCGAAAAAAATTGCACTTAGTTTTCCGCAAGCCCACCTAAGATTGTCGTTCACTTGCTGTATGAACTTATGATTCACATCACGTCTGTCTATGACCCTATTAAATATTACCCTTGCAGATGGAAACTTACTTGTTAGCCTTCTTATGAGCTCATATGCTTCGCCCATAACCTCATCTGCATTGTTTGATTCCTTAAGATCATTTGTACCAACATGAATTACTATAACCTTTTTTTCACAACTATTTTTTTCGTCCACTATTTTGCTACACAGTTGCCTCGAGTTTATACCTCTGTATACCTTGACTTGGTCTGACCTTCGAACTTTCACATGCTTTATCATAGAATCACCATACACTGTTACACTATCTTCTGCTTCTTTCTTCTTCACCCACTTAAATCTTGATTTGGTTTCACTCGCAACTGGTTCTCTCGTGGCTTTTCCTTCTTCTTCGATGATGTTTTTGTCTTCCCAGGCTATGACCGGCACTTTGTTGAATATATATATTGGTTCCCCTATTGATGGTAGTTGGTTTTCTTTTACTTTGGGGACACCCGAGTTTATTCTGTGCACATTTTATGTGCATTATATGTGTGCAGTTTAGCTTAATCAAGGATCTCATGGAACTGCACACCTGTTCTGTGATTAGTCAAGATCATGAAAACAAAGTTAACATAAATGCCCGTCTTAGCATGGAGAAGAATTGAAATGCTAAAACATGAGTAATCTAGAAAGTGCATGCATACACAGCTTACTAGCATAGCAAGAAAAGAAGTGAAATAATACACTGTCAGTGTGTTTATTTTGAATTCTGCTTCTCTAAGTGTCTCTGTGAAGCGGTTCCCTTCGATCTCTTCTTTTTAATGATTATGTCGGAGAGCACGGGATTCGGGGGAACGGAGAAACAAATAACACTAGTTTTCATTGATTAATAAATATATATATCAACTTCACTATTTACATTCATCACTGCTTACATCCGCTCCTTCCACTTTCATTGCTCAAGCTTAACTGAACCTTTGTTCCAGTCGACTGACCGGGCAAGTGCCTCTTGGCTAGTCGAACAGCTGACGGGTCATTAACCCCACCTAGGTTGAATTTAGTGATATTTAATACTGTTTCAAGTGCTCCGTCATAAAAAGACTAACCTGCCAGAGAGGTTGCAGGGTTCATCTTTTCATGACTATGTCCTCCGTAATACATTTTATACATATTTAGTAAATTACAGTTATTTTGAACATTATATAAATACAATTATAATCAAGATTACACTAAGTGATATGAATACAAGTAATATGTATAGTGTTGGGTCATGATTAACAAGCCTTTGTCCAACCTTAAGCGGTTTATATATATGTTTTGGCTGTTAACCTGGCATAACAATGGATTTCTTATACCCTCACTTTGAATAGTGTTTCTTGTCGGTTTAGGGATCACTTACACGCGATTCTTTATCTTTTCCTTTCTTTCGACCCGAACGGCATCTAATAATGGTGTTCAACTGCACTACACAATTTTTCTTTGCACTTATCAACCATTGGTTCACTGACACTTTGAAAACTATTTGCATAATTGAATAGGTTCACTTTCTTTCTTAATTGTAATATATATGAATATGTTTACTGTTCCGTTTACCAACAAGCAAGTATGAACAGTCTTTAATAATCACTATTTATTTAATTGTGATCATCATTGATCGTTATATTGTTATTATTATCATTATTGTTCTTGATGCGCCAACATTTAGGGGTCTCCAAGAATTAACGTAGATTCCTCTTTTTTTTTTCTTTTATTTCTCTCTCTCTCTCTCTCTCTCTCTCTCTCTCTCTCTCTTTTCTTTTTTTAGGATTCTGGCAATGGTATTTGGCCTTCTTCAGCTAATAGGCGCCTTGTAAGGTCGGAGGAGTTGCTTGTGGAATCTGCCTATTCTTTTTGCTTCCTTTTCGTCGAATAGTTCATAGGTATCGATGCCGAATTTTGCCGTGACTGATACCGGTCCTCGGTAAATTAATTCCATCCTGTGGTATCTTTTGTTTAAGGCGCTAGATTTGGCATAGTCTCTCACTAACACCTTATCACCTATATTTATTTTCCATTTTCTTCGCCTTTTTCGTTGGTGTTGTGCCTTGCGCTTTTCTGCTCGGGACCTGAGACGTTCTACCACCCTTTTATGCATTTCCAGTCCGGAGAGATCTTCCTCTCGTGCTTTCTCAATCGGCGGTGGGATGTTGCTCATTTCTAAGCTGATAGGTTTTAAGTTTTCGACTATGAAGGAGTGTCGGTATGCCTAACATAGTCCTGGTTTGTCTGAAAATGCACGTCGGTTCTTCAATAACACCCTGTATAGTTTGTCCTTTCGATCTTGGTCAAGGTCACATGAGCACAAAATTTTCTCCCTGATAGCTGATTGGATGTCGTTGGCCTGTTTGTCCTCCGGGTATGAAAGTGTACAGTGCTTCTTTTCATAAATATTTTCGATTTTTTTTGTAGCCCGATGCTAGCCTGGATGTAATGTTTTCTTTCTTCATCATAAGATTCGTACTTATTATTATATTCCTCCATTTCTGACTCATTATCATGTTTGTATATTACCTCAACTAAGCTTTGGCTCTTGTTAACTTCTATATGCTGTACAAAAAATGTCTCTTGGCTTAAAGCAATTTCTCCCGGCTTTTTCTCAACAGTGTGATCGTCTTCGCTTCTTACAAATGGAACATTTATTCTTTGATCGCCTCTCCCTATGCTCCGGTTTCTGTTTACAAAATCTAATTTTGCTTTCATGGTGTATAGCACGTCACAGCCTAGTAAGAAGTCACAGATTAAGTTTGGTATTACAAGGAATATTATTTCAGCGTCTCCACTACCTATAGTGAGTGGAATCATTATTTGTGTTCGAACTCTTTGCACGCTCTTCCCTACTGCTACACGACAAATCACGTTCTTTACGGGTAGGGTCATTAGTTTTAATTTTCGTTGCAGTAGATGGTGGTAAATTTTTAAACTGCAGACGCTCAAGCTAGCCCCGGTATCTATTGTTAAGTTGTAAGATTCGCCGGCTATAATAGCTGTTATTCTGGGAGATTCTGCGATTTCTGTGTCGGTCATATGTTGGAAGGTTGCTACTGTGTTTTCTATCTTTCGTCCATTGGTAGGCTCGGTTATCCATGTGATGTTGGATTCTTGACCTCTGCTTATGACAGCCTCGTTAGAATCCAAAACAAGACCGCTTATCAGTTTTCATGTTCAGCTCTACTCGAGTTTATCTGTCCTGAGTTTATATTTTGGTGGTGGTCGGTTCCATTTCCATTTTCAGTTATTTGGGGTTCGTATCCTCTCCTCTCCGAATGACCTGGTGAACTATTTCTGTCTGTTCGGTATCGATTCCTGTCGGATTCGTCGTCAGATCGGCTTCCGTTCCGGCGATAATCTTCCTGGGCCCTGTTTCGCCAATGATAACCTCTAGCTCTTCCTCGATATTGAAAGTTTCGATGTCGTGGGCTTGATTGGATAAAGTTAATGTGATGTTCATGGTTATTTCGATTGTTCCAGTGATTTTCGCGCCCTCTACTCCAATTACTAGAGTTGGGTATCTCGGGTTCGTATCTCTCTCGGGTATTTTGATATCTGCGTCCCCGGTTGAAGTTTATGTCATTTCGAACTCCGGACCTCTGGGAATTTTGCCATCTGTGAAACGTTGGTTCATCCCTGTTGAAATTGTTGGCCTGTGCGGCGTTCCCTGGGCTATGATGGAAGTCATGGCCGTTAGTTTCGAATGCCGATATTAATTCAATTATTTCCGTTAAATTCTTGGGTTTGGCTGCTATTAGGTAGTTTCTTATTTGTTCCGGAAAATGCTGGATGATTAGATTTATGAAATCTGTCTCTCTGACGGGCGGTTCAATTAGTTTGCTCCGTTGGGCCCACAATAATAAGTAATCCACCATTGTTTGACCGTTACAGATATCGTATCTGCTATTGTTGAGAGAGGTTCTGATGTGATTTTGGGCGGTCGGACTCCAGTATCGGTTTAAAAATGCATTCTTGAAATATTGGTAATCCTGCTCTTCCCCTAGTGTTAATCTCAGCCAATTAAGGGATCGATTGTGTAAACCTTTTTTAACAACGAGCATTTTTAGCGCGTCCGGTACATTTTTGAGTTTGAAATACTCCTCGATGTCTAAAAATAAATTGCCTAGGGTTATCCCCGACGTTCTCGTCGAATGTTGGTACCGTAAGTTCGTTAAGCAGGTTATTATATCCCGTAAAGTTGTTGGTACATACTTGCGAGCTTGGTATCTGGGCTACGTTATATCGTGGACGAGTTTCTGCGATATGTTGGCATTGCACATTCGCTTCACTCGAACTTTCATTACAATTACTGGCTGTTACGCTTGGAGTGCTTGTTTGGGATAGTTCAAGCCTCCGAATTGACCCTCTTAATTCATTAATGCTACATTCCGTTACTTCTACCCTTTTTTCAAATCTCAGGTGACTTGAGATCTGCTCTTTAACATTCTCTTTTAAGGATTCGAGCGTTTCAATTGATACTCTTCGATCTTGTTCTATCGCGAGCTGCATTACTCTTATTTCTTTTTGCATATCATTTTCGAATTCGTTTTGCTTCTTGGTTAATTTATTATCTAATTTACTCAAGCCACCCTCCAGTTGTTCATGCAACAATTGACATGTATTTTCTAACTCTTTAACATTAGAACTAATACTTTTTCTTACTTCACTTATGTCTACTCTGTTCATCTAGAGATTAGAGGAGACGTAAACAAAGCCACGTGCGTTTTGACCACAACGCGCCCTCTTGGTCCCTTGAAGAAATAATGTTACTGAGGTCTGAAATGTCATTTAATGTTTGCTAAAGCATGAACTAAGTGTACTAAGCATAGTTAAACTGTAAGAATACGCAGTTAAGTGAATTTGTAACCAGCCTAATTCATTCTGCGCGCGCATTATTCAGTATGAAAGTAACATGGCGGAACAAGTGAGTGTTGTAAAACATAAGTGCGGCAAACCGTTGCGAAGTGCTGAAAAGACAACAATATCGAACATATTTAACAAGTTCTACGAGAAATATCCTGAACTTGCTATCGAAGACGTGATGAAATTAACATCCGAATTTACTGGTGTGTCAGTTGCAAGTATTTACAGTACACCCAAAGAAAAATCGTCAGTTGATGAAGATACCGGTAAAAACGACCACGTGCTAGATAAATGGTGGATGTCGTTTGCGACGAATTTGTGAGTGTGAGATCTGCAATCCGTCGAAAATTTCACCAGTTCTTTGTTAACAATGAACCACTACCTTAAACAAAGTGCTGTTGGCAGTTAACTCTGATCCCGATCTTCCAAATTTAAAACGAACTTCCCTCCACAAGCTGCTTCTGGAGACTGGTTTCGAGATTGTGAGCAGGAAATGAAAAAGTGTTATTGTGGACAGAGATGACGTAAGTAGCAGTTAATTTCAGCACGTGGCCGCGGAGTAATACAAACCGGTGCTTTGTTTATATCTCCTCTAATCTCTTGATGAACAGAGTTATAGTGCTGCTGGTTCCTAACCTGATCAATTTCTGTTTGCATTTTTGCTAACGCCTCGTTGTGCTGAGCTAACCCTTCATTTAGGCGAGTTTCTAATCTAACACCATTAGCCTCAAATTGTTGTAACATTGTTTTCTGTTCTGATATTTTGGCTTCTAATTTGCTGCTCTGTTCTAGTAATTTAGATTCTAATTTGCTACTCTGTTCTGATATTTTAGCCTCAATAACGTTCTGTGCAGCTAATAATTGTTCAAGTATTTTCATGACATTACTATTGTTGGTGCTGTGGGAAGGTGAGTTACTTCTACTGGTAATGACTAAATTGTTTTCCTGGGAGACTTCCTCCTGACTTATTCCCTCAATTTCCGTATTCTCCATTCTGTATCTTTTTGTATTACAATCTATTTCGGTGTCTAAATTGGATCTGCTATTATGAGTACCCACTACCTTACTATTCAGGCTCCAGCGTTGGGCGCCAAATTCTCAAAGCGGTTCCCTTCGATCTCTTCTTTTTAATGATTATGTCGGAGAGCACGGGATTCAGGGGGAACGGAGAAACAAATAACACTAGTTTTCATTGATTAATAAATATATATACCAACTTCACTATTTACATTCGTCACTGCTTACATCCGCTCCTTCCACTTTCATTGTTCAAGCTTAACTGAACCTTTGTTCCAGTCGACTGACCGGGCAAGTGCCTCTTGGCTAGTCGAACAGCTGACGGGTCATTAACCCCGCCTAGGTTGAATTTAGTGATATTTAATACTGTTTCATCTGTAATTGCCATGATGGATACAGATAGATTAATTAGTGAGACAAACTTTGTCATATATGTCACAACATGCTCAAACCTGCCATCTACGTATAATATGATAATCCCTCTCAATCCCAAAATTCCTAAATACAAAATAGGCAGTTTCTTTCAGGCTGTTTTATGCCTCCTACCTTATCATCCTCAGTTGCACCCATCAAGCTTACCTGGGCTACAATGAAGAAGTGGATTGCAGAAACAAACGTCACTTTCAAAATGGATGATGTACCTAATTAAGCTAGCTGACAAGTTTGCATATTTCTGCAGAAGATTGGCAGAAAAGATGTAGGCACATCATCAATGTTGAAGAAGAATTCATGCGTAGTAATGGCCTGCTGGATAGTGAACAGGAAATTATCATTCATCTAGGGGTAACAGCAAGGAAAGCAGTGAATCTGAGTTTTCTAGTGAAGAGGAAAGTGAAGAATGTCAAGAACAAGGAAGCACTGTAGATTCAGCTGGATCTTCTGCTATTGTTGCATCTGTTGCCTGAAACAAGCCTCAAGGTAAGACACATGTGATTGCATTTGGTATCACATCACTCTTAGTTGCTCCTCCTGTGCTGTGCAGCGAGCTACCAGCTCTAAAACATTGAACTCCATGTATCTAAACTCCATTTACAGCACCACTAGTTCATGCACATTGCTGAATGTCCCAAGAAGTACATATTTCATGACTTCATATTGTTAATATTTTGTTGTTTTGCACCAGAAGTTTACCAGCGCCTACAAAATAATTAGAGAGTGCACCACTATATCAGTTGTCATAGCTGATAAGATTAATATTATTTTAAACTGAATGTCTTGAAATCCTACGAGTGATAGTGCCTCCTAAAAATTGTACCTATCCATCACATTTGCATACAAAATTTGTAATTCTTTAGAAGAAAAAAGGTTCATCAAATGATACAGCTGACTTTCGAAAATTATTTTAAAAATTTGTCACTTCACGCGGTCAAGGATACAATGTTCCAAAATTACCATGCAAATGCCTCTCACTGTTAATTGGATGCACCACTGCCACCCTCTATAGTGTGATGGTAGCATGTATGCCTCACATCCAAGAGGTTGCAAGTTCAATTATCACTTAGGGTGTTTCCGAACAAGGTTTTTTCTGAGGTTCTCCCTTATCCTGAGAAGACGAATGTTGGGTAACTGTAAGGTCTATGCACCTCGGACTCGTATCATTCATTCATTATCCATAATACATTACGTTGGAAGATGTTAAAATAAAATAAAAACCACCACCTCCCCTTTATTTCCTTCTCCTTAATACAAAATAGGCCATACCCACTAGAGCAACAGCTACATCATCAGGTCCCATCTTCAACAACTGAAGGGCAATAGAATGCATGCATCTGAGCCCAAATGTGCATGACTATTATGTGCAAAAAGCGGAAATAAAGATTACCCTCAAGTGTTCCCAGGGTTACTTGTTTATCTTGCCTCAATTTTTTACTATTTGTCAAACTTGTCTTTCTGTATCTATTATTTACCTTATTTCAACTTACTACTATCACTTCACTTGAATTGGTTTTTCTTCATATTTCTCCCCTTTCCCTTTTACAGTTATTAAACTTCACTTGTCACATTTATCAACCCTTCTCCTGATTACTTATTATTTCATCTCGCTTGCTAGTGTCCCCTTTACCTCTCACGACCCTTCTCTATTCTCACTTCCCTTCCAGCGATTTGCCTAGCCCTTTTTTTAAGCCTGGTAGCTCAGTGGTTATAGCAGCCCCACATGGGGCAGAAGATCCATGGTTCAAATCCTGGCTATGGCAATGAATTTTTCAGTCCTGATTCTACCTCTTAAACATTGCCCACACATGGCTTGTGTGTTTTAAAAAACCAGGGTAAGTTGGTTGGCATAAATAAATAACAATTACCATCTAAAGGTTATTTAAACCAGGGACATAAGGTACTTATCTCTGACATGAAATTTCCTGGTGGTCTACCGGGAAAGTATGAATTGGTTGGGGAATTTGTCATACTGGCAAGTTGACCATGGTAACTTAGTGGATAGAGCAGCCATACATGAAGCACAAGATCCATGGTTCACTGCTGGGTATGGCATTGAACATTCAGTCCTGATTCCACCTCTCAAATCAAACTTAATTAGGTTCAGCCTCTTCCAAGGTTAGACACATATGTTCAGTGTTCTCAAAACTGGCTCTCACAATTTTTACTAAGCTACCACGTGTTTAAGATGTGGCATCATAGCGAAGTGGTTAGACCATTCGCCTATCACCAAGATGGCCCAGGTTTGATCCCAGGGACTCACATGTGGTACTCATGGTGGATGAAGCAGCATCTGGGCTGGTTTTCTCCAGTTTCCCCTACCACTCATTCCACCAACTACTCCATCACTTATCCAATCATTCATTTCCCTGCATTTCATATCACCCTCTTCCTCACTCTCATATATAGTGCTGAGCTGACCACCCACTTCCACTTCACTCTGTCCAGTCCATAGGTTCACCTGTTCCCCAACAGCTTGACTCTAGGCCACAGGTTCACAACTCACAAGGAAACACTTCAGTCCTTCACTCACCGCGGGGAAACTTTCAGTTGATGTCTATAGAAATTGAAGTTTACATTTATTGTATTACAATTAGTAACAATGGTTTCTAAATGCTCTAAATCATCTTGCAGACCAAATGATAATGAATAAACTGAAAGGGTTTTCATTTCCCATATTTTGATCAGAAAATTTGGATTCAAATATAGCAGATAGTTTGTGCAGGAGTTTTCTGTAGCCAGCTAATGGATTTATAAATAATCTGCAAGGACTGCATGCACAGGAAATTACACATACCTCTGAAGGATAGTTGCTTATTCCATTTTGTTAAATTTACTGTAATGTATTTACTGATGCAGTTAATGAAACAATGTTGACATCGTGTTTCCTGTTGTGTGCTGTTAGTGGTCAGTGCTGCTCTGTGCCCAGAGCACTTCAATCAGACGTCATACTGATTTGGACAACTGTAGTGGGAGAGATTGTCTCAACAAAGAGCTACACATGTACACCCATGCCCTAGGCATTGGCTTGAAAGTCCTCTATATGGGGGAGATGATCAGACGAAGGAGGAAAAAAGAAGTGTTTAAGATATTTTTATGACAAATGAAATGTTTATCTTGAATTATATGGGAGTACCCTATGAAGTCCTCTCTATTCAGAATGACTTGTATAACTGGTAAAAGGTAAGAGACAAAATCGTATTATGCAAAAAATGATGATCTGGTTAAAGTACACTACTTATGTCAAAAAAAAGTTTTGATGGAGCTAATCATTTTCGAGATATTCCTTGTTACTGGTTTGAATTGTCAAACACACTTTTCTCAAATAGGAAATCATTATGTTTTTTGTCCTAGCCATGCAAAGAGAATGGAATGTCAAAGTCATCATATAACCTACTTTTAAAACATTATCACTTAAGCCTACTGTATTCTCCTATTCCCATTGTACCTATAAGGAAATAGAAGTACAAACATTTCTTGAAACATGTATCTCGATTAACATGAAATACATAATAAAATGAGTGCTTTTAAGAGTAGTTTATACAAAAGTGACTAGAGAGTCATGCAAGTGCACATCAGATCCTTTTTTTTTATCTAATTCTCATAACAAAAGTAATCACTAAACATAACTGCTTGCTGTGAGGTAGGATCAACACAATTGGATATAGTTAGGGTAATTCTCATCTACTTGATTTGTTGCTACTATAATGACAAAAATGCCTCCACATTTATACAGGGTGTCAATGAACTAAGAACTGCCTGTGCAGTGATTTTTTCTGTCCACATCATCATGCTCGACACCATCTCTCCCTATCATGGAAAGCCATGGATGCAACATTAACATGCTTTTATTAGCTTCACCTGCACGTATGTATATACAGAGCAGAATCTTTCAGCATAATTTTCAGCAACTATCATCTGATCGACTTGAAAATCTATACACACATTGCCCGCCTCAGTACCGTGATGGTTAGCGTGTCTGCCTCACGTTCAAGAGGTTGCGAGTTCGAATCTCGCTTAGGGCAAGTTATCCGGGTAACGTTTTTCCTACCCTGAGAAGACGAATGTCGGGTAACTTAAAGCTCCATGGACCTCGGGCTCATTTGAGCATCATTTCACCCATTTCATTCATTCGTTCGATATGACACAATGTTGGAGGGCGTTAATTAAAAAAAATATATATATACACACACATCAAGGGCCGATGACAATACAATAATATCATGACACTGTCTTAATGTCCTAACCAGAACCATTAGGATAAAAAAGGAGTGACTGAGCTATATTTATCAATGTAACAGAATCTTTCGACGTAATCTTCACCAACTTAGAATCATCCGATTGACTTGAAAATTTGAACACACGTGACCAATGACAATACAATAACTTTGTCCTAATGTCCTGACCAGAATCATCAGAAAAAGGAATAACAGCTACATTTATAGAAAATAGTACAATTAAGACATCTTAGATGTCGCTAAGACCCTTTTCTACATTCACCCTGAAAACTGCTTTAAATACATATTTTATATTGCATGACATAGATGCCTGGAGAGAGGAAGGAATATGAGACCCGAGGTAAGGATTGCGGATTGGAGTTCGAGGGCCAAGAAATCAAGGAAAGTTACACTGGACAAAGGAATTAAATCACTTGGAAATATGAAAGAGGGAAATGCCCAGAGAGAGCACTTGAGAGGGACAAGGAGATTTCAGGGGAAGGATTGTGGATCGAAGTTTACCCGGGGTCAGGAAGATCACAACAGTTGATAGTATTAAAACAGTAATTTTAATGTAATTCTGTTAAAAAAAAAACCTGATGTGCACTCACATGACTTTCTCTACCATTGTGCACAATTAACATGGCTATTAGCATATTATGGGGTGCCTGACCTCAAATGTTATAAAATATAGTTCATTGGTAGCTATTTATAAAAGTAAAGAATTGATAAAAATATTGTAAAAAGCACTCCACGCTTTTCACAATAAAATATACTTTTTAATTATAATGAACCATGGACTTTATATCGCTATAAAACAAACTCTTTGTACTAATAAATGTTCTACTTTTTAGTTCTGTTTGTTATTAAAGCGTGTGTTTTAGTTTTTTGTAATTATAATTTATTAAAACTACTTTTAAAGGCTTTACTTACCAACATTATGAAAGCTAAAACTGTCTGATATTCTTGTTGGCTACATTTTCAAACTATAAAAAACATGAAATTGCTGGCATTGCAAGTTGTCCAGCCTACATAATTCACAATGGAGTTAAAACAATTCTAGATGTTAATAATTTTATGCCAACCAACTTACTGGTGGTTTTTGGTGTCATGGTAGCTTGGTGGTTAGAGCAGCCACAGGTGAAGTGGAAGATCTGTGGTTCAAATCCCAGGCATGGCATTGAATTTTTCAGTCATAATTCTACCTCTCAGCACTAGATGTGATGCCAGTGGATGTTGAAATGATCCTAGGGAAGGTTTATGAATATTTCTACCAGCTTACTGTTAAGAGTGGAAAGCCTCAAGTCTGTTAGTTTGTATAAACTGATTATTAAACTGTTCTTTTAGGATCAAGAAAAATATGATGGACAGAAATCACACATCACGAAAGAGGAACATAATTTTTTTCAGTAACAAACCTTCCTTCCTCATTTTTAAAATGACAAATATTACTATTTAGTGAAAAATATTGGAGAACAAGAGGATTAATGACTTCATTGTCAGAAATCCAGCATTAGCTAACAACATATTACTATTTTCACAATCAAAGAAAGGAATTTAAAGAGGCAACAGACTTTTGAGGTGATAAAAGAAATTGACCTACTTACCAAGCTTTCTATGTGCAGACTGACATGCTCCTGAGCAGAGATGTGAGAAACGAACTCCAGAACAAAACAAAAACAAAGCTATAGACAGTAAAGCAATCCACATATAGCCATTTTTGCTGATCTTTCCATCAGCTTTTTTAAAACAAATCACTAAAACATTTCCTTTTATTTTTAAAGCTTGGTATAGATAGGCAACATTTTTGCTATTGAGCATCTAAATGCTTTAAAACATATACAATAAAGCCATTAAGTTCACAGAAGTTTAAAATAACATCCTTTTATAGATTTAAAGATAAAGAACAATAATAAATTGCTTTTGGCATTTATAGAAAATCAACTCCTACTGATAATTACACCCAAAATATACCACCCGATAAAGAAGAATTTAATAGACAATGTAAACAGATAATCAATACTGCTTCTATTCAGTATTTATACATAAAAGATTGAGAAATTTAAATATTAATATAAAAAAATGTAGATGTATCTACTCTCAAGAAAATAAAAGACGATTATACTTTCTAACACTGTACTACCATCCTTGAGCTAATAAAATATTTACAAAAACTTTTAAAGCACATGCAAAACATTAGTTCCTCAAAATAAGTTTAATAATAAAAAGTCTGATGTGTTGCACTCACATGACTTTCTATTCTTACAAACTCTTATTCCTCTATCTTCATGTTAGTTGAGATAAAGATTTGCAGAAATTATCATATTACTAATTTTCTTGTAGGTACAAGGGGAATATGGGAAGACAGTAGGCTTTAAGCGACAGTCAAATCTTTCAAGCTTGAAATTCTGTTCACTTTGCGCAGCCAAGAGATTAAAAAGTGAACCTTGCATTTGAGAAAAGTTAAGTATTGCAAAGCTCACACAAATAACAAGGAATATCTCGGAAATGATTCACTCCACAAAAAAAAAATGCTTTTCTTTTTTTTTACCTGATTACCCTCCCCTTATGTAGGACTCACAAGTCAGTGCCTAGGGTCAGACACCTGTCAGGGAGCACAGGAACATATGAACCGGACAGAGTGAAGACCTGGAAGCACGTGATAAGCCAAGCACCAGGTATGATAGTGAGGAAGAGGATGATAAGAAATGCAGGCAAAACCAATGATTGGAAAGTAATAATGGAGCAATTGGTGCAATGAATAGCAGGGGAAACCGGAGAAAACCTGCCCTGATGCTGCTTCATCCACCAAGAATAACACATGCAGATTCCTGGGTCAAACCTGAGTCGCCTAGGTGATAGGTGAACGCTCTAACCGCTTGGCCACAAAAAATGCATTTGGACCTAACTTGTATTTTCATGAGATCTACATTTTTTGTGCAGTAAGATTCAGCCTGTCTCTTATGGTTTAACAGTTATGCAAGAGTCATCCAAAGTAAACAGGACTA
This sequence comes from Tenodera sinensis, assembly GCA_030765045.1. NCBI lineage: Eukaryota > Metazoa > Arthropoda > Insecta > Mantodea > Mantidae > Tenodera > Tenodera sinensis. The sequence continues at coordinate 46,544,511 of CM060961.1, read as the reverse complement.
CATAGGCTATAGCCAGAAAATTCAAAATATATATTTCATTTGCCATAAAAATATCTTAAAGCATATGGCATTTTAGTCAAAACCATTAATCATTTTTGAGAAAATCAAAAGTTTCAACAAATTTTCCATGTAAAGGTTAATTTAGGGTGGAGGAATTTTCTTCAAAATGTTTGTGTCACATCTTTGAAAGATATTAAACTTAAATACCAACTTTGGTTTTTAACTGTCACATGCGTTTTTCTAAGACTGCTTTTTTTGGAATCAGGGACCTCAAAACATTTCTACTGAAATCTTGACATCAAAATTCTGGGTCAAATACAGTACTTTTCTTACTTACTATGCACAGTAGGAAAAGTAAAAATTTGCTAATTCCTCTAAAAAAATTTCAAATTTCAAAATCTGGCATTCATCAATTTAGTTGTCTGGATTGTGAGTGGGTTTAAATTGTTAAGAACAAATGTCATTTGAAAACCAGAACAGAAGAACATTTTAGAAATATTAACTATAAACAGATTGTTAAATCAGCCATGGCATATCATTTTGGGTCATTTATTCACGGAATAAATCCAAAGGTTAAAAAATGGATCCATAATTTTAACAGTATGGGAAAAAATATTTTTAAGCATAAAGACTGCATAATGAATTTTGAAACACCACCAATCAATTAACAAATCTGGTTTAGTTCCAGTAGTTGGCAACACATTGCAACTAACTAGCATCAGGAACCATAAACACTAGATCACGATGCAATCCATGGTACTGTTCTGCAAGATTTAGTGCACAAGATAAATGAGGTTTTGTACTGAATGTTCATTATATTTATATGTATTATATTTGTTACATTTGAACTTAAGGAGATTTTAAAAGGTTTGATTACTGGGACACATCAAGATGTTATGTATTCAATTTTCTTAGTACAGCAGTTTACACTGAGGAATGGACCATAAATTATTCACAGGATTAATATCAATGCAATGGATCTGCCTAAGTGCAACTATCAGTTTAAAGAAAATAACACAATGTACAACAGAAATGAAAATTATTTTGCCAAATGTGATTCTCAAAGATAAAAATCTTTTTAACATTGTATGTATAATTGACATGACAGAAGAGTAGGCTCATTATGGGCTATTGTACAAAAAAATAAATCAATTAAAAAAATTGGTTAAAATGAAGTGCAGGCATGTAAATAATCCTATTAAACCTGCAAGGGTAGTCCACATATTGAACCTATTCAGTTATACAATAATTAAGCATAACACACTAAGATTAGAATTACTAACTATAACACCATAACACCATTTACAGCTTCCAGTCATGTACGGAGTTTGACAGGTCTATTTCTTCCATGTGGAAAACAGCAAAAGGATTAGTATCTGCTATTTCAAGAGGATGCTAGCTTAGTATCTGTGTATTTTCAAAGGATATTAAGGCAAAGAGGAGAGAATGCTATTGTAGCACTGTCAATAAATGCTTCTGGAATGTGTGCCAAATGAGCTAATCTAGAAATCTAAACTGAAATTAGCTTATCTTAGGACCTGTATTACAATCTCCAGTTACTAGCTATGATTTACCTTTTGGTTATCACTAACTGAGTCTAGGCTCAGTGCCTCGTATTATGAACTCAATTTGACTGTAGGTTTGTTACCCTGAGGATTTTGACACCATGCGAGCAGTTGGTAACATTTTTCACTAGGCTTTCGCTGTATTTACAATGCTATCTCATGAGTGAAGCAATCACTTAGGTTAACATCACAGATGTGTGAACAGTGCTTGTAATGATGGTTTGGAGATTTGTACACATTATGTAACCTAAAAATATCTTGTTTTATTCACTGTTCATTCAGAGCCTTGAAATACTTTGAAGCAGCGCAAAATTGTTGTGTCCACAATGAATAAAATGCAACGTTTATTAGTTAAAGACAATGAATGGTCTTAAGTTCCACATATTTTTGAACTTTTATAACTACCCACATATTGTATAGTTTTCTGTGTATTTTATGCTCACAAAATAATTAATTTGCCATGCTCTGTTTATTATATTTACATCTGTTAAAACGTGGTGCCAATATAAAAATAATCACACAAAACACTGTACTGCTTGTATCAATCCACTACTTATGGGACTCTAGAATTATATTTCCATAACCTAATGGCCATCAAGATATACCTACAATTTATGTTCGTTTATTTTATTTCATTTTAAGACTGTCAGGAATATACAACTGTGCTGGTATACCGTTATATACCTGCTGGAAACTGCCTTTCTGTTGTAAATTTCATTTGATGCCTTATTTCTGCTAAAATTCCAGATGTTGTAGCTTTTGATAACCTGTATCTTTGTTGGAACTCTTCCTTGTTCCACTCCTTGAAATTATCTTTGCACCTTCAGAATTGCTGTCGACATATAATTGAGGTTGGAGGCACGCCATTTTTGTTTGTGAAACACGAGTAAACTCCAGATTAACGCACTAACCGCTACTTGAGGTTGTGGTTAGTGTACCTCCAGAAATAATTCTTGGTTAGCCCTTAACCAAAGGTAGTAATACCGACATCTGGGTGTAACTTCAAGTTATCCGTTAAACAAATCCTAAATCGGAGATCATAATACAGACCCTTAGAGAGTTTAAGTCAATACAAGCAGTGATTTATGAAAAATATAAACTATAGCATAAGCATTATATATTTTCTCAAAGTGTAGTACATTATATGAGAACACAGAGAGAAGCATATTTCATAAATAAGCTGTCAACAATTTCCATGTCATTATAAATGCTCAACAAAATGCAATCTTATCTATCAATTCGATTGATATATTCTAAAGGTAAACCACAATCCAATAATTTATCCTTTGGTAAAGAGGGCAAATCTGGATTGTAATGTAGAATTGCCTCCCAACATATTTCAGTCAATCTAGGTATGCATAGCCAAGCACTGTGAATATCAGCCGTTCTTTTGGCATTGTTCTCACTCTCAGTAATTCCTCCAAATGAATACATACATCCTGCAGGTGTAACAGCCACAGAATGGAAGTAAACAGCCTTAGGAAGCTTGCATGACACCATTAAAGTCCACTGTAAAGTGCGCAAATCAAGCTTCCAAGTATCGCTGAACATTTCATCACCATTGTAACCTCCACATATAAACACTGTGGCATTTGGAGTCCCTTCATTTGGAATCTGGACACACCCATGACACCGCCTTGCTGCTGGAATACCTGGTGCTGGTGCATTTGGGTCACACTGAGTTGTCAAATTCTCCCAAGAACCAGTCACCACATTGAATGCTGGTAATTCCTATAAACAAAAAGTCAACAATTATTTCAGTTTCTTAATTGGTTCTGCCTTACTCTGGGTGGAGAATAAAGTATTAATAGTATAATTCAAGATCAATAATAATTCTCTTAGAACTCTTTCTTTAGATAATATTACAAAGGCAGCTGAAAACCTGCTAAAGTTAGTAACTTTAAAGTATATACAACCACTACATTTGAATGGTGATTAACATCTGCTCTTAGTCTGATTATTAAAAGAAGATACATGACATGTCAGCTTCTCCACATGGAGAGCTGCAGTGTTGTCAATAAGCAGACAACCCTCAATACTCAAGACATAAACAAACATTTGGATTTATCTCACAGTAGCAAAAATGTGCAGATGTAATCTATATTAGCCTACCATCAAAACAAAGGTAGTTTGTAATCATTAAGAGGAAGGTCTGTGGTTCAAATCCCAGTTGTGGCATTGAATTTTTAAGTTCCAGTTCTACCTCTCAAACTTTGCCCACACACGGCTTGTGTGTTTAAAAACACAAACAGTAAGTTTGTTGGCATAAATAAATAATGTTATCTTTACTAACTTAGCAGTATGATCACTAATACATATTTAGACATGTGTTATAATTAGCAAAAAATACTCTATCACAGATGGATGCTTTTGGTAATAAATTCATTTTTAAATATGTCATGCTGCAAGTCCATTACCTATTACTGTGACAAAATACGGGACATTCTCCAATGCTGAGTGGCCGAAAGTGAAGTTTAAAAAAGTGAGTAAAATGCATGCGATTACCTTAATAATTTCATGGGAAGGCGACTTTGGAATACTGTGTGCAACTCTGCCCTATTTAGGAAGTTTTCTTTTATAGCACAATTATATTAAATGCTAAAATGTGTGCAAACCTAAAGGAGGGAGTGAAATCCCCTAGTTTGGTGTGACTTAAGTTTTCTTCTTCTTTTACCTTTCTGTAAAAGCTAACAAATGAGTAGTGTTTAGGGATATTGAGGTTTACCTGAACTGATGTTTCAGCAATACTTTGCAGTAAGGACAGCAGTATTCATTAGTCTCATTTTGGCATCCGTGACATAAGCAATTTACTATATAAACAAAAGAACATCGTAGGATAGACCAAGCACTTCATTTTCGTCACTAAGTATTGAAGAACACCTTAAGATTAGTTGTGGTCCTTGTCAAGATTGTACATTTGGAAAACACCTTTTTGTGACAAATATTTACATCGGTGAACCTTGGGTACGTGCAGAAATATCCTGAGTACATAATTACTTTTTTCTAAAAATATGATTTGCCTTCTTGTATTCTACAAAATATGATGTTCCCTTGTTCTAGTCATAGGACCACCCACACAACCTTTTAGTGAAGCTGCTTACGTAGCATATGCTACAGTCATGCTCACACACATGGAATTGGAGCAAAAGGGAGGTAGGAGAGGGTTGGTTAAGTGGTGTTGTCAATGTGTGAAAATGAAGAACATTGTGGAATTTAGCGTTTGGAATGATACGCATCTAAAGGCAAACTGGCAGCAGAAATAAAATTGTGAAAATTGACAAATACAAATTTGGGCACAGAAAATACAAAGGAATTGAGAAACACTCCTGAAACTTATAAAAGGACTGGGTATTGCCAGAAACACAATCAGTGACTCCTGGAAAGCTTAAGACACCTGGATCATGAGGGCTTTGTTCACTCAAAGTTAACCTTTCCTGTAATTTGTGCCAGTGGGAGCAGCGACTATATGCACTTGGGCAACCTGAGGTAAATGGGTCCAGTGGAAATTCTTACACACACAAATGCCATAGAAAGAGCATTTTGAAGGTTATTTAGCAGAGCATATTTTCAAATACTGTATTCCAGGAAGATGCAGATGCATCACTTCCTCAATGCAGCAACTGACCTGTGTTGGCACAGTGACATAAGAGGAAATGGACGAACAAGAGAGGAACACTCCTATGTTATACTGTATAAGTGCAGTCTAGTCTAGCTGCTCCTATTATACCTGAGAAAGTTTCTTTCAGATTTTAGGTTTTTAATTATTTCTTCACACATTACTAGTTTAAGGAAGATGCTAATTCATGTCTGCTCAATTTAGGATGCCAGGTACGTCAGCTAGATTTTTTACAACTATATTATTTATAGTTGGGGATACAGAGAGACCCAAAAACATTAGAACCACTGCACAATGTTTTCCCAATTAAGCAAACGGAAACACGATCACGGCTGCTGATGTACACAAAGTCACATGGATGACTTACTTTCCTCTGCTCTGAAAGTGCAGTATCATGCAGTATTGAGCTGATGCTGATATTGTGTGGCTGAATCATTACCACTGTGCTTTATTATTTTGTCCTGTACTTAGTCACAAAGTGCATTATGGCTCAGCATTTGTTTTCTAATGCACAGTGTGCATTTATGATTCGTATGTGTTAACTCAGTCAGCTCGCCAGGTGCAATTTGCAGAAAGATTTCCAGGTGTAAAAGTTCCAGGCTGTACAATACATAAACTTTACAATAAATTTCAGGCCACAGAAAGTGTTTAGGCTCAGAAATCTAAAAGACAGCACACAGTTCTTACCTATAAACATTAGAGGACATCTGTCCGTTTGGAGAGTTCCCTCCAGAAATCGCTTAGGTGTCTTTCACAACAGGCAGGCATTTCTTATGCTTCTTTGCAAAGAGCTACTAAATTGCTGAAGTTAAAACCATATAAAATAACTGTGGCACACACCCTTCAACTAGGTGATCCTGTAATTAGGTGCACATTTCGAGTGTGGACTCTCAATAGTGTATGCAATGGCAAAATTGATCCACATTTAATATTTTTCACGGACAAGACTTGCACCTTCATGGATGTGTGTGTACACAAAATAATTGTTATTGGAGCTCTGAGAAACCTAACATTGTTCATGAAATACCCCTTCATGACGAAAAAGTTGGTGTATAGTGCACCACTAGCGGAGAAAGAGTTATAGGCCCACTTTTTTTTAAGTCAACAGTTGATGCCTGTACATAAGTGAATAGTTTTGCACCCCCCCTTTTGAGAATTAACGGACAGGGAGTGCGACATTGTCTTTTCTAAACAAGACTGCAACAGCTCATACAGCCATTCTTTAGTTGAGAACAATGAAAGTTGTTTCATGACAGAATTACATAAAGTGTACAAGACAAACCCACCACCCTGGAAGGATTAAAACAAAATGTCCACCAGCAAATTACCTGCATTTCTCAATGTGAACTACGGCAAGTGATGGGTAATTTCCTAGAGATGCCAAAAATGTATGGACAATGACGGTGGCCAGTTTCAGCATGTTCTTTAATAACATTGGTAAGTATAGCCTTTAAAAGTAGTTTTAAAAATGTTGTATAGTTTCATCCACCCTATTCTGACAGTGCAGCTGGTTTGGAGCCTTTTGGATCACCCGTTATTATTTCCATTAACAGGCCTAGAACTGAGCTTTGGTTTTTATTATATTCCATATTGTTTTATTCTTCCTTGAAGGGTTAAGAATCATGCATCAAAGTAATGCCACTACTATACAGGATAACCTGTTCCCATGATGCCTTGGGTGGAAAGCATGTTTTCCAAGGCTGTTGTGTCCTGCAGTTTTCGCTCCATTCCTCAGTTGAGTGAATATTAAAGATGCATATATGTAATACTGTCATATCCTATCAGTTATTGTTCATTACATGTATTGGGTTACAAACTGCATGACAAATGGTCTGAAGTGCTTTTCCAAATATGCACTCTATAGTCCTATACCTGAAACTTTTTTCTTTTTACATATTAATGTCCTCCAACATAGATGTCATATGAATAAGTGAAATTGGTGAAATGGTGCTCAAATGAGCCCAAGGTCCACAGAACTTTAAGTTACCTAACATTTGTATTCTCAGGATAAGGGAAAACTTTGTTAAAAAAAAACCTTATTCCGATAACAAACCCTATTGAGATTTGAAATTGGGATCGCTTTAATGAAACATGCTATGGTAATCCTGTGCGAGTGCGTCCTCACGTGGTTCACTGACAGTTCTATGATGTCACTGACCTACAACGGAAGAAGATGGCCCTGCAAGGCAGAAATATCTGTTGCCAACTTAACATTGTACAACTCGCTAGAACTACCAACCACGCATCACAAAATGCCAAAACAATGTACTATTATTTATTAATATCAATGTACTATTATTTATTAATATTTTTGTTGTTAGTAATCTGTAATAACATTACTGGGTAGGTGTTCGGCTATCAAAAATTCCATGTAGAGATTTCACCGGAAATATGTTTTGAGGTCCCCTGAATAAAAAAATAGAATTTTTACAAAAAGGTCCGCGTTTGTGCGTATGTGTGAACAGCATACTTCAAAACGAAAAGTAGATTAAAAACCAAAGTTGTTATTTATAATATATAAATGCGACACGAAGATTTAGAGGAAAACTTCTCTACCCTAATCTACCCTTTACATGGAACCTTTTGGCAACATTCACATACTTCCGCTGATTTCAATTTTCCAGCGTTGGCAATACATACGTCATCAACGAGTTAAAGGAAATGAACCTCATAACAACACTCTTCAGTCACAAAACAACTGCCTATTGCCCACGTGAGGACGCGCTCGCACAGGATTACCCATGCTACCACCACACCACAGAGATTTTAGAAACTGTGTAACTTACTTCACATACCAGAGTATCACTCACTTTGCAATCAAATAGCAACATTAACAAGTGTTAAGATATCCTATCACCTTTCAGAATATACTATGCAACATATTGATTTAAGCAGCATAGTTCATTCATGCTCACCTGAAATCCATATACTTCTTCAGCTGTTCCTCCACCTAACAAATAAATCCTTGTTCCATCAAATGCAAGCTCATGACGGTACCTTGCTTGAGGCTCCCTCCATGCTCTGCCCGTACAGAGATATACTTCTTCCCAAACACCATTTCTCAGATCTAATCTATGCACATCAGCTGTATAATCAAAGCCTGTTGTTCCACCTACTGTATATAAAAATGGGCCATCAAGCACCAATGCTTGACCATATTGCTTTGGTGGTAATGAACCTTCAACTTTTACAAGGTGCATTTTGTAATCGTCCCGAAGATTGCAGATGTGGAGTTTATTGCTTGGTTTCATTCCAAATGGAAAACCTGTGCCACCATATATCATCATTGTTCCTCCTTTGAGCGCAACAGCACTTGAGGCTAAGGCATTTGGGAGATTACCGTTAGAAAAAACTCTGAACCATGTCTTTGTGGCAAAGTTATATCGCCACAGTTCTTTAAATAATGGGCCATGCTGTCGCCATGCCGGGTCATTTTGTATTTCTGGATCGTCGTTAATGAAGGGATTATATCCTCCGAAAGAATACAAATTTTTATCATCACATACAATTCTGTGTCCACTTCTTGCTTTAGGCAGACGTGATCTAGCCGGTAATATCCTAGGATTTATCTTTACAAATACAAATGGTCTGAAACGGAACATGGACCTGCCCATGCAATTCTTCGACTCAACAGCACACATGTTTATCTGATTATTCACAAACCTTATTTGCTGAAAACCCAGATACTGCTACTGAGCCACACAATAACGTCAATCGCCATTTGTTCAATCTATGCACATATTCAATGTGACGACAAATTTGCTTTCGTCTGGACCGATTCTCAAATGTCACTGCTCATCTGCGCCATATTCACCAATTGATCAAATCCATTTCCACGCAGGATTATTTTGTTATATTAACGAGGGTTGGTGCGCCTGAGCGCACTCTACTCATAAATATCCCCAGAATTGCCAATCTCGTGCTTTTAAAATGCATCTGGTGCCAGATTTATGTACAGTTGAACCTGCTTAGCTCTATTCTAGTTGCCTTGCCTGCTTAGGGTGTTCTGTGCTGCTTTATACGTAACCCAGTTCTAAGTAATTCGTATTTATACTAAATTTTTGTGGGTCCCGGCACAATATTTAGAAACGTGTTAATAGAACTTTATACGTAATGCATTTATATGTAATTCGCTATTACACATATTAAATTTCAATGAAATACAATTGAGTTTTACGTAGTCATAATGATGTTTCTTACGTTATCTTAAAAGAAACTAAGTGTATTTTCCTTATCTTTGTCGACAAAGACGCGAGCTGAATGGGTGGCTTTCGGTTGCGGAAACAAAAGATTAAGATGTTTATTCGTAGAGCCGGCGCCTTTTGGTGCGACAATGACGTAGCAACAAACGAGAAGTAAGGACAAAAACGCTCGGCATCTGGTGTTTACTGCTGAACAGCGGTTTTGTTGGTCAATTCAAAGTTAGCCATGGAGAACAGAAAAAGGAAATTTCATACAAGATCATAAAGTACAATTTGAGGTAGAACTTAATCCACACAAAACCAAAACCGAAATTGCTTCAGAATTAGGAACTACGTATAACACTTGGTGACGGCATCAGTAAAACAATTAGGCATATGCAATTAATGCAAGAAAAGTGAAGCAAGGAAATTAACCGATTTCTTTAAAGTAGGACCAAATTCAAAATAATGCTTTCTTCGAACATATCTTTGTTGTTTGTAAAACTGTACATATGTTGGCCCACTATTTATTTAATTAAAAATAAATTATCAAAATCTCACTTTTAACCAACTCTCAGTTACAACCATAATATATAATCTGTAGTTACAACCCTCTCTCCGTTGAAATATAATAAGTATAAACTAGGTTCAACTGTACTTAGCCCCATGGCGAAAGTCATGCTTTTCTCAAATAACTAGCTCTGGTGCTTCCGAAAAACAGAATATTACTACTGCAAGAAATATAATCGTGGATACGTAACTTAAAAAATGTATAATTAAGACGAATGCACTGCACCTGGCACTATTGATGCTCTTAAAGCTATATTTCGAAAAAAAGAGCTGAATTTAAATAAGCTTCTTGCTATATGCACGGATTATTCTTCTGTCATAGTAGGCGTAACAATGGGGTTTATATGCTAGACTAAATGTGTAATTCCGCATCTACAATGAATTAGGTACGTGTGCCACTCTTTGCAACTTGCGGTTATAGTATTTTTCTGCCCACCTCAGTAGCGTGATGGTTAGCGGATCTGCCTCACGTTCAAGAGGTCGCGAGTTCGAATCTCGCTTAGGGTAAGTTATCCGGGTAAGGTTTCTTTCCGAGGTTTTCCCTACCCTGAGAAGACGAATGTCGGGTAACTTAAAGCTCCATGCTCATTTGAGCACCATTTCAGCCATTTCATTTCATTCATTCGTCCGATATGACGCAATGTTGGAGGACGTTAAAAAAAAAAAAGTACTTTTCTGCCAATTTAAAATTCTTCATTAAAGAAACACACTACTGGTTCTCACATTCCGCTGTGTGGAAAATTACAAATAAAGAAGAATTTGCTACAATAATAACGGTGATTTACCATCAAAACTAGTTCAGATGAATCTGACACATGGTCACTCATTGAAGGATCATCATCTTCATCGCCGTCGTCATCAATTATTATTATTATTATTATTATTATTATTATTATTATTATTATTATTATTATTATTATTATTATTATTATTATTATTATTATTATTATTATTATTATTATTATTATTATTATTATTATTATTATTATTATTATTATTATTATTATTATTATTATTATTATTATTATCATTATTATTATTATCATTATTATTATTATCATTATCATCACCAACGCCACTGCCATCATCATCGTCATCATCATCATCGTAATTTTTTAATTGTCTCCACTTTCAAACTAATACATTTTTATAGAGTTAGTTTTCCTCTTTGTCAAAATTCTTTATATGGTGGGAGAGATAACTAATTTTTGTGGTGCATATTAGTTCTAGTGCCTTTCTGGTGCGTTTTCATTTCCCTAGTTGGCGTTGCTTAGTGCGGATACCCGCCTTGATGCCGCGGCTCAAATCAGTATTGCCAACTGTTCTCTGATTGCCAAATATACAATAATAAAACATGTGAATAACATGTCACTGAATAAAATGTTTACAATTTCTAGACGACCGGTTTTTAACGTAGGGTCAAACGCAAGAAGAATTTCTCAGTTGAGGTTTGCACAAGATATTAATAGATTTAGTGATGTGTATGACTAGCACTGCTGCGGTATTTCAAAACGTTACAACCGCATCCTAACCCAACCTAACCTAATATTGTGTGGAACTCTACTTGTGGATCCCATCAATCACAAATCGTCAGTTATAAGCAGCGATAGGATGTACATTTATACGTTTAAAAAGTTACTCATATAAGCGTTTAAAATGTGAAATAACTCGCATAGGTCCCTCACGTGTATTGCTTTAGGATAAAGAAAAAAGGTAGTGCGATCATGCATGTTGAACCCAAATATCGACACTACAAGCATCACAGGGTAAAAGTAACGCTTTACAAGCATTGGTAATTGTCATTTCACACCGGACATGAATATCAAGTAATGAATTATTTTTCTCATTTGATCCCAAATAGGTAATCTAAAAATCATTCGAATTACCTTATCAGGATAGGGAAGACTCTTGAAAGGTGGAGAAACCTTAATCAATTAAATTATTTGACCAAATGCAATACTAGCATTCAGACATGCTCATTACATTGTCATTAAACATGTCTTAAATGCATAGTGTTTTTAACAGAATAAAGACGTTCACATTTTAAAATCTGTGTTTCCTCAACTATTGGATTTGGAGAAGTCCATGCTTTGTTCACATAAACTGTTGTTGTTTTCTAGTGCCTTGCATCTGGCAATGAAGCCATTAGCATTCGTGCTTTCCAATACTTTTGAACTATAGTTCCTTCTGATCTTAATGCTTCACAGGTCTTCAAGTGGTCTTCGTTCATTTCTGCTGGATCGTTATACAGGACACATATTGGTGAGGCTGAGATACCTATTCTGTAGAGATGACTTGCTAAGCAGTCATGATTTGTCAATAGTCGGAAGGCTGTAACCGCTGTTTTCCTTGGTCTCTGGGGGATTACATCTGGGTTGGAAAGTAGTTTAATCCATTTTTTATCTTTGGCATTTGTTTCTATTTCTTGTAGGTATGAATGAGAAAATTTTTTAATGATCAAGCGTTTTATTGAGGAATATGAGAAATTGAATTTAGACTTTTGTTTTATTGTTGTGCCTTTCTTTGCAAGTGAGTCTGCAGCTTCATTCCCCATGACTCCACAGTGTGCTGGAATCCATTGGAGATGAACAGTCTTATTAACTTTTTGGAGTTGTGTTAACATTTTGTAGCATTCTCTAATTTTTGTTGACTTCTTTGTAGTATTTGAACATATTCCCTGAATTGCAGCTTTAGAATCCGAAAGAATTACTGCCTTGTTAAATTTATTTAACGGAAGATTTAATAATTGTCGGAGAGCAATGTGTATAGCCTTTACTTCTCCATCATAATTTGTTGTGTCTCTGCCAACAGAATGATAAAAGGAAAAATGTGAACACGTAACTAAAGCTCCAGTAAGGTTTTCCTTGGAGGATCCATCAGTATATATGTGAAGCCATTCTTCTGTGGGATATCTAGTATTGATTGTTTCCAGAGCTAGAAGTTTTTGTATTTCTTTTGGTGTGTCTGATTTACTTATTTCCGCTATTAATTCCAAATTGAAAGTAGGTTGCAATAATTCCAATGGATTTTCTCTTATAAGTAGATTTTCTCTGGTGTTAGGAATGTTCAATTTGGATTTAATCTGTGTTACCTTTTCTAGGAAACTACTATGAGTTTTAAGGATTGAAGGGGGGAGGTTCTCTTCTGTCCATTTAGAGTTTGGCAGTTGTAACATTTTCTTGTGTTGGAGCAATGCTTGTTCTACTATTTTTGTTGTTATTGATGGGGTCCGTGTTAAGGCAAGCATGGCATCAGTAGGTGTGGATTTAACTGCTCCAGTGATTAGGCGAAGAGCCTGATTTTGTATTTGTTCAAGTTTATTGATGTTAGCATTTGCTGCTGTTATTAAAGCTTCAGAACAGTACAAGAGGTTTGGTTTAATATACATTTTGTATGTTGTGTTAAGGACTCTCCTTGAGCAGCCCCATTTAGCACCAGCTAACCTTTTCAGGATTTGCAGTTTCTTTTCAACCTTTTCTGAGATGTTTGTTATATGTTTTTTCCAACTTAGCTTTCTGTCGAAAGTGATGCCTAAGTATTTGGCATCATCAACTGCTTTGAGTGGTTTACCATTATAATTTATGTTAATATTAACTGGTTTGTATTTTAGTGTAAATAATTCATAATTTGTTTTTTCCACATTGATAGTCATGAGGTTTTTGGAGCTCCATTCATGCACTTTGTTTAGGGCTGTTTCTATTCTGTCTTTAATTAATTCAGGTTTTTTTGGAGAGCCTGAAGTCCAAATGACTACATCGTCAGCAAATAAAGCAATTTTGGTTTCTAAAGTTTTTATTTTTGATGGAAGGTCATTTATATATATGTTAAAGAGTGTTGTGCTCAGAACAGCACCTTGTGGAAGTCCTCGGTGTGTTTGTTTATATTTGGAAATGTATGTATTATATTTTGTGGCACAAAATCTTTGTGAAATAAACTGAGTTATCCATTTAAGCATGTTACTTTTCACACCTATTGGTTGCAACTTCTCAACTAATTTGTTTCTCCAGACTGAGTCATATGCTGATTTAAAATCAATGAATATTGCTAAGGTATCCTCCTTTCTATTGAAAGCTTCCTTGATGTCTTGGCTTAGTAGGAGTACATTTTCACTTGTACTATGATTCTATCTGAAGCCGGTCTGTGAACTATTAATTAAGTTGTAATATTCTAGGAACCAGTTAAGTCTAGATGCCACCATTCTTTCCATCACTTTTGCAATAACACTGGTCAAAGATATTGGTCTGAAACTATTAATATTGTTTGAAGGTTTGTTTTTCTTTAAAATCGGGATGATAATGGCTTTTTTCCAGTCGGTAGGTACAGTCATTCTCCAACATGTATTATACAGTTTAAGTAGGATTTCTTTTCCTTTCCTGCCAAGGTGTTTAATAAACTCTGGGTGGATCTTGTCAGGTCCTGGAGATTTTTTGTTCTGTAATTGTTGTTGTTTTCTAGTGCCTTGCATCTGGCAATGAAGCCATTAGCATTCGTGCTTTCCAATACGTTTGAACTGTAGTTTCTTCTGATCTTAATGCTTCACAGGTCTTCAAATGGTCTTCGTTCATTTCTGCTGGATCGTTACACAGGACACATATTGGTGAGGCTGAGATACCTATTCTGTAGAGATGACTTGCTAAGCAGTCGTGATTTGTCAATAGCCGGAAGGCTGCAACTGCTGTTTTCCTTGGTCTCTGGGGGATTATATCTGGGTTGGAAAGTAGTGTAATCCATTTTTTATCTTTGGCATTTGTTTCTATTTCTTGTAGGTATGAATTAAAAAAATTGTTTAATGATCAAGCGTTTTATTGAGGAATATGAGAAATTGAATTTAGACTTTTGTTTTATTGTTGTGCCTTTCTTTGAAAGTGAGTCTGCAGCTTCATTCCCCATGACTCCACAGTGTGCTGGAATCCATTGGAGATGAACAGTCTTATTAACTTTTTGGAGTTGTGTTAACATTTTGTAGCATTCTCTAATTTTTGTTGACTTCTTTGTAGTATTTGAACATATTCCCTGAATTGCAGCTTTAAAATCCGAAAGAATTACTGCCTTGTTAAATTTATTTAAAGGAAGGTTTAATAATTGTCGGAGAGCAATGTGTATAGCCTCTATTTCTCCATCATAATTTGTTGTGTCTCTGCCTACAGAATGTTCAGTAATTGTTCTATTGCTAAATCCAGTTCTGTTTTGTTAAAATCCTGAATAAAAATATCATTTCGTATACCTTTTGGCTTATTAGTTTCTCTGATAGTTTTTTGGATAGCCTTATCTTGTTTTTTATATGCTTGGGGTATTCTTTGTGACTGAGCATAAAACTTGTTAAGAGATTCTGCTATTTCCCTATCTGTAGTTAAGCTTTTGTTATTATGTTTTAATGGTTCAGTTGTATTTTTTGATAATTTTGTTTTATTAAGGAATTTGTATATTTTATTTCCTTCTTTCCTATAGTCCATATGTTCTACAAAATTTGTGAAACTGGCCCTCTTTGCTGTAATTAATTCTTTCTTAAAAATGGCTGCTTTTCTTTTCCAGTTTTGTACATCTTCTGGACACTTGGTTCTTTCGGCTTTGGCTCTTGCTATATTTCTTTCGTGTTTTAACTTAGATAAAAATGGAGACCAAAAGTAGCTATATTTCTTTAACTTTCCTTTGGGGATATGTGTTTTGGCTGTTGTCAATAATATTTCACAAATTTTTTTATTCATTTCATCTGTTGACTTGAACTCTGATTCTAACAGTATATTACACTTCCCTTCTATCTCATTTTGGAAACTGGACCAATCTGCTTTTTTAAAATTACAAGAAGTTTTAATTTTAATTTTTGGTTTGTTACTTTTATTTATTAGACCTCTTATGGAGTTTATGGTGATTCTGTGGCCTGAACCTGGGTCTTCTATTATTTCTCTTTTTGTATTGTCAATTATGTCAGATGACACCATCAGAAGATCAGGATTTGTACCTGAACCATTATAATGAAGGTAAGTGGGTGGATCATTTGGATTAAATATTAATTCCATTGTTGATGAGTTTAATAGGTCTTCTATGACTCTTCCTGCTGAATTTATATCTCTGTAGCCCCACCTAGGAGAGTGTGCATTAAAATCACCTATTAAAATACTTTTGGGTTCTATGGGAATAGAATTTAGATCTAGTGTATTGTCTGGAGGATTGTAGATACTGTAAATTCTATAGTGGTAGTTACTTTTCCACACTTCAATTTTAACTATTTCTGATTTATCTTGTTCTTCCATTGTTTTTTTGATTTGGATAGTAGCTTTCATATTTCTTTTAATTCCTGTAAGAATACCACTTGCTATTTGACGAGCCTTTGGAAGTATATGTGTAGTGTACTGATCCATTTCAAAATATATTTCCTGTTCTTCTGATATATTGGCTTCTTGTACTGTGAAGACATCTATATCTTAGTCTTTTAATATTTTCATTAGCTCTTGTTTTTTAGGCTGGGACATGCCTCCTGCATTCCATTGTAGAATTCTTAAAGTATTGGAATTGTTGTGATGAAATTTGCCTAAAGATGTCCCCACCCGGATATCCGATTGGGGGACAGTTTTAACTCTGGAATGTTTTATCTTTAGGACTCATATTCATGTATGTGGCTTTCATGTAACTGTTTTCTTAACGGGCACCAGTTTTACAATGTGGCAGTTACATCACCCGACTTAAACTCCCATTTTGCAAGGGGGACCACACCTATCGTTGGTCAACGGGTCCATCGGACCTAGCCGGGAGGACTAAATAGGTGGTATTTAGATCCACCGACCTTCCCCTCATGTGCCTCTGAGGGACGCTGTTGTGCTGTGATAGGCCAGCACGTATGTAAATGACATTTCCTCCATTTTAGATGAAACAGTTATACCGCTGTGATTCGGTCCCCAGAGCCTCATCTGTTAAAAGCAGGGTGCACCACGGGCAGGATGAGGATGGGAATTGGGTAGGAGAGGCTATAGGAGGCGCATCACTACCCATTACTACCCCTGTTCACATAAACTACAGAATAACAAAATCAGCGGCCAGCAGATTTAAAATAAACTTAATGCAAGCTTACACTGGAGACCTTAAATAAAAAAAAATTATATTTAAAAAATGCTTTTCACATATTAAACGTGTAAGTATGTATATGTATGTATCTATGATAAAAAAATTATGTAATTCTTGAATTTTGTTTAGAGCCTGTGAAAACCTGTTCATTCTGAATGATTTTTGTGTAACTAGTAAACTGTAAACACGTTGATCTTGTTAAAGGACAATTCATGTCAAATAAAATTACTGTGATGTGAGCCATTCCCCAGATTTCTTTGTTATTGGTTTGAGTTTTCAAGCACACTATTTTCTAGTGGTACAAATACCCTAGAATTTTGAACTCATTGTATAGCCATAGGCATTTTAAAATCTGGCTGTTGCTATACCCTGCTGTGTTCTCTTTATACCCACCATCAAATGTGTAGATGTAAAATGAAAGTTTATCTCAAATAACAAGATGTACATAGAGGAATAAGTTGTTTTTACACGCTTTATATTAGCATCACCTGTATGTATGTATTTAACAGAATCTTTCAACCTAATTTTCACCCACTTAGAGTCGTCTGATTGACTTGAAATTTTGCACACATGTCAAGCACCGATGACTATACAATAATATCATAACTTTATCCTAAGATTCTGACCAGGATCATCAGGATAAAAAAGTTAATTAGCTAACTTTATCAATGTAATGGAATCTTTTGACATAATTTTCACCAACTTATAGTCGTCTGACTTGAAAATTTGCACACGTGTCAAGGACTGAGGACAATATGATAATATCATAACTTTATCCTAAGGTCTTGACTAGGATAATCAGGATAAAACAAAATTAATTAGCTAAATTTATCAATGCAACGGAATCTTTCGACGTAATTTTCACCAACTTACTTTAGTCTGATTGACATGAAAATTTGCATGCATGTCAAGGACCAATGACAATGCAATAATATCATAACTTTGTCCCAAGATCCTGACCAGCATCATCAAGATAAAAGGGGACTTAACTAAATTTATCAATGTAACATAATTTTCACCTACTTGAGCTGTCTAAATTGAAAATTTGGACACATATCAAGGAGAGATGACAATGTAACATCATCATGACTTTGTCCTAATGTCCTGTCCAGGATCATCAGGATGAAAAAGTGACTTGGCTAAATTTAACAATGTAATGTAATTTTCAACAACTTACAGTTGTCTGATTGACTTGAAAGTTTGCACCCGTGTCGAGGACCAATGGCAATGCAATAATAATTTCATGACTTTGTCCTAATGTCCTAACCAGGATTATCAGGATAAAAAAATTACTTAGATACATTTATCAATGTAACAGAATCTTTCAATGTAATTTTCACCAACTTTTGTCTGACATGAAAATTTGCTCAGGTGTTAAGGACCAATGAGAATATATCATTAGGACTTTTTCCCAATTTCTGACCAGGATTGTCAGGATAGAGAATGACTAAGCTAAATCTATAGAAAATGGTACAGTTATGACACCTTTGATGTCGCTAGGGAACATGTCTACATGCAGACTGAAAATTGCTTTAATTAAATAAATAGATATTTATACATTGGATGATGTAGATGTCCAGAGAGAGGACCTGAAAGGAACACGAGACCCAGGGTAAATATTGCAGACCGGAGTTCACACAGGGCAAGACACCCACATAGCTGCTAGTTTAGAAATCGACACACGTTACACTGGACAGAGCAATTAAATCACTTGAAAATATTGAAAGACGAAGATGCCTGGAGAGACGTCCTGAGAGGGACACAAAATTTTGGGGAAAGGATTGCGGATCAAAGTTTACCCAGGGGCAGGAAGTCCACAACAGCTGATAGTGTAGTTAAAATAGTAATTGCAATGTAATACTGTTCCAAAAGAGTGATTTGAAAATTTTTTCGAACTCAGAAATTTTGAAAAGATTTCAAATTAAAATTTTTGAAAAAAATTGATTAGAAAAATTTGAGACTGGAAAGTTAAAAATAAATTATAGTTTTAAAAAAACTAACAAAAACACGCTTTTACAACAAACCGAACTAAAAAGTAGAAAATAATTTGTAAGCATGAAGAATTTGTTCTATAAAGTCAAGTAGTTCATTATATTTCATAATTTTGCAATAAGGTTAAAATTAAAACTAATTTATATTAACAAAATGATCAATTTTATAGTAAAAAAAGTGAGGGGTGTCGGATATCCAATGTTATAAATAGTTACACTATTTATAAAAGTAAAGTTAAGATAAGAGTGAAAAGCACCCCATGCTTTTTTGCAATAAAATTTATTATTTTCTTAATATAAATTAGTTTTAATTTTAAACTTATTACAAAATTTTGAAATATAATAAACTACTTGACTTTATAGAACAAATTCTTCATACTTGAAAATTATTTTTACTTTTTAGTTCCGTTTATTGTAAAAGCGTGTTTTTGTTAGTTTTTTGAAACTATAATTTATTGTGAGAATAGTTTGTGATAAGTGAGTAGGGAAAACCATTTGAGTTCCACACATTAGTTTTTTAAATAAGGTAATGTTTTGATGATAACTAACTTTAAACACTGTAAATATATCTGAGCTTGTTACCAGGTCTGTATGGAAAAGTGTTGTGGGTTTGGAAATACATGCACAAATTGCTTCTGAATCAAAACTATTTTCTGGAGCTGGAACTGGATTTCAAGTGCCTGTAAACACAAATGTTTCCATGTTTGATGCTGCTATCCCTGGCACCTTGCCGGTAAGTGCAATTTAGCTTATGTATCTCAGAGGGCAGTTTATAAAAGCCTTAAACATGTCAACCACTTTATGGAAAACTTTGTAATTAAACTAATTTCATGCTGTAACCATACAGGAGTGTTATACCGGGGGAGTAAAAAACCTCCAAATGAGTTGCACAGTGTTTGGCCTCTCAGCATCCTTGGCACTCATTGCTGTCTGCTACAATCGTAGAACAGTGTGGATGAAACCATACATTTTTAAAACTACTTTTATAGTGTGTATTGGTAATGCTGTCATCATTGTGGTGCCGTTTTTAATGAAATGGGCTGAGCTATGCGACTCGTTTTCTATCTACAAGGTCGTGGTAACAGATGGAATGCATATATCAATGTTTCTTTATCACAATGTATTTATTTATTAACACTTCGATACTTTACACTCTCAGCACCATATTAAATACTTAAAAACCTTTACACTTTTTTAATTTAGTAGAATTTATGCTGGATAAAAGTTTGGTGAAAGTTCCATGTTCACATGCTACCAAAACACGTCTTATCACCTTGAACATATAGACGCTAGTAAACTGTTTTTTGGCGTCGCTTTTTGACACGACACACCGCCATTTTCGTCTTCATCCGCCGTATTCATCCGCGCAAATAGTTCTTTCTCGTTAGGGAAGTGATCCCAATTATCGTCTCCTATTTTTATTATGGAACACAAACAATTCTAATATTTATACACTTTTAACAAAAATTTACATGAACGATTTTCTATTGGGGTCTTCTAATATTCTGTCTCATATGCCCCTTGTTTTGTTTTTCAAGTTGTCACCTATATTTACAATCTTGAAACACAATACAATCCTTCTCCTTACTCCTCTAATGCAATCACTTTGTACAATATTTTTTTCTTTTCTTTACAGTCTTCTTCGCTGTTTGTCTTTTGTTTTGGCATGATACAGCATGTCTTTATAAATTTCACATATTCAATTACTACACAATATATGTTCAGTTGTTATACATCACATATTCAGTTATTATACAATACATATTCAGTTATTGTACCACATATGTTCAGTTATTATACAACATATCCAGTTATTATACAATACATATTCAGTTATTGTACAACACATATTCAGTTCTTATACAACACATACTCAGTTATTGTACATTTGACATTGACACAAATATAATTTAAGTGTATCATGGTTTATTATGTGGTTTTTGACTTGTATTCTTTGTTATGAGGAGAGAAAAACAGGATACAAATTTTGAGCTAATGATTATGATCATATTTATGGCAATATTTTATTCATTTCTTTGCCTTGTAAGCTTATTATGTATAGGCAGGTCATTGAGTCTGTTCTTAAACTATGATGTTACTAATGGTACCATTTTTCTTAATTGGGTTATTATTAATTATTATTTGGTTCAATATTTCTTCGAGCTTAGCATTGGCTATATCCATCTTAATTCATGGGCATTGCTTTTCTGATTATGGTTTTTCTTACTTCACTAATTGCCACCTCTTTGTCTCTTATTTCTATAAGAGAAAACTTCTATACTTATAATTATTCTGCAATTGTATTATTTTTCTTCTCAATTCACCCTCGACATCTTTGTGTCGAAATATTATATCTTTGTCATCATAATTGATTCCTTTTTATTTTTGTCCCTGACATCCTTATGTCAAAAACATATCTTCCGTCGCTATAATTCATTTCTTTAATGACAATTAGTGTCCTCATCTGTCTTTATTGACAATGCTTTTTGTGGTCAATATAGCCAATGACTATGTTGATTTTCTTTTTTTTGTTGTATTTTCTAATCTGAACATAATTTTCTATAAGTAACCCATTAAAAATTGTTATTTTCCATCATCTCTACTATTCCTGCCTTACATATTTGTTGGCAAAGACTGTTTGGTCCTTTCTTTGTATGGCTTTAATTTATTTTTATGGTATCTTCCTACCAACTTGCCATTTGTATTCTGTAGCTCATACGTGTGGTCACCCAGCTGTTTTGTTATGACCAGTGGTTCCATCTTTCTCTCTGTGTAGCCATCACGTGTCGATGTCAATTGTAAATTGCTTAGATTTGTGTTGTTGGTCATCCGGCCAGTTGGGACGAGCTTAGTTGTTGTAATTTCCCTGAGTGTTGGTGGTGGTTGTTGTTTCTGTATTCTGTGCAGCATCTGCCCTATTTGGCACATTTTCATCTACTTCCTGCTGTCTTATGTTGTCAGTGTACCATTGGTTTCTGCCCCTTTGGCGTGAACCTCTGTTGTATGATGGTCTTTGGTTGTTGAAGTATTCCCTACAGAATCGTATGTGATTCACTTGATGGGTGCGATCTCCTGGTCTTCCACGATCATATGTATATGTTCTGTATCTCGATTCACCCCTCGGTATTGTGTCGTGGTACCGCTGTCTTGTGTTCTCCATCCTCTTGCCATGATTGTGTGGTTGTGGGAAATGGTGTGCCCCTCTCCCCCTTTCATGGGTGCTCCTAGTATTTCTATCTTCTCCCTCACTCTGGTTGTTTGTAGCCGTGCTCCGGTTTAAGATGGGTGAATTTGGGTGACCGTTCCTATGTCTATACTCATTAGGCCGACCATTTTGTGTTTCGAAGGCTGTCAGCAATTCTATCATATCTGCAAAATCTACTGGCCTCGCAACAATTAACCCTGTTCTCACTGTGTCTGGGAAATGTCTTGTTATGCTGGTAATTAGTTCTGCTTCCGACAAGTTGGGGTCTAATAGCTTTCCTTTGTTGGCTACTTTCATAAAATAATCGACTAGCGATAACCCTTTGGTTGGATCATATCTACCTGTCGCTAGCTCTACCCTAGTTTGGTTTTGCTTAGCTGGGCCCCAATACCTTGATAGGAATAAATTTCTGAATGAACTATACGACTCATGACCAGCTAGTGTTAACCTGAGCCATTCTAATGCCTTGTTTTTTAAGCTTTTCTTGACTGTCATCATCCTAAGCTCATTTGGTATCCTTTTCACTTTAAAATACTCTTCCATCTCTTTAACAAAGAGTTTTGGATCGTCTCCCTTCTCCTCGTCAAATGTAGGTGGTGTAATTTCATGTAATATGCTGTTGGTGTAACATGTGTTATGTGTTGTGTCATTGTTTGGTTGTGAACCTCTTTCTCTGTATGGTGAGTCAACATTTTGTACATTATTCAAATAACTCTCATCTTTTACATTACTTACATCTAAATCATCTTGCCTTTGTAGTGCATTCACAACATCATTTACATTAGCCAAACTTTCTTTCCCTTTTTTCATTTCTTCACAAATTGATTTTAAATCATTCTTTATTTCTAAGTGACTTTGTTTCATATCATTTATAGCATCCTGTTGCGAATGCACCACATCAGTCATCGTCTTAATTTTAGGAATTACAATTTGTTCTACAGTTTCATTAATAATGTCTTTCTTTACTACCTCAATCTCTTTCCTTAATTCCTCAGTTATTTCTGCTTTTACATTTGTAATCTTACAGTCTACACTTGTATTACATTCTGTTATTTCCTCTCTACACCTGGCAATTTCTCCTTCTAATACAATCTTATTTTCTCCCATTTCCGATTCTATTTTTTCCATCCTATCTCCTACGATTTCTATCCTAGCTTCTAAGGCTTCCTTTGTTTCATTTAAGTTTTTATGTACTAATTTTAAATTAGTTTCCATTACTTTCATATTTTCTTTACACTCCTGTCTTCCTAATTCTATCTTCTGTTCTAAGTTCTGTCTTCCTAATTCCATTTTCTGTTCTAAGTTCTGTCTTCCTAATTCCATTTTCTGTTCTAAGTCCTTTCTCACTTCCTCCATTTTCTGACCTAAACTTTGTTCTATGTCCTGCTTTAATTCTACCTTATTTTGTTCCATGTCCTGTTTTAATTCTACTTTGTTTTGTTCTGACCTAAACTTTGTTCTATGTTCGGTCTTAATTCTGCGTTATTTTGTTCCATTTTCTGACCTAATTCTACCTTGTTTTGTTCCATTTTCTGTTCTAGTCTTTCAAACATGATCATTAATAACCTTTGGTCTTTTCCTATTTCAACTTGTTCCTCACTTTCTGGTTCTACCTGATAACTAGGCCTATCTGCCCCTTCCCCCACTCCTGTTTCTATCTCTTTTCGCGACATTTTAGTTTCTTTATTCAATTCACTTAGGGTTAAAAGTCCCACTACTTTGCCGCTTCTCAGTAACATAAAAATGAAAATAAACTGTATGTGAAAACAAAAATTTTTGATCCTACTTTTTTTTCCATTGCTTCGTCCAGTTATGTACGTCTCCTGGGCAGTTGGCTTCGCTAGATGATCTCCGGTGTTTTCCCGCATTGATTATCCGTGCATCGGTGTCCTGATATATCGCTGATTATCCGTTCATCAGTGTTCTGTTGGCGATATCAAACGATGGTCTAATGGCGTCTTCTTTCCTTTTGACGCGATGATATGGCGTCACTTGATGTTTATAGTGATTTCAATTCCCGTAATTTGCATTCCATCCTAAATTCGAGTTCCACGTTGGGCAAGCCATTTTGGTGCCCTTTTTAATGAAATGGGCTGAGCTATGCGACTCGTTTTCTATCTACAAGGTCGTGGTAACAGATGGAATGCATATATCAATGTTTCTTTATCACAATGTATTTATTTATTAACACTTCGATACTTTACACTCTCAGCACCATATTAAATACTTAAAAACCTTTACACTTTTCTAATTTAGTAGAATTTATGCTGGTTAAAAGTTTGGTGAAAGTTCCATGTTCACATGCTACCAAAACACGTCTTATCACTTTGAACATATAGACGCTAGTAAACTGTTTCTTGGCGTCGCTTTGTGACACGACACACCGCCATTTTCGTCTTCATCCGCCGTATTCATCCGCGCAA
Organism: Tenodera sinensis; assembly: GCA_030765045.1. Classification (NCBI taxonomy): domain Eukaryota; kingdom Metazoa; phylum Arthropoda; class Insecta; order Mantodea; family Mantidae; genus Tenodera; species Tenodera sinensis. The sequence goes on along the minus strand of CM060961.1, from coordinate 46,519,901 downwards.
ATAGTTCTTTCTCGTTAGGGAAGTGATCCCAATTATCGTCTCCTATTTTTATTATGGAACACAAACAATTCTAATATTTATACACTTTTAACAAAAATTTACATGAACGATTTTCTATTGGGGTCTTCTAATATTCTGTCTCAATTGATTAGATCTAGGACAGTGTGTTGCTAATACTGTCATTGACATCTAGTAGTGTGTGTTGGTGATGCTATAATTTAGTGACTTAATTCCTATTTTCAGCTAATAGTGTAGTGAATATTGCAACATTATTAGCTACTTTTGTGCTACTTATTATGGACAGCTCTGAAGGTGATTCTCCAAGAAAGAATAATAGCAGAAGTGCTCGAAATATTAGGAAACCTTCAAATACTTTCATGGCAAAGTAATAGACACTGAAGATATCATGGACTTCAAAACCAGTATTTGAAGGACAAGCATCCTGGTAGTTCTCATTGTGAGCCTGGGCTCACTCTCTCAAAGTATCAGCATCTAACCTATGATAGAAAACACTGGTTATCTCGAGCACATGAATATATTGATGACATTATCTAGTACTCTTTCAAGTAGACAAAAGGGAACAGTAGTCCAGATATGCCATCCCGGAAAGTATATGGGGCAGTTTTATCACAGTCAACAATAAGAATGTTGAAAAAATATTACATTAAGCTCCAGGTGAACATCTGCACTTCTGTCAGAAAATTATGACATGGCCAAAAACTGATGTTAAACTTGATGATGTGTAGAAACTATTGCTAAGTATGTTTTCTAATGTCAGTATATTAGAATATGTTAATTAACCTAAGAGAGATTATTACCAGAATATTTTGTTTCATAAGCCTTAAAGTGCATAAATAATTCCAAAATATTCTTACACTTCACATAACCAAAGGACCTGGAGAAAACCCGCCCAGATGCCACTTCGTCCACCACGAATACCTCATGTGGGTACAGCCTAGATGGTAGGCGAGTGGTCATAAAGTACATTGAAAATAAATTAAACACATGGATTGCAGTCGGACATGAACTTTCAAACTTTGCTACACCTTGTGGCCATAAGTTGACACTCCTCTAAATTCTAAACAAATTTATAATGATGATGACAGAATCACTTTTTGCCTTCTCAACTGCTTACGCATAGCAAGTAGAGGAAGTACTGCATCCATCCAGAAATTTGATACCAAGATTTCACCATAAATACATGTTTTCAAATTCCCTGAATCCGAAGGACTTTTACTTTCTCTACTCTTTACTTACAGTAAGTAGAGCAAGAACTGTATCAGCTTTTCATACTAAGATTTCACCAGAAATACATGTTTTGAGGCCCCTGAATCCCAAAGAAGCATACTTAGAAAAAATCAATGTGTATGCATGAGCATGAGAGAGAGAAGGAGGGAGAGTAAGGGGGAGGAAGGGGTGGAGGGAGAAAGGGAGAGAGTTAGAGGAAGGTAGGGCAATGCAGGGAGGGAGAGAATGGGGAGGAGCTAGGGGAGGGAGAGACACAACTCAGAAATGAAGTCAGTTAAATACCAAACTTAGTGTTATTATATATCTTCTAATAAGCTAGTAACAGTGATGTGAATCTAAATTATAATGAAAACTGAATCGGATTCATTATAACCAAACTTAGTATTTAAGTTCGGCATCTTCCAAGGTTGCAACACAAAGATTTTGAAGGAAACTGCTCCAGCGTAAACTACCGTTTGCATTAAATTCCTTCCCCCCCCCCTTTTTTTTTTAAATTTTTTTTTTCTTAAAACTGACTAACAATTATTATTAAAATGCCATATGTTTATGACATTTTTATGACAAATGAAATATATATCTTGAATTTTCTGGGAACAACTTGTTAAGTCCCCTTCATTCTGAATGACTTTAGCATAACGGGTAAACCACAATGGTTTACTGCACAAAAATGTAATCTTTTTGAAGCACAAAATTATTCCTTTGTTCCTTGTTCCCCCTTTTCTTTGTTGTTCTCCTGGTCATACAAAGAGAAGGGAATTTCAAAGCCATTACGTAACAAACTGCTCTTACAAGATTTTACTGTTGTCTAAGCATACTGTACTTCCCAATTGCACCTGCAAGGAAATGCGTAATAAAATGATTTCTACAAATGTTTATTTCGATTAACATGAGGTAGATAGAAGAGTAAGCTTTTGTAACAGTGGATTGTTAAGAAATTGGTAGAGAAATTTGTGTGAATATAACACTTAACATTTGTAGAAAACAGTATGTGTGAACAGCAGACAGAAATTGAAAGTATAAATGCTTAGGCTTTCATGGCTGGCGTTAATCCAATAGAACGTAGTTTCCAGGCTTGTAGGCCGTGGTCCAGTTGATGAATAAATATCTGATGTTTCGTCCAAGACTGCATTGGGCATCTTCAGAGAGGGACTCCTGGCTGCTTAACAACTAGAGGGCGATTGATGGAACACCCAACTTATATATAGGTGAGAGGCACCGCCTCTCATTTCTTATTGTTCGTACACCAATCACTAATATGTGGCTGTGGGAACTGCCACATGATTAGTTCTGTTGGCATTTTTGGGGCTTCAGTTTTGTATTGTCTAGCACTGGCACCCAGGCTGTGTGTATGTATATGTGTTGTTTCTTCTTTTCTGTTGAAGTTGTTTTTATGTTTGTGGATCTCAATGGCTTCTCAGTATAGCCGTGTGTGGTAGTATGCTGTGTTGTCCAGAACTTCAGTCTCGTCAAACTTGATGTCATGACCTGTTAAAAGCACATGCTCGGCTACTGCCGATTTCTCTAGTATCCTAGCCAGCAATTGCTTTTGTGTTCCTTTAAGTGGGTTTTTACACTGCATTTGCAGTGCCAACATAAACTTAGCCGCAGCTACATGGTATCCGATAAATCCCCTGTGTCAGCAGCAGTCTGGTGCACTTTCCGCCAGAGTTACGCATAAAGGACTGGCAAGTTATGGGTACGGAACACCAACTACTGTACTAACTTGCATTAGGCTTATCTGCATCACATCAGATGTTTAAATTGATGACCTTCAATGCAAACACGTTCATTATATCTCCGAAAACAATTCTGGTTTACTGACAAAAGTTCATGTGTGACTGATTGCCTGTATTTCTCTCGTGATTTTGTCCTTTAATTCTTTTAACATGTGCAGATTTAATGTGTACTTGCATGAATTGTAAAGTGGGTATGGTGACTGAATAATTAGCTCAGAATTGTGGCCACCTCATTGCCCTGATCTATAGCAATGCAATTTTTATTTATGGGAAACTTTAAAGAGTAGAGTGTCTACAATAAATCTACACACATTAAAAGAATTGAAGGACAGAATCACAAGAGAAATACAGGCAATCAGCCAACATCAACTTTTGCGAGTAAATCAGAATTGTTTTTGGAGACATAGGGAATGTGTTCACGTTGAAGATCATCAATTTCAACATCTGATGTGATGCATGTATGCCTAATGCAAATTAGTTCAATAGTTAGTGTTCCGTATCCGTGACTTGCTGGTCAGTGTGGAGAGTGTGCCAGTCCTCACCCAGTCCCTTGCCGCTGTGGGCAGTCCGGTCGGTCTAAAAATGCGTGGTATTTAACAAACACAAGTCTAAATGCTATTACAATTTCTGTCAAATGCTTATGTCTGGAATACTGAAGAGCCTCTGATGGATACCAAATACTGTGGATGAAGAAATAGCAATGAGTTCCTTCCTGAAAATTTTCTTATACATGACTACAATTTTCCTAGTATGCCTGTCATTGGTATTTACTGAATTGATGGAAAGCTCTTTTCAGCCATAATTCCTTAGTACATAATGTCCCAAGAAAAATGGAGTTTTTTTTTTTGTTTCAAATTCGGATGTTCGTGTGTTTCAGGTGCTCAACAGAAGATGTGTTGAAGCAGCGGTAATGACAGCTTTAGCACTTTCATGCAAAGTGAACCCAGTTTCATTTTTTGATAGAAAGCATTACTTCTATGCAGATCTTCCAGTAAGTTTAATTTTAATGACCTGTTTTATATTAACAGTAATACAGAGTGAACCAGACCATAAGTAACTATAATTTATTTAAACATATACTGTATTAATATTTTCAAAACAAAAATATTTATGAGTAAACGGTATGTGAACTTTCACTTGAGGTTGATTTCAACAATTACCATATCCAGAAGTGGTGTACCACTTTAAAATGGTAATGGGAAAGGGGTTTAAAAAAAAAACTAGGTAGAACTTTTCAAAACAAGCTATTGTAAGAAACATTTTAGTAATCTTCAAGGAGGGAAGCGTGCAAAAGAATGCAAACGCAAATACCAGATATGTAGATATTGTTATTGAGAAATGGGTAACGTTGCACATACAGGCTTATTGATGCACACTCTTGCTAAACCATGTCAACTTGACACAAAGAAATGCACTACATCCCATGTAGTAACAAAGAGGTTGGCAATTACAAATCAGAGAGGAACATGGGTAATGGAATGTAAATACAATCTAAAACTGAAACAATGGGATGGAAACAAGAACTATATAAATAGTGGAGTAATGTTAGCACAGAGGAACGGAAATAAAACTGAAATGTAATTATGGAGAAATGTTAAATAAAGGTGAAAAGAGAACACAACATTTACAGAAAGTGTTACGAAGTGAAGATTTTCTTTTTCCTCACTGCCTTTAGCTGTTAATTATTATTGGAAATCTGCATTTAAAATAACATAATCACCAGTAATTCACAATGAACTTCAATGTTTAAAGCATTCAATTTGTCAATCAGCTGCCACATGTAACTATTTTATGGTTATCTATCTACTGTACAATTGCATGAGCTTATGATTTCCTAGTTATTTCAGGTTATATGGTTTATGAATAAATTTGTTTCATTGCAACATGAAGGGATTCTCATTTACTCTATAATTATTGTGGTGCTCAGAGTTACATGTGAGAGTTCTTTTGGGTTGAATTGAGGAATGTATGTGTAAGTAAAATGCCACAGTCGAATGAAATGTCACATGGTATGTACCTTACAGTTAACATACATTAACAGTAAAAGTAATGAGAATAGAGTTTCCCACCTTCTTCGTATGTATGTCACCTATGTACGTACATTGCTGGAACTACCTCCATTCGCCATCTTATATGCATTGCCAACTACACAATGCCAACGTGATGCAGATTATGTGCTGCTGGCTAGTTTTACTTCTCATATGTTGACATCCTGTGTTACATGCCCTCTAAGCCTGAGCGCAGCAACATTGCCGAGAAGTGTTACAAAAAAGACATTAAAGTTAATGTCAAAAGAGCTCACATGGCCTTGCACATTGCAATGACAATGACAGTGACAAAAAGTGTGTTGTTTTCCTTATTTTTGAAGCTAATGGAATAAGCATAAAATTTGCCAGTGATTGCTAGAGACAGGCAAAATGTAAAATGTAACCCCATGGCACAACAGTCCATCTGGGCCAAGGCCTACCACCCGACACCTGGGTCTCCAACCTCTGTCCACCACAGGTGTCATAAGTGGGGTGCAGTATTGGAGGTGGGATGTGGCCAGTGCCCTGGTCCCTCCCGGCTAGTTATGCAGTCTTCTCAACCAGGGGCCACTACTTTTCAATCAAGTACGCCTCAGTCGGCCACTCAGGGACCTAATGAGGCTGAGTGCACCCTGGACCAGATCTCCCAGTAGAACAAAACCCCCACACTAATACCAGGGATCGAATCTGGGTTACCTCCAATGGTAAGCACCAGTGCTACCGCCCTGCTAAGGAGATGACCCAGGCAAAATATAAAAATTCATATTCCAAACCATGCTTGATATTGAGGCATTGGTTCAGATCTCTTTGGAGAAAGCATCCAAAGTAGAATGCTCCTTGGCATTGGTGCTGTTTTTAATGAATTATTATTGGAATGGGCTGAGCTATGAGACTCGTTTTCTATCTACAAGGTCGTGGTAACGGATGGAATGAATATACTTGGGTCCAACTTTAGTCACTCATTTTATTTGCACCTTCTTGTTCACAATTTCCAAATCACATCATAGTAGAAAGTCTTATGTTAATTGATCAACTTCCCTAACGTCGCCAAAATTTAGTTAAAGGTCTCTAAACACTTAATGAATTCACTTTTACCGTTTCATGACGCGTACCATAAAAATACATCCATCTACCTCGGAGATACCGACGCTAGTGAACTACTTTCTTTTGGCGTCCTTTTGACGCGACACACACCGCCATTTTCATCTTCATCCGCGGTATTCATCCGCGCAAATAGTTCTTTCTCGTTAGGGAAGTGATCCCAATTATCGTCTCCTATTTTTATTATGGAACACAAACAATTCTAATATTTATACACTTTTAACAAACATTTACATGAACGATTTTCTATTGGGGTCTTCTAATATTCTGCTTGATATTGAGGCATTGGTTCAGATCTCTTTGGAGAAAGCATCCAAAGTAGAATGCTCCTTGGCATGATGTCGTCATTGCCAGGGAGCAGAAAAATGACAGAGATAGTTTTGCAGGCTAGAGTTTGAGATTATGTAACTCCAAGAGCTTTTATGTGTATTTGCGTAAATTGGTGAATGTGAGGCCATATCTGATTATAAAAGTTTGTGAAATAAAGTTATTGAGAATTATAAAGACTTACACTGGCGTTAGAAGTGTGACGAAACCATACCCACAATGGAAGAAGTGATGAAACAACTAATCGCTAGCATTGCAGAAATGAAGGCAGAAATAAAGACAGTAAATCTGGAATGCAGCAGATGGAGACAAAAATGGAAAAGTTGATAACAGAAATGTGCAATACAAAGTTAGAGCTATCAACAATGATCTAGGGCAACAAATTAGTGTGAAAGAAGCTGAGAAAGATTTCGGCCAATGCGTTAACGCCCAGGAGGACGTTGGGAAACATCTTAGCACTCTGGAAGTCAGTGTCAGCAGCAACACCATGCAACTTAACGCTAGTGTGGAACAAATTCTCTGCAAAATTAAGGACTTGGAGGTCGAGACACCAGTATGTGACCTAACATTCCCGTGAGTCAATCCACCTATAAAACCTATAAGTATGATGGCACGTTGACCTTTGAAATCTTTCGCTACCATTGCCACTCATAACCGATGGCCCATGGAAGGGGAAGCTGCGCAGCTGACAGCTAACATCTAGGGATGGGCGACACAAATACTGAATGTGATTCCGAAGTCAGCGGCATCCCAAACCATCTAGTAGGCTCTTAAAAACCGGTTTGGAAACTTCTGTCTGACTACAGCCCATTGCAGCCAGCTCAAGTTAATATTATTGCAGATGGATGGGTATATGCAAAAGGCAGTACCAGATATTTGTGGACATGGGTGCAGTTGAGACTGTGATGTGACCTGACGTGCTGGAGGACTTTCCATTGAGGAAACCAGGTCAGCCCCACAAGAGTGCTGGCGTTGGGCAACACTTTGCCTATGGAGGAGGAGTCCTTGCTGGAGCTGATCTTGGGACAGAACATTACAAACCTATGGGTGTACGTTGCGAGGGTGACTGAGGAGGTAGTCCTGAGTATGGATGCCCTTAGGAGTCACAAGGGTGACTGAGGAAGTGTCCCTGGGTATGGACACCCTTAGGAGTCATGAAGTGGCAATTGATGTCAGCAAGAGGGCCCTGTGAGTCAGACAGGACTAGGTAACACTCCAAAGCCCAGTGAACATGTGGAGGTCTGCAGGGTAAGCCTGGAGGAGGTTACCTTAGGGTCCACCAGGAGCAAGGTGTTTGCGAAGGTGCACTAGGAGAGGTTAGCTGTCATGTGAAAATCCGTGGGCACAGGTAGTCCCGCATTCGGAGGAAGACAGGATCGGCAATGTGATCTGTCACATTCAGGGGCTGCCCCAGAGGAAGATGCTGGTGGTGCTGCTCAGGGCAAGCAGTGCTGAGGTGGATGCCATGTGACATTGGTTCAGCTCTCTTTAGAGAAAGCATCCAAAGTAGATGCTCCTTGGCAAGATGTCATCTTTTCCAGAGAGCAGAAAAGTAACAGAGATAGAGTTTTGCAGGCTAAAGTTTGAGATTGTGTAACTGCAAGAGTTCTTAAGTGTATTGGCATAAATTGGTGAGTGTGAGGCCATACCTGATTGTAAAATTTTGTGAAATAAAATGATTGAGAATTATATAAAGTTACAATATCATTATGGGAACATATTTTTATGTTTTTGAAGCGGTTCCCTTCAATCTCTTCTTTTTAATGATTATGTCGGAGAGCACGGGATTCAGGGGGAACGGAGAAACAAACAACACTAGTTTTCATTGATTAATAGATATATATATATCAACTTCACTATTTACATCGTCACTGCTTACATCCGCTCCTTCCACTTTCATTGCTCAAGCTTAACTGAACCTTTGTTCCAGTCGACTGACCGGGCAAGTGCCTCTTGGCTAGTCGAACAGCTGACGGGTCATTAACCCCACCTAGGTTGAATTTAGTGATATTTAATACTGTTTCAAGTGCTCCGTCATAAAAAGATTAACCTGCCAGAGAGGTTGCAGTGTTCATCTTTTCATGACTATGTCCTCCGTAATACATTTTATACATATTTAGTAACTTACAGTTATTTTGAACATTATATAAATACAATTATAATCAAGATTACACTAAGTGATATGAATACAAGTAATATGTATAGTGTTGGGTCGTGATTAACAAGCCTTTGTCCAACCTTAAGCGGTTTATATATATATGTTTTTGCTGTTAACCTGACATAACAATAGATTTCTTATACCCTCACTTTGAATAGTGTTTCTTGTCGGTTTAGGGATCACTTACACACGATTCTTTATCTTTTCCTTTCTTTCGACCCGAACGACGTCTAATAATGGTGTTCAACCGCACTACACAATTTTTCTTTGCACTTATCAACCATTGGTTCACTGTCACTTTGAAAACTATTTGCATAATTGAATAGGTTCACTTTCTTTCTTAATTGTAATATACATGAATATGTTTACTGTCCCATTTACCAACAAGCAAGTATGAACAGTCTTTAATAATCACTATTTATTTAATTGTGATCATCATTGATCGGAATATTGTTATTATTATCATTATTGTTCTTGATGCGCCAACATTTAGGGGTCTCCAAGAATTAACGTAGATTCTTCTTTTTTTTCTTTTATTTCTCTCTCTCTTTTTTTTAGGATTCTGGCAATGGTATTTGGCCTTCTTCAGCTAATAGGCGTCTTGTAAGGTCGGAGGAGTTGCTAGTGGAATCTGCCTATGCTTTTTGCTTCCTTTTCGTCAAATAGTTCGTAGGTATTGGTGCCGAATTTTGCCGTGACTGATACCGGTCCTCTGTAAATTAATTCCATCCTATGGTATCTTTTGTTTAAGTTGTAAGATTCGCCGGCTATAATAGCTGTTATTCTGGGAGATTCTGCGATTTCTGTGTCGGTCATATGTTGGAAGGTAGCTAATGTGTTTTCTATCTTTCGCCAATTGGTAGGCTCGGTTATCCATGTGATGTTGGATTCTTGATCTCTGCTTATGACAGCCTCGTTAGAATCCAAAACAAGACCGCTTATCAGTTTTCCTGTTCAGCTCTATTCGAGTTTATCTGTCCTGAGTTTATATTTTGGTGGTGGTCAGTTCCATTTCCATTTTCAGTTATTTGGGGTTCATATCCTCTCCAAATGACCTGGTGAACTATTTCTGTCTGTTCGGTATCGATTCCTGTCTGATTCGTCGTCAGATCGGCTTCCGTTCCGGCGATAATCTTCCTGGGCCCTGTTTCACCAATGATAACCTCTAGCTCTTCCTCGATATTGAAAGTTTCGATGTCGTGGGCTTGATTGGATAAAGTTAATGTTCATGGTTATTTCGATTGTTCCAGTGGTGATTTTCGCGCCCTCTACTCCAATTACTAGAGTTGGGTATCTCGGGTTCGTATCTCTCTCGGGTATTTTGATATCTGTGTCCCCGGTTGAAGTTTATGTCATTTCGAACTCCGGACCTCTGGGAATTTTGCCATCTGTGAAACGTTGGTTCATCCCTGTTGAAATTGTTGGCCTGTGCGGCGTTCCCTGGGCTATGATGGAAGTCATGGTTAGTTTCGAATGCCGATATTAATTCAATTATTTCCGTTAAATTCTTGGGTTTGGCTACTATTAGGTAGTTTCTTAATTGTTCCGGAAAATTCTGGATGATTAGATTTATGAAATCTGTCTCTCTGATGGGCGGTTCAATTAGTTTGCTCCGTTGGGCCCACAATAATAAGTAATCCACCATTGTTTGACCGTGACGGATATGTGTGTTGTAGTGTTTAGCGCCCGCTTTTACAACTACGGCACCGCAGGCGGTGACACTGATGATACATGGAATGAAGATGGAGCACCGGTGGAATGAGATGGCGGGGGAAACCGGAGCATCCGGAGAAAACCCGCCCTGACGCCGCTTCGTCCACCACGAATACCACATGCGGGTCCCTGGGATCGAACCCGGGTCACCTAGGTGGTAGGCGAGCGCGCTAACCACTCGGCCACGGCGCCGCCCGTGACGGATATCGTATCTGCTATTGTTGAGAGAGGTTCTGATGTGATTTTGGGCGGTCGGACTCCAGTATCGGTTTAAAAATGCATTCTTGAAATATTGGTAATCCTGGTCTTCCCCTAGTGTCAATCTCAGCCAATTAAGGGATCGATTGCGTAAACCTTTTTTAACAACAAGCATTTTTAGCGCATCCAGTACATTTTTGAGTTTGAAATACTCCTCGATGTCCAAAATAAATTGCCTAGGGTTATCCCCGACGTTCTCGTCGAATGTTGGTACCGTAAGTTCGTTAAGCAGGTTATTAAATCCCATAAAGTTGTTGGTACATACTTGCGAGCTTGGTATCTGGGCTACGTTATATTGTGGACGAGTTTCTGCGATATGTTGGCATTCCACATTCACTTCACTCAAAGTTTCATTACAATTACTGACTGTTACGCTTGGAGTGCTTGTTTGGGATAGTTCAAGCCTCCGAATTGACCCTCTTAATTCATTAATGCTACATTCCATTACTTCTACCCTTTTTTCAACTCTCAGGTGACTTGAGATCTGCTCTTTAACATTCTCTTTTAAGGATTTGAGCGTTTCAATTGATACTCTTCGATCTTGTTCTATCGCGAGCTGCATTACTCTTATTTCTTTTTGCATATCATTTTCGAATTCATTTTGCTTCTTGGTTAATTTATTATCTAATTTACCCAAGCCACCCTCCAGTTGTTCATGCAACAATTGACATGTATTTTCTAACTCTTTAACATTAGAACTAATATCTTTTTCTTACTTCACTTATGTCTAGTGCTGCTTGGTTCCTAACCTGATCAATTTCTGTTTGCATTTTTGCTAATGCCTCGTTGTGCTGAGCTAACCCTTCATTTAGGCGAGTTTCTAATCTAACACCATTAACCTCAGTTTGTTGTAACATTGTTTTCTGTTCTGATATTTTAGCTTCTAATTTTCTGCTCTGTTCTAGTAATTTAGATTCTAATTTGCTACTCTGTTCTGATATTTTAGCCTCAATTCCGTTCTGTGCAGCTAATAATTGTTCAAGTATTTTCATGACATTACTATTGTTGGTGCTGGGGGAAGGCGAGTTACTTCTACTGGTAATGACTACATTGTTTTCCTGGGAGACTTCCTCCTGACTTACTCCCTCAATATCCGTATTCTCCATTCTGTATCTTTTTGTATTACAATCTATTTCTGTGTCTAAATTGGATCTGCTATTGTGAGTACCCACTACCTTACTATTTCTTAAGAGCATTTACAACGAGCACTGTTCTATTTCTCTAATAAAATTGAGTTTAACATATATTATTACAATAGCATTGTTTTTTTTACATCTGTTCTGAGTATACATTGTCAAATTGTTTTTGTCCTACCCTGTTTTCTCTTGCAGAGGGTTTCTTTCCTGGCGTTGTTCCTTGTCTCGATGTTTTTACCGCTGATTGGTGCTCCGTCCTCCAAATTGGGTGTTTGTGGTTTTCCAGCACTCCTCTGGCATCCGTTAGTTGGCACTTTACTATTCTTCAGTTCTTGCTCCCGCATGTTAGTGTGGTTATTCGTTATAATGCAGCTTTGTTCAACCGTCGTTTTGCACGTCAAAATTCGTACTCTCACCAACCGTCGTTTTGTTTCTCCTATTCAGGCTCCAGTGTTAGGTGCCAAATTCTTGAAGCGGTTCCCTTCCATCACTTCTTTTTAATGATTATGTCTGAGAGCACGGGATTCAGGGGGAACGGAGAAACAAACAACACTAGTTTTCATTGATTAATAAATATATATATATCAACTTCACTATTTACATTCGTCACTGCTTACATCCGCTCCTTCCACTTTCATTGCTCAAGCTTAACTGAACCTTTGTTCCAGTCGACTGACCGGGCAAGTGCCTCTTGGCTAGTCGAACAGCTGACGGGTCATTAACCCCACCTAGGTTGAATTTAGTGATATTTAATACTGTTTCATTTTGTAGTATGTAGGATTCAGTGCTCCTGACAAAAATTTTTATTTGGCCTATTGCAAAGGAGATACAGCATATAAATTTATGCATCTTCAAAGGACAGAATCCCTCATACTGAAACTTCAGGTAATTATCTGATTGGATGTGGAGACTGATTAAATGTACATAAGCAAGATTAAAAGAAATTTGAAAACTAGATGAAAAGAACACATCCAATGTATAAAATACAAACCAATTGAATAATCAGCCATAGCAGCACATTTTTAGAACAACCATCATAACATCATTTAGGAAGCTAAATCTTATACAATGCTTCTTTTAATTTTATTTCTGCTTCAGGAATATGAAGAACAGGAATTTTGTTAAACATTTTTGTGTACTTTCTGCAAACTCTTTGGCTGTTCAAGAATCTGTAGTTCTTGATAAGGTTGGCCTCCCTTATGCTCCTTTTAATGAATCTACCAAGTCTGCCAATAGCCCCTTATCCATGACTGGTTGCTGAAAAGAGCCATTGGAACTCATAAATTACTGGGCATAACCATCTGATTCGGCATTCTTCTTACATTTAAATCAAGACACTTTTCCTTGATTGCTTTTAAAATTGCATAATTGAAAACAGTAACTGCATACTTGTTTCAATACAAGTAATCTAACACTGTTACTATCGGTAGTGACATAAATGATCTTACCATACAAGTGTACAATGTGCAGAAAGTTCTTGGCCAGTGAGTAGACTGAATTTCTCATAGAAAATTATAGTTTTCACTAAAATCATTAATGCAATAGAACAATATCATTAACAATGTTTTCCTTTAGATTACTGAAATTTTCTGCTTGGTTTTGCTGAGCAAGTACATGTTAGAATTTATCCACAGTGTCGACCACACACTTTCCGGAAATCTTATTCTCATCTGTTGTCCATTGCTGGTAGGAAATATTTGCAAGCTAGGCTTCATGTAATATTGTTTCTTTCAAGGACTCTATCATGAAATAGAATGTTGCTTATTTACCATAGTCCTTGCATGTTGTGACGTACATTCCCTCAGAGTTGCTATGACAAACTAAGCTTTTTGAATTACTAGTAGTTTGGAAGAAGGAACATGCTCTTAATAGAAAATTTGTACTTTCATGACAAAGGTTGGGTGGTGTGGTCCCAGAATTTACTTCTTCCAGTAACTCTTTCAGGATATTGTTATAGTTTGTAAGTTTTTCCTAATGTGTTGAATAGATCTCACTCTTGAATTTTCTGTTTTCCATCCATATTACAAATGATGGCAAAATCTTTTAAATCAGGAGCTTAAAAGAATATTTATAAGAAACGTCCCCAAATAATGCAACACATTTACAAATTGCATTACATTTGTTCAGAGTGTTGCATACTCCAAAGTTTTAACACAGATTAAATAATAAGTTTTTAAAGAATTGTTTATGGTGGTTCAGCAATTATCTTTTAATCGACCCAGTATTTGCCTATCAACCAAGAAAACCATGAATCTTCAGTCAGGTTGGTCGGCACTAGGGATTTGAACCAGAGACCTGTTGAATGAGACTCGCACATATTACCACAGTGCTACCTCATGTTATTGATTTTAGAACTCACTGATCTTGTGTTTGTTTTCCCCAAAACACTATTATTTGAGTTTTTTTGGCTGTCTAATTACAATTTGTGATGTATTCTCATAAGTCAGTTTATTCACAATAATTTTACACTTATTGGGACTTTGAGGGAGTTATTTTGCTTTAGCATACCTACTGAGGAAGACTTTATACCTTAGCACACGTATAGGAACATATTGTTTTGAATATTTTTGAAGAATAATGTCCAGTGTCACCTGCAGTCAAACATTTAACATCAGATTGTCTTTCTTTTTCTCTCTATATCTTCCCATTTTATTGCTCTTCTTTTTTCTCAGATCACATTAGTCTATTGTCAAGTTAATTTCTTTGATCTTCACCTCATTCTCTATTTTTTACTCTTTCCTGTCTTAAAAGCTTCATGCTTTCCTGGCTACTTAATTCTTTCTCTTTCATCTGCTTTGTGTTATGATGCTGATCTTGCTATTCTAAAACATAAATCAGGGTATTTATGCTAGGAACCTAAAAAATGTGACTTACTTTATAAATGTAACATATGTCATTAAATTAACTGTCAGAATATTGCACTAGTAATATGAAGAAAAACTGGTAAGCATTATCATTGCAATTATGACAAGCATACATGAAAAATTCCAAATTTTGTGTAACTGACACTAAAGCAATCACTTAATCTTAAAACTGTAATATTATGAAGTGCATGAATAGAATCATGAACTCATTGCATATTTAAAAGTTTGATTATCAAATTAACCAATTGTGTACCTTCTGGGTTCCATCACATGACCACCATTTTCAGCCTTCCCTCCAACCACAGTAGTTCCCCTATCATCAGAAATTGCTTTCTTTCCATCAGTGCCCCCACCACCATCACTGTTTCTACCAGAAATGTAATGCATTGGTTATTCAATGAAAAACTGAAGCAATTAACAGTGCAGCAATACAGATCAATAAACATAACACATATTTAGAGATACATGTGTTTAATTTTCAACAACTTACTCAAATACAAAGATAAGTGAAGTGTAGTCTCTAAATATTTGTAATATTTGTAAATGTATCATTATTTGACACTTCTCACATTTAGTATGTTTCCTTTTCACTTGGAATATAGTTTAAATTTATTTATTATTTATTTTAAAACAATGGAGCATGCAAAGAATAGTTTGATTTTAACTTATTTATTTTAAAAGAACAGGGTAAGGAAGTGATAGACACAACAAAAACAGAAATGCTTTTCTTGTAGAAAGGGTATGAATTACTATTTCCTATGAAAGTTATTTGTTTTGAAGAGCTCTGTCTGATGATTCCCATTTGGAATGTATGTGTTAGTTATAAATAATTTTGTCTCAGAAATTTTAATGCTGTATTTTCCAATATAGATGGGTGTTTGTCTTGTGTATTAATTATGATCTCTTATTTAATATTACTTAGGTTGTGCATTTCTGCTATATAAATATTATAAACATGCATATGTTTTGCACAGGCAGGCTATCAGATAACTCAACAAAGAGTTCCTCTGGCAGTTTCTGGTGAGCTAAAATTTCATACCACAACAAAGGGAAAACAAAGGAAACTTGAGGTTAAGAAAACTCGCATCAAGCAGATTCAGCTAGAGCAAGACAGTGGAAAATCGCTCCATGATGAAGAAGCTTGCCGGTCAGTTGCAGAAACACCTTATCACATTCTGTACCAAAGACAATTTATTTCTTTTAAGCTATGCATGCTGTAGGTCAATTAAGTCACTGAGCTCCACATATGAAAGAACTGCTGAATAACTTGGTTGCTGGTGTTTCTGCTTGTATGGGAAGTTTTTAATATCATTAACAGCTACTGTAGACACTGCTTTGCTGTGTTTCAACAGCTTCCAGGTCCTGTTTGTTGTTTGTTCTTGAATAATGTAACATCAATGTCAGTGACACAGCTGGAATTGGATCTAGGAAAGGTTTACAATTGTTTTTTTATTTTACAGGTGTATTCACTACAGAGTACAGTAGTTCACTTTCTCTCTGTAAAAAGAAATAACTTGTGAACTTGTAATAGATTTTGTGAATGTACAGCTTTAATGGCTGTCAATGAGTTACATGTAATTATGTATGATGATTTTTATGTTCTTCACTCATATTTATTAATTCATATTATTATGATTAATTGAATGTTGTGAATTCCTATTGTATTGGCGCTGCACTATGAGAACTATGTTTTTTTAGATTCTGTTTTTTTTCTAAATCAAAGGAATTATGGATTTTATTAATATAAACAAACCACCAACTTATTACAAAATATTTATTATATTGTAATATTTGTATTGCTTCACTGCCAGTGGGTTCAGTTTTTACGTATTAAGCCACCAACTTGAGTACTCAATGCTATAATAACATAACAGAAAATTCAATAGTTACAACAATTTTCATTATGATTTCTCTCAAGTTTTTAATAGAAGGTAGACATGTTGATGTCATGGGTGAAGAACCAAGTGAATGCAACACACATAACACTGGGCAACAAATTTTGACTTTTTGTTTGTAACATGAATGAAAGCATGCTTTTCGTAAGGATTACACAATACTGAACATGAATATGACAACAAGAATGCTTGATTGGTTCTGGTTTTCAATAATATTAACGAAAAAATACGATAGTAATTCTTTCTATGAGAATCTGTCTGATGTCTTGTAAAGCACATTCATGATCACTTACCTTTACTAAATATGCTTTCTCCTTGCTTCCCTTCCCTCTTGTAGTCAAGTTGAGGAGCATCCCTGATGACTGTTCAGCAGTAGTCAGCAAGCATTCTTGCACTCCATTTTCCTTGGTAATGCTTTTCCATTAATGATAAGTGTTGGTAGAAACATTCACCATGTTCATCACTTACTTCCCCATAACTTTCAGGAAAACAATTCAGATGGGAGTGCAAAAAGTGTAATTTAAGGGATATGTTGCATCCCATTTTGTGATAAAATGAGCAAATTTGTAACAAGGTCCTATTGATTTCCAGCTCGTTTGTTTTCCAAAAAATTGTTTGCACTTCTCTGAAAGAAATCCATGCCTTTTTCTCAATATCACTTAAAAGGTGTATAAATGTCACACCTTGATGAAGTTGATAAATCTGTGGGTCAATAAAAACTCCTTTAACTTGGCCTCAAAATTCTAGGAAATTCTGTAACTAGGTATTTGAATGCCAGTCCATGTTGATGAAACCAAGTTTTATATGCAGTGGAGGAATTAAAATCTCAGATTCCACCAGAGGTTCATATTTAACAGTCCTTTTTTATTTCTCTGTGTACTACGTATAGTAAGTAGGGAAAGTATTGTATTCCACTCAAAAATTTGATGTCAAGATTTCACTGGAAATATATGTTTTAAGGCCCCCCTGAACCCCAAAAAAAAGTAGTTTTAGAAAAAGGTCTATGTGTGTACGTGTGTCTGTTTGAACAGGATGACTGAAAAATGAAAAGTTGGTATTTAAGTTTAATATACTTCCTCCACCCTAAACTATCCTATACCTGGAAAATTTTTTGAAAACTTTGATTTTCCCAGAAATGGCTCTAATGATTTTGACTAAATTGGCATATGTTTGAGCTATTTTTGTGGCAAATGAAATGTATACTTTGAACTTTCTGGCTATAGCTTATATAGTCCTGTTTACTCTTGAAGAATTTTGCATAGCTGGTAAACCGTAAGAGATAGACCAAATCTCACTATACAAAAAATGTAGATCTTGCTAAAACACAATTTATGTCCAAATAAATTTTTTTGTAGATTGAACCACTTCAGAGATATTCCTTGTTATGTGTGTTAGTTTTACAATACTTGTACTTTACGCAAATGGAAGATCGTTATTAATTTTTTTATATCTTAGCTATGCACAGAGAATGGAGTTTCAAAGCTTTAAAATATTTGACTAGCGTTCAAAGCCTACTGCATTTCCCCATTTCCCTTGTACCTACAAGAAAATGAGCATTAAGATAATTTCTACAAATGTTTATCTCAACTGACATGAAGAAGATAAAGGAATAAGAGTTTGTGAGAATGATTGGCACAGGAGTAGAGAAAGTCGTGTGAGTGCAGCAAATCAGATTTTTACTGTCCCATTCCCATATGAAACAACAGTGTTTAGTGTAGCAGAGGGAATCCAGTTAATATTGCAATTACTTTGAAGTCTGACATATTTTCCATTTATACGTGTTATAATGAATTGACTCAAAAAGGAGCTTCTGGCTGCCATATGATTTCCTCATATACACAGAATAACCATTAGGAATTGACAACTAATTGCCATTAACAATAGCTTTGAGACTTAATTTTGAAGCATCTATATATAACTGCCACTGATCAGATATGATTAATGTTCAGAGTACTCAATAAGCCAATAACATCACTGCAAAACACTAAATCGCCTTCCTCAGAAAAATATTTCTCAAGATGTTTCTGATGGTCACGAAAAAATGACACTTTCACATTTTTGGCAAGATAATTTCATTGTTGCAATCTGAAGGCTAAAAGCTCTGCCTTGGGTTTAGGAAGTTCCAGGTCTCTGACTAAACCATTTAATTCACTCTGGATAATTTTGTGATATTGCTGTTGTTGTTTTCTAGTCCCTTGCATCTGGCAATGAAGCCATTAGCATTCGGCTTTCCAATACTTTTGAACTGTAGTTTCTTCTGATCTTAATGCTTCACAGGTCTTCAAGTGGTCTTCATTCATTTCTGCTGGAGCGTTACACAGGACACATATTGGTGAAGCTGAGATACACCTATTCTGTAGAGATGACTTGCTAAGCAGTCGTGATTTGTCAGTAGTCGGAAGGCTGCAACCGCTGTTTTCCTTGGTCTCTTGGTTGATTATATCTGGGTTGGAAAGTAGTGTAATCCATTTTTTATCTTTGGCATTTGTTTCTATTTCTTGTAGGTATGAATGAGAAAATTTTTTAATGATCAAGCGTTTTATTGAGGAATATGAGAAATTGAATTTAGACTTTTGTTTTATTGTTGTGCCTTTCTTTGCAAGTGAGTCTGCAGCTTCATTCCCCATGACTCCACAGTGTGCTGGAATCCATTGGAGATGAACAGTCTTATTAACTTTTTGGAGTTGTGTTAACATTTTGTAGCATTCTCTAATTTTTGTTGACTTCTTTGTAGTATTTGAACATATCCCCTGAATTGCAGCTTTAGAATCTGAAAGAATTACTGCCTTGTTAAATTTATTTAAGGGAAGATTTAATAATTGTCGGAGAGCAATGTATATAGCCTCTATTTCTCCATCATAATTTGTTGTGTCTCTGCCAACAGAATGATAAAAGGAAAAATGTGAACACGTAACTCCAGCTCCAGTAAGGTTTTCCGTGGAGGATCCATCAGTATATATGTGCAGCCATTCTTCTGTGGGATATCTAGTATTGATTGTTTCCAGAGCTAGAAGTTTTTGTATTTCTTTTGGTGTGTCTGATTTACTTATTTCCTCTATTAATTCCAAACTGAAAGTAGGTTGTAATAATTCCAATGGATTTTCTCTTATAAGTAGATTTTCTCTGGTGTTAGGAATGTTCAATTTGGATTTAATCTGTGTTACCTTTTCTAGGAAACTACTATGAGTTTTAAGGATTGAAGGGGGGAGGTTCTCTTCTGTCCATTTAGAGTTTGGCAGTTGTAACATTTTCTTGTGTTGGAGCAATGCTTGTTCTTCTATTTTTGTATGTTATTGATGGGGTCCGTGTTAAGGTAAGCATGGCATCAATAGGTGCTCCAGTGATATTCAGATTTAACATTAGGTGCAAACTCAGGATCTGTACATGTGGATGGCTATGAATCACAAGGCTCATCTTCAGAGTTTATGGAATATGATTCAGGGGGTGTTGGGACAGGGAGCTCATCACTATGGGGTACAGTACGAGCAGCAGAGTGTGTACTGGGATATGCAGTAGTCTTCTTTTTATAATTCGTCATACACTGGAGTGGTGGAATCATACAAAATAGACAGTCATTATTGTGATTTGTTGCCTCCAGCCAAATAACTGGAATGGCAAAAGGCATCAAAGGTCTCGTGTGATTCAACCAATCCAGAAGATTCATGTAGCAAGTCTTACAACAGATATGTGGAACCCAACTCTTTATCTTGGTCTCCCAATTTGCAGTATTCACCAAAAAAGAGATTGTAAGCTGTTTTTATTAAAGGAGTGATATTTCTCTGCTGCATAGCAAGCACCACTTTGCTGTAAATAAAATAGAAACTGCTAGGATCATTTTATGCACTTATGAGGCATTGTTAACAAGTAAAATGTTATTAAATGAATTTCACTGCACGTCACAAACTTTGTTGTGATGTTTTAAGACAAAATTTTTTCTTGAATTTGAATACTGTTACTAAATCACATCTGTACTCCAACACTTCACAGGACTGAAGAGATCAACTGTTAATGAATTCTTGTTTTGTCTGTTTGTAAAGAGGCATATCTGTTAGTCCCTTTATAGCAGTAGCAAACCTAAGATAAGACCAACTCATTCTTTTAAGTGCATTTATTCATCCCATATATCCCTCTACATTCTTACCTAGTTGCAACTTCCTGTCATCAGTAATGTGTTGCATTATAAAAATAAGAAGCAATTGGCAACATTCAGTAACATTTTCGTCACAAGCGATGCTCAATTAAAAATTGTATACACCATTCATGTCACAATTTTCCTGTTGACCAGTGTAATCGTTTACTGTATACATTGACATTATTAAAATACACCCAATTATTTAATGAAAATTATAAATAAACTCCTGAAATTGAAATTTGTCTAAAATTTATTATGGCTTTGTTGCGACGATAGCCTAAGATAGAGAAGTTATGTTTCAATAGCTGTACCACAGCAAGATAAAATTGAGAATAACAAAATGCAGGTTTTACATTAATGGTGATATAAACAATGTTAAAAACACAATATGAGCGATGTTCCTTAATGCAAAGAAAAGAAAACATAAATTATATTCAAATGTTGAAAGGGGAACAAAGTACATGTTGTGACAGAATTTCATCTAACCTGATGCAGCGTTTGAAAAACTTTAACGTCTTCTAGGTCAATAACAAGACATTTACAGACATACATTCCTAATAAGAAAATACTTAAATATAATCCCTGAATCACTCCGTAAAATTATTTGACATTATTGTGACTCATCCTGTATATAGCATTTTAGAACACCATTAGTATTTTATTTAAAAAACTGATATATTATTCTTATCAAATTAGCAATGAAATATTTTTTTCTCTTTTTAATACCCATTAGGAGTTTAGTGGATTTGAACCGTGCGGGCATACCACTCATGGAACTTGTTTTTGAGCCAGACCTTGAAAATGGTGAAGATGCAGCAGTCGTCGTAAAGGAGCTCATGCTGATTTTACAGAGACTGCGCACCTGTTCCTGTAAAATGGAAGGTATGTTGAACCAGTTTAGGCTGAACCACCTTAATGATATTTGCTGTACTATAGCTCTTACAGAAAAGTTTTAAGCCTGTATATTAAAATTCACTTGTGTTTTTACTTCAAGAGGGTGCACTGAGAGTGGATGCCAATGTATCTGTACACCGTGAAAATGAGCCTCTTGGTGTGCGAACAGAATTGAAAAACATCAACAGTATACGAGCTGTAGCACATGCTATACAATACGAAATTAATCGGCAAATAAATATAGTGGGTTCAGGAGGAACTATTGTGAATGAGACTCGAGCATGGGATGCAGAAAGCAAGCAGACAGTTTCCATGAGAGATAAGGAGGAAAAACAGGTTTGGATCGTTTTTCTCTTCAGCACTATTGTTTTAGCTGATGCCATTAGATGACTAATCATATGCGATTTTAGAGTCAATTACTAGGAGCAAAAAAATTGATCAATAGCACCCATATAATGTCTCAAAATTTTAACACATTTGCTGTTATACGGGAGTTGGAACTTTAATAGCGGCAAGACTGCTGCAGAGTCACTATGCAATGGAACGTAATATGGTCACTGATAGCACAGGTTAGTTACATATCTACCTTGCCTCTGAGCAAATAAACTCTCCCTTCCCACATCACAGGCATGCGCAATGGTGAGAGAAACATAGTCATGTATAAGCTAGCGGTTTAATGTAATGTCACGATATTGTTGAACCAGGAACAACAGAATTGGATAAAGATTGAATGTGCCAGAGGTCGTACAGCACGATAGTGTCATCAGGGTCTTCAAGAGGCTTGCAGGGAATCTGCATTGCCTTACAGAACAGTGGAACGGTGGGTAAACGCCTTCAACAAAGGATGCCAAGATGTGGCAGATGTGGCCATTGTCGTAGCGTCTGTGAAGATATGCATGCTTATGCAGTGTTACTGGATACTGATCAACGCCATATTATGAGCTGGCCCGAGGTACTAGATTAGCACATACAACTGTCCTTCACGTTCTGAAGGAATGTCTGGGCATGAGAAAAATTGCATCACGATGGTCCACATAATCTGACGGAAATACAGAAATGCTTATGATACGATGTTGCTTGGCCGCATACAGTGCACCCTGTGGCTGATTTGTTCAGTCAATGGGGCTTGGAAGTGCTTGTGACTTTGACTTGATTCCGAAGATGAAGGAACCACTTTGTGGCATTTGCTTCAGAACTGTTCCAGAAATTCATCAGGTAGTAGACTGCTCCATTGAAACTATCAACAGAACTGGGACTGCTGAGTGTATCCTATGACTTCCTGTCGATGGCAACAGGTTATACACAACACTGGTGATTACTTTGAATGACAATAAAGCTTGGTAACATGTACCTCTTTTGTATCAGTTGTACATAAATAGTTGTCATTATTAAAGTTCCAACCCTCATATAAGGATTTTCTACCAAGACATTAAATCTGCTGGTCCATATAAAATGCAGTAATTTAGCTTACAGGTTTAGTTTACAAAATATATATAAAATGCTCCTTAAGTGAGGGAATGGCAAAACTTCTATTACTGAAATTTTTACCATATTCTTCACAGTGTATAATTAACCATTTTGCTAAGTTCAATATTTCTAAATTAATACTCATTTAAAACTACTCACCTTAGAGGGGAACTGAAATAAAAATTAATTTTTTTTATGTTCATTAGTTCAGACTTGGCTCATTGTAACTTTGGCATTTGCATGTTTCTAAGCAAAGCTGTCTTTTAGGAAGAGGCAAGAGAAATATTTCTGATTGGGCATGACATCAAACCATTAGATGCTAGGGATTTCTCTGCATGGCAGTTTGATTACAATATCTAGCCTTGTTGAGTGTGCATTGTGAGTGCTTTCACTGTTGCCATGTTTATAACTTGTAGAAGCTTAATTATTCTTTGTGTTATTGTATAACGAGTAGTAGAGGAAATGAGACATGTGAATGGAGCTCTCACAAGTGAGAGGGAAAACGCAATGAGTAACATGGCAACCAGACATGCAAGTGACATGACAATAACACAACTGCAGGAATTAGAGGAATTGTTTGTAGGAGAAGAGAGAAATGAAGGAAGAAAACAGGAACTGAGCAAGGAAGAAATTCAAAACATAAAAAGAAGATTAAAGAACTTAACAGACAGGGACAGAAGATAAGCTTGTAATATCAGAAATTGAAGAGAGATCAAGAATTAAGGTGAGAAAAGAGATTCAAGAACTACTACATAGAAGATTGCTGATGGAAGTTGTTGTTAGCTAATGCTGGATTTCTGACAATGAAGTCATTAATCCTCTTGCTCTCCAATATTTTTCACTGATGATATTGAAGAGAGCAATAGCAGTAATAGTAACCGCTTTTTAGAGAGCACCATATTTTTATGTTTTGGCAGTCACATCGCTCTCTCACAA
Source organism: Tenodera sinensis (assembly GCA_030765045.1). Classification (NCBI taxonomy): domain Eukaryota; kingdom Metazoa; phylum Arthropoda; class Insecta; order Mantodea; family Mantidae; genus Tenodera; species Tenodera sinensis. Next base: position 46,496,009 of record CM060961.1, on the reverse strand, counting down.
CCCCCAGAATGTCTGGAGGACCACACCTGTCGTTGGTTTACGGGTCTCACCGACCTGATCGGGAGACTTATCAAAATAAATTCACCGACCATATCCTCTGATTACCAATCAGAGGACGTATTACATGCCATGACAAGTCAGCATGCTAGGGGTTAAGATTTTATAGAGAAATTAGAGAAATTGAGAGGTTGGAAAAATAAAGACTCCCTAGCCCTCGGGAACCCTAATAGCATCGGGGTCGGAAGAGAACAAGAGATGACCAAGGTAAGGTCAGATAGAAAAGTTACAGTGAGGAGCAAAACACCAGTAAGTGGAAGTAATGTTCTGCTCAGCTTGGGTACCTTGTGGTCGCTATTCACATATCCCCTAGACGGAGACCCCTGAGTCTATGCTGATGGAAGTATCATACTATGAAATGTGGAAAGCATTCAGAATTGGAAGCAGAGGATGAAGAAATATTTTGGTGAAGATCATAAATATGAAGATGATTGTTGAGATGTTTAAGCAGGCAAGAAAGTTGAAAGCAACAAATATTTATATAAATAAGGACTTCACTTATGTGGAAGAAGATTTATTGAAAAGGTTAATTGAACAAAGGAAACACAACTGAAGGCAAGGTAATCTGCTTACATTAGCAATTTTAAACTCTGTGTAAATGAACAAATAGCAGGAAAAATTAAGAGATCAAAGGACACCAGTTAGCAAATCAGCAATATCAGGAGACAGGAATTGAGATGTATGATAGCAGTTTAAGGAAGAAACATTGACACCAGGATCTCAAAGAACAGATTGCATGCACTAAAACAGCGGAAGTAGAGGAGACAAGCAATGGCGAAGAGTAGGAGGCGTGTGGAGACATTTCCAAGGAAGAACAGAGAAGAATGTGTAAGAGGAAGAATAAGTGAAAACATTTGTCATGGTTATGGGAAGATATGATTTTACGTGGACATCTGCAGGTTGTCTTGAAGGCAATATTTGTATTGCATCGAGTAGACATTTGTGCAAATTGAACTTCAACTTAATGAAAGGTTTTACAAGTGTGTTAAATGTGGTATTCTTTTCCATGTTATCTTTTATAAGCTTGTGAAAAAATTTCTTTACCCAATAGTAAAGGAGGCTGGTCTGCTAAAGATAATTTGTGTGTAGCATATTATGGATAATATGATTCACCCAGTTTCTTGGCAAAGTATTAATAGCTCATGAAAAACTTTTGAATTTAATTGTTTAAAAATTACCCATAAACTTATTTGTGTCAGAGTGGCATATGGAATCAATTTTTTCTTGAAAACAAAATTTACAACATAATTCATGAAGTGTGGCTTATAGTAAAATCTTTAATGAAGAGGATCAGTAATAGTTTCATAACTCAATGAGTGAGTAATGTTTAGGGTATAATTCAAGAAAGGAAATGATTGTTATACAATATTATTGTCAGGGTGACAGTGAACTCTTACAAGAGATTTCAATTCTTGAGCATGTAAGCAATGTCCACTTCTGGGAAACAGGTGAAAATTTTCATTCTTGTGAGTATAAAGTAATGAATATTGAAAAATTTGTCAGTAGAGCATGGATAAACAAGAACTTCATGGAATATAATGTATTGTCAAATATTATAATTACAAACAAATGATTATGGGTGATTTGGAACATGTTTGACATTTTAACTATACAAACAACTTTGATCTTTTCACAATGAAATGTTGAAATATATTCCTAAACAAATCCATTTGTCTTTTCAAGAATTTTACATAAGTCAATAAGAGCTATACTTGGCCATAACACCCATTATGACAGCAAGGACATTGTACAAGGTACCATACACTTTTCAAAAACAAATAATGAGTGGATTTATAAGAAAAAGTACAAGAGAAAGTCTGTGTTTTAGTGGCAAGGTTTTCATGGTAAAATACTACCTGACTACCTCAAAATAAATCCATAAAATTATTTGTGATTGCAGCAACAGCAACAGAAGTGACTTTCTTAGAAACTGGTATCTCTGACAAATGCAAAATTGAGTAAAAGTGAAGCTAAACCAAATTACTACTTTCGATTTGGACTTCAAGTGGGGTAAAAGCAGTGCTTCTATAACATTAGTTGTGTTTAATTATGAGTGTACTTACAACAGTATATAGAGCAGGTGACCTTGTACTGTGTAACTGTTTGCATCTACACAACAGCTGTATTGCTGAGTTACAGTCCTAGCGATATGATTTCATACAGATATTCACACAATTCATACAGATATTCGTGCAATTCGAAAAAATGTATGTTCTTTTCTTCAAATACTTCCAATTTTTTCCATTAGTCTTCCAATTTTCTCTCTCCATTTATTATATGGGGGGGTGTCTGTGTCTCTCTGTGTCTGTCTCTATCTGTGGACAGCATGACTCAAAAATGTTGATTTTCTTGAAAATGGCTCTAACGATTTTGATTAAAATGTCACATGTTTGAGATATTTTTATGACAAATGAAATGTATATCTTGAATTTTCTAGCTATAGCCCCTGTAGTCGCATTTACTCTGGATGACTTTTGCATAATTGGTAAACCGGTAGAGATAGATCAAATCATACTATACAAAAAATGTAGATCTTGTTAAAATACACAATTTATGTCTAAATAAATTTTCTTGTAGAGTGAACTATTTCGGAGATATTCCTTGTTATGTGAGTGAGTTTCAGAAAAATTAAAACTTTCTTGAAATGGAACATCGTTGTTCATTTGTTTTACATGTTAAGTGTGCAAAGAGAACAGAATCTCAAAGTTTTAAAAGATTTGACTATCGCTTAAAGCCTACTGTATTCTAATATTCCCCTTGCACCAACAAGGAAATAAGCAATAAAATAATTTGTGCAAATGTTTATCTTAACACGAAGAAGATATAGGAATAAGAGTTTGTAAGAATGGTTAGTACAAGAGTAGAGAAAGTCATGTGAGTGCGATATGTTAGATTTTTTTATGTGTTAAGCGTACAAAGAGAACAGGATCTCAAAGCTTTAAAACATTTGACTATCGCTCAAAGCCTACTGTATTCTCATATTCCCCTTGCACCTACAAGGAAATAAGTAATAAGATAATTTCTGTAAATATTAAACTCAGCTAACACGAAGAAGATATGGGAATAAGAGTTTGTAAGAATGGTTAATACAAGAGTAGAGAAAGTCATGTGAGTGCAACACATCAGATTTTTTTATATGTTAACCATACAAAGAGAATGGAATTTGAAAGCTTTAAAAGATTTGACTAGAGCTCACAGTCTACCTATTTTTTTTTGCCCACTTTCGCTACACACGGCACCACAAGTGGTGACACTGATGGTACATGGAATAAAGATGGAGCACCTTTGTAGTGAAATGGTGGGGGAAACCGGAGAACCAAGAGGAAACCCGCCCTAACGCTGCTTCATCCACCACGAATCTTATATCAAAGATAAGATAAGATGCTTTATTGTCACAAAGGCGTACATAAGAAGTGAGCAAGAGCTTTGTAAACTGGTGACTCATCAGATTGTGAAAACTACATTGATAAAACAAAAATCATTACACATATTTACAATAGAATTATAAACTAGCTTACAGTAATTTGGAAAATACTACTAACAGTGGAAGCCACATGTATCTACATATCCCTAATGAAAAATTAAGGTACTATTATTAAGGTTATATACTATCAAAGTCTACTATATTCCCATGTTCTCCTTGTGCCTACAAGGAAATAAGCAACAAGATAATTTCTACAAATGTTTATCTCAACTAACACAAAGAAGATGTAGGAATAAGAGTTTGTACAAATGGTTAGTACACGAGTAGAGAAAGTCATGTGAGTGCAACACATCAAATTCTTTTATATGCTAAGCATGGAAAGAGAACGGGATCCCAAAGCCTTAAAATATTTGACTATCACTCAAAGCCTACTGTATTCTAATATTCCCCTTACACCTAAAGGAAATAAGCAATAAGATAATTTGTACAAATGTTTACCTCAGCTAACACAAAGAAGATATAAGAGTTTGTAAGAATGATTGGTAGAAGAGTAGACAGTCATGTGAGTGCAACACATCAGATTTTTTTTTATTTCAGTTCCCCTTTAATGCTGTTATAAAAATTGTCTTAACCTAAACTTTATGAAGAGTTAAATAAATAAATAAATTTCCTTAAACATGTACCTAAAATCTGACTTAGAATTTTAAAATTGTCTTCGCTTATTTTATAGAGATAAGCTATTCCACAGATGATAGCAAACCTAAAAAAAGAATTACATAAAAAAAGTGTCACTTTTTCAGTATTACTCGCTCATAAGCAAATTTCAAGTCAGGTGGTCTACATTTTATATCATTCAATGAATGTCAAACATTTAAAATTTTAATACACTGCATAGGCTTTGGTAGCCGGTGTCCATCGTATCTGAGTCTTCCAGGGAAGGCAGCATCTTCTTTATAATGAAGTCAACGTTTTGCCCCCCTATGTTGGGCTCTTCAGATTTCACTGCGTGATGGCACCTACAAAACTGTGCTGACCAGATAGTTTTAAATTAAAAAAGTAAAGGAATTAAATAAAACACCTACCTTTCTCTGTACACCTAAATATGTATCTTCTCAGTTAAGGATATTTAAATTGAGGGGAAGATGAAGGTATTTTTAGAATGCTAATACCTGAAACAGTAAATCTACATAGGTATTTTCTAGATGTGGCAAATGGCGTGAAGCTATGCAGTGGTATATGGTTGAGTTCACTTTTGTTTTTGTAACAATTTATTTATGTCTCTCCAACTTCCGTGTAGTCAACATCACTTTTTTAAGTACAGTGTCTACACACTCGCATTATCAGCAGTGTCTTGTTTATTTCAAGAAAGGAAACAGAGATGTTATCCCCACAGTTAATTTGCATGATATCACTTGCAAGGTCATTCGCCACGTCTAAAAAATACCTCTGTATGTCTAAACCAGAAAATTGGTATGAGGTGAATCCATAAAGTATGTTTCCCACTCTTCCCACAACTAGAAAAGCATATATTGCAGTGACTGCATGTATGCGATGGAATAAGACATGACATACCACCACACAAAACTCATTTTTCTGAACGTCCACACCAGGCAAGAAACAGTCCTAAACCTGACATTCATACTCGCACAATTCCTTAAAAACCATGAAAAATTCCAACAATATCTATACAGAATTAGAAAAGCAATCTCACTGATGTGCCCATGCTTAGATAACAACCAAACAGCCATACGTCTTGTACTTCACTGTAAGCTGCAAGCCAGGAACAGACCAGTGCATATGAAGAACCCCAACATAGTGTTACAAAAAGTCTTTTCATCACCACGAACAATCCAGATTATAAATGAAATCTTCAAGACATTAGATAAATACTACTTTCATAAGCATTTGTATATAAATACATGGTATTTCTGAGATTAAATATCCTGTGATGTACCCACAGGGCAAATTGCAGGTTGCAAAAAAAAAAAGAAGAAATGGCATGGCAAGGTCTCACAGTAACTCCGTAGCAGCAATTGAAAATGAAGGCTCATATTCCAGCTTCTTTGTGTGTGAAGTGCAGTCAGTGACAAAGTTTTTGTATGCACAGAGCATACCACTGATTGAGATTCATTGTCAGCCGTTCCAGATCTATGAGCTTAACATCATGAGCAAGCAGGTGGTGTGTTGCAGCAAGTCACTGAAGTGTTCACGATGAACAGCACAGCAGGAGGCCATCCATAATTAGAGGTGACCTTGTGAAGCTTGTGTGGGGATGTATTATTTAGAATCCTCACTTCACAACCATGGAACTCAGTGGCCAGTTCTCTCAGATGTGAAGCTTCATGTTGCATGAAATGGTCATAGACAACAGAGCTCCTGCAAACTTTTAGCTGGGAGGGTTTGATCATCCACCCAACAGCCCGAACCTCACTCCCAGTGATTTCTATCTGTTCTGGAGTCTTAAGAAATTTATTTTCAATCAGAGTCAATGTTTTTAGAATGATAGTGAGGCAGAAAGGTTTTCACACAGTGAATCCAATCCCAGGCAGTAGACTATTATGATACAGGGTTTCAAGTACGAGAAATGTCTGAATTCCAGTAGTGAATTGGTTGAAAAAATAGCTCAATAATTCTGTATCTGTTCCAATAAATCTTTCATTTAAATTGTGTTTTGTTTCTGTTCATAGCCCCAGGGAAACTTACTTTGTGGATGTCTTGCATTTTAGTCCATTTCATCATTTTAACTCTGGTTTTTAAATTACATAATTTTATCACTCTAAATCTGAACATTGTCATCTGGATCTTCTAATTTTGGAATTTCATTCAGTTTTAGAATTCCAGTTTTAGAAATCTTAAGAATAATTCAATGTAAGATATTTTTTATAAAAACAATAAGCATGTTTAAGGAAAAGGATTTTTTTTTATCGTATTACAATTATTTTGAACATAGCTGTTTTTATATACTGTATTGTGATATGTGTTTACAGGATTATCGGTACATGCCAGAACCAAATTTGCCACCCTTACATGTGCAACTGACAAGAGAAAATGCTATCAAAAATAACACTTACATTGTGCATATGGGTGATATAAAACTTCCAGAATTGCCTGAAGAAACAAGAACAAAACTCAAAAGCCTATATGGTCTGCCATTGGAATCTACAATAATATTAGTGGTAGGGAAATAATTATTTGCTGTTCTTAAGCTTACAATGATAAATATTTTCATCTGACCACAGTCTTTTCCATTTTCCTGTTAAAGTACAACTTTATTTTCTTGACTGCCACCATAATGGAGTTAAAATACTTTGAAGTATAATAGTTTGCTAATGTGGAGTGGATTTTTTTACAAAATCACATTCAGTCAGCAGTCAGTTGAGTATAAAAACAAGTGTTATGGAAACATGTCCTGACCAAAACCAGATTTGCTGAGCAATAGTGTTAGTTTGTGTGAATTAAAATTTCAATTTTAAGCTATGTTTTCAATTTCCAAATGCAAGTATCACATTTAAGAGCAGACAGAGAGTGACTGTAGTAAGGATGTAAGCAAGGATGTGTTAAAATCAATGATGGCTTGCTGTGTATTATTCAAACAACTAGTAGTTCTCTAACACAATATAGAAACTACACTCTGTCCAGTGGGAAAATGAAGTAGACATCACTGCATGCCCTTGTGTGATTACAATGGCAGAACATCCATGTAAACAGAACACTGAATTTTGCTACGTGACATACAATATCCATTTTTCACAAGGTAAATTTATTTAATCATATCTCTAAATAGCACGGCGCATACAGATATGGAAATATGTGATCCCATTCCATTAACCTGAGCTGGACAGTGGTTTGAATCCCTCCAGATCAGAGGCCTCTGTGTTGCTCAATTGATCACCCAGATTTATCATGCATTTTTTCACCTTGACATCGATAATACCCTCCAAGTCTCACTTTTCTATTTTTTCCTAACCCTTGTTGAACATCAGCTCTTGCCTATCAGGTGCTACAATGCCGAATGCTGCATCAACCAGTGCATGCATGCCTAGAAGTTTGAAGGTTTAATCATTTCTGTTGACGTAATCCTTTTCCTGACTCCATACCATTTCTATCAGGTTTAGACAAGCTTAGCCGTTTCATCAATTACATATTTTTTTCATGCTCTTTAGCCTGAGACTTTACCACTATGGGAAATAGTTTCTCCATCAATGCCAGCAATTCTGCTTTCATCAGACGCTCAATGAAAGTGGCGCTGTTTTTTGTAATTATTAATGACGTTGTGTCTTTGAGATATTGAGATCTTTGTGATCTCAGGGTGTAGTAACGGATGGAATGAAAAATCACACAATGTTTCTTCACCACAATGTATTATTTTATTAACACTTCATCGATACTTTACATTAAATAATTCCTCTCAGCACCATTCTAAATGATTTAAAACGCTTCCACCTTCTCATTTAGTTGAACCAACGCTTGATGAAAGTCTGGTGAAAGTTCCATACCCACACGTCACACCAATACGTCCATATGTCTAGATTACACACACGCGAATGGACAGTTTATGGCGTCCTCACGTGACACTGCCTTTTTCATATACATCCACGTATGCATCCATCAAATAGTTCCTTCTTGTTAGGGAAGCGATCCCTAACCATCCTCCCTTACTTTTATTATGGAGCACATATAATTCTAATATTTATACATATATATTAAAATCAAATATGGAAATATTTATGACGTCTTTAAACTAACTTAGTTGTTCGTAATAATGAGCATTTGCAACACGTTTTCGCCATGTAACCAAATCATACCAACATCAAAAAACAAATTACACTTTTAACAAATATTCACATAAACGATTTTCTTTTGGGGTCTTCTAATATTCTGTCTCACATGCCCCTTGTTTTGTTTTTAAAGTTGTCACCTATATTTACAATCTTGAAACACAATACAATACTTCTCCCTACTCCTCTGATGCAATCACTTTGTACAATATTTTTTCTTTCTTTCCAGTCTTCTTCGCTGTTTGTCTTTGTCTTTTGTTTTGGCATGACACAGCATGTCTTTATAAATTTCACATATTCAGTTACTACACAATACATGTTCAGTTATTATACATCACATATTCAGTTATTATACAATACATATTCAGTTATTGTACAACACATTCAGTTATTATTCAACACACATTCAGTTATTGTACATTTGACATTGACACAAATATAATTTAAGTGTATCATGGTTTATTGTGTGGCTTTTGACTTATGTTCTTTGTTATGAGGAGAGAAAAACAGGATACAAATTTTGAGCTGATGATTATGATCATATTTATGGCAATATTTTATTCAGTTCTTTGCCTTCTTTGTCTTGTAAGCTTATTATGTATAAGCAGGTCGTTGAATCAGTTCTTAAACTCTGATGTTACTAATGGTACCATTTTTTAATTGGGTTCTTATTCATTATTATTTGGTTCAACATTTCTTCAAGCTTAGCATTGGCTATATCCATCTTAATTCATGGGCATTGCTTTTCTGATTATGGTTTTTCTTACTTCACTAATTGTCACCTCTTTGTCTCTTATCTCTATAAGAGAAAACTTCTATACTTATAATTATTCTGCAATTGTATTATTTTTCTTCTCAATTCACCCTTGACATCTTTGTGTCGAAATATTTTATCTTTGTCATCACAATTGATTCCTTTTTTATTTTTGTCCCTGACATCCTTATGTCAAAAACACATTATTTTCCGTCGCTATAATTCATTTCTTTAATGACAATCAGTGTCCTCATCTGTCTTTGTTGACAATGCTCTCTGTGGTCAATATAGCCAATGACTATGTTGATTTTCTTTCTTGTTGTATTTTCTAATCTGAACATAATCTTCTATAAGTAACCCATTAAAAATTATTATTCTCCATCATCTCTATTATTCCTGCCTTACATGGTTGTTGGCAAAGACTATTTGGTCCTTTCTTTGTATGGTTTTAACTTATTTTTATGCTATCTTCCTACCAACTTGCCATTTGTATTCTGTTGCTCATACGTATGGTCACCCAGCTGTTTTGTTATGACCAGTGGTCCAGTGTACAGTAGTTCCATCTTCTCTGTGTAGCTATCACGGTGTTGATGTCAATTGTTAATCTCTTGGGTTTTGTGTTGTTGGTCATCCACTCGGTTGGGACGAACTTAGTCGTGGTAATTTCCCTGAGTGTTGGTGGTGGTTGTTGTTTCTGTATTCTGTGCAGCATCTGCCCTATTTGGCACATCTTCCTCCTGTTCCTGATGTCTTATGTTGGCAGTGTTCCATTGGTTTCTGCCCCTTTGGCGTGAACCCCTGTTGTATGACGGTCTTTGGTTGTTGAAGTATTCCCTACAGAATCGTATGTGGTTCACTTGATGGGTACGGTCTCCTGGTCTTCCACGATCATATGTATATGTTCTGTATCTCGATTCACCCCTTGGTATTGTGTCATGGTACCACTGTCTTGTGTTCTCTATCCTCTCGCCATGATTGTGTGGTTATGGGAAATGGTGTGCCCCTCTCCCCCTGTCATGGGTGCTCCTAGTATTTCTATCTTCTCCCTCATTCTGGTTGTTTGTAGCTGTGCTTCAGTTTAAGATAGGTGAGTTTGGGTGACCGTTCCTATGTCTATGCTCATTAGGCTGACCATTTTGTGTTTCGAAGGCTGTCAGTAATTCTATCATGTCTGCAAAATCTACTGACCTCGCAACAATTAACCCTGTTCTCACTGTGTCTGGGAAATGTCTTGTTATGCTTGTAATTAGCTCTGCTTCCGACAGGTTAGGGTCTAATATCTTTCCTTTGTTGGCTATTTTCATAAAATAATCGACTAGCGATAACCCTTTGGTTGGATCATATCTACCTGTCGCTAGCTCTACCTTAGTTTGGTTTTGCTTAGCTGGGCCCCAATACCTTGATAGGAATAGATTTCTGAATGAGCTATACGATTCATGACCAGCTAGTGTTAGCCTAAGCCATTCCAATGCCTTGTTTTTTAAGCTTTGCTTAACTATCATCATCCTAAGCTCATTTGGTATCCTTTTCACTTTAAAATACTCTTCCATCTCTTTAACAAAGAGTTTTGGATCGTCTCCCTTCTCCTCGTCAAATGTAGGTGATGTGATTTCATGTAGTATGCTGTTTGTGTAACATGTGTTGTGTGTTGTGTCATTGTTTGGTTGTGAACCTCTTTCTCTGTATGGTGAGTCAACATTTTGTACATTATTCAAATAACTCTCATCTTGTACATTACTTACATCTAAATCATCTTGCCTTTGTAGTGCATTCACAACATCATTTACATTCGCCAAACTTTCTTTTCCTTTTTTCATTTGCTCACAAATTGATTTTAAATCATTCTTTATTTCTAAGTGACTTTGTTTCATATCATTTATAGCATCCTGTTGCGAATGTACTACATCAGCCATAGTCTTAATTTTAGGAATTGCAATTTGTTCTACAGTTTCATTAATAATGCCTTTCTTTACTACCTCAATTTCTTTCCTTAATTCCTCAGTTATTTCTGCTTTTACATTTGTAATCTTACAGTCTACACTTGCATTACATTCTGTTATTTCATCTCTACATCTACCAATTTCTCCTTCTAATACAATCTTATTTTCTCTCATTTCCGATTCAATTTTTCCCATCCTATCTCCTATGATTTCTATCCTAGCTTCTAAGGCTTCCTTTGTCTCATTTAAGTTTTTATGTATTAATTTTAAATTAGTTTCCATTACTTTCATATTTTCTTTACACTCCTGTCTTCCTAATTCTATTTTCTGCTCAAAGTTCTGTCTTCCTAATTCCATTTTCTGTTCTAAGTCCTGTCTTACTAATTCCATTTTCTGTTCTAAGTCCTTTCTCACTTCCTCCATTTTCTGACCTATCTCTTCCTTATTCTGTTCTAGTTTTTGGCCTATACTCTGACCTAAACTTTGTTCTATATTCTGTCTCAATTCTGCGTTATTTTGTTCCATTTTCTGACCTAATTCTACCTTGTTTTGTTCCATTTTTTGACCTAAACTTTGTTCTAGTCTTTCAAACATGATCATTAATAACCTTTGGTCTTTTCCTATTGCCACCTGTTCCTCTTTTTCTGGTTCTATTTGATAACTAGGCCTATCTGCCCCTTCCTCTACTCCTGTCACTAGATCTCTCTCTTTTCGCGACATTTTGGTTTCTTTATTCAGTTCGCTTTGGTTTAAAAGTCCTGCTATTTTGCCTCTTCGTAGTAACATAAAAATAAAAATAAACTGGATGTAGAAATAAAAATTTTTGGTCTTACTTTTTTTTCCGTTGATTTGTCCAGTTACGTGTGTCTCCTGGGCAGTTGGCTTCGCTAGACGATCTATGGTGTTTTCCCGCGTTGATTATCCATTCATCGGTGTTCTGATGTCGATATCAAACGATGGTCTAATGGCATCTTCTTTCTTTTTGGCGCGAAGATATGGCGTCACTTGGTATTTCCCGTAAGTTCATTCCCCGTAATTTCCATTCCATCCAAAATTCGTGTTCCACGTTGGGCAAACCACTTGGTGCGGTTTTTGTAATTATTAATGACGTTGTGTCTTTGAGATATTGAGATCTTTGTGATCTCAGGGTGTAGTAACGGATGGAATGAAAAATCACACAATGTTTCTTCACCACAATGTATTATTTTATTAACACTTCATCGATACTTTACATTAAATAATTCCTCTCAGCACCATTCTAAATGATTTAAAACGCTTCCACCTTCTCATTTAGTTGAACCAATGCTTGATGAAAGTCTGGTGAAAGTTCCATACCCACACGTCACACCAATACGTCCATATGTCTAGATTACACACACGCGAATGGACAGTTTATGGCGTCCTCACGTGACACTGCCTTTTTCGTATACATCCGTGTATGCATCCATCAAATAGTTCCTTCTTGTTAGGGAAGCGATCCCTAACCATCCTCCCTTACTTTTATTATGGAACACATATAATTCTAATATTTATACATATATATTAAAATCAAATATGGAAATATTTATGACGTCTTTAAACTAACTTAGTTGTTCGTAATAATGAGCATTTGCAACACGTTTTCGCCATTTAACCAAATCATACCAACATCAAAAAACAAATTACACTTTTAACAAATATTCACATAAACGATTTTCTTTTGGGGTCTTCTAATATTCTGTCTCAAAAGCAATGCTTTTACTTTGTAGTCATGTTGGACTGGTTATAATTTTGCTAAACACTGAAACCTGTAGCTATGTTGTCATGTCATCTTTTGTCCAAGAACTATTTGGTATGTGTTCTACCCTCACATGATGGTAGGGAGCGTTATACCTCATGATGACACTACTTGGGCATAATTTGGGCCCTTTTCAAACCATCATTTAAAAATGTTTCCATTCATTCCTTCATAATAATATCTGCAGTTGTTTTGGAAACAAACACAAGCTTGCAATTCTCAACAAAACCATCCTCACTTCTTATGTGCAGCACTATCAGACGCTTACCTCTCCAAGCTTTTTTTATAAGTTTTTTATAAGGTGGCTCAGTTGGTTAGATGCTGGCCTACTGATCCCAAGGTTCAGATCTGGCCCAGACCAATGGTTTTTAAGTGTGCTTTAAAACAACAGCTCCATGTCAGTAGATTTACTGGGATGTAAAAGAACTCCTGCAGGACGAAATTCTGGCACACCAGCAACACTGATGTGATCCTGGCAGCTGACAGCATTGTTAAACAACAAAATAATGTTAACCCATATGAACCTAGGTTTTATCTTAATAGTAGACCTTCCATGTTTTCCAAGTTCTTTGCTATAAAATAATGTCATCTCTGTCTTAAATTACACAATTTCTTTTTCTGCTCACAAACTCAAAACCAATTTATAACAGCAATTTGTGGAGAGATCATTTTACACGTGAATCTGGAAGGTCAGGATCAGAGTTGCCAACTACTTTTTTTAACTTAGGGGGTTTATTATTGAAAGAGAATGGATTTTTATGTGCTAAAAAAGTTTAAAATATTTTATTTGTTATGTATGAAAAATATAAAAAATATGCCTAAAAATGCAAAAATATTTTGTTTTGTTATTACAAAACTGTAAATACTAAAGTTAAAAATCACTCACCAATCATGCTGAGGCAGTGATGGATTGAAACAACTTGCTATCTCCAAGTTTTCCGTCACAAACTGATCTCCAGTTGTCTTGAAACAATGCATGATACCCAGAGAAGGACCTCTCAACATCACATGAAGATAGTCTTGTATATTTCATCAAGGAATGTGCCACATATTTTGAATTTCATTAACATCTACTTCCCCTTCCAAAACCTTGACAATTTTCCACATAGTATGAAATCATAATTCTTTTCAAACTGTTTTAAATTTCTGTTTAATAGCTTCCACCTTTGGACCTTAGAGTGAATTAATCTTTTTCTCAATATTATGCAGTTCTTTAATTGTCATTGAGTAGGTTCTGAAGAATTTAAATTTCAATTGAGTTAGTTCATCAATCATGGATTTAAAATTTTCAAAATTGTTTGCATAATGCACTGCTGCTTTCAACCATGTTCCCCAATATTTATTGTTATGTGAAATAGAACTTTGTATACAATTGAAGTGTACCGTTTTGGGAATTTCTTCAGTCTTAGTTACAGTTTTTCATCTATAAGCAAAATAAAAATTTATTTACATACAAATCCACTCCTTGATGATGAGCAAAGAACTTGTGCAAATTGCTGACGTCACAAAATCATCATACACAACATCCAACTCCCCCAGGGGAACCTACTACGGTAAATACATGTTTGGCACACCCAAGGCCCTGAGCCGACTGGCTCTCTCGGTGTGGGCATGGTCAGGGAGTCAGTCAAAACGCCCACCCACGTGTAGGTTGTGCATGTAGACCTGTGTCGGTGGAAAGGTTTATCCTGATGACTGAGGGATGCATATCTGAGCCGTTCCAGCTTCTTTCTGAATTCGGGGAGGGTGCACATTTCCAATACACTGCTTTGGTTTCTGCTTCACCTAAACGGTATTGGGGCTAACCCACCCCTAGTCAATCGGCCAGGACTAGGTAATGCACTGAACTCCAGGGTGAGTGGGACAGCGAGCCTGCTATATTCCCTGTGTAGCCCTGTCATCCTAGTGGAATGACCTCTTGTTGGGCTTCGTGGTGGGTGGGGAGCACTGGGGGATGAAATTTTTAGCCTTTTTTCTATGGCAACCAACACTCCTAAATGCCGCAAACAAGTGCAAGTTGAAAAAGAGGTACACGTGTCATCGGCACGCTACCTAGTTATTCACCAGATGGAAGATGGTCAATCATTTTTTAAGGTCAATCCGTTCATTATTCAGTCAGGTCTGGATAAAATTGCTGGTCCTGTAAAATCCTGCACCCGTCTGCGATCCGGTTCACTACTTGTTGAGAGCTACACTGCCCAACAGTTTGAGAAGATATTGAAGGCCAAACTCCTCTAAGGGCATTATTACCACCCAACTTTTGGATGGTATGCTGAAGGAGGAGATACAGGGTTATCTGTCGGACCAAGGAGTAACTGAAGTATACCGTGCAAGAGCTAAGCGTGATGGCATGCAGGTTTATATCCACACTCTGTTTCTCACTTTTGATTGGCTCGGTTGCCTCAGAAGATCAAGGCAGGTTACGAGGTTATTCCGGTCCAACCTTATACTTCACGGCCTATGTGTTGTTTCCAGTGCCAATGCTATGGCCATACTAAGACCTCTTGTAAGACTTTGGTTGCGGTTTGTGCCAATTGTGGTGAGGATTCTCATGAGGGAGCTTGTCCATTGGCTCCTAGCTGTGTGAACTGTCGAGGTAACCATGCAGCGACTTCCTGCAACTGTCTACAATACCAGGATGAGAAGGCCATTCAAGAGCTGTGGGTGAAAGAGCGTCTATCTTTCTCTGAAGCCCCCAAATGCCATTCAGCTCGCCAGCCTCCTCTCCTGAAGTTTGGTACTTTTAGTTCAACTGTTTCGACACCAGTGCTAAAGCAGGATATGGGCACTCAAACTGCCCTATAGTCTCCACAACCAATGCTCCTCACATTGTAGTACCAGCTTCTACTTCCACCAGCTCCACGATCTTTCCCATAAGTAGTGAAACCCAGAAATTCAAAGTCACCCCAAAACACTCCGATTTCCTCAAAGAGCCTTCTAACTCTGCCAGTGGAAAGTGTGCCTTTACGGCCACTTCTCCTTTGCCTCCTCAGCGATCTCAATCCCAGGAGACTAGGGCGTGCAGTCGATTGAAGCAGGATTCTCCACCTCCCATGACCACTGTCAATCCTTTTGTACCTCTATCTCAGGTTTCTGGTGACACTGACCCTCTTCCATCCAAGGAGCCTATGAAGCATGAACTTTCTGTTCCACAAAGCCTGAGTCCCACACGGAATCAGAAGGGCAGATTGAAGCGACAGCCGTTGGCTAAATGAACTCGGTGACGAGCTTTTCCCATTTTTCCTCAGGATGTCCATCTTACAGTGGAATACACATGGCGTGCGCAGGCATAAATCATAACTGCAACTGTTTGCTAATTCGCTGTCCCCCAGTCTTTTCTGCCTGCAGGAAAGCAAACTTAAGGATACGCATCTGTGTAAAAAGGCTAAAAATTTGAAAAATTGCCAAAAATGGATTTTTGTTTTATTAAATAGTATAAATCGTCTGCTTTATTTTGATATGCTTTTTATAGCCATACAGCATTTTTAACTGCGTCACGTGGCCGTCTAACTGAGTGCCTGTAAGTGGTCATGTCCATTTAAATCCATACACTTCCACTACCCTTGCTATGACTTCAAACTTAGTTTTTTCACGTTTTTATTTTTAGCACTGGTGGCTCTTTAAAATGCTCCACACGATGCAATTTTCAGTACTTATGCATGAAATTTGGTGTACCTGCTTAGAAATAACATTAAAGAGAAATGATGAGATAATGTTTTCATAACGTGAATAACTACTGAGTAATTAAACATTAAAGTTTACATTTCGACATTTAAATGAAAAAAATAATGAATTTAAACTTTAAAATTTATTTTTATCCAAACTAATAACAAGATTAAGAAATTATCTCATCAATCTACTAACATTCTATTACAGGACATAACTGAAAATTATTAAGCGTTTCAAATCAAAATTGCATCATGGGGAACCATTTATACAAATATTTAAAAAAATATAATAAAATATTAATATGTTAGCAACTGGTCTGACTAAATGTATGAAATTTAGCACAGTTACTCCTCACTATACAGTGATTGTTGTGTTAAAATTTCAAAGCAATCCAATGAAAACTGTAAATTTTCAAAATTTCACAGATGGGTATCCTTAACCAGCAGGATGCTTTCAGCTTTCCTGGTTTTACTCCAGTGTGATTTGATTTACCACTGGAGCCTGGTACTCCTACACATGGGGGTGTCATGCAGCTGATCTGCGACGACACATTTTACCAGCCTCTTATGCTCACTACTACATTGCAAGCTGTAGCTGTTACTGTGAGTTTACCTGGTTTTTGTTTTACATTATGCTCCTTTTATCTCCGCCTTCTTCCCCCTTCGCCATTGGGGACTTTTCTGATCTAGTGTCCCAGCTCCCAGAGCCCTACCTGATGCTGGGAGGCTTCAATGCTCATCACCCTCTTTGGAGATCTTCTAGGACTAGCGTAAGGGGAAAGCAGCTTGCAGAGTTTTTCCATCATAATCAGCCCTGTCTTCTCAATACTGGTGAACCTACTTTTATTTCTGATTCCACAGGCACTCTCTCTCACCTGGACTTACTGTTTGCACACCACAGCTTGCCCATCGTTGAACGTCATCTCGGATATCTTCTCCAGTGATCATCTTCCCTGTGTGATCAGCCTGCTTTCCGATTATGTACCCTCGTCATGTGTACCCACCTGGCAACTACATAGAGCGAGCTGGCCTCTTTTTTGCCACTTAGCTGTTTTCGATGACCGTGTGTTTGGTGATGTTAATCAGAAGGTGGATCACCTTACTACTGCGATCAAAGCCACTGCTGAGCGTGCTGTCCCTTGGTTGTCTACCCAACCGAGGCGTTTACCCGTTCCTTGGTGGACCGACGAATGCCGGGCGGCGGTTTGTGCACAGCGAGCTGCTCAATAATCTGGTTATCTACAAGCGATTACACGCCCATGCTCGTTGGATCATACAGGCCAGTGAGAGGGCATCCTGGCACCGCTTTGTGGAATCCTTCAACTGCTTCACACCACCGTCAGTGGTTTGGGACAAGCTCCATTGTGTTGCCGGCAAAGTTTCACGAATTACAGTGTCTGGTCTTAAAATCAATAATGGCACTGTAGTTTGCCCTAGAGCTGTTGCTGATGCCCTCTGTTGTGCTTTTGCAGAGTTATCTAGCTCATCACATTACCACCCTTACCTTTTACCAATCAAGCAATGAGCTGAAAAGCATGATTTTTCTTTTCACTCTAACAACCGCGAGTGTCATAATGCCTTCTTCACTATGTCGGAGTTGGAGCGGGTCCTGGTCTCTTCGAAGCAGTCCGCTCCTGGGCTGGATGGTGTTCACATTTCGATGCTGCAGCACCTGTCTTTGCCTGGTAAGCAGTATGTTTTACGAGTGATTAACCATATCTGGCACTCCGCTGTTTTCCCATCTGCTTGGTGAGAAGCCACAATTGTCCCAATTTTAAAACCTGGAAAGGACCGGCATCTACCTTCCAGTTATCATCCAATCTCCCTCACCAGTTGCATCTGCAAGGTGATGGAGCGGATGATTAACAGGCGATTGACATGGTGACTTGAAACTCAACATCTGTTGTCCAACGCTCAGTGCAGATTTCGTCACTTCCGTTCAACAGTCGACCATTTAGTTTCGTTATCCACTGGTGCTGTTTTTATATTAATATTGCTTTGTATGTGCTGAGCGATGAGATTCTTTTTCTGCCCCAGGTCGTGGTACTAGATGGAATGAACAAACACTCGATGTTACCTCACTATAATATATTACTTTATTAACACTTTTTCTCGGCTCTACACCTAAATTACTTTTCGTCGCACCAATTTATATTGTATAGATAGTCTTTCCAGTTTTTAACAACTTTAGAACAAAAGCTTCATGAAAGTTTAGTCAATTTTCTACTCACATCCAAGAGCACTATAAAAACATATCTTGTTATATCAAGCACACAGACGCTATTAACGATTTCAGCGCCACATCACATGATGCTACCTTCTTTTTGTGTACGTCCGCGTATGCATTCATCAAATAGTTCCCGTATTGTTAGGGAAGCGATCTTTAGCTATTCTCCCTTCGCTTTCAATATTGAACACATATAATTCTTTTATTTATACATATATACTAAATTTAAATATGGAAATATTTATGACGTCTTTAAACAAACTTAATTTTTTTGTAACAATGAACAATAGCAACACGTTCTCGTCACTCAACCAACTCGTACCAACACCAAAAATAAATTACACTCTTAACAAATATTCACATAAATGATTTTCTTTTGGGGTCTTACAATATCCTGTCTCACATGCCCCTTTTTTGTTTTTCAAGTTGTCACCTACATTTACAATCTTGAAACACAATACAATACTTCTCCCTATTCCTCTAATACTTAATACTTTGTACAATACCCTTTTTTCTTTACAGTCTTCTTTGCTGTATGTTTTTGTCTTTTGTTTTGGCATGACACAGCATGTCTTTATAATTATAACATATTCAGTTACTACACAACACAACACTTAGAATATTCCTAAGTTTTTACATTTGACATTTACACTAATATTATTTAAGTGTATCGTGGTTTATTGTGAGCCTTTTGACTTATGTTCTTTGTTATGAGGAGAGAAAAACAGGATACAAATCTTGAGCTAATAATTATGATCATATTTATGGCAATTTTATTCAGTTCTTTGTCTTCTGTGTCTTGCAAGATTATTATGTATAGGCAGGTCGTTGAGTCAATTCTTAAACTCTGATGTTACTAATGATACTATTATGACATTGGGTTCTTATTCACTATTGTTTAGTTCGACATTCCTTCAAGCTTAACATTGACTATATTCATCTTAATTCATGGGCATTGCTTTTCTGACTATGGTATTTCTTACTTCACTAATTGTCACCTCTTTATCTCTTATCTCTATCAGAGAAAACTTCTATATTTATAATTATTCTGCAACTATATTATTTTTCTTCTTAATTCACCTTCGACACCCTTGTTTCAAAAATATTTTTTCTTTGTCACCACAATTGATTCCGTTTTATTTTTGTCCCTGACATCCTTATGTCAAAAACACATTTTTGTTGTTGTTATAATTCACTTCTCTAATGACAATCAGTATTCTCATCTGTCTTTGTTGACAATGCTCACGGTGGTCATTATATAGCCAATGACTATGTTGATTTTCTTTCTTGTTGTATTTTTCAACCTGTATATAATTTCCTATACGAAACCCATTATAAATTATTATTTTTCATCATCTCTACTGTTCCTGCCTTAGATGTTTGTTGGCAAAGACTATTTGGTCCTTTCTTCGTATGGTTTTAATTTGTTTTTATGGTATCTTCCTACCAACTTGCCATTTGTATTCTGTAGCTCATATGTATGGTCGCCCAGCTGTTTTGTTATGACCAGCCATCCAGTGTACAGTAGTTCCATTTTCCCTTTGTGTGGCCATCATGTGTTGATGACAATTGTCAATCGCTTAGGGTTTGTGTTGGTCATCAATTCGATTAGGGCGAACTTAGTCGTGGTAATTTCCCTGGATGTTAGTGGTGGTTGTTATTTCTGCATTCTGTGCAACATCTGCCCTATTTGGCACGTTTCCATCTACTTCCTGCAGTCTTATGTTGCCCGTGTTCCATTGGTTTCTGCCCCTTTGGTGTGAACCCCTATTGTATGACGTCCTTTGGCTGTTTAAGTATTCCCTACAGAATCGTATGTGATTCACTTGATGGGTACGGTCTCCTGGTCTCCCACGATCATACGTATATGTTTGGTTTCTCGATTCACCCCTTGGTATTGTGTCGTGGTACCGCTGTCTCGTGTTCTCCATCCTTTCGCCATGATTGTGTGGTTGTAGGAAATGGTGTGCCCCTCTCCCCCTGTCATGGGTTCTCCTAGTATTTCTATCTTCTCTCTCATTCTGGTTGTTTGTAGTCGTGCTTCTGTTTAAGATAGGTGAGTTTGGGTGACCGTTTCTATGTCTATGCTCATTAGGTCGACCATTTTGCATTTCGAAGGCTGTTAATAATTCTATCATGTCTGCAAAATCTACTGGCCTCGCAACAATTAACCCTGTTCTCACTGTGTCTGGGAAATGTCTTGTTATGCTGGTAATTAACTCTGCTTCCGACAGGTTAGGGTCTAATAGCTTCCCTTTGTTGGCTACTTTCATAAAATAATCGACTAGTGATAACCCTTTGGCCGGATCATATCTTCCTGTCGCTAACTCTACCATTGTCTGATTCTGCTTAGCTGGGCCCCAATACCTTGATAGGAATAGATTTCTGAATGAGCTATATGATTCATGACCAGCTAGTGTTAACCTTAGCCATTCTAATGCTTTGTTTTTTAAGCTTTTCTTAACTATCATCATCCTAAGCTCATTTGGTATCCTTTTCACTTTAAAATACTCTTCCATCTCTTTAACAAAGTTTTGGATCGTCTCCCTTCTCCTCGTCAAATGTAGGTGGTGTGATTTCATGTAGTATGCTGTTGGTGTAGCATATGTTGTGTGTTGTGTCATTGTTTAATTGTGAACCCTTTTCTCTATATGGTGAGTCAACATTTTGTACATTATTGAAATAATGTTCATCTTGAACATTACTTACATCTAAATCATCATTTTGCCTTTGTAGTGCATTCACAACATCATTTACATTAGCCAAATTTTCTTTTCCTTTTCTCATTTCTTCGCAAATTGATTTTAAATCATTCTTTATTTCTAAGTGACTTTGTTTCATAGCATCTTTTGATTGTACTACATCAGCCATAGTCTTAATTCTAGGAATTACAATTTGTTCTATAGTTTCATTAATAATTCCTTTCTTTACTACCTCAATTTCTTTCCTTGATTCCTCAGTTATTTCTGCTTTTACATTTGTAATCTTACAGTCTACACTTGCATTACATTCTGTTATTTCATCTCTACATCTACCAATTTCTCCTTCTAATACAATCTTATTTTCTTTCATTTCCGGTTCTATTTTTCCCATCCTATCTCCTATGATTTCTATCCTAGCTTCTAAAGCTTCCTTTGTCTCATTTATGTTTTTATGTACTAATTTCAAATTAGTACCCATTACTTTCATATTTTCTTTACACTCCTGTCTTCTTAATTCTATTTTCTGTTCTAAGTTCTGTCTTCCTAATTCTATTTTGTTTAGACTCCTGTCTTCCTAATTCTATTTTCTGTTCTAAGTTCTGTCTTCCTAATTCTATTTTCTGTTCTAAGTCCTGTCTTACTTCCTCCATTTTCTGACCTATCTCTTCCTTATTCTGTTCCATTTTCTGACCTATTTCTTTTTTATTATGTTCTAAGTCGTGTCTCACTACTTCTATTTTCTAACCTAAACTCTGTTCTAATTTCTCAAACATGATCATTAGTAACCTTTGGTCTTTTCCTATTGCTGCCTTTTCCTCACATTCTGGGTCTATCTGATAACTAGGCTTATCTGCCCCTTCCCCTATTCCTACATCTCTCTCTTTTTGTGACATTCTCGTTTTTTGATTCAGTTCACTTGGGCTTAAAAGTCCTACTATTCTGCCGCTTTGCAGTAACATAAAAATAAAATTAATGTAAAAATAAAAATTTTTGCTCCTACTTATTTCTCGTTGATTTATCTCGTTACGTGCAATCCCTGGGCCGTTGACTTCGCTAGACGATCTCTGATGTTTCCCACGTTGATTATCCGTTCATTGGCGTTTTTAGGCAGGTCCCTCGTTGATTTCCAACTTGGCGACGTCTCCGAAGTCGTAAATCTCAAAGGATTGTCTAATGGCGTCTTCTTCCTTTTTGGCGCGAAGATTTGGCGTCACTTGGTATTTCGCGTAAGTTCATTTCCCGTAGATTTTCATTCCACCCGAAATTCGTGCTCCATGTTTGGGTAAGCCATTTGGTGCTTTTTTTATATTAAGTTGCTTTGTATGCGCTGAGCCTTGAGATTCTTTTTCTATCCCAGGTCGTGGTACTAGATGGAATGAACAAACACTCGATGTTACCTCACTATATTACTTTATTAACACTTTTTCTCGACTCTACACTTAAATTACTTTTCATCGCACCAATTTATATTGTATAGATAGTCTTTCCAGTTTTTTAACAACTTTAGAACAAAAGCTTCATGAAAGTTTAGCCAATTTTCTACTCAGATCCAAGAGCACTATGAAAACATGTCTTCTCATGTCAAGCACACAGACGCTATTAACGATTTCAGCGCCACATCACATGATGCTACCTTCTTTTTGTGTACGTACGCATATGCATTCAATAATAATGATGATGATAATAGGTAATGATGATGATGATGATGATGATGATGATGATGATGATGATGATGACGACGACGACGACGACGACGACGACGACGACAACAACAACACATGCATGTGCATATGCACAGACACGAATTCAGTATTATTGTACAAGCATTTACTCATTAGGAATGATTTTAATACAGGTTCTAATTGTAGATGGTAATTTATCATACAATATAGCACCTATTAAATATAATTATAAATACTTAAATGGAGTGATATTTTTCTATATATATATCAATGTAATAGTGTTAGATGTTGGTGCAACATATGAAGCAGTATTTATATTAATGCATATATATATATATATATATATATATATATATATATATATATATATATATTGCACATCTAGTCCAAATGTTGTGGTGCCATGTGAAGTGACATTTTAAATAACTTTTAACTAGCCATATGTTGTGGCAACATATTAAGCTGTATTTATATATACATTATATATCGAGGCTAGTAATGGCATTAAAATGCACTTTTGTAACTGGTTTAAATATGTTGTTCGCTAATGCTGGATTTCTGACAATGAAGTCATTAATCCTCTTGCTCTCCAATACATCGAAGAGACTTAGCAGTAAATGTAACCGCTTTTTAGAGAGCACCATATTTTTCTTTTTGGCGGTCACATCGCTCTCTCACAACCCCCAGAATGTCTGGAGGACCACACCTGTCATTGGTTTACGGGTCTCACTGACCTGACCGGGAGACTTATCAAAATAAATTCACCGACCATATCCTCTGATTACCAATCAGAGGACGTATTACATGCCATGACAGGTCAGCATGTTAGGGGTTAAGGTTTTATAGAGAAATTTGAGAAATGGAGACGTTGGAAAAATAAAGACTCCCTAGCCCTCGGGAACCCTAAGAGCATCGGGGTCGGAAGAGAACAAGAGATGACCAAGGTAAGGTCAGATAGAAAAGTTACAGTGAGGAGCAAAACACCAGTAAGTGGAAGTAATGTTCTGCTCAGCTTGGGTACCTTGTGGTTGCCATTCACATATCCCCTAGACTCAGGAAAGTTGGAGACAGTAGTGAACTGATGTGTTAATATCTCCTGCTAAACGATTCACCTTGTATAACTTTTTAGGTATTTTATTTCTCCTGTTTGCAGTATAACGCTCAAAATACAACACTTAATCACAATTTGGAAGCAAAATGTTTTGTCCTTTCTTCATTATTGACTTAATAATTGAAGTCTTAACTTCTTAATGTCTCTGTTTAGCCTGTTCTTATAACTTTCCAAGGCTTAGGAAGAAGCTGCTTCAAACCACATCTCACTAAACCATTACCATATCAATGTTTTATTTTTTGGTAAATTTCATATTCAACATCAGGGGTCTCCGTCTAGGGGATATGTGAATGGCGACCACAAGGTACCCAAGCTGAGCAGAACATTACTTCCACTTACTGGTGTTTTGCTCCTCACTGTAACTTTTCTTTCTGACCTTACCTTGATCATCTCTTGTTCTCTTCCGACCCCGATGCTATTAGGGTTCCCGAGGGCTAGGGAGTCTTTATTTTTCCAACCTCTCCATTTCTTTAATTTCTCTATAAAATCTTAACCCCTAACATGCTGACCTGTCATGGCATGTAATACGTCCTCTGATTGGTAATCAGAGGATATGGTCGGTGAATTTATTTTGATAACTCTTCCGGTCAGGTCGGTGAGACCCATAAACTAACGACAGGTGTGGTCCTCCAGACATTCTGGGGGTTGTGAGAGAGCGATGTGACCGCCAAAACATAAAAATTTGGTGCTCTCTAAAAAGCGGTTACTATTACTGCTGTTGCTCTCTTCAATATCATCAGTGAAAAATATTGGAGAGCAAGAGGGTTAATGACTTCATTGTCAGAAATCCAGCATTAGCTAACAACAGCGTATGCGTTCATCAAATAGTTCCCGTATTGTTAGGGAAGCGATCTTTAGCTATTCTCCCTTCGCTTTCAATATTGAACACGTATAATTCTTTTATTTATACATATATATTAAATTTAAATATGGAAATATTTATGACGTCTTTAAACATACTTAATTCTTTTGTAACAATGAACAATAGCAACACATTCTCGTCACTCAACCAACTCGTACCAACACCAAAAATAAATTACACTCTTAACAAATATTCACATAAATAATTTTCTTTTGGGGTCTTACAATATCCTGTCTCACCATGCATGTGATTTACGGCTTTGTGTGCAAGTGCCAAACGGTTGCTGTCTTTTTTGATCTCGTGAAGGCTTATGACACTTGCTGGAGGTACAGTATTCTTCATACCCTCCATAAATGGGGCATTCGTGGTTGACTACCCCTTTTTATTTGGGAGTTTATGCGGGATAGTGTTTCGGGTACAGGTGGGCTCAGTTTTGTCCGTGTTTTTAGTCAAGAGAACGGAGTACAGCAGGGCTCGGTACTCAGTGTCACACTATTTGCTATTGCAATTAACCCCATTGTAGAGTGTGACCAGTCTGGCATTTCATCTTCGCTATTTGTGGATGACTTTGCCATTTACTATAGTTCTTGGCAGACTTCTCTCTTGCAACGTCTTCTCCAATTGTGTCTGGACCAACTGTTCTCTTGGAGTGTCAAAAATGGTTTTCATTTCTCCGGCGAGAAGACCGTCTGTGTAAACTTCTGGCATCAGAAGGCGTTTCTCCAACCTTCCCTCCGTCTCGGCCCAGATGCACTCCCTTTCGCAGATGAGACAAAATTTTTGGGATTGATTTTTGACTGAAAACTTAGTTGGTCTTCTCACATTCCATACTCAAAAGCAAGGTGTGAATGTTCTCTTAATGTTTTACGTGCTTTAAGTGGCACATCCTGGGGAGCTGATCGGACAGTTCTTTTACAATTATACCGTTCACTGGTCCGATCTAAGCTTGATTACGGTTGTGTTATGTATGCTTCTGCTCGACCGTCGGTTTTAAACCAGCTCAATCCTACACACCACCGTGGCATCCGGTTGAGTATTGGCGCATTTCCCACGAGCCCAGTTATTAGTCTGTGCACGGAAGTTGCTAAACCTTCGCTCAGCTATCGGCGGGATTTTCCAATCAGTTGATTCTCCAAAATGAAGGAAAGTGAAGGAGGAAAATTCTAAAAGAAAATAACCTATGAGTATTAAATATAGCATCAGAAAGAAAAATGGAGATGTTTTACCAGTCTGTGCTGCAACTTTTCAGGGAATAGCAGGCATGTCTAAGGATAGACTGTCCCTCCTTGCAAGAAAATTTTATTTACTGTGAATTCACCTAAAGAAAATCGAGGAGGGGATAGAACTGGTGCAAAGAACAAGGAGCTTATCATTGCTGTAAAAATGATATTAAGAGCTACAGGTGCAGAGAAAGCCACTACAGCAGATGAAAATCTTCAAGGAATTACCTACCACCAGAATTAAATATTAAAAAAATGTGGAAAATGTTTTGTAAAAAAAAGAGAAAAGGAAAGACTATCCACATGCTCTTTGTCCAAATACAAATTTATTTTATAAGTGTTTTAATCTCTCATTTAAGACACCACACACTGATACATACAAGATGGGACTAATTTTCATAAAGTAAGTGACAGATTTGGAGAAGAAGAATGAATATGGGACAAACTACAGATTGCATAAACTTCGTGCAAAGAAGTTTTATAGGTACTATAATGAAAGAAGAAAATCCTGATGTAATCAAAATCTGTTTCGATATGCAGCAAATCAGTCACTACCTAAATTATCAGTAGGTGAAGTGTGGTTCTATAATCTTTGCATTATGATTCACTCTAAACCACAAATGAAAGAGAATATACATTTCTACACCTGGTTGGAAAAATAGCAGTTGCAACCTTCAGGTTGATTACAGGACATGATTGCCTGGCAAAACATTTAAACAGAATTGGGATATATTCTTCACCACTCTGTCCTCTATGTGATCTGCAAGAGGAAATGGATCGAGACCACCTTCAAATATGCCCGGCCACTTCTAATGCCCCATCCATCAGTGAAAAATATTGGAGAGCAAGAGGATTAATGACTTCAGTGTCAGAAATCCAGCATTAGCTAACAACAACACCTGGTTGGAAACTGAGTCATGTACCTAAGGAATGTAATCAAGTGACGTCTGCTTTGTTGAAGTTTCTGTTAGACATAGGAAAAAAGTGAAGTGTCCTTCCATTATTCATCTTTTCTCAGATTCATGTCCAGGTCAAAATAAGAACAGTGTAGTAATGACCATGCTCATTGCCTTTTTGGAAAGAAGTACAACATTTACATCTATACGTCATTTCTTTCCGATACGAGGACACAGTTACATGGCTCCTGATCGTGTATTTGGTAGGAGTGTAGAAGAAAGGAAGATATTTTGTCACCCAATGAATACTACTGAATTCTGCAATCCCATGGAGGAGACTACTCGGAAGATAGTGAAAGCAAAGCTGCATAGGAATGCAATGTGTCATATACAAAAAGTCTTACAAACATGTGTAGTGTTTCTGTAACTGTGCTGAACACTTACACTGTGTCACTTGTGGAGGTTTCTCTTTTCAAATCTGGAATTAAAACATGCCACAAAGAAATGCTGAGGACCTCATGTCTACAGAGGATGAACATGGTGTCCAGTGAGAAGATGAAAGCTGTAAAAACACTCATGCAATTTTTTTGAAATTCCAGAATAAGCAAAAGGATTTTATGAAAATGTTCTCAGCGACTGTTAAGATATCAGAATAAGCGTACACATTATTACTTAATAGTTTAATCACTTTGTATTCTTAAATTTCTGTATTTATTAATTTAATAATTTTGTAACTTTTTATACATGTCTATTATTTCATTAATGTAACAGAGTTGATTTAGCCATTTCTTAAATTTGCATGCTGTACATAAAAATAAATTATGAAGAAATGAAAATAAAATCAAAACAGTAATAAAAGCAATAAAACTAGTAACAAATTAAGGTTCAGTCAAATTCGCTTGTCCTCTATCGAGTTTTGAAAAAACAAGCATTTTTTACCTGGCCAATACTATGAAAAATATGGTTATCCTCTAGGTATTTCACTGTTGTCGGAAATTGTCCCATGATAATGTTTAGTATTGCCAAAAATAAAGTTTGTGTAATGAAAGGTTATGTTCTAGAATAAAAAAATGTAATTTCTGTAAAAACATCATTTTGTCCTCTATCGAGTTTTGAAAAAACACTCCTCATATGTATACTCTGGTAAGGGTTAATATTTCTAAATATTTGAAAACGCTTCTACATTATGTTTTTGCATAAGTGTGATGTAATTCTGAGTGCCTTCTTTTGCAAGATGAAAATTCCCTTTGAGTTTGTTGAACCTCCCCAAAAGAATTTACCATATTTCATTACCAAGTGGAAATATGCAGAGTAGGCTAATTTTAATGTGTGAGCATCACTGAAGGAGGACAGAAGTCGTAATGCATAGCATGCGGAGCTCAGTTTAGGGATAATTTCATCTATGTGGGTCTTCCAATTTAGGTACTTGTCGATTTGTATACCTAAAAATTTAGGAGCATTTGAATCTTGAACAGAGTTTCCATTTATGTTGATTGCAAAGTTATGCTCTTCAGCATTGACGGTAGTAAATTTTACAATATTTGTTTTATTAACATTTAGTTTCATACCATTTGCATTGAACCAAGATTGCATTAATGTTATGTGATGTGAGGTTACTTTAAGTCTAAGTTTTATGCAAAATTAATAGTGTTGTATCATCAGCAAATAGAAATATTTGTGCCAACTTGTTTAAGCTTGGTGCTAGATCATTTATAAAAACTAAGAAAAGTAGTGGTCCTAAAATAGAATCTTGGGGAACTCCTTGTTTTATAACTTTACTCCTTGAATAACTAAGTATATTTGAATTAGGTTTCAATATTTTCACTTTTTGCATCCTGTTTGTTAAGTATGAGTGAAACCATTTTAATGGAGTTCTCTGAATGCCATAATATTCTAATTTTTCTAGCAAAATTTGGTGGTCTACACGATGAAAGGCCTTAGATAAGTCGCAGAATATCCCGTTTACATGTTTTCTTTCATTAATGATTCTAATAACTCATTAGTGAATTTATAGATAGCATTATCAATTGATATTTCCTTCCTAAATCCGAACTGTTCTGGGACTAGAATATTATTTGATTCTAGGTACTGGTATAGCCATTTATACATACTTTGTTAAAAAATCTTTGAGAATGCGGGTAGTAGAGATATTGGTTGATAGTTATCTATTTTGGTCTTTTCTCCTTTTTTATATAAAGGTTTTGCAATTGAGAATTTTAGCCAATCAGGAAATATTCCATATTGTAGTGATAGATTACATAAATAAGCTAGAGGGATGGTTATTGCTTTAGCAGTGCTTTTAATTATTCTGCTCGATATTTCATCATAAAACCCTTACTATCTTTCAGTTTCATTGAATTAATAGTAGCCAGTATCTCGCCAGGTGTGGTGGGAATGGGGATGAAGCCAGTGAATGTTCTCCCAGCCAACGCATTTTAATTGCATTTCCTGTGTTCGTGTTGTTTATGAAGAAATTATTAAAGCTGTTTGCAATTGCAGTTGTGTCAGTGATTTTGTTATTGTTTACTACAAGGACTGTGATGTCATTACTTTTTGCCCTATTTGCTTGATGTTTGATTATGTTCCATATGGTTTTTATTTTATTTTGTGATCCCTTTATCTTTGAATTATAGTAGTGTGCCTTGGCACTTTTAACAACTCTACTAAGAATTTTGCAATAGTTTTTATAGTATGATTTTAGCTCGTTATTACTACTATTTCTGCACAGTAAATATAAATTTATTTTCTCCTTGCAAGCGATTTTGATGTCCTGCGTCATCCACGGCTGTTTATGTGTGGATGAGCTAACATATTTTATAGGAAAGCATGCATTAAAATGATTTATATAAATGCCTAGGAACAAATTGAATGCGGCATTAATATCACTTTCACAGTATATGGTGGTCCACTCCTCTAGTTCTAGCAATTAATTAAATTTACTTATGTTTTCATCATTCACTTCCCTTACTCTTTTCCAACATTTTGATTCTGAGTCATAAATATTGTTTAAACACAGCACTTGGACATCATGGTGAGACAGAATATTAGAAGACCCCAAAAAGAAAATCGTCCATGTAAATGTTTGTTAAAAGTGTAATTCGTTTTTTGGTGTTGGTATGAGATAGTTGAATGACGAAAGCATGCTGATAGGGTTCATTGTGACGAACAACTAAGTTTGCACAAAGACGTCATAAATCTTTCAATATTTGATTTTAATATATGTGTATAAATATTAGAATTGTTTGTGTTCCATAATAAAAGTAGGAGACAATAATTGGGATCGCTTCCCTAACGAGAAAGAACTATTTGCGCGAATGAATACTGCGGATGAAGCTTGAAAAAGGCGGTGTGTCGTGTCAAAAGGACGCCAAGAAATAGTTCACTAGCGTGGGTATCTCCGAGGTAGATGGACGTATTTTTATGTGTACGCGTCATGAAACAGTAAAAGTGAATTTACTGAGTGTTTAGAGACCTTTAATTAAATTTGGCGACGTTAGGGAAGTTGATCCGCTAATATAAGACTTTCTACTGTGATGTGATTTAAAAATTGTGAACAAGAAGGTGCAAATAAAATGTGTGACTAAAGTTAAACTCAAGTGTATATTCATTCCATCCGTTACCACGACCTTGTAGATAGAAAACGAGTTTCATAGCTCAGCCCATTTCATTAAATACAGCACCAATGATCTGGCAGCGCATTTATAAATGGAAAAGTTGTTGAAGAGTTTATTCTATCGTTGCCTATGAAGATATTGTCTATCCCTGTGCTAGATTTGTTTTGAACTCTAGTTGGGAAATTCACTGTGTGGTATAAATTGTATGTCATTAATAGCGACATTAAGTCTGTTTTATTTGCAGATTCTGTTAGAAAATCTATATTTATATCTCCACATATGATGAGTTCAAGATTTGGTTTATATAGATAATTTAAAGTACACTCTAGTTTCTTAATGAACTCTTTGGCATTGTTAGATAGTGTTCTATATATACAAACTATGTAGATATCTCCTAGTTGCCCTTCAAGTTTTATGCAACAAGCCTTAAAGGTTTGCACAGAAATTACTAATATCTATCATGCTATAAGTTACTTCTTTTTTTACATATATACATGTTCCTCCTTTGTGAAGCATTTCCCTGCAAAAATATGCCCCTAACTGATAACCTTCAACCCTGAGTTGACCAATTTCATGTTTAAGTGATGTTCACTAAGGCAGAGTATGTTTGGTTTCTCACCAATGTTATCAAAGGAGCTAACCAGTTCAAGTTAAAAACGGGACATCTTTCTAAGCTTTCACAACATGTCTGGGTTTTAAAACAAGTAATTTGTCTCACTACATTGACTCAGTTCCAATTATAAAATTTGTTTGTTAGAACTCTGAATATTTTATGCTCAAACTTCATTGTGAATTTATTGTAGCTCTTATGCATATTTAATTTTCTTTCAGAATGAGAGTAAATTGTTAGAACACTTCTTTGCTATAATTAACAGAAAACAAGAACGAGATCCCAAATTAACATCAAATCTTCTTACAAATGAACTTCTTAAAACAATACACGAGAATAAAATGAACTTAGAAGAAAGGTAAGTGCTTAAAATAGCTTCTATTGCTTTTTGGAATTTTTCTATTGCTACAGATGATTTAACTTTGCAGGCCAAGCACCAGCAATGTTAATATAATGTTGATATACTTTCATGATAAAGATCTTTCACCAATTTTTTTCTCTTTCTATTAGTAGTTTTTCTTCGGAAGCTTTAGGCGAGATAATAGATTTGTTACAAGATGGCAGAATAAATCTCAATATAGCAAAGAAGTTGCTACAAGAAATGGCAACAGGAAACACTCTGTCTCCAGTACAGGTATATATTTTATTCTTAAATGTTTAAGAAAACCAAAGGACTAGCAAACAAAGATACCCTCATGGTGTTTAGTCAAATATCCATTAAGGACTAACTGCTATTACAGAAAATTTCTTACAGCAGTATATTCTTCAGGAAAATATAAAGTATCAATCCACAGATTCAAGGTTTGATTACGAGTTGGAGAGGGGAACTTTTCTTTAAGAGGGATTATTTCTTGTTGTCTGTAAGTATGAATGATCATGTGAGATCCAAAGTTTAAAACAAAAGTATAAATATAATACCAATATAATTATTAATTTAGGTAACTAACCTCAGTGCTGATGAACAATTGTTTCAAAAAGTTTGGGGAGGTGGGAAAGGCAGATTAACACATTCGGTAGAGAAGTTCTGTTATAGCCGCTTACACATTTGTTGTGTTCAATAAGGTTCAAAATCAAAATGAAATGGACTTTTCCATGCTGTGAATGTAGCAAGCTGCGATGATGGATATGACAAAATTAAATCTTACTGATTGCTCAATGTGAGGCATGATTTATTTTCTGCAGCTAGGCTTAGACATAGTGAAATCTATGAGAATATTGTAGTTATCTTGGTGTTTTGAATGTAGCTGAGTCTGGAAATGATGAATAATGTGTAAGAATAGGCAAACAGCATCCATGGAACTCAGAATATACAGCATTTTTTGTATACATTCAGAAAAAGTTGAATTGGTTTTTAAACATTAACATGTTGCATTCACATGACTATATGTGTTCACTCTTCTACGAAGTATTCTTTCAAATGCTTATTCCTCTATTTCTTGCTAATTGATTTAAACTTTCATTACACATTTTCTTGTGGGTATAAGGAGGATACAATAGACTAAAGCATTAGTCAAGTTTTTTAAATACTGGGTTGCTATGTGAAGGTTTTGAAATCTCTGCTCTTTTAATGACCATGAAAAAAAATTAATAGTGGCTTACCACCTGGAAAAAGTATAACTATTTCAATATTCAAAGCAATAATAATTAATATCTCTCGAATAGGTTAATGCCACAGAAAATTCTATTTGACATAAATGTTCTAAGACAAACTATTCTTATGAAAGCTTATTTCTCCTTATACTTCCTTATAAGCAAGATAAACATTTGCAGAAATAGTTTGATTACTCATTTCATTGTAGGCGCAAGGGGATAGAGGAAACCAAATCAGTACTCTGTACTTAAAAACAGTGTCACTGTATTTTGGCAGACAAGACAATAGCTAATTATAAAAAATGGCTCCCAAAATCTGAGGAAGTCTTATAGAGCAGATACAAAAATATATTCCACACCAATAGAGTTGATTTTGTAGAGCACCTGTTTGCCTGTCACACTTTTTCCTACCACAATTTTGTCATTCTCGTTCATCCACTGCTTTTCATGGAAGTGTATGAAAATTTCTGGCAGGAATTTTATTTTAGGAGTACTTTTCCTCTTGAAAATGACTGGGTTTTAATTTTGTTAGCCATGCATGTTAATACTACTGTGAACCTCGTCTTCTCATGGTCTGCACTTCTAACTTGAAAAGTTTTTACATCTTTTGTTTCCAGTTCCATTGTTTATCATGTTGAAGTTCATCATGTTTCATTCATATTTTCAATGTGAGATAAATGGTAAGTAGTATTTTTGCTTCCTACCAATAATAAACTTGTAAAAACTTGTGACTACAGTCAAGATCTCATAGTAATTTTTCTGCAATTTTTGTTTTCTGTCATATCACCAGACTTTTTTCTGTGCATGAATCGATTGCTCCAACCTACTGTTGCTCTAAATTCTTTGCCTGCTTCTGGATTGGCCCATGCCCATGCCCACTATGCATAAACCCTAATCATATTTCTTGTAATAACATGACAATCCTGTCTCTGTTCTTGTACCATTGTGCAACATTATTTTCTAAATCTGGCCAGTAAGCTATTCCTCTCGTCATAGAATATTTTATACTTTGGCATGTTTTTAATAGCATCTTCACTCTTTCTCCAATCTCTTACCATCTTCTTTGTTATATCAAAAGCCCTTGATGCAGTACAGTTACTCGATTCTTTAGCATGTTTTATAACTTAACTTGAAGCTTCCTTTATATTTCTTTCTTTTCGCTGGTTCTATGATAGGACCCTCTCTTTACAAATTTTACGCTGTTTACTGAAGTCATGATTCGGCACTTGCTTCCACAGGCAAGCACATAATGCTGAAGGAGGCTTTTCCTTACGTGTGCAACGGTCATTTGTGGCGGTTTTTTTATTGTTCAACAATCGCAAGGTAGTGGTACCAGATGCGAGTAAATAAAATCTGTTCATTTGAAAAATTACAAATCGGACATATTTCCAGATACACTATACAGTATTATTATCCAATGTAGATCATTAGAGGACTCACTAGACAATTAATCTCCCCATACCTAGAAGGCAGATATCAGACTACTGAGATTCACCAGAAAATAGGAAATAATATACACTTATTCTGGTCAAAATATAAGCTCGTTAAATATGGCGTACCGCAAGTTACTGTCTTGGGTCCTTTTCTTTTTATACTTATTTATAAATTTCTTTGGATCACTTAATTTAAAATGTAATATAGAAAAAACTGCTGTGATAAATATTAGCCTTTCACAGAAAACAGAAATTCATACTTATGGTGATATAAAAAAATTTAAATTCATAGAAGTTTCTGGGTGTAATTGTACATAGTAGTTCAACTTGGGTAGATCATATAGATTATGTGTGTAATAAAGTTAGTAAATCTATTACTTTAAATCTTAAAATAATTGAGCTTACTAACAAAAATTTATTAGGGAGTAATCTATCCACATCTAACTTATGACATCGAAATATGGGGTATTTCCTGAAAAACCCATATAAAATGACTCTTTATAATGCAAAAGAAATGTGTAAGGATAATGTACAACTTAAAACCCCTGATACATGTAAACATGCATTCATTGATAACAACCTATTGACACTTTATGCATTGTATGTGTATAAAGCAATTATACTTGCAACAGAAAATGGAAATGTAATGATATCCACCATCATTATTTTAGGCATAATACTGATAATTTCAGAAGAGGTTTTAGTAAGAACATATCAGACAAAATGTAATTACTCAAGGATTAATTTTATACAATAAACTCACAAATATCATCAAACAACTAACAGGAAAATGTAGCTTATCAATAAATGTTTATACAATCTAGAGGAACTGTAAATAATTTTTTCAATGTGTTAATTTTATATAAATCATTCTGTAAATTTAAAGCTGTAACATACACATTCTATTGACAACAAATACCACCGCCGCCACCACCACCATTGATCTAGATAAACTAAGTTCACAGGCCTTTATTAGTTTGGGGGCTGTCTTATAGGACAGATATATGCTATAACTATAGAACCCTGACAAAATGTATACCTCATTTTAACTGAAGGTCGTCTTATCTCCTGAAATATGTGGTACTAACTCTAAAAATCCACATTCTTTTCATGACATCATCAGAAACAACTGAATAGTGATAAGATGTGTGTAAAGTATTAAAAGAATCAAACCTATAAGAACACAGAACTTAGAAATGGCTGATGTAGTAAACCTGACAAATTGGATGGGTAGAAAGAAATTCACATCCAATGAAGACTTCATAGCAGAAACAAACTTATATTTCGCAGACTTTCTAAAATAATATTTTTAGAAGGGTTAAAAAAATTAGAGAAACATTGAGCAAAGTGTATGAGTTAAAAGGAGACTATGTTGAGAAATAAAGTTTATTTTTTTTTTTTTTTTTTTTTAAAAAGTCATACTTATTAAACTGCCCTCATACACATGGACCTGTTTTTCTGAAATTTTTTTTTTTTTTGGTGTTGTTATTGTGTTCAGAGGGCCTCAAAACATGTATTTGTGGTGAAAACTCAGCATCAAAAAATACAGTTGGTACTTCCTCTTACCTATTATACATATGTAGGTTGCAGAGAAAGTAAAATCCTAAATCATGAACCTTAGCCTTCTGGGTTGGTTTCCTATCTATTGTTCGCAATTCTATGAGAAACTTCTGAACAACAACACCTAATTAATCAAGAAACATAGTCTGCTTGTATGAACTATGTTTCTTCAACTTTTCCTTCGGTGCATACCTGATTACAGAGGATTACTGTTTTCTGTGTCATGAACATCCGTCAGTGGGTATTTCTACACTTAAACACTATTTTCAGAAATTAGCCATGTTAGCAACACTTTTGTGAGACTGTCATGGACACAATTTTGTATTGGCTTTCATTTTCACTGTCCATTATGTAAAAGATCTGCTGAACACAATAAATAAAGAAATGCTGTAACAAAACTACTATGCAGGATAAATGCATAAACATGCTTTACTTTTGGAAAAATACTCATAAACAAAACAAGCAGCATTAGTTCTTAAGAGATTTTTGTTTCTCAACAGGCAGTTTGTAATAATCCTTTGTACTATCTGTATATTAGTATTTGACAGGTGAGTATGCTCATCCAAATAAGGAGAGGGAAAGAAAAGTCAAGTGTTTAGTCCTAAATTTATCTTCTTTTGGAAATGAACAATTGTAGATAGGATTCTTGCTTCATTTTAGTCAACCAAAACTACGTGTAATACATCTTTCTTTTATTCAGATTGTCCATAAAGAACAATGGCTGCAGATCACAGAAGAGAGTGAGATTGAGAGAATCTGTGATGAAGTAATAGAAAAAAACCCAAAAGTAGTCAAGCAGTACCTTGAAGGAAAACCAAAAGTGTTTAATGCGCTTGTGGGTCAAGTTGCTAAAGCTACAGGGAAAAAGGCAAATATGGCCAAAGCTGTAGAAATTCTGAAGAACAAGCTAAATAAAATGTGAGGGTAGATCTTGTGTTTTTCTTTTTATAGATATTAGCACTCCCAATTACTGACATAATTGTATGTTAAGATTGTTCAGATACGTAGAACCATCTAACTGCATTAGAAATTAAATGTAAGAAACATATTACTATACTTTGAGAGTATATTAGGAGAATGAGTTGGAGTCAACTTGAAACATGTTAGCTGCAAAACATATTGCAATATTACTAAGATAAGTGAAGTTTTTAGTTTCTAAACTAAACTACTGGAAACAGATTTATTACATACTTATATCATGAAAAAATATCTTAATATCTATAAAAGTTTATGTATGTGTGCACGCCCGTGTATATTCCTTATAGACTTCTACACTATTTCGCTGATTTCAGCCAACTTGACACAGATAATCTTTGATATTAGGCATAATTAATTACTTTCTGGCTTAGAATTCTAAATTTCACTCCATTTCACACAGTTAATTATTAATTTTATGTAATGCCTATAAAAGTCCATAAAACCATGTATATCTTTGTCAACAATAATTGTAGTAGCTGGAATATTGCCAATATAAGAATCATTATTTGCATTTTCACAGCCTCACAAAATAACAAAGGAACAATGAGTTCATATACCTGTAGTATCCATTGATCCATTGTGGTGAATCGTACGTAGGTCAAACAGGCAGATCTATCAATATAAGAAAAATGCTTCTTAAAGTAAAGAGTTCATTTTCAAGGTATAAATACAACAATTAAAATTCTTGACTCTTCAACCTTCCATATAAACACTCTTTTAGGAACTGTGTTGCTGCGCAAATTCAGAAATATGCATTTCCTTTTTTCTTATATTATAAGCATTTTAATATGTTGTTAAAGCAATTTTATTATTACACTATTATAACTTAGGTTGGTACCTAGGATCTGGTGACTGCAGGAATGACTAACTAGAAACATTTCCAACCTCTCCATTTCTCTATAAAATCTTAACCCCTAACATGCTGACCTGTCATGGCATGTAATACGTCCTCTGATTGGTAATCAGAGGATATGGTCGGTGAATTTATTTTGATAACTCTCCCGGTCAGGTCGGTAAGACCCGTAAACCAACGACAGGTGTGGTCCTCCAGACATTCTGGGGGTTGTGAGAGAGCGATGTGACCGCCAAAACATAAAACTATGGTGCTCTCTAAAAAGCGGTTACTATTACTGCTATTGCTCTCTTCAATATCATCAGTGAAAAATATTGGAGAGCAAGAGGATTAATGACTTCATTGTCAGAAATCCAGCATTAGCTAACAACAACAAGTTTCTAATATGTTCTTAATTTAGATTCTGTTGTTTCACTGTTAATAGCTTCATTATTTCCTTATTTAATTGAAGAGATTGTTAGCTAAAGGATTTAATAATACCAATTATTTGTTACATGCTGTGAATGTCATCACAAATGCTGCACTAGTATTTATTTCCTAGATTCTTTAGTAAGATCTTTATGATAAGTGTAAAGTGTTCTTGCAATGGGTCATACCTGTTGTATACCAGGATGTAAAGCCAATTATGGCAAAACATAACTCAGCATTTAAGTTTCGCAAAGAAGCAGGATTAAGGAGTAAATGGATTGAACTAATTCATAGAGATAATTTTGAAGTGAACGATAAAACTGTGGTATGCATTAAACATTTCAAACCTAAGCTTGTCGTTCAGGAGGACATTTTTCCTGTGGAAAACAGTGAACCTATATGTGTGCCACGAAAAATACCAAACAAATGATGCATTTCCAACCATCTTTCCTAATCAAACTTATCACACAGTACCAGTTCCTAAGGAAAGAAAGCACCAGTTCCTGAAGAACACATTCAACAACTGCTGGAACGTGATGAAGTTAGTTTCAGTTATTGTGAAAATGATGATATACCTGACTTTCAGCATTTTAAAAGCGAAGTGCAGAAAAGGAATGTTCATCCATTTACACTTTCAGTGAAAGATGACTTTGTGTCTTTTCTTAAATTAAAAGATGATTCATTCAATGATATTCCTTTAGTTTCAGTGTGCTTCAAGATATCAAGCTCCTTGGAAGTACATGTTTCACAAAAATGTGTGTTTACCTACAGAAATATTCAAATGGATATTACAGCCTGGGGAGCAAGAGGATTTGAAATGTGACAAATGGATGTAAGGGGTGTAAGGGGTAGTGATGCGCCTCCTTCACAGTACAAGAAGCCAATATATCAGAAGAACAAGGAATATACTTTGAAAGGGATCAGTACACTACACATATACTTCCAAAGGCTCGTCAAATAGCAAGTGGTATTCTTACAGGAATTAAAAGAAATATGAAAGCTACTATCCAAATCCAAAAAACAATGGAAGAACAAGATAAATCAGAAATAGTTAAAATTGAAGTATGGAAAAGTAACTACCACTATAGAATTTACAGTATCTACAATCCTCCAGACAATACACTAGAACTAAATTCTATTCCCATAGAACCCAAAAGTATTTTAATAGGTGATTTTAATGCACACTCCCCTAGGTGGGGCTACAGAGATATAAATTCAGCAGGAAGAGTCATAGAAGACCTATTAAACTCATCAACAATGGAATTAATATTTAATCCAAATGATCCACCCACTTACCTTCATTATAATGGTTCAGGTACAAATCCTGATGTTCTGATGGTGTCATCTGACATAATTGACAATACAAAAAGAGAAATAATAGAAGACCCAGGTTCAGGCCACAGAATCACCATAAACTCCATAAGAGGTCTAATAAATAAAAGTAACAAACCAAAAATTAAATCTTGGAATTTTAAAAAAGCAGATTGGTTCAGTTTCCAAACTGAGATGGAAGGGAAGTGTAATATACTGTTAGAATCAGAGTTCAAGTCAACAGATGAAATGAATAAAAAAATTTGTGAAATATGTTGTTGTTAGCTAATGCTGGATTTCTGACAATGAAGTCATTAATCCTCTTGCTCTCCAATATATTTCACTGAAGAGAGCAACAGCAGTAATAGTAACCGCTTTTTAGAGAGCACCATATTTTTATGTTTTGGTGGTCACATCGCTCTCTCAGAACCCCCAGAATGTCTGGAGGACCACACCTGTTGTTAGTTTACAGGTCTCACCGACCTGACTGGGAGAGTTATCAAAATAAATTCACCGACCATATCCTCTGATTACCAATCAGAGGACGTATTACATGCCATGACAGGTCAGCATGTTAGGGGTTAAGATTTTATAGAGAAATGGAGAGGTTGGAAAAATAAAGACTCCCTAGCCCTCAGGAACCCTAATAGCATCGGGGTCAGAAGAGAACAAGAGATGATAAAGGTAAGGTCAATAGAAAAGTTACAGTGAGGAGCAAAACACCAGTAAGTGGAAGTAATGTTCTGCTCAGCTTGGGTACCTTGTGGTCGCTATTCACATATCCCCTAGACGGAGACCCCTGAGTATATTTTTAGATTTGTTGAATGCATGATAACCAGTGAAGATAAGAAAGGTGTATGGTGTTTATCAGGCTTATTTATGTCGAATGAATGATATGATAATGTGAAATATTATTGACAGCAGCCAAAACACATATCCCCAAAGGAAAGTTGAAGAAATATAGCTACTTTTGGTCTCCACTTTATCTAAGTTAAAACACGAAAGAAATGTAGCAAGAGCCAAAGCCGAAAGAACCAAGTGTCCAGAAGATGTACAAAACTGGAGAAGAAAAGCAGCCATTTTTAAGAAAGAATTAATTACAGCAAAGAGGGCCAGTTTCACAAATTTTGTAGAACATATGGACTATAGGAAAGATGGAAATAAAATATACAAATTCCTTAATAAAACAAAATTATCAAAAAATACAACTGAACCATTAAAACATAATAACAAAAGCTTAACTACAGATAGGGAAATAGCAGAATCCCTTAACAAGTTTTATGCTCAGTCACAAAGAATACCCCAAGCGTATAAAAAACAAGATAAAGCTATCCAAAAAACTATCAGAGAAACTAATAAGCCAAAAGATATACGAAATGATATTTTTATTCAGGATTTTAACAAAACAGAACTGGATTTAGCAATAGAACAATTACAGAACAAAAAATCTCCAGGACCTGACAAGATCCACCCAGAGTTTATTAAACACCTTGGCAGGAAAGAAAAAGAAATCCTACTTAAACTGTATAACACGTGTTGGAGAATGACTGTACCTTCCGACTGGAAAAAAGCCATTATCATCCCGATTTTAAAGAAAAACAAACCCTCAAACAATATTGTCACCGCGCCCGCCGCATCTAATTGCCGACAACAGCAGTGTCACCCATCGCATTATTGTCGGCACTACCGCAAAGGAGCCGAAGGAAAGAGACAGAGAATGGCCGCATTGTTGGGCGCTTGCCGAAAGAGAGAAAGGGGTAGAGGCTTCTGGAATTGTCTGCTTTGTATTTCACCGCAATAACAACTTTTCTGAAGCTTCCAGAACAGTGCCTGGGAGATATAAATAGCGGTAAAGTGTGAGAAGAAGGGACCAGTCAGTCAGACGTATGTGAAGCGTTGAGTAGTCGTGCCGACGGAAAGAAGAGACGTATGTAAAACGTTGAGGAGTCGTGCCGAAGGAGAAGGGACAGTTCTTTGTGTTACGAGTTCGGAGCCGTGCTGTTGTAGAATCGAAAAAGACTTTCTTGCTGTTGCAACGAGTGTACAAAGTTACTGTTTACGGAAATAAAAGTGTTTCTTTATCTCGACTACATCTGTCTCCTTTACTTTACACCCACCAAAAGTCACACTGGTGTCAGAAGTGGGATCCGTCGAATTGCTTCTAGTTTCGTTACATCGTCGTTAGAAGTTGCAACGTTAGAACCAAGATGGAGGGAGATTCGGAAACCAGGATGATGGCAATGATGAAAGAATTATTCGCCGAAATGAAGACAGGAATGTCCAAAATGAAGACGAGAAAGGACAACCTCGTTGCTGAGCTGAAAGAGATGAAGACGGAGCTATCGGCGAAAATTGACGGCGAACTGACTGGCGTGACGGAAGACGTGGAACAACTCGGCGAAAAGGTGGAAGATCTCTGCCAGCATGTGGACGTCGTGGAGGACGACGGGGAACGTCTTGGCGCCCTGGTAGTAAGAGTTGACGAGCGTCAAAGTACTGGATGCCAGGGGCATACGGAATAGCGCGGACCCGGGGAGGGAGCACCTAGTGGCCGAGGCGACAGTTGCGCCCGTTTCAGATAACGAAAGTGTACGTCTCGGGGAAGACAAAGGGACAGTTCAGGGACGTCGTCGAGGATCCCCTGGAGGAGTGTGTCGGGTACGTAACCAACCAGGATATGACGTGGAGGACGATCAGCAGGGAAGCGCACAAGCAAACGAGCAACACGCGAGAACCGACTTGGCGTGGGACATGGGGGGACCGTCGGAGCCATCCAATCACCAGACGCATAGTGCCGTGAACGGAAGAATGGTGGACATCATCGTGGACGGCAGGATACAGGAGAGGCCGTACCGAGCACGAGTGAACACGAGTGCAGCGGTGGACGCGGCTCGCGCGGATGTGGCGGGGTTTGTTGCCGGACCCTCGGAAGCAAGGTGGCTGCGAAGGTGAGCCAGAGAGGTCGACGGACATGGTACCCAGTGAGCCGTTTCCAAGTGCGCAGGATGGCCCGTCAACACACCAGGAAGAAGGGCAACTGGACGAGGGACCATCTAGACCCACGGTACTGTTGCAGAATTTCGAAGCAGGATGGCATACATCGTCCTACCCGGACCAAGGGACACTATCCAACAGCGATACCTAGGATCGTGCCTCCTGGAGAAGAGGTTCGATGGGTTAGTCCACCGGGGCGCAAGGGAGATGCCGCAG
The DNA here is from genome assembly GCA_030765045.1 of Tenodera sinensis. Taxonomy (NCBI): domain Eukaryota; kingdom Metazoa; phylum Arthropoda; class Insecta; order Mantodea; family Mantidae; genus Tenodera; species Tenodera sinensis. The sequence goes on along the minus strand of CM060961.1, from coordinate 46,453,344 downwards.
TGATAGTGCTGGTCGGGACGACCAGCTGTGAGGAGGGAGCAGTGTCACCGCGCCCGCCGCATCTAATTGCCGACAACAGCAGTGTCACCCATCGCATTATTGTCGGCACTACCGCAAAGGAGCCGAAGGAAAGAGACAGAGAATGGCCGCATTGTTGGGCGCTTGCCGAAAGAGAGAAAGGGGTAGAGGCTTCTGGAATTGTCTGCTTTGTATTTCACCGCAATAACTGAACTTTCCTGAAGCTTCCAGAACAGTGCCTGGGAGATATAAATAGCGGTAAAGTGTGAGAAGAAGGGACCAGTCAGTCAGACGTATGTGAAGCGTTGAGTAGTCGTGCCGACGGAAAGAAGAGACGTATGTGAAACGTTGAGGAGTCGTGCCGAAGGAGAAGGGACAGTTCTTTGTGTTACGAGTTCGGAGCCGTGCTGTTGGAGAATCAAAAAAGACTTTCTTGCTGTTGCAACGAGTGTACAAAGTAACTGTTCACGGAAATAAAAGGGTTTCTTTATCTCGACTACATCTGTCTCCTTTACTTTACACCGACCAAAAGTCACAATATTAATAGTTTCAGACCAATATCTTTGACCAGTGTTATTGCAAAAGTGATGGAAAGAATGGTGGCATCTAGACTTCACTGGTTCCTAGAATATTACAACTTAATAGTTCACAGACCGACTTCAGACGGAATCATAGTACAAGTGAAAATGTACTCCTACTAAGCCAAGATATCAAGGAAGCTTTCAATAGAAAGGAGGATACCTTAGCAGTATTCATTGATTTTAAATCAGCATATGACTCAGTCTGGAGAAACAAATTAATTGAGAAGTTGCAATCAATAGGTGTGAAAAGTAACATGCTTAAATGGATAACTCAGTTTATTTCACAAAGATTTTGTATCACAAAATATAGCACATACATTTCCAAATATAAACAAACACACCGAGGACTTCCACAAGGGGCTGTTCTGAGCACAACACTCTTTAACATATATATAAATGACCTTCCATCAATAATAAAAACTTTAGAAACCAAAATTGCTTTATTTGCTGACGACGTAGTCATTTGGACTCCAGGCTCTCCAAAAAAACCTGAATTAATTAAAGGCAGAATAGAAACAGCCCTAAACAAAGTACATGAATGGAGCTCCAAAAACCTCATGACTATCAATGTGAGAAAAAGCAAATTATGAATTATTTACACTAAAATACAAACCAGTTAATATTAACATAAATTATAATGATAAACCACTCAAAGCAGTTGATGATGCCAAATACTTAGGCATCACTTTCGACAGAAAGCTAAGTTGGAAAAAACATATAACAAACATCTCAGAAAAGGTTGAAAAGAAACTGCAAATCCTGAAAAGGTTAGCTGGTGCTAAATGGGGCTGCTCAAGGAGAGTCCTTAACACAACATACAAAATGTATGTTAAACCAAACCTCCTGTACTGTTCTGAAGCTTTAATAACAGCAGCAAATGCTAACATCAATAAAATTGAACAAATACAAAATCAGGCTCTTTGCCTAATCACTGGAGCAGTTAAATCCACACCTGTTGATGCCATGCTTGCCTTAACCGGACTCCATCAATAACAACAAAAATAGAAGAACAAGCATTGCTCCAACACAAGAAAATGTTACAACTGCCAAACTCTAAATGTACAGAAGAGAACCTCCCCCCTTCAATCCTTAAAACTCATAGTAGTTTCCTAGAAAAGGTAACACAGATTAAATCCAAATTGAACATTCCTAACACCAGAGAAAATCTACTTATAAGAGAAAATCCATTGAAATTATTGCAACCTACCTTCAGTTTGGAATTAATAGAGGAAATAAGTAAATCAGACACACCAAAAGAAACACAAATAAAGCTTCTAGCACTGGAAACAATCAATACTAGATATCCCACAGAAGAATGGCTGCACATATATACTGATGGATCCTCCACGGAAAAACCTTACTGGAGCCGGAGTTATGTGTTCACATTTTTCCTTTTATCATTCTGTTGGCAGAGACACAACAAATTATGATGGAGAAATAGAGGCTATACACATTGCTCTCCTACAATTATTAAATCTTCCCTTAAATAAATTTAACAAGGCAGTAATTCTTTCGGATTCTAAATCTGCAATTCAGGGAATATGTTCAAATACTACAAAGAAGTCAACAAAAATTAGAGAATGCTACAAAATGTTAACACAACTCCAGAAAGTTAATAAGACTTTTCATCTCCAATGGATTCCAGCACACTGTGGAGTCATGGGGAATGAAGCTGCAGACTCACTTGCAAAGAAAGGCACAGCAATAAAACAAAAGTCTAAATTCAATTTCTCATATTCCTCAATAAAACGCTTGATCATTAAAAAATTTTCTCATTCATACCTACAGGAAATAGAAACAAATGCCAAAGATAAAAAATGGATTACACTACTTTCCAACCCAGATATAATCCCCCAGAGACCAAGGAAAAGAGCGGTTGCAGCCTTCCGACTATGGACAAATAATGACTGCTTAGCAAGTCATCTCTACAGAATAGGTATCTCAGCTTCACCAATATGTGTCCTGTGTAATGATCCAGCAGAAATGAACGAAGACCACTTGAAGACCTGTGAAGCATTAAGATCAGAAGAAACTACAGTTCAGAAGTATTGGAAAGCACGAATGCTAATGGCTTCATTGCCAGATGCAAGGCACTAGAAAACAACAACGACAACAAATGGACGAAATTCAACAATCTGGAGAGTTACCTAAATGGTTTCACAGATAACTCTATTGGTACCATTGACAAGATTATAATTTTAATCAATGTTTTCAAACAAGCACTGAAAACATGATGATGATGATGATGATGATGATATAGCCTCTATTTATTTTGGGGCAATTAAAACTTGCACTAATAAAGCAAATTAGATATTCTCCCGAGCTTTTGATATGGGCAGGAACCATTTGCTTTTAATTTCCTGGTGCCTACTATCACTTGAGAAAAACAAATGTGTTAACATTACCTCATCCTACCTATTTAAGGCAGTTTCTATGCAAAATGGGTCCAAATAAAAAACCTTGTATTGGTCCATCATAGATAGCTTTTTTGAAGAAAAATATTAATTTCTTCAGGAAAATGACAAGGTAATTTCAGTGATGCTAGATGAAGTTAATGTTAACTCAAAATTCTCTTATATGGCAGGAAGGATACTTGGTGTTGCTGAGAATATTTCCGATGCTACTAGAGCAGGTACAATGCAGGTTTTCATGGCATCATCTGTACATTCTGATTAAACTCTCTTTCCTGTAAAAAATGTTAATTCTGATATACTACTGAAAATGACAGTTGACATATCAAAGACAATGCATGAGCTTGGATATGATGTAATATGTCTGGTAACAGATAACAGTGGCACTAATAGGAAAATGTATCAACTTATGTGTGGTGGAACTTCACAGCCATGTATTATAAATCCAGTTGCTCCATCCAAAACTCTCTTAGTGCACTTGCTTAAGTGTATCAGAAATAATTGGTTGAATGGAAAAAATGAATCATTCATAATGCCAAATATTGAGGAAACATTTGCTTTCATTAATGCCTTACTACAGAGTGATGAAGGGAGTGTCACATATGAATATAATGTTAGTGTAGCAAAGTTTTCACATTTGAGGAACCTGTTTCATTCTGAGAAAAACAAACTGTTAAGACCCTCCCTGAAGCTACTGAGAAAGTAGTATAGATCGTGAGGTAAGACATGAACAATTCTTGTGCATAGGGAAAGTAGCTTTCCTTTCCTCCCTCTCTGGAATGGCTGAAAGGGGGGAATAGATGCGTCAATTTACCATGAAACACCACAACAGCATGTAGCTGAAACAACTGCAGTTCACATGAAAGTTATTGTTGGCGCATGGCCATAGTTATAGCGAAACCGCTTTGTTCATTATAAAGCTAATTGTTATACATATATAATATTAGCAATATGCACTAAAGCTATGCTAGTGAACTTCACTCATTCGTGGACAGAGATGTTATGACTTCTACGCATATATGTTTGTGCAACTTCCCCCACCATCAGCCTTTCAGGTGAAAAGTTCTACTGCACATCAAAGGGAATTGCTTATGTCTCACCTCACGACCTATATATCCAACTTCTATTGAGAAAAAGAATGCTTCCCTTGCACTCAGTGTTTTTGATTCTAAAAATGTGGCAGCACAAGAAATTTTGAAAAGTCAGGGGATTGAGGTTTCTGATGGCACTATTCAGTTCTTAAAATTAGTCATTAAATGGACTGTTTCTAATGTGCAGCATCCCATGAAAGGCAAATACACATCAGAACATCAGATGAGACTTCTGTTTCTTGAAAATTTAAAAACATATGTTGATATCTGGCATGTCTCACATACTCATGGAAAACTATAAAAAAAAACATAAATATTTAGATAAATTAGAACCGGCTCTAGAGGAACTAGCAACCATTCCCATAATGGATGAAGATTTGAAGTCTTGGTTTGTATTGCTAATTACACTAGCAAAACAGTACTTGAAAAGCTGAGAGGAGGTAGAAAATGTGAAGAAATGTTACAGACTGAGGATGAAATTCTGTTGCAGTGAGAAAGCAAAGAACTACCAACTGAATCATAGAGGATTAAAATGTCCTCTCTTCCATTATGATTTCCTTGTCTCGCAACATATATAAACTTTTTCAAGTTCTGCTTAGTAGCACATATGAATCAGAATTTCTCAAACTTGAAAATAAAGAGATGCAGTGCTTGCATTAGGAACTCAATACAGCAAGAACAACAAAGAGGCCAAGCTGAGCAGCAAATAAATGCAACTGGTACTCAAAACCAAATTACTTCTAGCATGTTACAAAATGCCAGTGACCAGAATTAATTGCATGTTTTGTTTAAGGTGAGACAGTATGCCCTATCTTGCTCATGTTAAATTGTACAACTTAATAACATATTTTCTCTTAAACTATTAATAGTATACACACAAAACTTTTACAGAATGTTAAATGGTTCTCAGAGAAGACACTGATCTAAAATTTTGTATTTGCAATTGAAGCAATTTGTTTTTTTCCCTTGGTCATTTTTTCTTGATTTTTTTACACAAAAAACATCATAAAGTGGAGCTCATTAAACCAAATACTGTGCTTGTAGATCCACAGCATGCCTGAAGTTACTTTTATAATCTGTAAAAATTTCATGTACATATCTCTAATAGTTCCACCACATAAGCTACATGACAGTTTCTTCTAGTGCTCTTTGTAAAATGCATAAATCTATCACAATATTAGATTTGGATTTATATTAATATTTACACTTGTTTGTAGTTTCCTTTTTGAAGCACTTGGAGAAGTCCCACAAGGTCGACTGCCATATTGTTGGGTATCATTATTTTCATTTACCTTAAACTTATGTTTTTTGAAAACAGCTTTGGGTTTTGTCATCTTTTTACACCATTACACATCCAATTAGATAAGTTCTGGAGACACAGTTGTGGACAAACTAACCTCAAACCACAGAACAACAAACCTAAGGGAGTCGTTAGTTCCAAGGATAATGCCACTAGTATTTATCATACCAGCTTTTTTTTAAAATTTACACACATATTTACCGTCCTGCTGCAATAAAGTTAAATCAGGTCGTTTCTGCAAATCTTTTTCTCTAACATGAGTGATGAAATACCGTAAATATTGCACTGCATCAAAGTCAGGATTGTTGGGCATAAATTCACAAGACATTGTCCTTATAACAGCAAATTCTTTTTGAGAGTTAATGTCTAAAAAGGAGATTGTGACCTCGATGTTGGATTAAGATTAGTTATGGGTGCAGATGTTCAATAACTAGATCTGAATATCGTCGAGGTATACCTGCTAACCCTAAAAAGTGTTGAGGAAAAAATATTAGTTTAACTCCTACAAATATAGTAAAGAATTGACCCTGGGAGGCACAACAAACACACACACACGTGCACGTGCGCACGCATGCACGCATACACGCACACACACTATATACATGGCGTCTAGCACCCTGGAAATCACCTTGAAAACCTGAAATCCACCTTAATTTTTAAAAGTTATCCATGAATTTTTCCTGAACACTTTTATATTACATTCTGAAGTCACACTCACATACTTAAGATTCATGCTGCTCATGGTATGATAGTGGGATCATTGACATACATGCAGTTTAAATATATACCAATAGCAGCAAAACTGAAATAGGAGTAGTCTGGCATTGCTATCATCTACCAGGACCAATCAATACAGAAATATCAATATAAATTACACAATAGGTGCTCAAACAACCAAAAGGAACAAATTGCGAAATTAAAGGCCCTTAAAATACCAAATTCCACAGATACAAAGCGAGCAGCCAGGGCTGAATGAGGTAGAAATTATTGGAAAAGTTGTTTTGGATTCCAATAAACACATTCTTTATCCTGGTTGTACAGTCAAGTGCAAAAAACAATGCTTCTGTTTCCTACAGCATTTTTCTTTATTTAATTTAATATTAGCCGAATTTCCTTATCAATGTGTATTCCCCACCTATTGGGTGAACCAATCCCTTATTGGTTTGAATTGAAGTCTAACATGCACGCACACACACAAAAGACTATGAACAAAGTTCAGACTAGGTGACTAGTAAAAGGGAAGGAGTACAGAAACATTTCACACGAGTGGGTGGAGGGCATGTTTGCCACCACCTCCACATCAGTTCCTGGACAAGCCTGTCTCTTATTGTTTTGATGTAAGAAGTGTGGCACTCAAACCTATGAACACAGGTTGGTTTCTAGCTCAGCAGTGAAGGAAAAGGGAAGGAGTAAGACAAACATCTGGAATAACAGAATCAGGTAAGACTTAGCTTGGCAGAGGTGGTTTGGTATTTCCTTATCAACATAGACTATGGCATGTTATATTGGCAGGATTCCATCCACTCAAATATACTTTTCAGGATGCTGAAATCCCCTATTCTTTTTGTGGATGTAAAACATTAAACAGATGTTTACACTAAAGTAATGTTTCACAGTTTATTAGTTAAAGCATAGAGTACATAACAGAGATAAAACTAAAACAAAGTGATGCATTTACATAGCAACTCATGTACAAAAATAACTTGTGCATATCTGAAAAGCAAATAATAAATTTATTCAAATAACACCAAGTAGTCAATACATGATGGCACATCTTAAAATTATGCTGCACAACATAATCACACTACTTACAAAGAAAAAAAGAAAGAATAGGGAAAATATATTTTTTGTCTCACAGGAAGACATTTACATTTTTAAATACATTTGGTATTAACAGAGACTACATTTAATTTGAAAATATTAATATTATATTTGGAATTTCTTTTTTGTTACTTTGTAAGTTTTTAGCATTCTTTTTTCGTCTTGCTTTCTCTCTTTACAAGTGGCAGTCAGTCTGAGTTAAGGATTGTTTAAAATATGCTTTTTTTTCTTCCTTTTTGTGCTCAATGTCCACTTTCCAAATTTGGTGTTGGAGATCCTAAGCAAAACTTGATACAATTTGTGCGAAATTCGGGAATGTAGGTGCTAACATGTATGGAATAATAATGTAGTGCACAGAATTAACCGCAGATGAAATGCATATTGTATGAGAAATTCAACAGTCTAAGCCATTTAAAGAATATACATTAACCCTAGGATCTTGAATTTGCTACATACATAGAAAATACTGGCAGGAAGTGCAACTCAAATATTTCTTTATTATTCAAATATATTAACAAAACATTTTCTTCAAAAAGAGAGATCAATAAAAGCAAAGGTTTTTCTTACTCTAGGAATTTAAAATATTCACTATGCAATTGACAGCTTGTCAGTTGAAACTACAATTCCTCTGTTCCAACTACTTGCACATTCTAGAAAACAAACATTCTGCATCTTAAATAATTTTAAAAAGAAAGATACATTGGACAAACTGTTTAGCAAAACTGCCATTTTCTTACAAAAATAAATCAATAAAAATAAAGGGTAAGGGCTCCTTTAAGGTTTAATTTAATTTAATCTTTAGCCAATATTTTGTTTTGTAACTGTCCTGGGTTTTCCACTATGGTCTTAAGTGCATTCTTTGGAGAATAAGTATGTGGCTAAAGTAGAACCATGATTAATTCAAAATTATGGGCACTGCAAATCACTTTTAAAGTAGTACTCGAGTTCATAAAACATACATGAATAATAATGTTTACATAATTAAGTGGCTTCCGACTTGCAGGAGTTTCTCCTACTGGAATTTTGAGCTACTTCAAATGACTAAGATTATTTAGTAGAGATGAAGATTTCAGTGAGACAGGATTTGATCACAGAACCTCAGAATGAGATCCTAGAACAATGCTCCGTCTCTTTATAGCTAGTGAAATCCTCATTAATGGCTTGTTGCATATAGTATAAAATTATTTAAAAAGCTATGAGTCATGAGTTTAAAATTATGATTCAAAGTCAGAAATCTTAAAAAAATTGAATTTCAGAGAATGATTAGCTTGCTATAACGCCAACAATATGTATAAAATTACTGTGTAATATCTGCCTGCAATGTTTAAAGTATTAGAGAAACCATTTTTTACTAAACAACGTTTTTGAAGTCCAATGCCTATTATGACAAATACAATCAAGAAAAAATTGTCTAAGTAGATAAAATTGGACAGATTTATTTCCAGCTATAAAAAGCTCTGGTAGGATAGCTTCTATGCTTCTTTTACTGGAGTGAAGTAAACCAAAACAAACCTAAGCATGCATATCAATTGTCATGGCTGCATGTGTATGTAGATACCAATTTTTAGCAATTAAGATAGGTAATAACTACTAAAGAATATGAATTGGCGACTGAAGAAAAATTACATTAAGAGACAAAGAATTACAATTAGTAGTTCCCTGGGCAAGCAGATCCCATTGGTTTTGCTGCAGTATCACCAATGCTAACTAAAATCAATCCGTTGTTTGCGAGTATTAAAATGTGTAATGATGCAAAGGGAGCAGTGATATGAAACTATACCTGAACGATTGAGCCAGATTTGTAATACTAGCTTCACACTTAAATTCGAAAGCAGAACATGTTTCAGAAGCTATTGCTTCCATCCTCTGCCTGGGTCCAGCAGCCACACTGGGGACAGGATTACAAGTGATTATTATTTATTTATCCCAACAAACTTACTTTTTTTTTAATACACAAACCTTACAAGTGATTGTTGCAGAAGTGGCATCATCTAGTCTTCTTATGATGAAACTATTGAGGAAAGATGGGATTTCAAAGTGCATAATATATTCCTTCCTTTTGATGATGTGGATTGATGATTCCCAGATGTTTTCCCAGGCTGAGGATGGAAGCAATAGCTTCTGAAACATCCACTTTTAAATTTAAGCAAGTGAAGTTAGCGTCAAAAATCTGGCTCAACAATCTTTTAAGTGTTATACATAGGTTTAGTAACTTTTGCGAGAAGTATCCAACACAAGATATTAACATCAGACTTCACTGGTGTCTAAGACGGCACATACAGTACAAGATCTTGAGTGTTCGGAACACCTGCCAGAGTCTGAGTAACTGAACCACAATTAGTTTTATGGTGAAAGTTTTGCACCATCCTAGATGATAAAAAATAATGTAGTAACAATAACAATGGATCTGCTGCTTATCAGTTACTGCTTCCTACAGTGAAAGGTTGGCTCAACCTCTACTCTTGCATGACCATAAGCACATGTACTGAGGAGTGATATAGTACTTGATGGCAACAATAAAATCAGTGTATTGTTTTGAAATTTCTATTTCAACCATATGTTCAATAACATATATTTTACTTTATCAACGAAATCCTCTTTGTGTGCTCAGCAGGCAGACATGCATGCAATTATTGTGATATCAGTGTACAAAGGAAGCTGCCTTTAATGAGGATTTTACACTAGCTAATCAGATGTGACACTACCTGCCCAAACACGGAAGTGTACTAAGCAGAACGTGAAGCTCTATATCTGATGTACTCCAAGTGTGTACAGTGAACATATTATGCCTAGCAAATGCAAAATTATATGCATCAAGGAATAAAAGCTACTCCTTAATGCTATTGGAAGTATAACAGAAAAATACTTCAATGCCACGCTGTAAAACACTTAAGGAATTATTATTTCTTTATACCAACAAACTTACTGTTGGTGTTTTAAAACACACAATCCGTGTGTGGGCAACGCTTGAGAGGTAGAATTGGTTCACCGGGAGAAATACGAATTACTTGGAGAATTCATTCTGGCAGGTTGTCACAGTCGCTTAATGGTTAAGCACCTGCCTGGTAAGCGGAAGGTCTGTGGTTCAAATCCCAGCTGTGGCATTGAATTTTTCAGTTCCAATTCTGCCTCTCAAATCACTTGAGGAGTATTTCCAACACCACACCATCAATATTTGTGAAATTTTTTCTATTGCAATTAGTCATGGTTTCAAAACAAGTGGTGGTAAAATTCCAAAGAATGGAAGTACAAAAAACTACCAGTGAGTGAAATGTTAAGAATCTTTAAGTAAGGCATGGTTGGGGTAGAACAAGAGAGATCCAATGGCTTCTGGAAGTTCTCATACTTGCATAGCTACAAAAGAAAAGGAAATGGAAATTGTGCCATATTTAATACAGAGGGAATGAATATCTTAACATTAAATGCAGAGTTTCTATTAGAAATGTAGAACATCATTACAACTAAAAGTGTAAATTAATAACAGATTATTAGTTAATTCACTGAAAGAAAGGGCCATTATACAAATATTGTTTGGTAGTAAATTTGTGTGTGCATGAAAATATTTAAAGGTTTGTTTTATATATGTAGCTCTGTTAGAAACTGTAAAAAACCTTTGTCTTGTGCTCAGAATTTTAAGAGATCTTTCCAATTTTATCCATGCACTCAAAATATTTTTAGATACAGTTCTGAGGCTCTAATTTACAAAGCAATCAGTGATACAGTCACTTCTGGTATTATGTTTTGCTTTTGTTTCCCCTATGATCTTCATTCTCTTTAAATAAACATTCAAAGAGACAACTTCAAATTCATTTTACATGTATACTGTATTATTTTAGGAAAGCATGTAACCCCAAGAGCCCTTTTTTATGGATAAGTGATTGTAGTTAATTAGGAATTAATTGGAACAAAACCTATCTTTCTCTTTTCCTAACGGCCAGAGGAAAGTTCAATCTGTACATTTTAACAAATATCTCCACTGGTATCTGGATTTATTGTTTTCTTTGGTGAATATAGTTGTCAATGTAAGTATCCCTCAATATTTTATGTTAGTGGTATGAACTTGGGGGGAATAAAACTTAGCTGGCATCCAGAGCCTTAAATTGTGTTTAACCAGGAGATTTTCAGAGGCATTTGTTCTCATCCTTAGCTTTGGGCAGATTAGCAGTTGATAATGGTATGTCTATCCCATTTACATGGAAACAACTAGTGGAGTTGTAGATATAGAGACTGAGTGATGTGGTAATGACTTTGTAGAGCTGAGCCAATTTGTGCAAGTGACATCAAAGTTCAAAACAGGATTCTTGTTCTTCAGGACAGGCCCTTACCTGAACATCGTCCAGGCTCCATCATCTACCTCACATTACGCTCACTTGCCAGTCAGTCCAAAACTGAGGATGGAAACCAAGGCTTCTAATTATATATATATATATATATAAGTTAAGAATAAGATTTACAGCCACTTGCTATTACATTATTTAATCACTTTGCCTGCAGAAACTACATTTAGACAATGGTTTAAGGTAAACAATGATTGCTTTATTATTTATTTATGCCAACAAACTTACTGTTGATGTTTTTAAACACACAAGCCGTGTGTGGGCAAAGTTTAAGAGGTAGAACCGGAACTTAAAAATTCAATGCCACAACTGGGATTTGAATAGCGGAAGGTCTGTGGTTCAAATCCCAGTTGTGGCATTGAATTTTTAAGTTCCGGTTCTACCTCTTAATGATTGCTTTGTTGTGAAGACAATGCTTAGCATTAAACTGCACCTAAAAGAGCCAACGTTTAAACACTGTTAAGAGCATTATTTAACCTAAGGCATTTTGGGAATAGTAACTGAACAATTACATAAATGGAGAACATGACAGGAATATAACAGGACCCAACAATGCAATGTACATGAAATAATTAAAGGAAATAAAGGGTTTCACTTGTATAAAAGCAGTAGCGGTTCATAAGTAATAGCTGTTTATGAGTATACATTTTGGGTGCTCATAAAATTCTATTTGGAATGGCCCTGAAAATGTGAAATAGTATCTGTTGCATAATATAGTTATGATTATGAAACAGTTGATGAAACTATAGCCACTAGTGATGATGATGATGATGATGATGATGATGATGATGATGATGATGATGATGATGATGATGATGATGATGATGATGATGATGTGGATGTTTGTTGTCGAGTACATCAATAAGTATGTCATGTTAATGCAAGAACAATCTAGTCCTGAATATAATCCTAGCATCATGTTTTTCTCACTTACTAACCATTCTCAATTACAAATTATAGCATGTTTCAAGGTTAAACATCATGTAAGCCACTTCACAGTGTTTAAAAATGGCAATTCTTTAGACAAGTTTGCAAATCAAAATAGATTTTGCAACATGGTTTATGGATTTAACCAATGTCTACAACTCTAGAATAAGACATTGTCAAATCATAGATTCTGCATGCTGGCTATAGTAATTTATTACCACTATCATACAAATAAAAATATAGCAATCAAGCTGCCATTTTCTAAATGCTAGAATAACTTATTGCGACATAATGTGCAGAAAAACTTTTCCCCATGAGAGGCTCTGTTCTGGTATTGCATACCACAGTTAACTAAGCATGGAATAAGTTTGACATGATTTTATTCCAACTTCATACAAATGTCCCAAGGAAATATATTCTACACTTAACTTCAATCCCTTTTCCAACTGGTCTTACCAGAAGTAATAATATAGCTCTAGTTACACTGCATTTCTAAAATTTTTATTTTTGTGAACAATACCACCTTTGTCATCAATTTAATATTCTTGTCAAAGATAAACTATAATCAATAAACACTGAATGTAGGCCTTTGTTAAGAATAAAAACATTTGTTACCAGTCTCACCAAAAGCTCCTGCACATTCTCAAATGCAGAAAAGGTACTGGATGTAGCACTTTTCATCTGTACGTACTTGAAATGAAAAAGCAAGTCTTTTAATACACAACTATCTTATTACACTCTTCTTCAGACTAGCATTGAAGTCCACCTCTTATGATGAAACAACACAATTAGAGCTATTGAGTTACATAGTTTTAAAGACTGATATATTCCAATCATTGCTTTCAGTCATACATTTTGCGAAGTTTGAGTAATTTTAAACAAAACAAAATTACGTGAGAGTATATCACTAGATTTATGCACTAATTTCAAATTTAAGTATTGCTATGATTCTCAATTTATTAATACAGACAAAATATGCATATGAAACTAATGAAAGTTCATTCTAGTGTTTTGAAAAAGCATTTGTATGCATTTTCAAACAGTAATCTAATGAAAGCATAGATTAAATACAAGTACACATTAAAAATTAGTAAGCAGAAACTGCTATTTAAGGAGAGCAAGTATAATGACATATAATTTAGAAACATTTTCAATTACCTATGAAGTGTACTACTGCTTATATTTTAAATGAAAGTATCACTTTATTAAAGTTAACTTCTGCAAGTTTTACAAATCACTTTTCTGAGAAGCAGCAGATCTAATCTTGTAATATAATTCACGGTTACGCTCTTGCAAAATAAACTGACTCTGACCACTTGAATGTATTACCTTGACCAGAAAGCTGCAAATCTTAATTTGCTTTATCCTGCATTTCTGAGCACCATGACCCAAAAAGCTATACCTGCTCTCCAGAAAGGAAAAAAAAAAAAAAAAGGCTTCATTCAAAAATACTTTACATACAAAATGAAGTACATAAAGTGTTCTCTCTATTTAACTGCAGCAACAATGTTTATATTTTCCATGCTCTTTTTACTTGCTTTTGCTTTCTTGTGCTTTATAACTTTCACCCATTTTGCTTTATATAATATATGTGATAAAATAAAATTAATTTAGTGCCTAACACTACATAAATTTTGTGCAGCCTGTTAAACACATATATATCTTATCAAAGTTTTACTTGCTCGTTGTAATATGTATAATGAACCTTCTCCTATGGTGAATCAATGTAACAAATGCCTGCCTTACCACTACTATCATACAACTTTCCTGGGCTCCAAAGTTAAATTTAACTTTCACAGCCTAGAGCAGAAGTGATGGCAATTGGCACCTGATTTGGCTTATATTCATTTATTTATTCATGTCTTTACTGATTCGTACCACTTACTATGGCTGTGTAAGGTGCAAATGAAGGAAAAACTGCAAAAACAGATTCAGCACGCATGTTTGGCTCCATAGCAGCATCAAAATTGACAAGCACCACATTCTTTATATCCTGTCACATAAATGACTTTATTGAGGCTACTACAGAAAGCAATACAGTGGTGCATAAGATGTTTGTGACTGGACTATAGTTTAAGTTAAAAGTTCAATTTACGAAGAACATTACATTTTCTCTGTAGGTGTACAATACATTTTGTTCCATATTATAGAGAAGTTAATGATTTTCATTAAGTTATCAAGCTTTACAAGGTAATATGAAAACTGAGTTTTATTCTTTAAGTTTCAAAAGCTTTGAAAAAAGGAAAATTTCCTTTTTTAGCGAAGTTTTAGAAAATTTGTAATTCATAACTTCAATGTAAGTATTATCCCACTGTAATTTGAAATTTTTCTATATTATATTTCTTCTGGTGCAAATTGACAAAAAAAATAGTTGAAAAAAATAGTTAATGAAATGTCAGTTCCATTTTTCATATTATTTTGAGTTTGGAACAGCTAAAATATGGCAAAGTAGAATGAGAACCAAGTAGAATATTTTTCAATAAATTACGAGGGTACTTTTAAGTAAGGTTGGTTTAACCAAGCAAGAACTTCTTATTATTATTGATCATTTATCTTTTATTAAATCAACATTAAGCTTCTTCCAGTCTTTTGTAATTTAAATGCTGTCATAATGGCAACTTCTATGGGCTCTTCTAATATAACTTTATCATGGTACATTTAACAAAAGCACAGTGTCACAGCATGTTGTTGTTGATCTAATGTGCAGGAGTTTCATCCATCAATTTTTCCCTAGCCAGCCAATATAAATTATGTATCTTCCAATTTGGTACAGCTTTCTTCAATTCTGGGCATTCCAATAGGAGCTCTCCATTTAAAATCTTGTCAGCATTGCAGATCTTACATGCGTTGTCACTTATAAAACCAAACCTATGTAGATGTTCTGCCAGTCATGTCCAGTGGCTAATCTGAAGTTAGCAACTGCTTCTTTCCTTGGGAAATGTTTTATTTTTTTTTACTATTTATTTTATGTTAGTATAATTTTTATTGGAAATTTCCTTTTGAATATTATGTTGGTATTTTTGTTCTATACTAGTTTTGACATTTTTTAGTTTCTCATGTAATCCACAAGGCTTTACAGGTTTTGAGTGTAACACTGTACCCTTTTTGGCTAGAAAGTCTGCAGTCTCGTTACCAATCACTCCCACATGTGCTGGTGTCCACTGTAGTATTATCTGTTTAAATTTTGTTTAGAGTATCTATAATAAGATCTTACAGCATTTTCTTTATAAAATATGTCACTGAAAGAACAAACAAAAAAAATGCACAAATACACAGTGCAATGCTAGCCTACTAATCCTGAAGGCTTAAGTTTCAATATTGTTTGGGATGAGTCAAGAGCACTGCACAGGACTGGATTTCTAGAACCAGTCAGAAATTATTACATTTAAGCATCTAAAGAGGATCTGTTTGCCTTAAACGTTGAATAATTCTAAAGGAAACTATGACAACTTTCTTATTCATTAATGGATCAAAATAATGCCATAAATTCATTTTATTTTATTATAACTTAATCCAAAAACTTTTGCCACTAGGCCATGACCATGACCTGTGCTTAGTCCTGAATTTGCACAGACTGGGAACAGTTGCTTGAGTAAGGTTTTTTCCTGGGTGTTTCCTGATATCCTATGAAGAAACTCAGAAATACTGCAGTTCTTCAAAACCTTGGTAATAATCATCCTCAATTCATTAATGTCTCCACAGGCCTGTGATATTTTAAAGGAGATGTCAAATTCTGGTTTTTTTTTTCTTTTTTTTTTTTTTTTTTAGGGTCAGAGAGGAGGGAGCAGTGGCAATTTGAAAGTCCACTGAAAATTGCAAAACAATTGGAAGAAAAGAGTTGATGTTATACTTTAATTTAAAATCAAGAAGCTTTTTACTTAGAGTAATGGTCCATTCCAGATCTTCTATTTTGGCAGCAAATTTACTAAAACTCATCCACCCATTCAAAGTAGTTTCGAGGATGTTATCTTTGTTTTATTATTTATTATTATTATTATTATTATTATTATTATTATTATTATTATTATTATTATTATTATTATTATTATTATTATTATTATTATTATTATTATTATTATTATTATTATTATTATTATTATTATGACTATTCAGAATCAGATACAAGATCACTACAAAATAATGAATGATTTTCTGCAAAACCTATGTTACTTAAGAACATTCCTTGTATTTATTCCAAATAATACTTAAGCTCCAGTAGTCTGCAAAATGAGTTAATAGCTTTCAGATCTTTCAATGTATATGAAGAAAAACTATTTTACTTTAGATAAAACTGAATCCAATTTTGTAGAAATTATATAGATACACTGTAACATCTACATAGGCCATGTAATATTCTATTAATGGCTTCTTGGTTTTAATTTATTTATTTTAAAACTTTACAAAGCAGCGATCAAAGTAATGGATGCCAACCGCCATCTTTACTGCATATTCATAAATTTTACACTCTAATGTGAAATTTCTTCATTTCTCCTCTACAATAGAATCACAGTCCCCAGGTTACTCAATATAAAAGCTAGAACAATCCTCATATCATACAACACGATTCTGGTAACTATGAACTAAAGCAAATGGAATGTGATATATTTGTTTTGAATGTTCAAAGCCAGATACATTAGAGACTTGGTTATCTATTGCACTCATTTCCTTAAACCAAAAAAAGCACCACCACGTCCGTAGACAATTGCATTAATAAGACAATGGAGCATATCACAAAATAGATACTGCAATTTTCACAGCAAAGCAAGAAACCTGCACACTAATCTATAATTATGAAAAACAAAGGTCTACAGATCTCTTACAAGAAAGCACCCTGTCAACCAAGTCATCTTCAACTGCTTATTAAGATAGTTCATGTTCACAGAAATTGAAAAGCATTGTTCAAAATAATGGTTAATGCCTCCGAGAGTAGCCACAGTCAAGTAACTTTAATATGTTCGTTTTGACTTTTTCTATGTAAAACATTAATACATATCTAATTAACTTTCCAGTGCAGTGAACCCTGTTCAAATCAGACCCTAAATAATTGGCATTCTATTTCTGAGAAAACTGACCCTAGTAAAATTCATACATCATACTTGGTTTTCCCTAAATGAAATGAGAATGTACAATGCTGAAAAGGAAACAGTGCAGAAACAGGCCATGCTATGCAATCATTTTGCAACACTACATTTGAAAATAAATTGCAAATTTAGGTCATCAAGGTATAAATAAGTGTGTGGCAATTGTGCTAAAACGGCTGATTTTAGAGTCTTAATATAAGAATAATTTTGGTAATCTGAGAATCTTTTTGATTTCATTTTTAAGTGCTGTGGTGATTATGTCCCAATATTTTTGTCACAACACCGGGCCGCATAAAAATATCACAGTGGATAGCAAGCAATTAAATGTGAGTATTGCATAATAAAATGCAAGATATAGTAATATTTTAGGTAGGTGTCTGCTATTTTTGAAACCATGAAAAAAGTTTTAAAAATGAAAGAGAACCTACAATAACATCAATAACATGAAAGAAGAGTAATGGATCACATCATTTCCCTTAAACAGATTTTCCTGAATATCATCTCAACAGCTCCTTTCATTTTGGAGATATCCGGTTCTGCTTTTTATAACATAAAAGATGGGATGCTTCTTTTTCTTGCTAAAGGCCGACTTAAAAAGTGAAAAGGTTAACTCTTCCTTCCCCATGACTTGTAACCAAGGAGGTGGAGGGACCATTCAATACAGATCTTACTCTAAGGGAAATAATATTGATGATAAACCATTATTCAACAGCACATAGCAAGCAGTGAAGATGATTACGCAGCTAAAGACGAATTTGATGAGAAAGAGAAAATCTGAGTGGTTTAACATCAATCATTTCAATTTGCACAAATTCTTCTGAGAGACAACCAAGTTTCTACAGTATTTTCTTGTTTCATATAATTGAAATTAAATTCAGACACATATACATACACACTTAACCATTAACTAAACATACATCATTCTTTATGTACACATCATTTAGGGTTGTGGAATACAATTTCTTTTGCTCAACCACATCTAATTGAAAATCTTTATCACTGTCAATTCTTTGGTATTCAAACCTGTTTCTGTAATTATACAAAAGTCCTTGCTAAAATATGTGGAACCCTCTTGCTGTCCCTGCCATCTTGAGCTATGGTCAAGATCAACTTGACAACTGTCTTGTTTGCTCCTACTATTAGTAAAAGGTTAGATCCGTTAGTAGATCCAAAGCAAACAGACATACCTGATTTATACTGAATTAAATGATGAAAATCTGATCCTGATGAGTTAATACAAAGTCTGTGAACATGTTGATAGGACCAATAGCTGATAATGACAGTTGTCCTGTTTGGGCCCATACCAAGTTTGGACCAAACACAACTGCTAGATTTGATGATGTCATTTTGTTCAAATCACTGCGATCCATTACCTAATAAAACAGTAAACATATTGAAATATTCATCCCTCAGATACAAGCTATAAAGTATTAATACCATAATAATTTATTGCGTATCAAGAACTATAAGTGATACTTATCAGGTTGAGAATGTAATTTGGAAATACGAGGCCCGCAGGGCCAAGTTTTCCCAAGAATTTGAGATCTGATAAGTAACTAGTAGTTTGCAGTTAAATTACTTTTTGCAATACTTGAAAAACCTGCAAAAAGCAATTATAAATCAAAATCACTTTTCCATATTTTATTTAACATTAAGAAAAAATTAATTCTCTATGTGAACAAATGAAAAGATACTTCTAAATTATATGAGCAAAACATTCTCATCCACTCTTTTTAATGAATTTTCCAATTCTTTACTTGAAGCAGTACATGTCTTGGTTTCTAGGTAATTTCTTTATGTAGCCAAATCGAATCTTTCAACTTTTGATAGTTATAAGCAGTAAAATGTTATAAGTATAAGTGACATTGCAATTGAAGCTGTGGATCTAGCATGTGCATCACTTTTACCAGCTAAGCCAAAACAAAGATATGTTGAAGCTTACAATGCTTTTCGAAAGTGGTGCTTTGATAAAAACGTTAACAGTCACACCAGGGAGACAGTATTATTGGCATATTTTACTAAGTATTCATTAATAACTTATTTTTAGGCTAGTATGCTCTTGGGTGTGACATCATTTCCTACTGGTACCATAAGTATTAAAGACCAATTCAGCCTTGTGGCCATGGTAATTGATAAATGAATTATAATTTAGCTTACACTATCAAATATGTGTTTGCAATGATTAACTTATGTATCAAGTATTGCAAAAATAAAGACCATGTGCATAAAGTTCAAGTTTTGACCTAAAGATTAGATTGTAAGTTTAAGTCTAATACTTAAAGCTAAACATTAATATTCAACTGATGCATAAAACTAAGCTAAATCAAGAAAGCTTTCACCGGATGTTTTTCCAGCACAGACTTGAAAAAGTCAATTATTAAAAATGCTGGGGAAATAAATCTTCAGAATACTTGAATGACTCCTCTTCAGCAATTACCTGTGCTGTGAAACAAGTCACAAGAAAAGGAAAGTATCACAAAGATTGTACACTAAGCTAGAGGATTTTATAGGCCAAAAGTTTTATCACACACATGTGTAAAAACATTTTGTATGTTGCATTCACATGACTTTTTCTCAGGGGCACATATTTCACGAAAGCATGGGAAGCATTGCTTCCCCTGTAATTATTCATATTGCAGTAACTTTGTGGAAAATTTAGTGATACAATTTTCAAACAGCACGCAGGAATTGATACACCAGAGACACCTTTCATGTTTTCTGGAACCCCAACAGATGCCATGGGGTGTTTGCTGATGGTTGATATTAAGATATACAACTGATATAATCTCATTTTCTTGAAGCAAGATTAAATTAATGACCTTCCTCTGGGTATTTCAGGATATTGCTTGTTAGAGGTTAGGAAAGAAAATCAAGTCAATTTATGTTTACTTTATAAACAATAATAGTAGATCCGTATTATGTGATGTGACACATGTTTCTGATGGTATGCCTTATAGCCTTCCTTCAGTGCTTGTTTTGGCATGGGGCTTGAAGCAAATGGCATGTTGATGATAAAGTTAGCAGTAAAATTGAGCTAGCTTTTTCACTAAATAGGTATCTGGTGGCTTAAAATTTACACTTAATGTTTCAAAACATTTAGGTTACTGAGTAGGCGTAGGCTTTCACGGCCGGTGTTTGAAATTCTACAAGAGTCTTCCGGGCTGATTTGCCGTGGTCTGCTGGAGTAACTTGGTCCAGACGTTTCGTCCACTACTGCGGTGGACATCATCAGTGGCGTGGTCGAAGTCTTCTTGGTGAAGGTACACTTGTGTCTGAGGCGTTGACTGTCTGGGATGCGGATTTTATACACGGAGGGGTCTTCTCTGATTGGCTCGGGGCTCGCTGAGGCAGTGTGGTTGGTGCAGCTAGCCCCCTCCCACCAACCACACTGCCTCAGCGAGCCCCGAGCCAATCAGAGAAGACCCCTCCGTGTATAAAATCCGCATCCCAGACAGTCAACGCCTCAGACACAAGTGTACCTTCACCAAGAAGACTTCGACCATGCCACTGATGATGTCCACCGCAGTAGTGGACGAAACGTCTGGACCAAGTTACTCCAGCAGACCACGGCAAATCAGCCCGGAAGACTCTTGTAGAATTTAGGTTACTGTTTGTTTTACATTTTCATTTTTAATTCCGGGAAAAGACATATACTTATTTAATGGTATTTGCAAGTTTAAGACTAGTCATTTATATGTTTATGCCAAGATGCTAGACATACAAGAACACAGTGATGAATTGTACTTTGTTATAGTGATAAAGGTATGAAGTAGAGATTCTTATGATGTGTTTTAATAGAGGAATTAGAGAGAGGAATGGACAGGAATGAGAGGTAAAATTGGGAATGAAAAATTCAATGTCACAGCTGGGATTTGAACCACAGACCTTCCACTTGCCATGCAATTGCTCTATCCATTAAGCTACAGTGACAACTTGCCAGAATGACATTGAATTCTCCAACTGATTCGTATTTCTCTCAGTAGACCACAAAGGGAGTACTTTATGTCCCATGATTAAATAACCTTTAGATGGTAATTATTATTTATTTATGCCAACACACAAGCAATGTGCGGGCAATGTTTGAGAGATACAATCGGAACTGAAAAATACGTCACACATGGATTGTTTTTAAAAACACCACCACTAAGTTTGCTGGCACAAATAAATAATAAGGGGGAGGAATATTTTTTCCTCCTTGTTTTAATGTTTATAATTACCTTGGAAAGAAACTGTACAATGTATTTCAAAATTTGATAATTATCTTCTGGTAATTTCTCAAGAATAAGTATTTTCACTTGTCTTGGTCTCTCATCTTTTGCTATGCCTGAAACAAACATCAATGACCATTTATTAGATATGAATCTCTGTCACACACTAATTAAATTTCTACAGTCTCATTCAATGCATTTCAAAACATTCTACTTGTGAACTGCCTTGTTAATGCTAATGTTGGCCATAATTTTATAGAAAAATTACTATAAACTAATGCATAGTGTTCATCATATCTTACTTTGAAACTGCGTTATTTCATCATAAAGATCAAAGGTCATTAAAGGTTCCTCCAGTTCACGCAAAAAAGTCTTTAGAAGAACTGCTGCAAGATGTACATCTCCCTGAAAGTCCACTGGTTGACCCTGATTATATTTATTTTGCAGTTCTTTGACCAACTGTACACTAGCAGATCTCCTGAACAAACCTTCTGTTTCCAGAGCTGTAACAAACATACTTGTTTCATACATTTAAAAGGGTAATAAACCTTTATAACATATTTTCTCCTAGCAAGAAATGAGAATATAAAACAAAGCTGATTGGTATGCTTTTAATCTATTTTGACCCAAGCCCTCACTTTGTTCCTTGGGAATTGAGAGCAAACTAGCAATATTATGGTATGAAATGCTACAGATACATGACATGCACTTGCCACATATATAGTATTTTCAAATATTTATAAACACTTTGCTTACACAAGTAGCCATATTATGGGGAGTTATTCGCCCTGCACTGTCCATTTCTAACTGTATGCATGTATGCTCGCTTGCCCGTGTGCCAGCTAATCAATTGACATCAAGTTTTTGGCATACATTGTGAGACCATGTCTTTCAATGTTACAAAGTGTTACAGTTGTTATAATGACAAAAAGTTCATATACCTTAGCACACAGAATCTTCATGTATGATTCCTAATGTGACAACAAACTCTTATTGATAAGTGGGACAATTACTTCTTTTTTGGCTTCTGGTATGAGCTGTGTCCATTAGGAAGTAATAGACAAAGGCTATGGAAGTCTATGTAATTATTTAAATGAGTCAATGAATAATAGAGAGAATTCCTGCTGTTGTGCACCTCATAGAGAATCAGTTCATAATCTTGTGAGTGGAGATAGAGAAACTGGATATATTTTTACTTTCTCTACTGGTAAGTAGAGGAAGTATTGTATTCCAACCAAAAATTCGATGTCGAGATTTCACCGGAAATATATGTTTTGAGAACCCCTGAATTAAAAAAAAGCATTTTTAGAAAAAGGTTTGTGTGTGTGTGTGTGTGTGTGTGTGTGTGTGTGTGTGTGTGTGTGTGTGTATGTATGCGTGTGTGTCAGTCTGTGGACAGCATAACTCAAAAACGAAAAGTCGGTTAAAAACCAGAGTTGGTATTTAAGTTTAATGTCTTTCAAGGATGCAACACAAAATTTTTTAAGAAAATTGCCCCACCCTAAACTACCCTTTACATGGAAAATTTTTCGAAAATTCTGATTTTCTTGAAAATGGTTCTAACGATTTTGATTAAAATGCCATAAATTTAAGATATTTGTATGACAAATGAAATGTGTATTTTGAATTTTCTGGCTATAGCCTATGTAGTCCTGTTTACTCTGGATGAATTTTGAATAACTTGTAAACTGTAAGAGATAGACAAAATATTACTATTACATACAATTTAAGTCTAAATTTCTTCTATTTCTTCTTTTATTTTTTTTTTTGGTAGTGAACCATTTGGAAGATATTCCTTGTTATTTGTGTCAGTTTTGGAAAACTTAAAACTTTCGTGAAATGGAACATCATTGTTCATTTTTTTATATGTTAAGTGTGCAAAGAGAAGGGGATCTCAAAGCTTTAAAAGACTTGACTATCGCCCAACGCCTACTGTATTCTAATATTCTCCTTGCACCTACAAGGAAATAAGCAATAACATAATTTGTACAAATGTTTATCTCAACTAACACGAAGATATAGGAATAAGAGTTTGTCAGAAAATGCATGCATGCGTGTTTGTTAGTTGCATGCGCACATGTGACTAATGCTCAGGAATTGACAATGAAGTCATTCTCCTTCTAGCCTCCCAATATTTTGTGACAATCAAGGCTTATGTGATTCTACATGTTCCATATTCCTAATTTTCTCTCTGGTATACAGTAGGCAGATTGGTGAGGTTGAAGGACTAATCCTATAGAGATAGTTATTCAGGCAATCTTGTCCAGTTATGAAACAAAAGGTGGCAACAGCTAATCTTGGAATTATTTTAGGATTTTGCGCAAGTTGTAGTCACTTGGAATTTTTATTTTAT
Organism: Tenodera sinensis; assembly: GCA_030765045.1. Classification (NCBI taxonomy): domain Eukaryota; kingdom Metazoa; phylum Arthropoda; class Insecta; order Mantodea; family Mantidae; genus Tenodera; species Tenodera sinensis. The sequence goes on along the minus strand of CM060961.1, from coordinate 46,429,216 downwards.
TGTGTTATTTTATTTATATTGATTTTATCTATTTTTCTTTTAACAATACATTTAATTGATTCATAAGGACATTTTATAATAGTTTTTGTTTAATTTGTATTCCTAAACAAGAAGAACTATTACAAAATTATGTAAATCTTTGCTAGGAATGCTAATGTTTAAAATTAAAATCCTCTAAGATAACTGTAGTTCAGGAACTGCAACCAATTCCGCAACTGGGTGTTAAATAATGCTGAAGATTATAATTGCTGATATAATTTCCAGGACCAGAGCTGGAGATGAACAGTAAGAAATAAAATATGGCAAACAGCTTGGCGGTAAAAACAGAACTGGCAGCCGGAAGGCAGTACCTGTGAGCCTCATTGTTACACACGAAACTACACCCTGTGGCACCACCCACCTGGGAACCATCGGTGAATACCGGAAGGTAATTCTGGTAATGTCCCAGGACTATGCAGAGTTGACAATACACCGAGTGGGGGGTAGCTACCTCAGCATGGCCTGCGAGCTCCAGATCGAATTGGTCATGTTGGAATTGCCAAGGAGGAAACCAGCCATGGCAATACCATTCTACAGTGGGCATTTGTACAGAATGTGCAGCGAGGAGTTCACGAAACCGAATACCACTGGGGCAGGGTATAGAGTTATTTTGCATATAACAGTGGGCTAGGTCTGGACGCAATACAGACTGAAATGATGGATGACCAGGGTGAGCAGTCAACCGTGCCACGTACAAACAAAGCAACACTGAGTGTTGGACAGGCAGTGGAGGTTCGCCACAGTTGGCATACAGACACACGGCTCGACTAGTGCGGAAAGCTTCAGTAGCAAGACGGATACCACTATGATGAATCGTGTCTAAAAGGCCGAGTTTAGAGGTGGATGCCGCGCCATAGGTAAAGCAGCTGTAGTCGAGTTTGGACCTGACCAGTGAGCAATATAATCTCAACATTACTGTGCAATTCCTGCCCCAAGATGCCCCAGATAAAACCCTGCGTATCCAAAGTGAATGATCGCAGGAAACATGAAGATGACGAATATGGCGCTCCCATATGAGTTTGCTGTCAAGGTGAAGGCCCAAGAACTTCAAGTGCGGGACAAATGGTAAACGTGTGCCACGCAAATGAAGGTCAGGCGGAGGATGGACATGACGAAGTCGATGAAAGTGTATACATTGTGTTTTCATAGGGGAGAACTTAAAGCCGGTGCGAATAGCCCACTGCACAATGGAGGATATGGTCAGCTGCAGTTGGCATTTGATGTGCTCAATATTAAAAGAGCAGTAGTAGATAGCAAAGTCGTCAACATACAGCAACATTGGGATTCCGCCACGAACAATGTAATGTAATATCAAGGTGCAAAATATGTACATATTTATGTAGCAAAAACATCAAAATATGTAATATCAACAAAATATGTAAAATTATGTAATAATCTAAATGTTAAGATTATCAGTTCAAATCTAAATGCAGACGGCAAATTACCCAGAATTTTGTAAATTGATGGGTCTGTAACTACATAAATTAATTACAATGAGTTAAAATTTACTACATATAGAATTAATTATAGGGAAAATGTGTTGTTTTATGCAGAATTTACCTAAAATTTATTTTCAAGTGGGTAATTATGAAATAAAAAAATATGTTTTGGATTATGTTTATTAAAATTACTTGTTTCACATAATTATTTTACTTAAATTTTAGGCGGTAAAGCAATGTAGAAATACTGAACCAATTTATCAATGAGTGAAACAATCAATTCCAAATAATTAAATTTTATGAGGATGCATTTTCAGTTTTCTATCTCTTGTAGTACAATGAACAACCATATACTTTTCCATATTTTCAGGGATCATTGTTTGTCTCCTATCAGATAAAATGTTCTTATAAGCAGAGAAGCTTCTCTCCACGTCACACGAAGTAACAGGAGCATATTTTAGTATAGGAGTCTGATTTGTAGAGAAATGCTTTGGTAAATCGACAGTCACCATTTAGTAGTTTAGACACGGACACAAGCGTAGAGTACCCTGGATTCCTGCTTAGCACAGCTTTGAATTTTTCACCTACCTTCCTTTTTGCAAGTACACTAAGCTTCTGTGATTCACGTTCCATTAAATCCATATATTCGTGAAGAAGGGAACCTGATATCTTGATGGTGCTAGGCAACCAGCCGAAGTTACTCTTGATGTAAGCACAGGAGATTGCCACTTTCGGATCTTTAAAGATGTCCTGAGATTCACGTATGGAAACAGCTACTTCTGAAGAGAACATGTTCATCACTGACTGGACTCCATCACAATAGAAGTTCACAGCTTCTAATCACGTACCCCATCTTGTAAGTACTGGCTCAGGAGGCAAAGGGGACATGTTGGAGATGATTTTTATAGCACTGAATTCTGTGCGGTGCTTTCATGAAGACCTTTTTTGTTGCTGATATCAACTTATTCACACAGGGGAAATTACTTCTTACTACTTGAGCAACATGTTGCAACGCATGGGCGAAACAGGTGAAGTGAAGTACGTTCGGGTAGAAAACCTTAAGGGCAGTAGTAGCTTTAATCATGTATGCTGTGGCATCTGAATACATAATTAAAACCTTTTCCTCACACACACCCTCTGGCCACAGAATCTTCATCCCATCATTTACGAATCTTGCAATTGTAGAATGATTTGTTTGTTCTAATACCTTGCAACAGATTAGAAATGGTTTTGCTGAACTTTCGGAATCTAGTTTTCCTACTACTAAATTTGCTATGTACTGACCCATGTCATCTGAAGTTTCATCAACGGCAAACCAGATACAGAAGTGTCCAATTTCATTCTGTATATGAGCAACTGCTTCTCCATAACACCATTAAGATATTTTTTCCTCATAGTAGATTCATCAGGAATAACTTTCTTGCAATATCTTTCTAGAAAGGAGCAAAATTGAGGAATTTGAAGTTTATGCCACGGAATATTAGCTGCAAACATTGCACTGCACAGGTCTTTAAAAAAATTATTTCCGGACGGTTCCTGTTGCATTTGTGTCAACAGAACTTGCTTTCTAGAAGACTGTAGGTGTTGCGTATGTGAAGAGCACTTTTGATATGTTGTTCCAATTAAGGTTTCATGGAAAAGCCAATTCTTTTACTGCATGCTTGACAGACTATTCCTTTTCCACTGGTTGTAAAGGCACTATCTAATTTCACCCATGAATTTAACTTGCAGGATAGCAAGGACGCAACTGGTGCCACTTTACTAAGACTTGCAAGAAACCAACTGCAGTATTATCGCCTCGCTATGTTGATGGTTGTCCAGCAGCTCACTTTGTTTCTTTGCAGCTATTATACCACAAGATGCCGACTACCGTGACAATGGTAACAATGGTAAAAATCAATTTCTTCAGTCCTTGTATAGTTTGAGCGAAAGTTGGCTTTCCAGTTCCTTACAAAGCGGCTGCTTTATTTATGTGTCAAGCTGCTGCCAAAACTCTGCTATTCAGATCGTTACAAAGCGATGGCTTTATGTGTCAAGCTACCGCAAAGCTAGAACCAAAGAAGTCGAAATGGAAACACAAAGAACGGCCCAACTATAAATGCCCAAAGCGCTACGAGAAACATGACACTGGAGGTCAACATTGTTGAGCGGCACCTGCTTTGATATAAATGGACAACAATCAGAACGAGGCGAGGTGGTTATTATCGCATTCTTAATTTAACTTGCATCCTATTTTCCAGATTGATTGTTGTTGCTTTCAGCAAAACTTGTGAAAACAGTAGTTTATAATGTGACTACAATAGTGTTTAAAAATAAAATTGTAACGAAACCCAGAACATCGTTAAAATATGTAGAAATGTGCAAAATATGTAAAATGAAAATTTGTAAAGAAGTCCCAAATAACGTAATTTGCCAACACTTTTACTTCTCATTGAAATATTATGCAAGATTTAAAATATGTAATTGCATAAAAATCCGGGCTCTAGTGATTAGGTTGCAAAACTAAATGTATGTCTGGAGCCCTGGCCCATTAATATTCCATTGGATTACTTCCATGCTAAAAACGAATTAGTGGTTAGACTTTATTTTCTTTTACACCTTTGCACACTGGACGAATAATGCAAGGTCTAGCGTCTTCTGGCGACTTCTCCTATGTGCGGGAGTTCTGCATCTCGCAGAGCGACAGCGGTACTTCAGAGGATGTGCAACTACTGACCCGAAGTTTATGAATGGAACAATGGCATTCAATAGGCAATGTAATAGTCTTAGAGCTAGTCAGCAGCTGCGGAGCTGACGTTTGGATGGCAGAAGACGTAGTCTATGGTCAAACTGTAGGTGAGGTAGAAACATGCTCGTCAGGTGAGCCAGTTTGGACTCTCACGGAAACCCGAGAGAATGAACTGGGGCATGTCTGTAGACGGCATCCTGTTTAGGAACAGCCTAGCGAACAGCTGCAGAAAACTTCAGAGTGGTGGTAGGTTGAAGTTCCTGATACCGCTTTTGTGCATCTACAAAAGTCAGGTGTTCCTTGACCCGAAGTTCCTGGATTGCCTTCTCCTCTAAAAAGTGGGGGCAATCGCACGAGTTGGATGGGTGTGCACCTCCACAGTTGACACAGGTGGAGTCCTGGATGCACAGGGAGCCGTCGTGAGCATTTTGACCACAGCGAGGACAAACTGGTATACCAGTACATCGTTGCTGCGTATGCCTGCGGCAGCGAAAACAATGCATGGGGTTCGGGACATATGGACGGACAGTTGCACATTCATATCCACATAAGATGTATTGCGGCAGAGTCGTACATTCAAATGTAAGGAAAACCATATGTATGGCAGACGGCTGATTGTCTCTCTTACCAATTAAACAGTACGCTGCAATAACACTTTGGTGTGAAAGACAGTTAACTATGTCCTCTTTGGAGAGGTTGTCCAGACTTGTTGTAGAAACTACGCCGTGACAACTATTCAAAGTCTTATGCTTCTCCACCTTTACGGAGTAAGATCCCAGAAGAGTGGCTTTCAATAGTTTTGCAGTCTGGGAGTCTTGGGCGACCTCTATTAGCAAGTTGCAATCTCTATATCGTGACATTTTTCACAGCGCCACAGATGCGATCCACCTCCTTTTTAATATAGAACGGGCTCAAAGTAGCCAGGGTCTTCTCACTTATCATATGCATTACCAGAATTTGGGGAATTCATGGGGTTAATCGCAGAGGAAACATGATTATAAGGTCCCCCTTCCAGACCATCAGTATCAGCCTACCATCCAGGGATTAAAAGAAAAAGACACCTAAATCTTCCGGTCTGTGCCGGTCCGAAACACCCGCTTCAGACCTGATCTCAAGGAGTACTTCAGAAAGAGTTAACCCCCACCTGTCACTACTTACCGGTAAGTGACATGTTCACCAAAGGCAGGCCCAACTTTATGCTCCTACCACCGGAATAAGTGCCAGTGGCTCCCCGTTTTAGGCCACCCTGCCTCAACAGAGTCAGCATGGATTCAGGGGACTTGTGGTTAATTATATTGGGCCCCAGACAGCAGTAACACACCAGGTCCCCCTGTACACCCCAGCGATGCATGGCCGCTGAGATACCCATGGGGACCCGGCCCCTAAGGAACTATATGGGTGTACAATGGCTCCACACCTAGTGTCACACAAAGCTTCACACCTGAGCCCCTGAAGAGCACACTAGTTGGATGTTGTGCCGAAACCGTGGGACAAGAACCACGAGATAGGATAGATCCCTGTTGGTGAGACAGGAGTTATAACTCTAAAACTTAACCTACGTATAACAATAACACCTAGAAGGGGAAGAGCCTACAACTAAGAGGGTGAAAAAAAGTGGCTATACCCTATGAGGTGAGGGGATGATGACAATGGGTGACTCGGGAACCCGAGTGCACCAAGACCCATACCTACCAAAGTAGGCCCCTGGGGGGTTCACTGATGGGTAGGGTGCTAGAAGTGGTCAGACATATTTGAAGGTGGTCTTGGTCCACTGAAGAATTCTGATGTTAAGATCTTCCATTAATATTATGTTTGGGTTCTGGAGATGTAGTCCTCGCCCGGAGATCTCAGTGGGGAACTATTTTAACTCTGGAATATTTTACTCCTCGAGTCATATTTCATAATTCATAATTGGTGTGCTATAAAGCACTAAAAGTAACAACTTTTTACAGAGCACCATATTTTTAAGTTTTGGCAGTCACATCATTCTCTTGCAACCCCCAAAATGTCCACACCTGTCATGGTTTACTCATCTCACCGAAACGACCGGCAGAATTATCAAGGTAAATTTACCAACCATATCCTTTGATTACCAATTAGAGGATGCATTACATACCATGACAGGTCAGCATGTTAGGGGTTAAGAGGTTATAGAAAAATTAGAGAAGTGGAAAGATTGGAAAAATAAAGACTCCCTAGCTCTCGGCTGCCCTAATAATAAGTGGAAGTAATGTTCTGCTCAGCTTGGGTACCTTGTGGTCGCCATCCACATAGCCTCTAGACAGGGAGTCATGAGATATATACATCTTCTGCTTCTTCTTCAACTTCCTTGTTCTACCACTATCATGGTGTCAAAGATTTACCTCAGTTCGAGGCTCACATTTTCCTTTTGAATCCGACTTTGTTTAAGGTGGGGGATTAGTCCAATGCTTAAGGTCCCTGGGTGTATACATCTATGAGACGATAAAACATCTTACAAGTAAATGATCCCAAAGATTACTATATTCACACATACAAATTAAGAAATAATGATGATTATTACAGAAAGTACTAACGGGGTACATCAAGCAGATAAAAAACATGGACAAACACTTATAAGCTACCTTAAAAAATTAAATTGATAAAAAATGCAAATCTAAAGATGAAAGCAATAAAGACGTATATAGTAGAAAGTTTCTTAGAGTCCAGAGGAATTTGAGCTTGTGGCTTTAATGAAGAATTGTAAATAAATTGTATTTGTAAATATTGTGTATATAAGCATAGTATTTGTAAATAATTATTGTACTGGCAAATCCATAACATGTAGATGATTTCATGGATTAAATAAATTGAACTTGGAACTTTACCTATATGTAGATACCAAATGCTGTTGTGCCTCATGCACTGGCTTTAACAGATTTTTAGAAAACTTCCATTTTCCTCAATGAAACAAGTCTTTAAAAAACTCTGATGTACTGCACTCACATGACTTTCTCTACTCTTGTACTAACCATTCTAACTAACTCTTATTCCTATATCTCCATATTAGTTAAGATAAACATTCGTACAAATTATTTTATTGCTTATGTCCTTGTAGGTGCAAGGGAGATATTAGAATACAGAAGGCTTTGTGCAACAGTCAAATCTTTTTGACCTTTGAGATTCCGTTCTCTTTGCACGATTAACATATAAAAAAATGAACAACGTTGTTGCATTTCGCTAAAGTTAACTCACACACATAACAAGGAATATCTCCGAAATGGTTCACCCTACAAGAAAATTTATTGAAACATAAATTGTGTATTTTACCAAGATCTACATTTTTGTATAGTATGATTTGGTCTATCTCTAACGGTTTACCAGTTATGCAAAAGTCGTCCAGAGTAAATAAGACTACAGGGGCTATAGCCAGAAAATTCAAGATATACATTTAATTTGTCATCAAAATATCTCAAACATATGACATTTTAATCAAAATCGTTAGAGCCATTTTCAAGAAAATCAAAATTTTCGAAAAATTTTCCATGTAAAGGGTAGTTTAGGGTGGGGTTATTTTCTTCAAAATCTTTGTGTCGCATCCTTGAAAGACAAACTTAAATACCAACTTTGGTTTCTAACCAAGTTTTCGTTTTTGAGTTATGCTGTCCACAGACTGACAGACTGACACACAGACACACACACGGACCTTTTTCTAAAAATGCTTTTTTTTGGATTCAGCGGGCCTCAAAACATATATTTCCGGTGAAATCTCGACATTGAATTTTTGGGTGGAATACAATACTTCCCCTACTTACCAGTAGAGAAAGTAAAAATATACAGTTGGTTGATTGCTAATGCTCTGGCATTTTCATGCTCTCCATTTGCTGTTAAAAAATATTGTAAACCCGAAACATTTTTTATACAACTTAATTTTAGGAGATGAAATAATGGTGTAATTTAATAATTTTCAGAGAATTTGAGGTGGTTAGTGATCATTACATACCAATTACAATAATGGCTAGGAATGTGTTTTCAGAGTTCAATTGTCTACAAAACATCTTCTTAGTTATTATTGCAAGTTGTGTTTAATGGTCACAAACTAATTCAATTTCTTCTCAAATTATGAAAAATTATGTCTCTGTCCTGAATGTATTGCATGACATTTTATCTTACAGGTTTTTGTCACTGCTAGTTCTCATTTACTTAACATTATTTTGTAAAAACTCAGAAAAACATTACAACTTTTAGTATGTTTAACAGTGCTAGGCTTTCTATAGTGTATGAGGAAGTAAATCTAGTATGTCATCAGGTGCTCTAACCATTAAGCTACTGTGACAACCTGCCAGAATGACATTGAATTCTGCAACCGATTCGTATCTCTCTCCCAGTAATGGGTAATTATCTGATATGAGACTGTCTTTGTGGTTTACTGGGAGAAAAATACAAATTGGTTCGAGAATTCAACATCAATCTAGCAGGTTGTCACAGCAGCTTAACCCTGCTGTTCTGTTCAATAATACTTGGCAAATGTACTGTTCGGGTCAATATGACCCGATGTGTCAAAATGCTGTAGAACATTTGAAATACATGCGCTTTTGTACAGCTGGTAACAACTGACATTGATTTTCTCTTGCCATGCTTTGTAGATGATGATGACGATGATAATTGTACACAACACTTTACTAAAGACCATTAAACAATATCCCTGATAAAACAGTACCTAATACATATTTGAAACAACAGGCAGTTTTCAGTGCAAACATTCACTTTGAAAGCAATACAGTTCTTTTTATCTTCCTTTAGCTGTTTTTCTTCTTACTTACGACAGTTTGAGCACAAATATGTTGTATGTGTTTTACAAATATGTTTATTACATTTTCCACACAACATGCTTGTTTTATTTTCATTGCTTGATGGACAGAACTTGCAACGAGCTCGTTTCACAGTTTTTGTTGTTGCTGATTTTGATACCCTAACCATGTCTTCTGGATTTTGGATGCGTCTGACCAGTCTCAAAGAATCTTCTGTTCTTGGGAAAGTTGTTCTTTATTGAATGTGCTGTCTTACCAGTGATTTTCCAAGCTCTTCCAAAAATATTATTCTTCTGGTCAATTTCCTTGTATTCCAATTAGGGTCAATTGAAGTCCACAGTATGTATACACTATAAGCAGAAACATCAAGCATATTGTAAAAGACTATCATGGGCCACCTATTGGTTTTGCGTTTGCATGTATATGTAGCTGTTAGCTGATCAAGTGTGTCTAACGCCCCTTTTGTGGGATTATAGTCCAAAATCATTTTTGGTTTCGTATCAGCTTTGTGACTGATTTGCTTATTGTGGTGGAGAGTGCTCATAAGTACATTTTCATTTCTCATGGGAACATAATTGACCACAGGAGTGAAGTAAAATGAAGAGCTGTGTACCTCCTTGTTGGTCATGTTTTGTGGAAGCTCAGGCTTATTCTTCCATATAGTTCCCAACATTGTCAATTTCCGTTTCAAAAGCAGTTGCCCCAAACTGTATGATGTAAAAAAATTTTCACGTGTGATATTCTGCCCTCGAATCTCAGCAGTGAGATCAGCTACCACTCTCATGCCCTGATTTTTTTTTCTGGTGCAGCTCCGCTCTCCTTTCCGGAATAAATTTGGGCTTTCAATATCTATGAAGATCTGATGTCACGCAGGGTCCAAATTTTGATTCTATATTTTGCCGGTTTACTTGGGATATACTGCTTGAATGGACAGTGGCCTCTAAATGCTACTAACTGCTCATATACAGTCACATTTTCTCCTGGATTATACAATTTTGGAAGCACTTCTACCCATTTTTACCAAATACCTACTACGAATTGCTGCAAGTTTATCAGTACGTCGTCTTTCTTCTCTTGTACATTTCTTATCAATCACAAGACATGTGATATCTTACAGAATGTTTCATGAGACCTAGTTGCTTGAAATATCTTTTACCCAGTGTCCTTATCCTACAAGCTTTTTGTAGATTCCCCATGAGATCTATATACACCCGCAAGTAATAAGTCCTAAGTATGCTTGAAAAACAGAATAATCAATACTTGTCCAGTGTTGACCATATGCCCTCTGTCCCTCGATGTCCTCGATGTTTGTCATCCCAATTATTTCATTTTGAAGTGCTGAAAAAAGTCCTGCTTCAAATGAACTTTTTATATCACTTATTCTAGTGATTGCATATCTTGTAATTCCAGATGTACTCTTGATTATGTTCTAAGCTGAGAGACGGCCAAGTTGTGCTGGTGGATTCAAATGTCATTCTATATTCCCATTTTTAGAAAGAAAATTCTTTATATTTGTTTGTAAAGTCTGTGAACTCTCGTAGCTGTAATCAGATCACTCACTTTCGTATTCAGTGCTGACATGATCTTTGAACTCCGAAACTGTTATTCATCTACCGAGGTATTTGCTAATTCCTCCAATCCAGCATCAGGTAATGGTCTAACTGCCATGGTGTCACAATTCAAACTGGACGAAAACAACATAGCATACAATTGTCGAGAACTTCTATTTCTTTCCCAGAAAAAGCAACAATCAAGCCCATTGTTGTAACCCCTCATTATTGATAGTATGGGATATGGTGTTGTTCTCATACATTGTTACATGTTCAGCACTTCAATACCAATGTAAGTATTGACATATGGGCAGTCATATTTATGTCGGGTCATAATGACCCGAACGCTATATACGTAACTCTTACATTTCACGAAAAAAGTATTTGGAGTATATTAAAATGCTTTTAAACACACGTTGTTCTTGCATTTCCAGACAAAGTCACCAAGTTTTGTAAATATATATTGGAAATTAGTAAGTTAGAAATTAAATTTAGATTCATTTCGGGTCATATTGACCCGAACAGAACAGCAGGGTTAATGGTTAGAGCACCCACCTGGTAAATAAAGGGTCTGTGGTTCAAATCCCAGCTGTGGTATTGAATTTTTAAGTTCCAGTTCTACCTCTCAAACATTGCCCACACACGGCTTTTGTGTTTAAAAACACCAACAGTAAGTTTGTTGGCATAAATAAATAATAATTACCATCTGAAGGTTATTTAATCCTGGGACATAAAGTACTTACAATAGTAAGTCACCATTGGGATAATTGTCTCTGATGTGAGACTGCCTTTGTGGTTTACTAGGAAAAATCTGAGGTGTTGCACTCACATGACTTTCTCTACTCTTGCACTAACCATTCTTACAAATTCTTATTCCTATATCTTCTTCGTGTTAGTTAAGATAAACATTTGTACAAATTATCTTACTGCTAATTTCCTTGTAGGTGCAAGAGGGAATACAGTAGGCTTTGTGCGATAGTCAAATGTTTTAAAGCTTTGAGATTCTGTTGTCTTTGCACACTTAACATATAAAAAAAATGAACAGCGATGACCCATTTCACGAACGTTCTAAGTTTTCCGAAACTCACACACATAACAAGGAATATCTCCGAAATGGTTCACCCTACAAGAAAATTTATTGAGACATAAATTGTGTATTTTAGCAAGATCTACATTTTTTGTATAGTATGATTTGGTCTATTAACGGTTTACCAGTTATGCAAAAGTCATCCAGAGTAAACATGACTACAGGGGCTATAGCCAGAAAATTCAAGATATACATTTAATTTGTCATCAAAATATCTCAAACATATGGCATTTTAATCAAAATAGAGCCATTTTCAAGAAAATCAAAATTTTCGAAAAATCTTCCATGTAAAGGGTAGTTTAAGGTGGGGTTATTTTCTTCAAAATCTTCATGTCACATCCTTGAAATACATTAAACTTAAATACCAACTTTGGTTTTTAACGGACTTTTCGTTTTTGAGTTATGCTGTCCACAGACTGACAGACTGACACAGACACACACACGGACCTTTTTCTAAAAATTCTTTTTTTGGATTCAGGGGGCCTCAAAACATATATTTCCGGTGAAATCTTGACATCGTATTTTTGGGTGGAATACAATACTTCCCCTACTTACCAGTAGAGAAAGTAAAAATACGAACTGGTTTGAGAATTTAATGTCATTCTGGCAGATTGTCACAGTAGCTCAATGGTTAGAGCAGCCGTCTGGTAAGCGGAAGGTCTGTGGTTCAAGTCCCAGCTGTGGCATTGAATTTTTAAGTTACAGTTCTACCTCTCATACCAACAGTATGTTTGTTGGCATAAATAAATAATAATTACTTGTACAGAGGCTTCATCTTTTGTGGCTTTGACCAAAAAAAAAAAAAAATGCATGTGATTAAGTAAACATTCTATGCGATCTACACCAGTATGCAAAGAACACAGCTGATGTGATGATGTCAGCTTTATCAGAATTAAGAAGGCAACAAATTGTGAGTTTTTTAAATTTAATTTACACAACTGTTGAATCTATTGAAATATGCCAAAGGAAAAAGTCGTTTATTTAATTTTCTAGGAATATAGTCATAAATCAAGAACTTTTAAACTAATAATTCAGCCAGGTGATGACAAATTTTTTTGATAAAAATATTTTTTTCTAGAAAACTAAAAACTTTTCAGTCTTTTAGTATTAGACATTCTTGTTGTTCACAATAAGAGAAATTCATTGTTAAAGTCTGGCAGATTATTTCACTTCCACCCTGTGTGTGTATATATATATATGATTTTTCTGTATCAAAAGGCATATGCTTGGAACTACTAAAGGCAAAACTTCTGCAGTTTTTATTTTTTGATCACCTAACTGCAGTAAGTAGTGCAAGTACTATATTACACTAGAAATAAATGTTTTTAATTCCAGTTATTAGAAAAAGGTATATGTATGTGTTTGTTAAACTGAGTTTGATTTATGGATGCTCTTTACTGCTTTCTTAACATATGATCTATATTTGGTGCAAAAGATTGAGTCATTTTGCTCAGAGGTCTCTTTTTTAAGCTTGAGGTTCTTTTACATGCCATAAATCTACAACAGGCACCATCAACTTCGCTTCCCTTCCAAAGGAATCCATGCTGTGGGTTTTATGCCTGAAAGGAAGTACATAGGTCAAACATCATTAGAGGAGATAATTGAACAAAAGCAACTGAAGTGGTGGGAACGCGTTTCCCGAATGGCAGAGGATAGAAAAGTTAAACAGATGTTAGAAGTAAAGATATAAGGAGGGAGAGGGAAAGGAAGACCCCAAATAATGTGAGAAGATAGAATGGCAAAGATTGGGAGACGTAGGAATAAGATTGTAGAGGAAATGAGGAGAATGATGAGGAATAGGGAGAAATGGAGAAGGTGGATTGACAGGGCCACCCCTACGGTGTAAAGGCAGAAGGGAAAGAGGAGGAAGAAGAAGAAGAAGGAGGAGGAGGAGGAGAAGCAGAAGAAGAAGAAGAAGGAGGAGAAGGAGAAGAAGAAGAAGAAGAAGAAGAAGAAGAAGAAGAAGAAGAAGAAGAAGAAGAAGAAGAAGGAGAAGAAGAGGAAGAAGAAGAACCATTGCTCTCCACAGGGTTTGAACTCACAACCTTGAGAACCAGAGGCATGTTAACCCTAGACAAGTAGGACAACTGTATGTATGCATGCATGCATATTGTATACAGGATAACCCAAAACCCAAGTTTGTGCAAATACCAAACTTATCAGGACATGGAAAATTTCTATTTATAATTTTCTTAAAAGAAGCTCTAACCAGTTTAATTAAATACGGTATGTTCAAATTATTTGTCTGATTAATAAAGTAATTTTTTCTACACACCCTGTAATGGCCTCTTTATGCTGACTGAACTTTGTATAATTATGTGACATCATATGTGATAGGAAAAAACTTACTACAGAAAAATGCAGAGCTCATTAAAATAATATGTCTAATTTTTCAAAATGTCCCGTGTTGCATGCTTACACTTTACCAAGGATTTGAATTGTTGGACCTGCTTTAAAGTGTAATTTCTTTTTTCTTTTCTTTAGTCCATTCTCTTACCACACAGATCTTCCTGCATGTTTTATGTGACTAAGTACTTATTACGTTGAAACAATTCCTAGGCAAAATTGTGTAAAAAATAATATAAAATGGACGGAAGAATAAAGTTTTCTATGAATAATGTATAGCAGAAATATAACAATTATTCAGGTTAGAGAATGCTGTGTTAATGTTCCTATCTGATGTTTATAAAACATTTAAGGTGACATATTAGAAATGCAGCTGTCTGGCTTGTGCACTAGAAGATAACATGTTTACCAGTTTTTGTACTTTTTAAATCTCAGGAATAACTCAAATTTATACTCTAGACATGTTTATGCTTTCTATTACTGTTTTTCCTAATCATAGAACAGGCACACGTCAGAGATATCCTCACATTTATAATAAGTAGCCTCCAGTCTAGTTTACAACAAACTTTGCTCATTCTGATTGCAAATTAAGCATAATTACTTGAAGCTACAAAGCTAAAAGATTATTATACAAGTAGTATAAAACAAACCATCTGGTTGACTAAGGAACTCCACACACTGCTTCACAACTGGAGGGATAACTTCTCCGTTATTATTATCCTTAATGAACTGAAGTGAAACACCAAACTGTTGGGTTTGTAAAGGAGCATGAAACTTGGCATTTGGCTGTGGTGTCTGAGGAGATGGTACAATTCTGTTGTTTTTTTGCAGAAGCCGTTCATCATGCCTGTAAATAATAACCAGTCAACTCTATACCTCAGCTGTTGTATCACACATTAAGAGACTGAACAATTATATACAAACAAGAAAAATACAATTTGATGGGTGCTAACAAAAATAGGTTAATCATTATTTCCTTAATTAGGCTAATCATTTTATCAGAACAAAGAGAAATCCTTAATTAGCACTCTCTGGTTACCAGCCGTGTAATATCTATAAAATTGATTGACGTTTCAGCCATACTAAGCTCCATGGCCATCATCAGGAATGAATAATTAATACATAAATGGCCATCTCAGCTCATGGCCTCCATTGGGAACTGCCTAAGAAATGATCAACCATCTAAAAAACCATAGCCTTCTTTAAAGTATTCCTGTCCAAGCTGTGCTCAGTCATAGGCCATTGTTCCTATTAAAATTATTTGGCTCTGATTTAATTTCAATTGCCTCTTTTATGAGACTGTCATAATGTTGGTTACTGCAGTGTAAAACTCCAACCTCACTGAACAAAATTTTGTGATCATTGTCGAGACTATGCTGTGCTATTGCTGAATTTTCTGATTGTAGTAGTCATAGATTGCATTTGTGTTCTTCATATCTCTCTTCAATTGTATGACCTGTTGGTCCTACATTGGCAAGAAATTTTGTGAACACTAGGTGTTTTA
Organism: Tenodera sinensis; assembly: GCA_030765045.1. Classification (NCBI taxonomy): domain Eukaryota; kingdom Metazoa; phylum Arthropoda; class Insecta; order Mantodea; family Mantidae; genus Tenodera; species Tenodera sinensis. The sequence continues at coordinate 46,413,754 of CM060961.1, read as the reverse complement.
AAACAATGATTGTCCGTAAGCGGTCTCATATACTATCTCAGCCTTTTTGGTGAATATTGTTTTAATGTTATGTTTTGTGAGTATCCGTACAATTTTATTTGAGACTGTACTGTATAAGGTGATAAACGACGTTCCTTTAGATTTTCCATCTTCTTCTGTGTTGTGATTGTGCCTGGAGCAGTTTCTGTTATTCTTAACTCTCCGGTGTGCTTGAAGAATGTGCTCGTGTAACTATTCTTTTTAAAGGTGTTTCTCAAATAATTTATTTTGTGGGATAAGTGGCCTTTGTCTGCAATTTCATAAGTTTGATGAAACAAGGTAATGAGGATGGTTTTCACTACAATGATCAAAAAAATTTTGTTTGATGAGGTCGCAGTAACTGACATTATGACAGACCTGTAAAAGAGGTGATTGAAGTTAAATCAGAGCCAAATAATTTTAATAGGGACAACAGCCTATGACTGAGCACAGCTTGGACAGGAATACTTAAAAGAAGCCCATGATTTTTGAGATGGCTGTTTATTTCTTATGCAGTTCCCAATGAAGACCATGAGTTGAGATGGCCATTTATTTATTATCATTCCTGATGATGACCATGGAACTTAGTATTGCCGAAATGTCGAAAAAAATATTACACAGCTGGTAACCCAAGAAGTGCTAATAAATAATTGTCGCTGTGAAAGCTTCAAAAGCACACACATATATAGCAATGCACCCATCTTTCAATCACATCCCATGTAAACATGTAAAGTGCTAATTTTGCTATAACAATACAAAATGGAGCATGTTTTCAATAAAGTATGATCAAATGATAACCTTTGTATCTCCTCATACAGTTTTCTTTGAGGTTAGCCAAATTCAAAGAGGATGTACATCAGTTTTGCAGTAAATCAAAGCCTTGTGAATATTTGTTTTAAAAACTGGTGATTAATTTATTTTTGCAAGAACCCATTCAATTTTCACTATCATCTTTTGGTAATTTTTTTCACTTCTTTTTGGTCAGAATATCCCTTGAAAATACCAATGCATAAATTATTTGAGGATTAATAAAAAAAGGTGTGTAATATTTCACAGCTTGTCCAAGCATGTCAACAGTTCTACAATTCTCTTTGTATCCGGAAACTTCTCATTTTTGGCTCTCAAAATAAACAGTGAAAACACTAACAGCAGTAGGGAAGTCCTTTCATTTTTGCCAATACCACACACTTTTATTTGATTATATTAAGGCCTAAAGAGTCAAGGAGACTCACGCTAGGGACATGCATTGTTTACATGTGGCAGTGAAAAGTTTGACAAATAATACAATGAACAATAATTAAATGAGAGTGCATGAATAAAAGTATAAATTATAAGCTCTTTGAAATCACCAGACTCACTTTCAGAGGTGCAGTATGCCCTTCTTCTGCATAAAACTTCATGCATCTATTAACATCTACCCTATAACCATTATACCTCACCAATAGATAGAAACATAAAAAAAATTTTATGTGTTGCACTCACATGACTTTCTTTACTCTTGTACTAACCATTCTTACAAACTCTTATTCTTATATCTTCTTCATGTTTGCCAAGATAAACATTTGTACAAATTATCTTATTGCTTATTTCCTTGTAGGTGCAAGGGGAATATGAGAATACAGTAGGCTTTGAGCAATAATCAAATCTCTTAAAGCTTTGAGATCCTGTTCTCTTTGCATGCTTAACATATAAAAAATGAACAACAGTTTGTCACAACAGCTCAGTGGTAGAGCAGCCACCCGGTAAGTGGAAGGTCTGTGGTTCAAATCCCAGTTGTGGCATTGAATTTTTAAGTTCCAGTTCTACCTCTCAAACTTTGCCCAAACACGGCTTGTGTGTTTAAAAACACCAACAGTAAGTTTGTTGGCCTAAATAAATAATAATTACCATCTGAAGGTTATTTAATCCTGGGATATAAAGTACTTTACTTAGTAAGTCATCATTGGGGTAATTTGTCTCTGATGTGAGACTGCCTTTGTGGTTTACCAGGAGAAATACGAACTGGTTTGAGAATTTAATGCCATTCTGGCAGTTTGTCACAATAGCTCAGTGGTAGAGCAGCCGCCCGGTAAGTGGAAGGTCTGTGGTTCAAATCCCAGTTGTGGCATTGAATTTTTAAGTTCCAGTTCTACCTCTCAAACTTTGCCCACACACGGCTTGTGTGTTTAAAAACACCAACAGTAAGTTTGTTGGCATAAATAAATAAGAACAACAGTGTTCCATTTCACCAAAGTTTCAAGTTTTCCGAAACTGACACAAATAACAAGGAATATCTCCGAAATGGTTCACCCTACAAAAAAAATTATTTGGACATAAATTGTGTGTTTTAGTAAGATTTGCACTTTTTGTAAAGTAAGATTTTGTCTATCACTTATGTTTATGAGTTATTCAGAAGTCATCTGGAGTAAACAAGACTACATAGGCTATAGCCAGAAGATTCAAAATATACATTTCATTTGTCATACAAATATCTTAAACATATGTCATTTTAATCAAAATCATTAGAGCCATTTTCAAGAAAATCAAAATTTTTGAAAAATTCTCCATGTAAAGGGTACTTTAGGCTGGGGCTATTTTCTTCAAAATCCTTGTGTCGCTTCCTTGAAAGACATTAAATTTAAATACCAACTTTGGTTTTTAACCGACTTTTCGTTTTTGAGTTATGCTCTCCACAGAATGACACACACACGCACGCACGCACGCACACACACACACACACACACACATGAACCTTTCTCTAAAAATGCTTGTTTTGGATTCAGGGGGGTCTCAAAACATATTTCTGGTGAAATCTCAACATCAAATTTTTTGGGTGGAATACAATACTTCCTATACTTACCAGTGGAGAAAGTAATAAACCACATCAATGAAATGTTAAGTACCAAGACTCTTCAAATCCAATTAGATCTAATGTATATACAATAAATACTCTTTGGGATAAATACAATGAGTTAACTATATAATTAAACCAAAGTCTGGCGGAAGAGATAAAGAAGCAGAAGAAAGACCTTGACCATAAAAGCATCCTTTTTTCCAGCAGCAGCAGCAACAGTCCCAAGAATTTGAAACCCATTCTGCCTGTCTGCTCTACCAACCCAACCCATCCCAATTTCCTATCACCGCTATTAGTAAAATACCAAAACTATATTGTAATTATTATTTATTTATGCCAACAAACTTACTGTTGGTTTTTTTAAACACACAAGCCGTGTGTGGGCAAATACGAACTGAATTTAATGCCATTCTGGCAGAGTGTCACAATAGCTCAGTGGTTAGAGCATCCGCCCGGTAAGCGGAAGGTCTGTGGTTCAAATCCCAGTTGTGGCATTGAATTTTTAAGTTCCAGTTCTACCTTTCAAACTATATTGTAAGTTGAAAAATTACAGTATATTTCACAAAAGTAAAAAATATTTATAGACTGAAGTGCTTATACTAGTCAAGTAGAAAAATGTGCATGAAAATATGGTACTATCAAAGAAAACAATTTAGCTTAACATAAAGAAGCAACAACTATAATTTGTTACCATGTTCCATATTCGCTACCCATAAAGAAATGTTATATTATGCTCAACTAGATGCACATGTATATTACCATAATAACTGCTATGGAAACTTACTCAAGCACAGGTTGAGGTATGCTTATTTGATCCAAGTGAAGGTGCTGCTTTAGTTCATGGAGATAATTAACATACATAACCTTACGGCCAAATTTTGCGCTGAAAGCAGAAGAAACAATAGCAATAATTATAACCATGATAATTAATAAATGATGATGATGATGATGATGATGATGATGATGATGATGATGATGATGATGATGATGATGATGATAAAAGTTGCTGTTAACCCCTTAGGTATCAAAAGCCAAGCATTTCCAATTTGTTAAAATATTTCAATAATGGTACAAGATCTAATTCAAACTATGTCATTAACTTTTAAGACAACAAATAAAATGTAAGTGTTTAACAAAACTAATTACATTCATCACCCAGCAAAGCTTATCTCAAAAACAACAGCATGTAATGCTTTGGTATGACATAAAAACTGCAAAAAAGATACTTAACCTGCTGCACCTAATATCAATGCCACAATTGCTTTCAAATACAATCAGTGCTTCTACTTGCCCTGATTTATAAATGGGCCAATAGACATTTCAGTAGAGTACCAGTTTTTCAGGGGCAGGATAATTTGAGATGTGAAAAAAATAGGATAAAAAAGTTTGAAGGAAAAATAAGTTTTTAACGTATAGGAGTGATTTTATTTTAAAAGATACATTCAAATCCCACAATTTAAAGCACAGCAAGGATGTAAGTAAGTTTACCAGGCTACGTTTCAACTTCACAGAAAATAGAGAACCTGTTTTTTAGTTTTATACTTTATATTACCTATTAGTTCTATATTTTGATTTGTACCTACAAAATTTGTTCTATTTTTAAGGGTATTTAAGTATTTATGTCTTCAATATTGAAAAACTTTGCATAAAATAAACTATTTGGCAAAATGAATCCTTTTATTTTGTCATGTCTATATTTTGTAATTATAACACCCATATCAAACTGCAACTAACTTCTATTAGACAAGAAAAAAATCTATATTGCACTCACATAACTTTCTCTACTCTTACACAAACTATTCTTGCAAATACTTATTTCTCTACGAGGGTCACTACAAAAGTTTTGAGATCTGAGAAAATGAAAGCTGATTCACTCCAATTGGATGGAGGATGGGATAGCCCCATTCTTTATAAGTGAACTGGTATCAGGAAGTTATACTCCCACTCCAGGAATTCCACCAGCACAAGCATGAACAACCTATGGCACACATGTAATCAGTCCCTGCAATGTAGCTTGGAAGAGAGCATTTTCACTCAACAATTTTCTATGATCTTAAAAGTGGGTTAAACCAGTGCCAAGGTCTTGAACGTTTACCATAAGCTTTTGGGGACATTGCTCCTTCCCATGCCACAGTTTTTTGGTGGATTTAGGAATTTGAAAAGAGCCAAACATCTTTGAAATATGAGGGAAGAAGCGCGCGTCTGGCATTGGCAGTGACTGAGGAAACATTGCAGCATCAAAAAAAACACTTCATGAAAATAATTGCATAACATTTTGGTGCGGTTTTTGTAATTACGCTTCGTTGGGTCTTTGAGCTATTGAGATCTTTGTGATCTCAGGGCGTGGTAACGGATGGAATGAAAAATCACATGATGTTTCTTCTCCACAATGTATTATTTTATTAACACTTTTTTGATATTTTACATTAAATAATTCCTTTTAGCACCATTCTAAATGATTTAAAACGTTTCCACTTTTTAATTTAGTGGAACTAATGCTTGATGAAAGTCTGGTGAAAGTTCTATGTTCACACGTTACACCAATACGTCCTTATGCCTTGATTACACACACGCTAATGGGAAGATTATGGCATCACCTCACGTGACACCGCCTTTTTCGTATACATCCGCATATGCGTCCATCAAATAGTTCTTTCTTGTTAGGGAAGCGATCCCTAACCATTCTCCCCTACTTTTATTATGGAACACATATAATTCTAATATTTATGCATATATATTAAAATCAAATATGGAAATTTTTATGACGTCTTTAAACTAACTTAGTTGTTCGTAACAATGAACATTTGTAACATGTTTTCGTCATTTGACCAACACATACCAACATCAAAAAACAAATCACACTTTCAACAAATATTCACACAAACGATTTTCCTTTTGGGGTCTTCTAATATTCTGTCTCAATTTAAAGAAATTGAGGCAGCATTGCAGCAATTTTAAAAATCCTCCATGAATTCTTTGGCGTTAGGAGAGTTATCCCAGTGGGTGTCTCACAGATGAAAAATAAGGCCGTGTTGAATGATGTGAGAAAATGCTGATAAGATCCGAAGGAAGGAACTCCAGATGGGTTTCTGACTTCGTCACAGATGATGAAATCCAGATTTACTAGTTTGATCCGGAGACCAAGCAGCAATCAGTGGGGTGGATCTTTTTCTGATTACAATCCATCATCAAAAGTAAAGTGTCCACAAGAAAATGGTGGTCTCATTTTCCCGAAAGGGTGGTCTAGTGGCAATCACTTCTCTGGAGGAGCAAAGCACGGTTACTGCTAATTGGTACGTCACAGTTTGCTTGCCAAAATTTTTACTAAGCCTCAAGAATGGCAGCCATGCACAGGACTGTGAGGGATTCTTCTCCATCACAACATGTCCACACACATGGCCAACATTACCGTTCACTTCTTGGAGTCTACAGAAGTCAAATTTATGATTCATCCACTATATGGTCCCAACCTGGCTCCAGGTGACTTTTTTCTGTTCCCTATGCTAAAAAATTGCATGCCTGGAAACGAGCAAAAATGTTCTGTTCCATGCTTCTGGCTACCTGCGCAATTCGAGTGGATCACTTTCATTTTCTCACATCTCAAAACTTTCAAAGTGACCCTCATATTTACTTCATGTTAATCGAAATACACATTTGCAGGAATTATCTTATTACTGATTTTCTTGTGATGACCACAGCTAGGAAATTTGTACCAATTTCCTTGAGCAGTGTAAGAGCAGCAAAGCATGGTTATACCTCGCAGCGCTACTTGCAAGAGCAAAGTTTATCTTAGATTGCAACCTGTTTCTGCAAAACAGCTGTCATTGCATGACACAGAGCACGTCAGTAGGAAGTAAGACATTCGAATAACATCTTTGTTGTGCTTCAAATTTGAGCAACTAAATTTGTTGTACAACCATAGTATGTTTTCTAGCAGTGTACTTATTCATGTCCTTATTTACTTCATTATTTACATTTCAGTGGGATACTTCAGCAAACATGGAAAAAGAGAAGCCAGATTGAGCAACTAAATTAAGTGAAATCATTAACAAATTTGCAGCAGATTATCTATCAACTAACGGATACACAATTCACTGTCATGCTGGAAATCAAACCTGCTAAACGATTGCTACTTAAATGACACTGTGCCGTGCAAAAACACCTTGTACATCTTGCATTGTTGTAAAATATGGATCTGGATGACAAAGAAGCACCAGAAAATGCACTGTTAACAAGCAGACAGTCTGCATTCTTTTACCAGTTATGCTTAATGTTGGTGTTTCATAAAGTGGAAAATAAAGTTTTTAGAACATTTATGGAAAAATATACAGGTATGAAACTGCCATCGCAAATAACCCTTTGGAAAACCTATCTGCAGCTGGTGTATGATAGATGTTTGCATGACATATGACACTCAGTGGCGGATAACAAGATATGGGTATCCTTGGATGAAACTACAGACTCCATAGGACCCTTTGTGATGAACATAGTTATCGGGATTATTTCTGCAGATCATCCTGGTAAGTGTTTTCTCTTGACGGCAGAAGTAATTGAAAAGGTAAATCATGCGACAGAACATTTGAAAGAGCAATGACCCTCTTATGACCTGATGGAGTTAAGAAAGATAATGTTCCTCTGTTCATATTTGATGGTGCAACATGCATGGTAAAAGTTGCCAAACAGATCTGTAACTTGTATCCTAAACTAATACATAGTACATGTTTACCACATGCTTTACACCGAGTAGCCGAATCAATCAAATGTAGTTACACAGATGTAGACAGCTTTGTAGCTTACATGAAAAAGATATTTTTGAAAGCACCTTACAGGATTGCAAAGTTTAGAGATAGAGATTGCACCAGATATACCGCTACCATCATGGCCAGTTGTAACCAGATGGAGAACTTGGCTAGAGGCTGTAATCTATTATGCCGAACATTACGACAAAATTGTATTGGTATTGGCCAATTTAGAAACCGATGGCAGTTCTAGCACACAAACTGCCAAACGTGTAGTAACAGAACAGCTTCATAGAAATATATTGATTGCACATTTGTTCAAAGAGTTACCCACAACTATCACACTGTTATAGTCCAAAGGTAAGAAGCTGACTGAATCTGTGCAGCATGTAGAAGAACTGTCAAAACAGATTTACCAATCCACGAGCATTCTACCTGAAATAAAGTTGAAAATAAAAAGTGTAATTGAAAAGAATCCAGGGTTTGGTGCGATGTACGGCATATGAGATGCACTTTTAGATCCCAACAAAAGCTATGATACTGATACAGAACTGATAAAATATTTTAAATATGCCCCAATCACATCATGTGAGGTCGAACAAACTTTTTCACATTATAAATCTTGTTTGACGGAATGTAGAATGAGTTTTTCATTTGAAAGGCTTCAGAGGTACATTATTGTTTTTAGTAATATGGCCGCAGATGAGTAAATATTTAGTAAAATTCCTGCTTTGGTATTTTGTCTAGTAAGAGTCTTCAGATATTTAAGAAATTAATTTTATTATTTGGATATTATTTTACACTCAATCAGGAAATATTTCAATCCACGTTATAATTGATTAGGTATTGCCACAATGTGCCTATGTAAATAATGAAATCAGTCACAGACAAGCCCTATGTACTATATAAGAATTTGTATGTTGTACATAATGATCTAAATAAGTCTGCATTTACGAATGTCTCGTAAGTCATTTTTGTTCTCTGGGCAACTGGTTTCAGTGGCCCTTTGCCATGCATTCTTATCTATAACTTGTTTGGATGCCGGGAGGGGGTTGGTCACAACCTATATAGGAAACAGCGAATGGTATGAACTTCCTAGCTCTGGTGATGACTTTGAAATTCCATTCTCTTTGCACGGCCAAGGGAGGAAAAATGAATACTTACTTCCCATTTGAGGAAAGTATATTAGAAAGTGCACATAAATAACAAGGTATCTCTCTGAAATTATTCACTTCACAAAAAAGATATTTGAAATAAATTGTGTGCTGTAATGATATGACTTCTACATGTTTTGTGTGTGTGTAGAACCAGTATTTTAACATATAAAAATAAAGCTGCAGCTTTAACTTCTACTTACTACCAAAGTACATATAATAGTAGATAAATAATAGAGAAGATGGAACTAAAGTTTGCAAATGTATATCTACAACACAGAAAGAAACTATTTCAAAACAGCCTCTAATTTACTAAAATAAAGAAATAAGAAATGCCTCAAAAATTGCATCAACATTCACTACTCACTATACATCACCTTAAATACCAAAACAATATAGAAAAGCTCTGATAATCATCAAAAGGGAAATTAAGGAAAACAATAAAATTTATCACATCAAATCTGCTGAAAGAACTTTTAAACCACCCTTTATTATATTGGAACTTGGTAATGCAATAAAAAAATTAACAAAATGACGATCATGATGATGATGATAATAATAATAATAAAAAATAAATAAATAAATAAATCACCTGGACCTCATAAAATTCACCCAGAATTTAACAAGCATTTGGGACCTAAAGATAAAGTACACTACTCAATTTTTATAATTAAATTTGGAGAACTTCTATCCCTGCTAACTGGAAAAACCATTATCACCATTGTATTAAAAAGGATAAATCTGCAGATGATATAAATATCTCACTCAGCAGCTACATCACAAGTAGGAAGAACAAACCTTCACCAAATGCACAAGTGACTTTCTTGAGACAAACACTTGACAAACAAGGCAATGGATGACACATTGGCAATACTCATTGACCTTGAATCTGCATCAGATACTATCTGGAGATCTCAATTAGTAAACTACCGAGAGAGTCAAAAAATTCGGAACTTGCTGTGCAGTGTTTTGCCTGTCTATGTCCTTGATGCTTGTTGCCATCTGCAATTGTAGAGCGAACCATTTCGGAGATATTCCTTGTTATTTGTGTGAGTTTTGCAATACTTATACTTTTCTCAAATGAAAGATTGTTGCTCACTTTTTTGTGTCTTGGTCATGCAAAGAGAATGGAATTTCAGTCTTCATATAGCGACCAGCCTTAAAAAAATTTGACTCGCTCAAAGCGATATTTCCATGTTCCCCTTGCACCTACAAGCAAATTAGCAGTAAGATAATTTCTGTAAATGTTTATCTCGACTAACATGGAGAAGAGCAATAAGAGTTTGTCAGAATAATTAGTACAAGAGTAGAGAAAGCCACATGAGTGTAACACATAAGATTTTTAAATTCAATTTTTCGATTTTATCTTTAAGAATCAAACTCAATTAAGATATATTTTAATTCTGGTAACACATATCAAGCATGTCGGCCTAAATAAGTGTTGAAGTTTCATTGCTGTAGCTTTATTAGTTTCTGGGTTATTTATACAGAAAAATGCAGTTTTGAGACATTAAGCATTATAAGTTTTCTAATTTCAGGAAAACGGTGCATAGTTTAAAAATGATCCAATTTTTATACTTAATACATTAAAATGTTCAGAAAAGCCCACATAACTCTTTATTAAAAAAATTTGATTTGCTTCAAAACTGAACCTACAGTGTCACCTTAATTTAAAGTTACTCTAAATTTACTCCTATAATTCATCACATATGTATATACAGGGTGGAAAGGAAGTCATTACACTCCTAATATGTGCTTCATAGAAGCATTACAAACAAAAAAGTCTAATGGCATTTTGTTCTTTAATCAGCTGATTTCAAAAACATACTCGTAAATAGCTTTTTATCCAAATTGGATGTGTCATTCCACAAGAATGTACTTCTAAGATGCATAGAGTAACTTATTTCTGACAGGACTTTGGTAGTAATTATGGGACATCACACAGTTACAAAATAATTAATCACTTTAAAGATGTGAAGGAATACTCCAAGCTCCTCTTTCAGACGTGGAGTAAGTCGACAAAGTTGCATTGAGGTTGGTCAGGGAATTGACCTGGTTTGTGGATGTAAACAGGTTGGGCCATTTCGTATAATGTTTTGGCAGCTTATGCTTGTGTTGGTTCACACTCAAATAGTAAACACTGAAGGACGAGGCAGGGTATGAGTTTGTTTTCAAGACACACTGTTACAGTATTTGTTTATGTACTGAGCTAGGGAAAGTGACCACTCACACAATCTGCAGTGTTGCCAGGTTGTTTTCGACAAAGCTAAAATATCTCTGTTGGAAATTGTCAGAGACAAAAACGTAAGATACAAAATGTGTTCCAAATACCGAGACCAAGCACTGATTTAAATTAATGTAATGACTTCCCTTCCACCTGGTATTGTGTGTTCTCAAACCGATTGGACCACCCCATGGCAGCACTGGACCGGGCAAGGACATGCAGGTTCTCCACCAGAGATACGTGTAAAGGACCAGCAAGTCACAGGTACGGAACACTGACTACTGCACTAACTTGCATTAGACTTACCTGAATCACAACAGATGTTGAAATTGATGACCTCTAACATGAACACATTCTATATATCTCCAAAAACAATTCTGGTTTACTCGCAAAAATGAATGTTGACTGATTGCCTGTATATCTCTGATGATATTGTTCAATTCTCGTAAAATGTGCGGTTTGGATGCTTACACCTTATTCTTTAACGTTCCCCATAAATAAAAATCACTAAGAGGTTTAGCACAAGCGATTAACATTTCTAAGACATCAGCTTTCGTGGCAGCGAAACTTCTGCAACTTAAAAGTTCATGCTTTACAACCACAAGATAGTGTATGGGTTAATTACTGCAACTGGCTTTAGCAGTCCAGTCATAATGGCAACATGAACCTACCTTTTACATTCTTCACGATGAAGCATGGTTTTATCTTCAAGGTTACTTTCTACTGATACTGGGCCACCAAAAATCACCATATAATTCATGAACTTCCTCACCATGTGTACAATTATCAGACTTGTGTCATCAGTGTCACTGCCTGCGGTGCCGTAGTATTCAAAGCAGGCGTTAAACACTACAACAACTCGACAATCAATAACGACATGTGCTACCGACAGTTGAACAGAACACATAGCACAGATAGGCGCTGGGTCACCATATAGAAGGTGCCTAGGAGTTGCTTGAGTGGCCTATGCTCAGGCAGGTTAGGATCACCTCTTTCCGCCTGTAATCCCTACAAGAGCTCTGGTTAGGTTGAAAGGTGTCTGATTGTCACAATTGAATGCCACGTAACGCTTCCCAGGATTGCTGCCAGACAGCAAATAGATGGTGTCGGAAGTAATGCTGCAGATCTACATGTGGCAGCGTGCGGGTGGAAAACTCAGGGAGACAACAGGCAGACATAGCATGTTATGGGGAACATTAAGGAATAAAGTGTATGCATCAAATACGTTCATATTACAAGAACTGAAGGACAATATCACGAGAGAAATACAGCAATCAGTCAACATGAATTTTTGTGAGTAAACCAGAATTATTTTCGGACATATAGGGAATGTAACTATCATTTATTTATGCCAACAGTAAGTCTGTTGGCATAAATAAATAATAATTACCATCTGAAAGTTATTTAATCCCGGGACATTAAGTACTTGCAATAGTCACCATCGGGGTAGTTTTCTCTGATGTAAGACTGCCTTTGTGGTTTACTGGGATAAATACGAACTGGTTTGAGAATTCAATGTCATTCTGGCAAGTTGCCACAGTAGCTTAATGGTTAGAGCACCTGCCTAGTAAGCAGAGGGTCTGTGGTTCAAATCCCAGCTGTGGCCTTGAATTTTTAAGTTCCAGTTCTACCTCTCAAATATAGGGAATGTGTTTGCAATGAAGGTCATCAATTTCAACTTTTGATGCACAAGTCAAATGCAAGTTAGAGTTCTGTGGACATGACTTGCCAGTGCTTTACGTGTAACTCAGGCGAAGAGCCCACAAGTCTTCGCCCGGTCCAGTGTCCCCACAGAGCAGTCCAGTCGGTCTGGGAATGCACAGTATGTACAGATATGTTCTACAAATAGTAAAACTACATACCTAATAGCCGCTCTGAAAATCTGCCAAATAACTCTAATGAAATTTGTTGGATGGACTAGATAGAGTGCTTTTAAGTTTTTCTTGTACTTGCGGTCAAATGCTCGATATGCCTGCCACAACCATGACAAAGGTGGTTTGTTTTTACTTGTTAGTCCATAATGAAAATATACCAGACTGTAATCCTCTTCAACAAATTTATCCAATGTATACATCAGGTACCTGAAAAAGAATGATAATAATGAATGAGTTTTTATAGTAAAACAAGTAATAGAATCGAAGATAGTTATTCACCTTTCTATTGAAAATTAAGTTTTCAGGTGTCATTGTGTGTCAGATTTACTATGAATCACCTAGTATTTTGCATTAGCTCATTAAAATGCTATAAAATGCAACTAAATTCTGAATAATCTCTTAAATTTGGACAAACAATGCACTAGATAAACTAGAAGTGATTAAATTCAATGAAAAGCTAAAGTTGTCAACAGTGAAGCAATACAAATCTTAAACATAATGAATATTTGGAGACCAAAAGCTTTGCTTATCTTAGTATTTGCTGTAAGTTCTTGAAATAATTACGCAAACGTGTTTCATGATGACTCCATCGTATCATCACGAGCACTGACAATATGATGGAACCCACAACATGTTTGCAGCTAGCCCCACAGCTCAGTCAGTATCGCAACTTGTTGTTGTTAGCTAATGCTGGATTTCTGACAATGAAGTCATTAATCCTCTTGCTCTCCAATATAAAGAGAGCAATAGCAGTAATAGTAACCGCTTTTTAGAGAGCACCATATTTTTATGTTTTGGCGGTCACATCGCTCTCTCACAACCCCCAGAATGTCTGGAGGACCACACCTGTCGTTGGTTTATGGGTCTCACCAACCTGACCGTAGAATTATCAAAATAAATTCACCGACCATATCCTCTGATTACCAGTCAGAGGACGTATTACATGCCATGACAGGTCAGCATGTTAGGGGTTAAGATTTTATAGAGGAATTAAAGAAATGGACAGGTTGGAAAAATAAAGACTCCCTAGCCCTCAGGAACCCTAATAGCATCGGGGTCGGAAGAGAACAAGAGATGACCAAGGTAAGGTCAGATAGAAAAGTTACAGTGAGGAGCAAAACACCAGTAAGTGGAAGTAATGTTCTGCTCAGCTTGGATACCTTGTGGTCGCTATTCACATATCCCCTAGATGGAGACCCCTGAAGTAATGTGTTTAGAAATATTGACATATTTTTCAATTTATTGATGAATTGTTCCTGAAGCCAGTGTCAGAAACTATTCAAGTTATTCCTGCAGGAAGTTTTTCCTTTATTGGTTCTGACTGAAAGCATAAATGACTTCACTTTCATGACAATCTTAATTTTACTTTCGATAATGCATATTTTTATCCAGAAATATATGTTTCACATTATTTCTTCTTCACGTGGTCACTGGCGGATTGTTTCTCTTTCTTCTTGTTATTAAGAATAATTAACGTGTTTTCTATTTATTACGATGCACTCCTATCAGTAATTTCACACAATTACATGTCTTTACTATACAATGCTAAAATCACAACTTTGCACAGGAAAGGTTACAAATTAAAGTATATCAATTAGGATTAGTTGTATGAACCCAAAATAAACCTCCTTTACACATTATTTTCTGGTTAGGCGCTAAATTGTGTTGCATGATGCCTGGATAAAACCCATCAAAGAGAACAATCATGGAATAATTGTATGTATCGCACCTACTTACTGTGCAAAGGGTCACGGGTTCGATTTCTGGCTGGGGGATGAGAATTTTTCTCTAGCCAAGCTTATTCCCAATTGAGTCTGAAAGTATGAATGAGAGTGTGAATGTGTGTGTGAATTTAACATATATAATCCATAAAGACTCGAAACCCACCATTAAACGAGTAACACTGCTGTAAGGTAATAAGTTCCACAGGAGAAAGCTGCCGATATCACCATCAGAGTTAAAGGTGGGATATAAATGGAACAATAAAAAAAAAACATGTTTGCACAATTATTTCAAGAAATTACAGCAAATACTAAGATAAATGAAGCTTTTAGTCTCTAAATATTTATTATATTTAAGATTACAAGTGATTAGTTTAAATAGAGGTGTCCAAAGAATTATGGCACATTTTTCATCAGCATCTGTACCAAATTAAATTGAAATTAAACAAATAAAAGAAATCACTACAAGACCCCATCATGTAACCACTGACCTGCTCCATTACATTCATCACATGTATTTTGATCACCACAATCTTGGTCTTTACTCAGATAAGACCATCTTCATCCCTAACAATATTGATACCATTGTTGCATTGATAGTTTAGATCAGGGGTAAATTACTTCTTTGTGAATCTGCAGTGAAAGTCATAAATGAAACTATGCAGACAATCGATTCTCTTAGTGACCAAAGAGAACTGGTGCAAAATCCAAGTGAAAGCAGTGCATCCATATCCAGTTCAAAAAACTAGATATCTCCAACTGCTTTAAGGTTTCAGGCATATCTGGGTTAATTGTATGTGAACAGGCAGTACCCTCAAACAATGGAGAGGATCCAGATGAGCAATTTCCTAAACTCAACCCCGGAAGAAGCAGGAGGATGGAATGCTGGATGCTGTCTTACTTAATACAGGTAATGTTTCTGAGTTCAAATATGTATTTAATTTTATGCATTTAAATATTCAATGTATTAGGAATAAGTTGAACGAATTAGGAGTCATTTTGTCATCCACTCACAGACATGTGAATGTCATTTGCCTCACAGAACATTGGCTGAATGAGAACGAAACCCCCTTATATAGTATTCCAGGCTCTGTTTTTGCAAATATATATTGTCGTTCCAATAAAAAGAATGGAGGTGTTGGTATTCTTATTAAAAATAACACACGCTTTAAAAACAGAACACATACAGCACATCTAAATGATGAAACAAATTTTGAACACGCTGTTACTGAACTAAATGTAGAAAATAAAACTGTTCTGGTCTGCATATATCGGTCACCCAGTGGGTTATTTACTATTTTTATGTAGAAACTTGACATGCTACTGTCCATTATCTCACACGAGAAGAAATATATTGCTATATGTGGAGATTTTAATGTTGATTTTCTTGTTGACTGCAGAAAAACGTAGCCTAATTAATCTGCTTCAAACTTATAATTTGACACTTGTTATACACTCAGCAACTAGAATTATAAGCTTCAGCAGAACTTGTGTAGATCAGATATTTATTAGTACTAATGCTCTGCCTTTCCCAACCAATTATATAGGACTTGGTATTTCAGACCATAATGCTATCTTACTTCACCTGCAGGTATCCCAAAGTAAAATAAATGGGCAGCCATGTCACAATGAAACTTTCCTGAAATGGTGTCTCTCAGCACAGAATACAGATTATTTCAACTTCTTGCTAAGTAAAGAATTCTGGGAGGACTTGTTGAGTAATCAAGATATTAATAAGAAGACCAAAACCTTCCTAAGCTGTATAACACACTATTTTAACATTGCTTTCCCATATAAGAAACATAGCGTGTCCCAGAAGCAACCAAATTCTAGGAATTGGATAACAAAAGGAATTATCAAATCGTGCAAGAGAAAAAGGTTTCTTCATGAACTTAATAAAACAAGTACAGAACCCACCTTCAAAGCTTATTTTAAAAAGTATTGCAGTATTCTCCACAAAGTTATTAGTGAGGCAAAGAAAAAGAGTAACAAAGAATTTATTTTAAATAGTGATAATAAAGGCAAGGCCCTTTAGAATGTTGTTAGAAGGGAGTTAGATACACCTAACCGTCCAAGAAAAATTATGTTATCACATGGTGGAGAACAAGTCTTGAATCCCTACAGAATCTCAAATATCTTCAATGAGCATTTTGCAAACATAGCTAAAATCTTATCATGCTCAATAGGTAGAGCTTCTTTCAATCCACTCAGCAGTATTGCTCCAAATGGCATCACAATGTTTCTATATCCTGTCAATGAGGAAGAAATAATAACAATAATAAGAAGTCTGAAAAATAACAACTTGTGTGGCATTGATGAAATCCCCAGATTTTCTGATCAAGCAATGTGTGCATTATCTCACAAAGCCACTTACCAATATTTGCAATGCCTCACTGGAAACAGGGTGCTTTCCAAATGTATTTAAGATAGCTAAAGTCAAGAAGGGCGAGAAAATCAATTGGGGGAAATTATTGAACTATTTCCTTATTATCTGTGTTTTCAAAAATTCTGGAGAAAATGATGTACAATAGAATTGTTCCCTTCTTAGAAAAGCATAATATTATATCAAAAGCTCAATTTGGCTTCAGAAAAGGAAAATCAATTGATAGTGCAATTTTTTCTTTTATAGAATATATCTTAGAAGTAAAAGACAAAACAGAACAAGTAGTCTATTTAACTAAAGTATTTGAGACAGTTGACCATGTTATTCTTTTAGAGAAGTTAGATGCTTATGGCGTTAGAGGACTAGCTAACAAATGGTTCGCTTTTTATCTGGAAAAGAGGCACCAAATGGTTGAATTAGAAAGTGCTTGTCCAAATCCTGTTGCTATAGAATCTGGCGTTCTGCAGGGATCCATTTTGGGACTAATTCTATTCCCAATTTATATCAATGATCTTCCATCATACCTATCACCAATCAATAGTACTCTCTTTGCAGATGATACAAATCTTATTTTCAGAAATAATGATGAAAGACCTATGCAGAAGGAAAGCAATTACACCATTACAGAAATGGATGACAAGTAATAAGCTTCATATAAATATAAGACAGTAACTCTTAAATTTAATCAACAATTGGGAGCTTCTAATCCTGTTTCAGTCTCAATATTTAATACATTTGTTGATGAGAGCCCTTACACCAAGTTTTTGGGGATTGTTATTGATTCCCAGCTCAACTGGACAGAGCATGTCAACTTTCTAGCCAACAAAGTAAGTCATATATGCTGTACTATAAGAGTGCTAGCTAAAACATGCAACCTAGATGTCTTAAAAACAGTGTATTTTGGCTATGTATATTCAGTATTGAAATATGGAATCCCCTTCTGGGGATCATCCACCAACTGCATTATGTGTTTAAACTACAAACGAGAATAATAAGATTAAACAAGTGAACCAATGCACTCCAAGTAAACCACTTTTTTTGGAATTAAAAATTTTACCTTTACCATGTATTTATATCTTAGAAACAGTTACATTTATATATGAAAGTAAAAGCACCTTCAAGCTTAATAATGAACACCATTCATACAATACACAAATAGCAACAGCAATCCATCTCCAACAACAAAGATTAACCAAAAGTTTGAATTCAGTTTCCCATAAAGGTATTAACTTATATAATAAAATCCCTGAGGCCATCAAAGTTCCACAGATCAAAGCATTTAAAAATAAAGTTAAAAATTTGCTCTTAAAATATATGTTTTACTCAGATGATGAATTCAGGAATACCCAATTTTGATTACCCTTTGCACTAAATCACTTGCTAATTTAGAAATAGAGTTTAGGTAAATAAGCAACCCATCCTTACTAATGTTTTAAAATATTGCCGCTCTGAACTGTTTGTTTCGTGGGTCCTGTTCATCTGGGAGATGCACTTTGGTACAAGAAGAAGCTTGATGACAGTCTCCAAGACCAAGACTATTTGATATCACCTGTATTTAGTTCTCTACCACTTCAATTGTAAATATAATATATATAGAATCAGTTTAAAATGTTTAAATGCTACTGTATACCTGACTAAGGTTTTTTCCAAGGTTTCCCTCAGTCCTTAAGGCAAATGCTGGGTATCTGTGTTTCAACTCGGTGCGACTTTGTATTATTTTCTTAAACTTTGTATATTGTAAATATGATGTCTGTCTTAACAATTTTGACAAAACCTATATTCTGTATGAATTTTCTTGGCGAATAAATCTGAATCTGAATTGTGATGCTGGTATGCAGTTTTTAATGATCCATTTAAGAAAAAGAAATGGGATAATACAAGCCAGAACAGTTAAGAAGGCTATAGCGAAGTGTCTGCAATGTAGACGGCATAAAACTAAAAATACAGAATCAGATTCTGCTCCTCTACTTAAGGATTGTGTCAAGGATGCCAATGTGTTCTAAGTGGTTGGTATTGACCTGGCTGGACCATTGATTTTGAAGGACCATTTGAAGGTGTATAGTTCTCTACACCTGTGCAGTCTTCCGAGCAATTCATTTGGAACTTGTGTCATCGTTAAGCATGGAAGCATTCATTATGAGATGATTTATAGCAGAAGAGGGCAGAGTGGCCACTGACAAGGATTGTATCACTCTTCTTGTACCACGTCAGTACTGGTTCCCCTGCTTGGTAAGTAGCAGCACTGCCACTGCACTAAGGAGATGACCCCTACCAGGAGAAGGAATGCTGAATTATATACAAGCTTTGAAATTGCAAAGTAAAGGGTAGCACAGTTAAAAATAAGCCATTGTAGGTATGAAATGATATGCTAGCAGCTGCTCCTATTTATTTGTGCTTGCTGCACCAATTTATGTCTTAATCTTGGACTCTGAAAAATCCTTTGACAAATGCCATTAATAACTTATGGTGTTTGATTGAATGAATTTCTCTTTTGCACTGCTCCTGAAATGTGCAACTTTATATGGCTCTCTTTGTCTGCTGTCCTCTACAAGCAAACTTGTCCCTAAAAATTTCCTGGTTGACAGAATTATATAACTGTTATCGCATGTGACTGTGATAATTTTTCATATATGTGATGCATACAATTATGAATAGTTACAATTTATTTTCCATGAATACTGTTTAATGACCACGTTATTAGTTATTTTGTAAATAAATAATTTAAATGTACTGGCATCTTAATTATAAAGTGCATTTACTTTAAAATTATACTTCATTATCACAGCCTTCTTCATTTAAAACACAGTAAATACAACAGGCATGTTCCTGTTGTTTCCTATATATACATGTGTTTTATTGATTTTCTTACTCTATAAACGACTACATTAACAGGTATCTAAGACAGAGAAAATGTTCTCATCTTGCATTAGTCCCTCATACTGAATAAGTATGTTGGTATGCCTCAACTAACATATATTCCTGATAGCATAGGGTTACAATGATAAAAAATGTAGGACAAAAGGTAGGATATTGTCGGTCAATGCAAAAATAATGTAAATTTCTAATTTAGATGCTATTTATATATATATATATATATATATATATATATCCATAAGCATATACACTTATATTTTCTTAAAATCCTGAAGCACACAGTATTAAATGTGATCATGAGCAGTCAATTATGCTTTTCTGAAGAAGTAATCTTGCGCAAAACGTCTAGCGCAGTGCAGTCCAACTTTCTTATGTGCATGGGTGCCATCATAACCACTGTTAGAGCAAGTGCCCTCCTTTTAATAGGAAAAAGAGAAAGCACTGGTTACGAAAGTAATGAGTACAGTTTTAGGTATACAAAGACATACTTCATGGGTGTGTACTGGCAAGATACCTATTCAGAAGGTAATAGTTTTGTCTTGAAATTTTAACTAATATTAGAAATTGTCAGAGTAAAAATTTGCTTATGAAGGGTGTCAGAAAAATATATCATGGGTCCTGCGTTGGACCTCACCGTTGTAGCGTCTCTGAAATATAATCAAGAAATTCCACACAACTGAAATTTTTAAAATTGTACTTCACTAAAACAATACCTCTAACTGAATCAATAGATAATCTGTCCCTTTCATCTGTCCGCTATGCTCTCATTAGTGAAAATACTCTTTCAGCAGTAGCATTGTGTTGCTTTGCCTCCACAGAATATCATCCTTTTGCCTTGGAGTGCAAATGCTGCATTGTTAACCTCTCGTTCAATTATTATGCATGAGTATACTCTTTGACTGTAGCCCATGTAACCATGGTGCCTTAATGAGTTGCAGTTGCTACTAATAACCAATTATTCATTTCTATTTTCGCAGCTGCCAGTTCATTTTCTAATGATCACTGCTTGTTTCTGAAAATGTAGGACATTAGACTTTTCAAAAATTCCCCCCCAGACGCTGCATAGCAGTTAAAATGCAGGGCATGTCCTGAGATTTTGACAAACAGTTAAAATGCGGAGCATGTCCCGGAATTTTCGGACATCTGGTAACCCTATGAGAGCATGAGTAAGTGATAGTAATAATATGTGAAGATAAAATCATACTTAAAATTCAACAGAGTAAAACATACCATTTTTTGATTCCCACACCCTAAAATACTCACCATTCGATCACATAGCACTCATACATTACTTAAAATTACAATAAACCAATTCAAATGGCATAAAACATGTGGTATTTCTATTGTCATATTTTATAAATTCATCTCCATGGAGCATCAGCTTGGGTCTTGAAGACATGTATATGTTATCATTATGTTTCAAATGACAACCAACTTAGGGACCTTCAATTACACATACCATGATGGCTAATGGCCATTCAGAGTTCAAAGATCATAAAGCATACAGCAAAACATGCAAATCTACCTGCATTTGCAAATAAATCAATACTCAAGAAAAATATAAGGGAATTTTCCTTACATTACCTATGTGTTACTCTTGGACTCTTTCAGAAAGGAAATCAAGAATATTTCTATCACAATATTGACTGAGTTCCTGTTATTCCTTTTGTGGAACATAGGGCACTACCTGGCCACTGGATCCCCTACTTCTGCCCACTGCATTCATCAGGAGTGGAGTTCTGGTGCATACTGGGATGTGGTCAGTGCCCTGAGCCCTCCTAGCCAGTATATGTGGTCTTCGGAACCAAAGGTGATCAGACAGAGGAACCAGGATGGATGATCAACCCAAAACCTGGTGTGAGAGCTAGGAAGTGGATGGTATGAAATGATGGCGAAAGATGACAGGAAAGGTGATGTAATGATGGCAGGTGAAACTGTAGAACATGGAGAAAACCTGCCCCAGGTCTGGTGTGTACACCACATATCCCACATGCAGATGCTTGGGATCGAATCCCAGTTGCTTATGTGAGAGTCAAGTAGTCCAATCACTCTGCCACGGCATGTTCCCTATCACAATACAGTATTATAAAACATGTTCATCTATTTGGCACATCTCTGTTTCTTACCTAAGTAAAAGGGAATGATCCAACTCTTTATTCCCCGGCAGTTTACAAGCTGAGACAACAATAACTTTCCGTCCATATGTGTCATCACCAACGACTTCCACAATTCCATATTTAGCAACCTCTGAGAAATCCTCGTTTTCATCATCAACAAATGGATATGAAAAACTGTCTATTCCTGATGGTATAACTGGAGCATTTACCAACTCCTCTTCAAAGTTTTCTTCTATGGTACCATCAGATACCGGTGATTCCAGATAGTCCAGGCCACTTGCCTCGATTTTCACCTCCAAATCTAGTCACATAGTAAGAAACAAACTTAAGAGTACTGCAAGGTGTTATGAACTGCAAACATTATAGTTTCCATTAAGTGTTAACGACTTATCTATCCTACTCACAAGAGATGTAAGGAATTCATGCTTGCAGCTTTTCTTAGAAGTTTATAGCCGACACAGAATAGAAAATACAGTGGTCTTTGTTTCCTTATCAGTTTAAATGACAGGGGTTTATAATATTGTAAAACATTTATATTTTCCTGGTATACTGGATGAACAACTGCACATGAACAATTCCACAACTGCCTATTTCAACTACAATAAGTTTTGTATGTATTTCAGGAGTTGTCACTCCCATCATCAGCTGATGACTGCCAAGGTTGGTGGAACCTGTTGATAATGGGAGCAACAGCTCCTGAAACATATTCCAAGGTAAAAAATGCTAATGTAGTCCATGGATCAAATCCTTCTACATTTTGAAGTATCTATTACTTTATTGTTAAGTTTCCAAGTATAATCAAGAATACTATTGTTTCAGACCCCAGTATTGTTGATAATGTGCCAGAAATTACTTTAATACAATGCACCTAGTGCAGTATAACTTTTCATATTAACAACAACTAATTTGAAATGCTTGAAAAAAGTTGTTAGTATGTTACATTAAATGATTGATGTCATTTTTGCATAAATTGCAAAATACTGTAGCAATGCAGCAAATGGTGCTACAAAATTACTTTGCTGCATAAGCTTCAGTTGTTTTTTCCCAATGCTGCAGGACTACTTTCAGTTCTAAAATCAGGTACACAATGGTCACATTACAATATGTAAGTATAAGAAAGAATTTGCTTTCATTTAAATCCACTTCTGAGATGTATTTCATTTATAAAATTAGGTACAAAAAAATGAGCAATGTCTGGAACATCCATATATATGTGCCTACAGACAGACAAACTCACCTACGCACACACACACACACATGACAGATAGACAAGACATACTTTGTGAAACATTATGGTTGCATGGATGAGAAATGTTTCAAAAAAGTTTAATATTGCAATACTTGTAGGTATACAATATTTTTTGTTTTTCCATTGTTTGCGTAGATATAAAGACTATCTGGTTTGCCGACATGGGAACACGCAACATGGCAAGGTATGAGCATTTATTTTCCTTGCGTCGATGGTCGTCCTCAATTTTCCCTCTTTCTTGTGGACCCATACCACTGGATTCACATAACATGAGTCTGACGGTTCTATTATTCCGTCTGCCAATGGAGTTGGGGCTGGGCCTGGATTTATGTGAATAGGGGGTGATATCTTTAACTTTAAAAGTATGTACATACTTATTACATGTACCTGGCTTTTTATTAAAAACTTTCCTGTTTTTAATTTAAACTTTCCTGTTTTTAATGATTTAATTAATATCTTTCTAAGTTGGTTCCTTTCCTCTTCAGAGATGCCATGTGCTCCCCAGACCTTCTTGTCGATTAGCTGTGAAGTCAGTTCTTCTTCATCTGTTGGTAGTGGTTCAGGTTGGTAGTTGTTCGAGGTAACGTATGCGTCTTCTGTGCAGATCCAATGGCTGCAAACATTAGTATTCTCCTCGCTCATCCAACCTGTTTTCTTCTTACCTATCCTTATGTCTACCAACCTATTCTCTTGGACATTGATGTTCTCCACAAAAAACTGCTCATCCGGATGGATCCCTGTCTGGTCTGGTTCCTCCTGGCATGTTTCCTCCTCAAGGAACTTCGTGGTGCACTCTGAGATTCCTTCCTTGATAATAAATTCAGGTAGGTCATAATCGATTACTGACCTCCAAAGATTAAGCAAATCACTGCCAATGACTAGGGTAGCTGTTAGTCTAGGTATTACCAGGACAATAAAATCGAACTTCCAGCTCCCAATTTCTATTACCAGCCTTACCTGGTATTTAACATGTTCCTTTTTCTTGCCAATCACTGTGCTGCAATATACTCCACACACAGGCAAGAATTCAGCATTTCTCTTCGTTATTAATTCCTGGAATAGCTGTTCGTCACATGCTGATGTGCTAGCTCCTGTATCAATCATTGCTGCCAATTCGATACCCCATACCTTATGCCTAATCACTGGTGGATTGGTTATTTCCTTCCTTTCACTTGCCTGTCTCCTCAAGGTACCTATACAATGTTGGTCAATATTGCCCCTACTGCCACACAGGTCAACTTCCGGGACACAAAGTTGACTTGTACTTAGTTTTCCTGGGCGTTAGAGGTGATTGTTGTTTCTGTATTCTGTGCAGCATCGGTCCTATTCGGCACATTTTCATTCTGTTCCTGTTGTCTTACGTTGTCTGTGTTCCATTGGTTTCTGCCCCTTTGGTGTGAACGCCTATTGTATGACGACCTTTGGCTGTTTAAGTATTCCCTACAGAATCGTATGTGATTCACTTGATGGGTATGGTCTCCCCGATCATATCTATGCGTTCGGTATCTCGATTCACCCCTTGGTATTGTGTCGTGGTACCGCTGTCTCATGTTTTCCATCCTTTCGCCATGATTGTGTGGTTGTGGGAAATGGTGTGCCCCTCTCCCCCTGTCATGGGTGCTCCTAGTACTTCTATCTTCTCCCTCATTCTGGTTGTTTGTAGCCGTGCTCCTATTTAAGATAGGTGAATTTGGATGACCGTTTCTATGTCTATGTTCATTAGGGCAACCAATTTTGTGTTTCGAAGGCTGTTAGTAATTCTATATTGTCTGCAAAATCTACTGGTCTCGCAACAATTAACCCTGTTCTCACTATGTCTGGGAAATGTCTCGTTATACTGGTATTTAACTCTGCTTCCGACAGGTTAGGGTCTAATAGCTTCCCTTTGTTGGCTACTTTCATAAAATAATCGACTAGCCATAACCCTTTGGTCGGATCATATCTACCTATCGCTAACTCTACCCTTGCCTTGATAGGAATAGATTTCTGAATGAGCTATACGATTCATGACCAGCTAGTGTTAACCTAAGCCATTCTAATGCCTTGTTTTTTAAGCTCTTCTTAACTATCATCATCCTAAGCTCATTTGGTATCCTTTTCACTTTAAAATACTCTTCCATTTCTTTAATAAAGAGTTTTGGATCGTCTCCCTTCTCCTCGTCAAATGTAGGTGTGTGATTTCATGTAGTATGCTGTTGGTGTAGCATGTGTTGTGTTGTTGTTGTTTTCTAGTGCCTTGCATCTGGCAATGAAGCCATTAGCATTCGTGCTTTCCAATACTTTTGAACTGTAGTTTCTTCTGATCTTAATGCTTCACAGGTCTTCAAGTGGTCTTCGTTCATTTCTGCTGGATCGTTACACAGGACACATATTGGTGAGGATGAGATACCTATTCTGTAGAGATGACTTGCTAAGCAGTCGTGATTTGTCAGTAGTCGGAAGGCTGCAACCGCTCTTTTCCTTGGCCTCTGGGGGATTATATCTGGGTTGGAAAGTAGTGTAATCCATTTTTTATCTTTGGCATTTGTTTCTATTTCTTGTAGGTATGAATGAGAAAAATTTTTAATGATCAAGCGTTTTATTGAGGAATATGAGAAATTGAATTTAGATTTTTGTTTTATTGTTGTGCCTTTCTTTGCAAGTGAGTCTGCAGCTTCATTCCCCATGACTCCACAGTGTGCTGGAATCCATTGGAGATAAACAGTCTTATTAACTTTTTGGAGTTGTGTTAACATTTTGTAGCATTCTCTAATTTTTGTTGACTTCTTTCTAGTATTTGAACATATTCCCTGAATTGCAGCTTTAGAATCTGAAAGAATTACTGCCTTGTTAAATTTATTTAAGGGAAGATTTAATAATTGTCGGAGAGCAATGTGTATAGCCTCTATTTCTCCAACATAATTTGTTGTATCTCTGCCAACAGAATGATAAAAGGAAAAATGTGAACACGTAACTCCAGCTCCAGTAAGGTTTTCCTTGGAGGATCCATCAGTATATATGTGCAGCCATTCTTCTGTGGGATACCTAGTATTGATTGTTTCCAGAGCTAGAAGTTTTTGTATTTCTTTTGGTGTGTCTGATTTACTTATTTCCTCTATTAATTCCAAACTGAAGGTAGGTTGCAATAATTCCAATGGATTTTCTCTTATAAGTAGATTTTCTCTGGTGTTAGGAATGTTCAATTTGGATTTAATCTGTGTTACCTTTTCTAGGAAACTACTATGAGTTTTAAGGATTGAAGGGGGGAGGTTCTCTTCTGTCCATTTAGAGTTTGGCAGTCGTAACATTTTCTCGTGTTGGAGCAATGCTTGTTCTTATTGATGGGGTCTGAAGCTGAAGTCGTTGTTCGGTTCTCGTTGTCGCCCGTTGATTTGGTTCTTTCCCGCTAGCTCAGCTTGAGATCTCTTTATTTTATCTCGGGTCTGCGTAGGTGTGATAGACAACCCAAGAAAACCTTTGCATACTATTTATTGCATCTTAGATACTTGCGGGAGCTATGCCGATCTGCTACACGCAGAAGAATCGCACTCACGTCTGCACTCCACAACGTGCAGTACTGGTCTGGGCAGTGACCAGACGCTTTCTGGCTTACCCACGCTAGGAAAACCGTTCACTTCAATTTTGAATGTCATGACGTCATCCAAGAAAGCCTCGTATCCAAAATGCTATTTCCTTTTCCCGCAATTTAGAAATGTCCCTTTCTATTATAACATGTTCTTTTATGAATTTCGAATATATAATTACCTTTTTAGGATTAAACGATGTTTACTTTATATTTTATTAAATATATCGCGCGACTTTTAAGGTTGGTAGACTTGAATTTTGACTGACTTCAAACTATGTAGTATGACGTCATGACTCGTTAATTTCAAACCAATAATGCGTTTATACTACAAATTTAACGACTATTATTTACTCATATCTTGCTCACCTTACAACACTTCCTGCTCTATTATCTATTTATGTTATTACTCAATACTTATCGCAAATCTCACATCCGGCAATTATATTAAAACGTGTCTTTTTCAAAAGCCCATTCGATCGGAAATCTAAATTTCGGTATCAGGTCCGTGTTAAGGCAAGCAATGGCATCAACAGGTTTGGATTTAACTGCTCCAGTGATTAGGCGAAGAGCCTGATTTTGTATTTGTTCAAGTTTATTGATGTTAGCATTTGCTGCTCTTATTAAAGCTTCAGAACAGTACAAGAGGTTTGGTTTAACATACATTTTGTATGTTGTGTTAAGGACTCTCCTTGAGCAGCCCCATTTAGCACCAGCTAACCTTTTCAGGATTTGCAGTTTCTTTTCAACCTTTTCTGAGATGTTTGTTATATGTTTTTTCCAAGTTAGCTTTCTGTCGAAAGTGATGCCTAAGTATTTGGCATCATCAACTGCTTTGAGTGGTTTACTATTATAATTTATGTTAATATTAACTGGTTTGTATTTTAGTGTAAATAATTCATAATTTGTTTTTTCCACATTGATAGTCATGAGGTTTTTGGAGCTCCATTCATGTACTTTGTGTAGGGCTGTTTCTATTCTGTCTTTAATTAATTCAGGTTTTTTTGGAGAGCCTGAAGTCCAAATGACTACATCGTCAGCAAATAAAGCAATTTTGGTTTCTAAAGTTTTTATTAATGATGGAAGGTCATTTATATATATGTTAAAGAGTGTTGTGCTCAGAACAGCACCTTGTGGAGGTCCTCGGTGTGTTTGTTTATATTTGGAAATGTATGTATTATACTTTGTGGCACAAAATCTTTGTGAAATAAACTGAGTTATCCATTTAAGCATGTTACTTTTCACACCTATTGATCGCAACTTCTCAATTAATTTGTTTCTCCAGACTGAGTCATATGCTGATTTGAAATCAATGAATACTGCTAAGGTATCCTCCTTTCTATTGAAAGCTTCCTTGATGTCTTGGCTTAGTAGGAGTACATTTTCACTTGTACTATGATTCTGTCTGAAGCCGGTCTGTGAACTATTAATTAAGTTGTAATATTCTAGGAACCAGTTAAGTCTAGATGCCACCATTCTTTCCATCACTTTTGCAATAACACTGGTCAAAGATATTGGTCTGAAACTATTAATATTGTTTGAAGGTTTGTTTTTCTTTAAAATCGGGATGATAATGGCTTTTTTCCAGTCGGAAGGTACAGTCATTCTCCAACACGTGTTATACAGTTTAAGTAGGATTTCTTTTCCTTTCCTGCCAAGGTGTTTAATAAACTCTGGGTGGATCTTGTCAGGTCCTGGAGATTTTTTGTTCTGTAATTGTTCTATTGCTAAATCCAGTTCTGTTTCGTTAAAATCCTGAATAAAAATATCATTTTGTATACCTTTTGGCTTATTAGTTTCTCTGATAGTTTTTTGGATAGCCTTATCTTGTTTTTTATACGCTTGGGGTATTCTTTGTGACTGAGCATAAAACTTGTTAAGGGATTCTGCTATTTCCCTATCTGTAGTTAAGCTTTTGTTATTATGTTTTAATGGTTCAGTTGTATTTTTTGATAATTTTGTTTTATTAAGGAATTTGTATATTTTATTTCCGTCTTTCCTATAGTCCATATGTTCTACAAAATTTGTGAAACCGGCCCTCTTTGCTGTAATTAATTCTTTCTTAAAAATGGCTGCTTTTCTTCTCCAGTTTTGTACATCTTCTGGACACTTGGTTCTTTCGGCTTTGACTCTTGCTATATTTCTTTCGTGTTTTAACTTAGATAAAGATGGAGACCAAAAGTAGCTATATTTCTTTAACTTTCCTTTGGGGATATGTGTTTTGGCTGCTGTCAATAATATTTCACAAATTTTTTTATTCATTTCATCTGTTGACTTGAACTCTGATTCTAACAGTATATTACACTTCCCTTCTATCTCATTTTGGAAACTGGACCAAAATGCTTTTTTAAAATTCCAAGAAGTTTTAATTTTTGGTTTGTTACTTTTATTTATTAGACCTCTTATGGAGTTTATGGTGATTCTGTGGCCTGAACCTGGGTCTTCTATTATTTCTCTTTTTGTATTGTCAATTATGTCAGATGACACCATCAAAAGATCAGGATTTGTACCTGAACCATTATAATGAAGGTAAGTGGGTGGATCATTTGGATTAAATATTAATTCCATTGTTGATGAGTTTAAAAGGTCTTCTATGACTCTTCCTGCTGAATTTATATCTCTGTAGCCCCACCTAGGGGAGTGTGCATTAAAATCACCTATTAAAATACTTTTGGGTTCTATGGGAATAGAATTTAGATCTAGTGTATTGTCTGGAGGATTGTAGATATTGTAAATTCTATAGTGGTAGTTACTTTTCCATACTTCAATTTTAACTATTTCTGATTTATCTTGTTCTTCCATTGTTTTTTGGATTTGGATAGTAACTTTCATATTTCTTTTAATTCCTGTAAGAATACCACTTGCTATTTGACGAGCCTTTGGAAGTATATGTGTAGTGTACTGATCCATTTCAAAGTATATTTCCTGTTCTTCTGATATATTGGCTTCTTGTACTGTGAAGACATCTATATCTTGGTCTTTTAATATTTTCATTAGCTCTTGTTTTTTAGGCTGGGACATGCCTCCTGCATTCCATTGTAGAATTCTTAAAGTATTGGAATTGCTGTGATGAAATTTGCCTAAAGATGTCCCCACCCGGAGATCCGATTGGGGGACAGTTTTAACTCCGGAATATTTATCTTTAGGACTCATATTCATGTATGTGGCTTTCATGTAACTGTTTTCTTAACGGGCACCAGTTTTACAATGTGGCAGTTACATCACCAGACTTAAACCCCCATTTTGCAAGGAGGACCACACCTATCGTTGGTCAACGGGTCCAACGGACCTAGCCGGGAGGACTAAATAGGTGGTATTTAGATCCACCGACCTTCCCCTCATGTGCCTCTGAGGGACGCTGTTGTGCTGTGATAGGCCAGCACATATGTAAATGGCATTTCCTCCATTTTAGATGAAACAGTTATACCGCTGAGATTCGGTTGCATGTGTTGTGTCATTGTTTAATTGTGAACCTCTTTCTCTGTATGGTGAGTCAACATTTTGTACATCATTCAAATAACTCTCATCTTGTACATTACTTACATCTAAATCATCATTTTGCCTATGTAGTGCATTCACAACATTTACATTAGCCAAACTTTCTTTCCCTTTTCTCATTTCTTCACAAATTGATTTTAAATCATTCTTTATTTCTAAGTGACTTTGTTTCATATCAGTCATAGCATCTTGTTGTGACTGTACTACATCAGCCATAGTCTTAATTTTAGGAATTACAATTTGTTCTACAGTTTCATTAATAATTCCTTTCTTAACTACCTCAATCTCTTTCCTTAATTCCTCAGTTATTTCTGGTTTTACATTTGTAATCTTACAGTCTACACTTGCATTACATTCTGTTATTTCATCTCTACATCTACCAATTTCTTCTTCTAATACAATCTTATTTTCTCTCATTTCCGATTCAATTTTTCCCATCCTATCTCCTATGATTTCTATCCTAGCTTCTAAGGCTTCCTTTGTCTCATTTAAGTTTTTGTGTACTAATTTCAAATTAGTTTCCATTACTTTCATATTTTCTTTACGCTCCTGTCTTAAGTCTATAACTCTAATTCTTTCCTATTAAGTTCTATTTTCTGCTCTAGGTCCTTTCTCACTTCCTCCACTTTCTGACCTATATCTTTTTTATTTTGTTCTAAATCCTGTCTTATCTCTTTTTTATTATTTTCTATGTCCTGTCTTATCTCTTTTTTATTATATTCTAAGTCCTGTTTTAATTCTACCTTATTTTGTTCCATTTTCTGACCTACTTCCTTCATATTCTGTTCTAGTCTTTCAAACATGATCATTAATAACCTTTGGTCTTTTCCTATTGCTACCTGTTTCTCGCTTTCTGGTTCTATCTGATAACTAGGCCTATCTGCCCCTTCCCCTACTCCTGTTACTAGATCTCTCTCTTTTCACGACATTCTAGTTTCTTTATTCTCCATCAGTGAAAAATATTGGAGAGCAAGAGGATTAATGACTTCATTGTCAGAAATCCAGCATTAGCTAACAACAAGTTTCTTTATTCAGTTCACTTTGGTTTAAAAGTCCTAGTATTTTGCCACTTCGCAGTAACATAAAAATAAAATGAATATGAAAATAAAAATTTTTGGTCCTACTTTTTCTCGTTGATTGGTCTCGTTACGTGCATCCCCTGGGCGGTTAACTTCGCTAGACGATCTCTGGTGTTTTCCCCACGTTGATTATCCGTTCATCGGCGTTTTTAGGCACTTCCTTCGTTGGTTTCCAATTTGGTGACGTCTCCGAAGTCGTAATTCTCAAAGGATTGTCTAATTGCGTCTTCTTCCTTTTTGGCGCGAAGATTTGGCGTCACTTGGTATTTCACGTATGTTCATTTCCCGTAGATTTTCATTCCACCCGAAATTCGTGCCCCACGTTGGGCGCTGTTTTTATAATTATTGTCGGTGATGAGCTTTTGACTCTTTCGTTATCTCGGGTCGTAGTACTGGATGGAATGAACATACACTCGGGGTTAACTTTAGTGAAATGTTTTATTCGCACCTTCTTGTTCACAGTATTTAAATCGTATCACAGTTACAAATCTTTTATTTCAGTGGATCCACTTCCCTAGCATCGCCAAGATTTAATGTCCGAAAATTTAGCGATATATCGCTAAATGTGTTTTCTATCACTTTACACTTCGTCTATTTTACGTCCTTTTATTTACTCGCACACTTCGTATTAACTAACTTCTTAAAGTTAGCTAATGTCTTACTTATTTTACACAAATTAACACGTAGACGCTAATGACTAGACAATTGGCGATGCATTACACTTCTTTTTGTGTACATCTGCGTATGCGTTCATCAAATAGTTCCCGCATTGTTAGGGAAGCGATCCTTAGTCATTCTCCCTTCGCTTTCAATATTGAACACATATAATTCTTTTATTTATTCTTATATATTAAAATTAAATATGGAAATATTTATGACGTCTTTAAACAAACTTAATTGTTTGTAACAATGAACATTAGTAACACGTTTTCGTCATTTAGCCAACTCATACCAACATCAAAAACAAATTACACTCTTAACAAATATTCACATAAACGATTTTCTTTTGGGGTCTCTTAATATTCTGTCTCAGATATTACTAAATTACAGAAATTATTAGGAAATGATATTCGTCTTGTCTCATCTATTGGCAGCTGCCCAGTTCCAATGTCTAGTAACTATTGTGAGAATACCTTGGCTGATTTATCATTTTGAAGCTGTACAAGCAAATTCGTAGTCAACTGTAATGTCCATACGTGTCGCTACAATGTTCAATATTTAATGCAAGCATTTATTTCGGCAGCTGGTGTTGATCGAGAAATTACAGGCAATGTTTGTCTAAAATCTCCTGCGAGGAATATGAATGTATTCCCGAATGGTTGAACGTTTCCACGCAAATCTTGTAACAATCGATCCATAGCTTCAAGCGATTTTTCATGTACCATCGAAATTTCACCCCAAACAATGACTTTACATTTTTGTAATGCCATACCAGACGCTTTGGAAATATTGCACGAGGCAGCCGCAATGGTTTATATGTTCAATGGCAATTTCAGAGCTGAATGAGCAGTCCTTCCACCTGGTAACAATGTCGCAGCTATTCCAGACGAAACGAGAGCTAAGGCTATGTCATTCTTTGATCCAACCATTGCCAGAAAAAAAAAAAATGTTTGTTAACAACACCATCTATTGGCAAGTAGCAGTAATGACCACTGAAAAAGCTGTTTTCTTGCGGTGGCAGGTATGTTACTGATGCAAGAAATAGATAAAAATAATCTTTGAAATCGTGTCAAAATATGAGCTAAATCAATGCAGATCTTTTTGAGTTTTTGAAGCATGCACAAACCAACTTAACATTTTTATATATATGCTGCTAGCTAATGCTGGATTTCTGACAATGAAGTCATTAATCCTCTTGCTCTCCAATATTTTTCACTTATGATATTGAAGAGAGCAATAGCAATAATAGTAACCGCTTTTTAGAGAGCACCATATTTTTATGTTTTGGCGGTCACATCGCTCTCTCACAATCCCCAGAATGTCTGGAGGACCACACCTGTCATTGGTTTACGGGTCTCACCGACCTGACCGGGAGAATTATCAAAATAAATTCACCGACCATATCCTCTGATCACCAATTAGAGGACGTATTACATGCCATGACAGGTCAGCATGTTAGGGGTTAAGATTTTATAGAGAAATTAAAGAAATGGAGAGGTTGTAAAAATAAAGACTCCCTAGCCCTTGGGAACCCTAATAGCATCGGGGTCGGAAGAGAACAAGAGATGATCAAGGTAAGGTCAGATAGAAAAGTTACAGTGAGGAGCAAAACACCAGTAAGTGGAAGTAATGTTCTGCTCAGCTTGAGTACCTTGTGGTCGCTATTCACATATCCCCTAGACGGAGACCCCTGATTACAAAACTACACGCATTCAGTTACAGAAATATAAAGCATACATAACATAAGTTCTAAGATAATAACGTCAGCAAAAATTACTTCTGTACTGTCAACATTCAACGAGTTACTATTTCATTGAAACGTATTCCAAAACAGCATATAAAACTTAAACACTCACTATTATAACTTTATACTTATATACTTTACTGACCACTTTTTCTTAGGGCAGTTTAGTGGTCTGTAATCTTCATTCTGAGCTGAGAGTCCACTGTTTGTGTGGGGTTTCCTCTCGACAGCATGCCTCTGATGTTCAACAAACTTAACAGCAATATTGTCAGCAGGACCACCCGTAATATGGGTAGTAGGATAATTTGTGTAGGGGAAGGGTTTAATGTACTCCAGTAACAAAACAAGCCTATGCAATTAAGTATCAAATCATTGGATGGTTGAGAGGTAAAACTGGAACTTAAAAATTCAATGCCATAACTGGGATTTGAACCACAGACCTTCCACTTAACAGGTGGGTGCTCTAACCATTAAGCTACTGTGACAACCTGCCAGAATGACATTGAATTCTCACACCAGTTCGTATTTTTCCCAGTACCACAAAGGCAGTCTCACATGAGAGCCAATAATCCCAATGGTGAATAAGAAAAATTGAAGCTATTAACAGTGAAGCAACAAGATTCTAAAGTAAGAACAAATTAGAAACTAAAAACTTCACTTATCTTAGTAATGTTGCAGTTCTTTTTGTACAAAACTGACCCAGGGTTTCAAGTTGTCTCAACTCATTCTCAAAGCTATATACTGTATAGTTTTGTGCAAAAAGAACTGCAACATTACTAAGATAAGTGAAGTTTTTAGTTTCTAATTTATTCTTACTTTAGAATCCCAATGGTGACTTACTATTGCAAGTACTTTATGTTGAGTTCCACTTCTACCACTCAAACATTGGATAAATAGTTACATTGCTAGCTATTTATAAAAGTAAAGTTATGATAAAAGTACTGTGAAAAGCACCTCACACTTTTTTACAATAAAATTTATTATTTTATTAATATAAATTAGTTTTTATTTTAAACTTATTAGAAAATTTTGAAATATAATAAACTATTTGACTTTATAGAACAAATTCTTCACACTTAAAATTTATTATCTATTTTTTAGTTCAGTCTGTTATAAAAGCGTGTTTTTGTTAGTTTTTTAAAACAATTTATTTTTAACTTTTTAGTCCTAAGTTTTTCTATTCAATCTTTTTCAAAATTTTTAATTTGGGTCTCATGTTCCTTTCAGGTCCTCTCTCTGGGCATCTATGTCATCCAATATGTAAGTGTGTATTAAGTTAATTAAAGCAATTTTCAGGGTGCATGTAGAAATGTGCCTTAGCGACATCTAAGATGTCATAACTGTACCATTTTCTATAAATTTAGCTTAGTCATTCATCCTGACGATCCTGGTCAGGACATTGGGACAAAGTCATAATGATATTGTATTCTCATCGGTTCTTAACATGTGTACAAATTTTCAAGTCAATCAGACAGCTCTAAGTTGGTGAAAATTACATTGAAAGATTCTGTTACATTGATAAATGTATCTCAGTAATTTTTTATCTTGATAATCCTGATCAGGACATTAGGACAGTCATGATATTAGTATTGTATTGCCATTAATCCCCGACACGTGTGTACATTTTCAAGTCAGAAAAAGGACTTGCTGACCTGTCATGGCATGTAATGCGTCCTCTGATTGGTAATCAGAGGATATGGCCTGTGAATTTATTTTGATAATTCTCCTGGTCAGGTCGGTGAGACCCGTAAA
Organism: Tenodera sinensis; assembly: GCA_030765045.1. Taxonomy (NCBI): domain Eukaryota; kingdom Metazoa; phylum Arthropoda; class Insecta; order Mantodea; family Mantidae; genus Tenodera; species Tenodera sinensis. The sequence goes on along the minus strand of CM060961.1, from coordinate 46,378,273 downwards.
CCAACGACAGGTGGGGTCCTCCAGACATTCTGGGGGTTGTGAGAGAGCGATGTGACCGCCAAAACATAAAAATATGGTGCTCTCTTAAAAGAGGTTACTATGCTGCTATTGCTCTATGAGTGAAAAATATTGTAGAGTAAGAGGATTAATGACTTCATTGTCAGAAATCCAGCATTAGCTAACAACAACATTTTCAAGTCAGACGACTCTAAGTTGGTGAAAATTACATTGAAACATTACTCTACATTGATAAATTTAGCTGAGTCATCTTTTATCCTGAAGATCCTAGTCAGCACATTAGGACAAATTCAAGATACTATGGTATTGTCATCAATCCTTGACATATGTGCAAATTTTCAAATCAATCAGACGTCTCAAGTTAATGACAATTACGTTACATTGTTAAATTTAGACACATCATTTTTTTATCCTAATGATCCTGGTCAGGACATTAGGACAAAGTCATGATATTATTGTATTGTCATCGGTCCTTGACATGTGTGCAAATTTTCAGGTCAGACAACTCAAGTTGGTGAAAATTAGGTTACATTGTTAAATTTAACCAAGTCACTGTTTTATCCTGATAATGTTGGCGAGGACATTAAGTCAAAACCATGATATTATATTATCAACGGTCCTTGACATGTTTGCAAATTTTCAAGTTAGACGACTCAGATAGGTGAAAATTACATTACATTGATAAATTTAGCTAAGTCCTTTTTTATCCTAATTATCCTGGTCAGGATCCTAGGAAAAAGTTATGATGTTATTGTGTTGTCATTGGTCCTTGACAAGTGTGCAAATTTTCATGTCAATCAGACTACTGTAAGTTGGTGAAAATTATGTCAAAAGATTCCATTACATTGAATAAATTTAGCTAATTAATTTTGTTTTATCCTGATGATCCTGTTCAGGACCTTAGGATAAAGTTATGATATTATTGTATTGTCATTGGTCCTTGACATGTATGCAAATTTTCAAGTCAGACGCCTGTAAGTTGGTGAAAACTACGTCGAAAAATTCTGTTACATTGATAAATTTGGCTAATCAACTTTTTTTTATCCTGATGATCCTGGCCAGGATCTTAGGATAAAGATATGATGATATTGTATTGTTATCAGTCCTTGACAAGTGTGCAAATTTTCAGGTCAATCAGATCACTCTAAGTATACAGTCATACATGCCTGCTTCCCCGCCCGCCTCCCCACCTTCCTATCCACCCACCCACCTACCTACATACATACAGGGGAAGCTAATATAAAGCATGTAAAAATACAATATACGGATAGTGTATGAATAAATATTAAATTCTAATGATTGCAAAGTAGAAAATACTGCTTATTTGTCAGAAGTTTTGAAACTTACAAATAAGTATCCAGTTTTCTCATTTTGAAGTTCTAGCCATCACACATTGTTTTTCTCTTCACCACCTCAGAGAATATCATACTTTTTAAGTTTCGTCGTCAATATTCAGATATTGTTAATGAATGTGGATTTTTTTATATACATTAGCTTGCGTTTTAAAATGTTATAATGGATCATCAGCTTTTGATGATTATGTAAAGTTTCACATTTGAAATTAATCTATTCCAAACCTTGATGTATGGTTTAACATAAACAATAATTTCTTATTAGTTATTCTCTTAAGAAAAATCTACAAATTAATGAAAATATACCAAGAAGGCACCAAATTTCACCTTAAACAAAAAATACTTTAACCATAAAAAACCACAAGAAATTCACAGAAATGCACAGAATTCACAAACACAAAACATTCACTTGTAAAAGCAACAAAATCAAAGCTACTTCCTTAAAACATCTTCCTTATATGCATAAGGTAAAGTTATGTGTACATTACATAACTCCTGTTTTGACAGCAAAGTTTATATTTAAATGTAACACAAATGTAATTATCAATTTATATAACTAACCACTTTTCATTGCAAGTACTTTTTTCTTACAATCAATAAACAGGATATTGAAACGGACTTCATTATCTGCATTATCAGCTGATAACTTAATTAGCACTGTAAGTGCTTTGCAAGGAGGAAACCAGCACAAACTGTAGTTGTGCAGTGTGCATCCAATTAAATAAATTTTTCAACAGTTTTCTTTTATAATGGATAAAAAAACAAAATATGTTTCTTTTCATTACTAATGTAACAACTTATTTTGAAAATTCATTGAAATAAAACCCTTGAAAAATGTTTTGCAGGTGATGGATAGCATGAGAACTAATCCATTTGTAAATAACTTTTAGTCTGACTTCTTTCAAGCTTCAATACTAAAGAACATACTTTTAGTTAAATAACATATACTGTGGCACAGTATCCACATTTTCAAATAATTCAATGCAACTGAGACTTTTGAGGTTTCAAGAGTGATATTAAAATTTACCCAATTTGGATGAAAGTAAAACCCATTCCTAAATTTATGTTCTTGAGAATTAAACTGGAACAAAGTAGCTTATTATTTTTATAATGGTGCAATGTATCCTATTCAGTTTGTAACAGATTTCGTGCAAGTTAAAGGAGTATTTACATACTAAGCAGTAATACTTAAAAGAGAAACCTAATGTGTTACAATCACACAATTTTCCATGCACATACATCACCCTGTAAATAATTAATAAAAAGCACTTATTTTTTCCATTTTTTGTTAAATCACAAATGTTTTCCAAAATGATTTCAATATACATTTTGTTGTAGCTACCATGCATAAAGGACTCAAGCAGTCTATTATATATAGTTATATGCAGACACGAAGCAATATTCATTAGTATGACAGCTGAGGTGATAAAGCTTATAGCAAGCACTTCTGGCGGCTAGATAACAGCATCATCTCAGCAGACTGCAAAATTTTCTTGTGCTCCTTTGGAAAAATAAATACCTTCTTCCCATTATTTAAACATTACAAAGCCATCTATATATCTGGCCAATCAATTGTAATTGGTTGTTATAACACACATAAACATGTGTAGATAGAATTTCAAAGGTAGAATCACAAATGAAAAATTCAATGCCATAGCCAGGATTTGAACCACGGATCTTCCACTCTATGTGCAACTACTCTTAACAGGTCTATCATGGCACTATGCCAGCAAGGCCTGAAATTTTCCAACAGATTCACATTTTCCCAGTAGACCACAAGGGAATCTCATATTTGAGACAACTACCACAATGGAGTCATTCCAAGTTAAATCGCACAAAATTTGATTTTCATGTCTCCAATTTCATTAATATTACATTTACATGTTCTGTGAATGAAAAAGAGTTAGTCTGTAAATTAATTATTTTGGTAAATATAAAATATTAAATTTTCCGATATTTTGCCCAAACCGTTTCACATAAACATAAATATCTCTGGTATTTTTCAGATATATATGATCTGTAGCTCATTTTGAACATTGAAATATGTATGTTCCTTTCATAGAAGTTTGAAAACAGTGTTGTTGTAATTAATTTAATTTAAAAGGTGAGTTAATTAATAACACTGAACAACACTTACAACACATTTTTCCGGGACGCATTTCGAAGGTAACTTTCCTTCATTATCAATGATAAAACATAAGTTATTGTCCGGTTGATAATGGAGGAAAGTTACCTTCGAAACGCGTCCCGGAAAAATATGTTGTAAGTGTTGTTCAGTGTTATTAATTAACTCACCTTTTAAATTAAATTGAAATATGTACTTCATTTATACCTTAAATAAAACATAATTAGTTTAATACCTCCTATTTTTACAAAGCCATTAACATTACAAACATCATTGACAATACTAGCATTTTACCTTAAATTTCAGGAAAAAAATTTTAAAATGTAGCTCAATGATGCCATATAATCCTAGAAAAAATTCATTTTGGAATTCCAAATAAATACAGAGAAATTAAATAACTTACCAAATCATGCAGACTGGCATAACACTGCATTCACGCTGTCAATAGGTACACACACAGCCTGCAGCTGATTGTGTATGTGTTGTCGTTCTTTCAAGGTCATAAACCCTGAAATAGCTGTAACGGATACTTTTGTCTATCACTCTCTTCATAGGGCACAAAGTCAACATTACACAATTTAAAATTTTAATAATAGATATACAAATATTGGAAAATTGTGGCCTACTACAAAGACAATAGCGGTACAAAACAAAAATTTTGTTGCTATTTCTGAATGCCTAAAACATGACACCAAAGCTGTCCATCTTTTCCAAACAAAGTTATTACTGTTTTTGAAACAGCAATTGGTAGTATTGCATAAAATAATATACTTTTCAGATGGCTCAAGTGCTCAGTATAAAAATAAAACAAACATTTCAAATATTTGTTTCCACAAAAATGACTTTCGAATGCGAGCCAAATGGCACTGTTTCGCTACATCACATGCAAAAAGACCTTGTGATGGAATTGGCAGTACTGTTAAGAGACTTACAATGAAAGTGGGTCTTCAACCTACAATATCACAACACCAAGAAAACTGTTAAACTGGGCCCAGAAGAACATTCATAACATTGTCTTCAACTTTTCCTCCGATAGCGAACACAAGGAGCATAATAATACTTTGCAGTCAAGATACCAACAAGCAAAAGTAATGCGAGGCACTCTAGAGTGGTGGATATTTAAAGATCAGTGTAACAAGTGTAATGACTGCAAGTGTAAATCTATTATTGACATTTTAAATCATGGAATGTTAACTTTGTGCTCTATGAAGAGTGATAGACCAAAGTACCCGTTACAGCTATTTCAGTGTTTATGGCAACCTTGACGGAACGACAACACATGATACACAATCAGCTGCATGCAGTGTGTGTACCTATTGACAGTGTGAAGGCAGAGTTACTCCAGTCTGCATGACTTGGTAAATTATTTAATTTCTCTGTATATACTTGGAATTCCAATTAGAATTTTTTCTAGGATTATATGGCATCATCAAGCTAATTTTAAAATTTTTTCCAGAATTTTAAAGTAAACGTTAGTATTGTTAATGATGTTTGTAAAAATAGGAAATATTAAACTAATTATTTTTTGTCTAAGGTATCAATGAAGTACATATTTCAATGTTCAAAATGAGCTACAGATCATATATATCTGAAAAATAATACCAGAGATATTTATATTTATGTAAAACGGTGTGGGTAAAATACCCGAAAATTTAATATTTTATATTTAACAAAATAATTAATTTACAGGCTAACAAAAGAATAGGTATATCACTTTTTCATTCACAAAACACATAAATTTAATATTAATGAAATCGGAGACATGAAGGTCAAATTTTGTGCAATTTGACATGGAATGACTCGATGGTGACCTACAATTATAAGTACTTAAGTCCCGGGCTTTAACTAGTTTTCATACTAGATTTTTTTTTATGGAACTTAGAAGTATAAAGAAATACAACTATACATTGTTAGTGTCCACAGTTAGAAAGAACACTTTATACCATTAATTACACTTGTCACTCTTTAGAAATTATATCCTTCAAGTGTCCATCATTGTTAGCAATGCAATCTTCGGCTCGAAAACGCACACTTGCCATAACCTTATGAAAAGTGTCGCCTGTTATGGCCTTTATTTCAGCATGAATATCGTTTTTCATGTCCTCAATGCTTGTTGGCCTATACTTTGGATTTTGGGAATCCCCACTGAAAAATTCACATGGAAATACATCAGGTGAATGTGAGTGACATCACCAAAGGGGGAAACAAGATACTCTGAAAGCATTCAGGCTGACATAGAGGTTCTGGCTGCTGCACTGTCCTGTTGAAACCACAATGAATATAAAAATTCTTAAAATGCATTTCCTCCATTACGAATTGTTGCAACATAACATATCAATCTGATGTTACTGTGACTGTCACCTACATCGTTCTCATAAAAATATGGACTAAGAATAACCTGCACAGACATGCCACACCACACAGAAACTTTGGTCTTTCATGACTGAGTAGGATTGGTAGACACCCAGTGCCTAAAGGTTTGTTTGTACACATAAGTGAAAATGGGCCTTGTCAGACATCACGAGACTGTTGAGAAAATTGGGCTGTTGGTCATCTCCCAAAGACGCATTTAAAAATTATGACATGCCCACATATCTCTGGGAAATAACTGATTGCTGCACCAGTTGGAGCTTGTAGTGATAGAACTTCATATCCTGATACAACATCCATCACACACTTCAGCCCAATATGTTAAGCGTATGCAAATGCCAACAAATTGATTGCATTGAACTTTGCCCTAAACCAGCGCTTATTGTTACAATGTTCTGTGGGGTGTGAACATGCATGGCTTACCAGGGAGCTTCTTGTTTATTGCAGATGATATTGCTCTGGACTTTAGGACCCATCTCATATTCGTATTTCATGACGGAACTTGGTCATTCCGACTGATATCAAAATGTTGCTGAAACAAATGCTGTGTTTGTACGACACTATCACCACTATTGAAAAATGTTTCAACTGCAAATGCAGTTTGACCAATGTTTCATACAGGCTGACAATGCTTTGAACTGCATTATACATTAGTATTAACATCAACTCTCTGGGAGACCATCTCCAACGATGCTGCACAATTTAAAGTAGGCTATTGTTTCTGCCACACCATGTACAAGTGGCCCTAAAATATGCTTTCATTTTAATTCTAAAGTAAGAACAAATTAGAAACTAAAAACTTCACTTATCTTATTGTTTTGGTGCAAGCTGTGTCCAGCTTGAAACCCCAGGGTTAGCACCAAAACAATAAGATAAGTGAAGTTTTTAGTTTCTAATTTGTTCTTACTTTAGAATCTTGTTGCTTCACTGTTAATAGCTTCAATTTTCCCTTATTTATGCTTTCATTTCTTTAAACTCTGTCAGAACCATTAATAACAAACAGAAATGTATGTTATTAAGACAGACTGCAAAGAGTCACATAATCATTTTTATAAATCGTGCCCTTTAAGTAATTACATCTCTGTTAACAAACACAGTAACACCATGATTCACATTAAAATTTGTACTTTATTATCTAACCGTAGCAGATACAGTAAGTTTTGTATTCCATCCCAAAATTTGAAACTGAAATTTCATCAAAAAAATGTTTTGAGGCCCCTGAATTAATAAAAGTATTTTTAGAATGATATCCACTGTATGCATGTAAAAAGCATAACTTAAAAACAAAAAGTAGGAAAAACACCAAATTAGGTATTTAAGTTCAGCATCTTTCAAAGTTTTGGATGCAACATGAAGATTTACAAGAAAAGTCTCTCCTTTTCAAACTGTTCTTTACATAGAAATTTTTTATTTTTTACTTTCCCAAAAATGGTACAAAGAATTTTGATTAAGATACCATAGATCTAAATGTGCAGGACTAATAAAATGTGCTGAGGTGCTACTTGCTATGCATGCTGAGCAGGTGATAGCACTTTACAGTAATATGTCGCATGGGTTATTTCTAACATTGACACAGGGGCTTGAAATTGGATGGGAAATTGTAGATTTTATGCACAGGATGTTCTGTACGGAAGTTTTGGGATTGTCAATGGCAATAGCAAATCAGGTTACCTAAATGTAAATGGAAGAGTATTACAGAAAGGGCTTTAAAATATTGGTATAGGATTCTGAATTTAGAAGATAATCTACTGATTCAAGTTGAATTAAGTAATTCAAGATATAATTTAGAAAATAATGGACTAGGAGATATTTGGAGGAAAAGAGAAAGAAACTCTAAGGATTTTGGAAGGAAGTAAGAAAACAATTTGATGACATAGAGATTCAAAAATGGCTTAGTTGGCTATCAGAGAAGAGATCACCTGTGTTTTATGCAGGGAAAGTTCCATGAAAATTATCATCATGAACATGTTTGTTTTAGGCCATGTGGCCTGTAACGATAAACCTAGCAAAGATGGCCCTGTCTTTCCACCGCTGTTTTGGTGTTCCTTGGTCCCTGAGACCAGTTGGAGCATACCGGAATGCCAATTTTGGGAGTCTAGTTCTTTCCATTCTCATCAAATGATTCTTCCATTCTCGTTGGTATTTTTCTATTCCTCAGTCAAACTTGGTACTCCAGGGTTTTCTCTGATGTCTGTATTCCTTTGGTGGTCCAATCTGGTAACTCCTAAAAGTGGACGCCTGCCTCTATTGCATGATGGTTAGCATGTCTGCCTCACGTTCAAGAGGTCGCAAGTTCAAATCTCGCTTAGGGTCCCTTCTCCTTCTGGTTACGCTATGTGAACCAGCTCTATCTTTCACCACTGAATGCGCGGGTGCTACAGGCGGTACCGCAGCAGGCTTTCACCTTCCTAATCCGGTGGATGGGGTTTTTTAGTGGGTATGGCCATCTTCAATGGCGACTCCCACAGTACCATGGGGTTTCGCAACAAGATTTTCCCCCTCCACCTAAAAAAAAAAGTATGTTATCCAGATGGGGTTTTTTCCCTCCCAAGATTTACCTTTTCCTGAGAAGACAAATGTCGAGTAACTAAACGCTCTATGGACCTCAGGCTCATTTGGGCATCATTTCAACCATTTCAGTCATTCACTGTCCGACATGACATTACGTTGGGAGCATCATTTCAACCATTTCAGTCATTCACTGTCCGATATGACATTACTTTGGAGGACTTTAAAAACAAAAAAAACCTAAAAGTGGTCACAAGAAATGCATTTGGGCTACTTCAACTTTATGTAAATTTCTGTTATTTAAAATCCAAACTTCACTCCCTTGTCTGAGTGCAGCTTTTTATGCGCTATTATGTAGTCTTAGTTTTGTATCGGTCGTCATCTGTTTGCCAAAATGGCTCTTTATTACCCCATTAAATTTATATTTTTGTAATTTTGTATCAACATCAATCTTGAGATCTGCAAATACACTTCCTAGGTATGAGAAATCAGATATTGTTCTATAATTTTTCCATCAATCTCGATTTTCACACTTGTATAGTTTTTCCACACATTGCAATTTTTTTAGATTTTGAAGTACAACGGTTCATATCATATTTGCTGATGATTTTGAATAGTTGGTATGCTGCCATTTGTAAGCCGTCTTCAGAATTTTAGAGAAAAACCTGATCATCCGCATATAATATTGTTTGGATTATTTTATTTCTTGTTAACAGAATTCCACATAGTGATGTGCATTTTACCTCCTCTCCTACCAAACTCCCAACCTCGCCTGCTTGTGGTGCACCCTGCTTTTAACTAACGAGGCAATGGGGACCAAGTCACAGCGGTATAACTGTTCCATCAAATATGAGGGAAATTCCATATTTTGAATGCCTGACTAAAGGCTAAAAGGTAGCAGCCTTGCTCTGTGGATGACTGGTAACCAACCCAGGGGACTTGGTATTACTCAAAAATACCATGAAAATTAGTATAACATAAAACTGGTGACAACTGCATCAAAAACATTTAATTTAAGAAAACTGGGAGGAGGAAATTAGGAGAAAAACTTTGTTCTTTCCCAACCACTATACTGAGACATTAAGATTTTTAGAAACAGTTTCCTTAATATGCACAGAACAGTAGTACCACACACACTCTCTTGTTCGTCTGGGTGGATCAGTTGGTTAGGCACTGGCCCACTGATCCCATGGTAGCAAGTTCAAACCCAGCCCACATCAATGGTTTTAAGAGTGCTTAAAAGTGAAAGTACCTGTGTTAGTAGATTTACTGGCATGTAAAAGAGCTGTGGGATGAAATTCTGGTACACCGGTGACACTGATCTGATCCTGGCCACTGACAGTGTAGTTAACAAACAAAATATTTTGACACAATCTCTGCACCTTGGACCTACATGTTAATGTAGTGATAAATACCATAAACAAGATGATTCTGTGTACGGAGGAGCAAAATGAATCAAACAGTAATCATCTCCACCTTGCAACAATCAAGCAATAAGTGGAGGAAGAAATGTGAATTAGGCTGCCAAACAAAACGTGCTGATTTCTTTAAAACAATTCAAAACAGGTTAGTGTAAAAAGAGCGCAGTGTAATTGTATGTATTGTGTAAATTAAGATTGGTTGCAGGACTGGAATACATCCCAGCATAACTGATCTGTAATTGCATTTAAAAGTGGTGTACCTTATACTTTACAATGTACTGTGCTTTATTATTGTACGAATGTTTCCCACCACCTCCGTGGCATTGATTTTTATCATTTCTAAGCTCACATTTCCATATACTGCAGAATTATTATAACACGCGGTAAAGTATGTCCCCCAACAACTGCATTCTTTCACGATTCTATTGTACTTGGGAAAGCAAGAAACCTCCACTCATTTATTAATAATTGCTTCTAGGGTGATCAGAAGTGTCAAATTTATAAAATTCGAGCTTTCGACCTTTCTTTTTTTGTTGTTCCTGATGACCATGGAGAATCAAATGGCTGAAAGCTCGAATTTTATAAATTTGACACGGCTGATCACCCGAGAAACAATTATTAGTAACATTCGCCACAAAAGTTTTAAATCTTATATTCCACTCATTTATCAGCTTAAAGCTATTAAACATTACCTTATCTTGAAAAAGAATTACGAATTTATCCATGATAACTCACCAGAAAACAATAAAGAGAAGTAGTTGTTACCAAAAGGAAACCAAACATGCACTTTTGCTTGCACTAACTGCTATGAATGGAAGCTGTGTATTGTCAGCATCACAAAGGGAAGAAACACAGCTGCAACAAGTAGGCACTTACATGTGGCTGACATTGTTATTTTAATGACAGTTGCAGTGCTTTAGTCTTAAAAAAATCTGATGTGTTGCACTCACATGACTTTCTCTACCCTTGTACTAACCATTCTTACAAACTCTTATTTCTATATGTTCTTCGTGTTAGTTAAGGTAAACATTTGTACATCTTATCTTATTGCTTATTTCCTTGTAGGTGCAAGGGGAATATTAGAATACAGTAGGCTTTTTGTGATAGTCAAATGCTTTAAAGCTTTGAGATTCTGTTGTCTTTGCACACTTAACATATAAAAAATGAACAATGATGATCCATTTCATGGAAGTTCTAAGTTTTCCAAAACTCACACACATAACAAGGAGTATCTCCAAAATGCTTCACCCTACAATAAAATTTATTGAGACATAAATTTTGTATTTTAGCAAGATCTACATTTTTTTTATAGTATGATTTGGTCTATCTCTAATGGTTTGCCAGTTATGCAAAAGTCGTCCAGAGTAAATACGACAGGGGCTATAGCCAGAAAATTCAAGATATACATTTCATTTGTCATAAAAATATCTCAAACATATGACATTTTAATCATAATTGTTAAGAGCCATTTTCAAGAAAATCAAAATTTTCGAAAAATTTTCCATGTAAAGGGCAGTTTAGGGTGGGGCTATTTTCTTCAAAATCTTCATGAAGCATCCTTGAACGACATTAAACTTAAATACTAACTTTGGTAATTATTATTTATTTATGCCAACAAACTTACTGTTGGTGTTTTTAAACACACAAGCCGTGTGTGGGCAAAGTTTGAGAGGTTATTTAATCCTGGGATATAAAGTACTTACAATAGTAAGTCACCATTGGGGTAATTTGTCTCTGATGTGAGACTGCCTTTGTGGTTTACCAGGAGAAATATGAACTGGTTTGAGAATTTAATGCCATTCTGGCAGTTTGTCACAATAGCTCAGTGGTTAGAGCGTCCGCCCGGTAAGCGGAAGGTCTGTGGTTCAAATCCCAGTTGTGGGATTGAATTTTTAAGTTCCAGTTCTACCTCACCAACTTTGGTTTTTAACCAACTTTTCGTTTTTGAGTTATGCTGTCCACAGACTGACACACATACACACACACGGACCTTTTTCTAAAAATGCTTTTTTTGGATTTGGGGAGCTTCAAAACATATATTTCTGGTGAAATCTCGACATCAAATTTTTGGGTGGAATACAATACTTCCCCTACTTACCAGTAGAGAAAGTAAAAAGTAGGAAGCATGCACTATCAGGGTATAGAACATTACAGAGAAACCACCATTTCCTATATTTCTTAGCTATTACTCTTGTCAGCCTTAGGTTGACATCCTCTTGGTGTAATACTAAACATACTAGCCTCTATTTCATGAGGTTGCAGACATGCTTGCAAAGAAGGCTCAGGTCTTAATTTCAAAGAACTCGAGCCCTTTGGCAGCATGTCTCCCAAAAATATCAAGTATAAATAACTCAACTAAAATGTAGGGCTCATCTTGAATATTGGATAAATTACTCTACTGCTAGGCAAGCCCATGCATTTATTTTGGATCCAAGTGATAAGTAGAGTACAATTCTCTTGAATTTAACTTTAAACCTAAAACAAGAGATGTTTTAGGCTATCTTAAGGACCACAGCATACTGCAGACAT